>CM055404.1:81374904-81418191 GCA_029228625.1 Pseudolycoriella hygida
TTTTTTTCCCTGAAAGGTACATGCCTCCCATGATTCACGTTCGAAGATGAGCAAAATCGATGAAGTGGTTCCGGAGATATGGTCGAGGAAGTGACCAAAAACATAACTTCCATAATTGGGCAGGATGACCCAGATCTCCAGAACTATGAGAGTTAGAAAGTTGGTTCCAAAGGCGAAGTTATAGAGAAATAAATTTAAGCGAACACATGTTTCAGGGTTTTGGGGAAATATGACCCAATCCTGGTATATGGCCACTTCCATAATTGGGCAGGATGACCCAGATCTCCAGAACAATGAGAGTTAGAAAGTTGGTTCCAAAGACGAAGTTGTAGAGAATTTAGAACACGTGTTTCAGAGTTTGAATTTGATGATTTACCATTCAGTCGGTTGATTAAGGTCCACGCCTTTTTACTGGACTTGGCAAAGTCAACGGTGTCCATTTTTTATTCCCACTCGATCTTCCGGTTTTCGTCCAGCTTTTGTAATAGCTGTTTCCCAGTGCCGATGTTACCAGTGTTTTGAAATTCGTTGAATAGGATTTTATAATCGTCCGACCTGCCTGGAATTATAGCCTGGCGGTGACCTCGTGGGATTGACTTTGTAGCGGCCGCCTTAATCAAACCGACGAAACGATCGTAAGAAAATGCTTGAGTCGGTATCCGTAGAATAGTGCGATCAATAATTTAAGCGAATTCCGTCCAATCCGCTTTGCTGAAATTCCAGCGATTTTTTTTTTTTGTCGACGCGGACGAAAGGCACCTTTAAACCAATTTTGACAATAATGGGCCGGTGTTGACTGTTCGGGAAATCTCTGAGGATTCTGCGAATTGCTGGCTGAGTACTTCCGTCGGAGTCTTTCGAAACGAAACACAGGTCCGGCGTGTATGATCGGTTCCGTCTTGCTGAGCGAAAAGTTCCAGGATCGGTGGAATTGAAGAGCAATGTGAGATCTTGACGGATCATCCAATCAGCAACCTTTAGGCCGTAGCGGTTTGTGTCGTTATACTCCCACAGTGGGTTGTGGCTATTGAAGTCACTACACACAAAAAATGGTTTTTCGAAGTTTGGTAGTAATTCTGATCCGAATTCGATGGATGGCGGCTTGTAGACATTTACAATTGTTTCGTTGTCGACTTTGATAATTGAATCAGCACTTGCACAAACGGCAACAGATTATCAACAACATACGTTGCGATACCAAACTGTTTGTGGTGCTTGGACGCAACCATCCCTGTAAGTACCCAGTAATATTTGAACGCTCCCCCTCAAGTAACAAATGCGTTTCTTGCACACTGTTTTTCTAAATATTTGCATTTATCAGCAGACATTCCTTCCACGTTAAGCTGATAGATCTTAAAGCTACTTCCGATATCAGGATTAATGGCTGAAATGTTGTTAAAATGAGTGGTCGTGTTATTGCTGTGTAAATCGTTGGTTGATTGAAACGTTGAATCCATTTTGGTGCTTGTATGTGGTGCTCGTACGGTTTTGAGTTAGATTTTATTTTGAAATTTTATGTTAGGTTTTGCAGTTAGTGGGGGTAGTATACTAGAACACCCCATACTCAGCTTTTCAGTTCATCGCTGCTTCAAGCAGTAAACTTACGTCAACATTTTTACGAACTTTTAATGAAATTTTACTTATTCTACAAATGTTCGTCCTACAGCACTTTCTATCAATGTATGTCTATTCTGTTGTCTCACTTTAACGCGCGCGCGTAGAAGCATTAACTCCAAATAGACACTATACGTGCACACCATCATGAAACGTGTGGGACCAACAATCTTTGAATATTCAAAAAAGTCCGTCACCGAAATTTTCACCAAAAATCACTAATAACTCAGGAGTGGGGGAAGGCTCCAAGGGGTCCAATGATGAAAAACCTTTATATCATTGGGGCATACCATCCCATAAAAGTTCATTTGATTTCATTTTGTTTTACACGAGTTATAGTCAAAAAACCATTTTTACCACCCCCTGACATGCACTTACTTGGAGCACTATAACTCTCCCGAGATGTTAAATTTTTCAAAAATGAGAAATTACTTTTCTTACCATAGAACAAGGAATCGGATGGCACATTCATCGGGAAAAAGTAGGTGTTACCTTAAAATCGTTCGAAGTTTTCGCAAAATCACTCCTAAATCATAGACGCTATTACCCTCATACCTTGAGAAAGTATGAGTGATCCCTTCTCAAATTATTATACAAAAGTTCTGAAATCAGAGGTGGGTGACGGAATACGCAAAAAAATTAAAACGAAGTTACGTTGTGTTTTTAAAAAATTGCGTCACAAATGCCAGAGGCCATGATATATTTTCTACATCTTTCGTTTTAATTTTAGAGAGAAGATGGAACACTTGTCGTTGGAGTCGACTGCATGGTATTTTTATAATAATAACTTAACAACAATAACTAATCAACAACTTTCACAGTATCAATCCGACGATTCCTCCGACGAGTGGGATCGTTGGGAAGATGATGAGGATACCCACAGCGAAGTGGAAAACGAAAATAAAAGAGAAGAACGAGAGGAACGAGAGGAAGAAGTGAAGAAAAACAAGAAGGCGAAGATAGAGGAAGAAAATAAATAGTTTTATTTTTTTTGTAACCAATTTTAGTATTTTAATTTTTTTCATCATTTGTTATGATCCCAAAAAATTCTCCTGATGAAACTCTATAACTTTCTAGAAGAAACCATCTCTCTGAGTAGTGTCATTCCGGATCTAAAATTCGAAAACCGTAAAAGCATAAACGAAAATCTAAGATGGCGCCGCTATGACAGCTGGCAGCCATTTTCTTAAGATGTTAAAAAATTCTCCTGACCAAACTTTATAACTTTCTAGAAGAAACCAACTCTCTAAGTGTTATCATTCCCTGGCTAAAATTCGAAAACTAAAAGTAGCATAATTTATTGCTTACGAAATTCCAAAATGGCGTCGATTTGGCAGATTTCTGAAGATACCAAAAAATTTGCCTGACAAAACTCTATAACTTTGTAGAAGACACCCACTCTCTAATTGTTATCATTCCGAAGCTAAAATTCGAAAACTAAAAAAAACCCTAATTTATTGCTTGGGAAAATTCAAGATGGCGCCGGTTTGACTGCTGGCAGCAATTATCTTAAGATCCCAAAAAATTCTTCTGAACGAACTCTATAACTTTTCCGAAGAAACCAACTCTCTAGCTATCGTCACTCCGGAGCTAAAATTCGAAAACTCCTAAAACCCTCGAAATTGACCACTTTTACACATGCCACGGCTTTTCCAGAATTTTCCCTGAAAATTTTAAGGAAATCGCTCAGGCGGTTCTCGAGATAAAAAAAAAGGTAGATAAATAGATCCATAGACACATAGATAGATTGTTGACACACAACACAGGAATAAAATTTTGATTATTTTAAAACATATTTTTACCATTTTCATATGGAAAGTGGTCATCTTTGATTGGCGATATCTCAGCCAATTTTTAACCGATTTTGATAAGTGAGGGCTCGTTGGAAAGCTGCTACGACGTACTTTTAAAATAAATTGGAGGAGAGGGAGGCAGGGGGGAGAAACTCAAAAGTTCGCCTATACATAGATGCCTTGTCCCAAAGTTTTTTGTATGGTTTTTTTTTGGTTTGTGGACTTTTTTTTTGGGGTGTGGGGACTGCGTCACGCCCTCCGCTACCGCTCCGGGCATGATTCCTTGCACATAAACTCTAATTGTTTGATTTTTCACTTTTACCTCAAAACCCTCACGATTTTGGGACTTTCTAGTTACCTAAAGTTACTAGAAAGTCCCAAAATCGTGATGACTATTAGCCCTGATAGTATACGTTTTTTGTTTCGAATAAATTCCAAAAGTGTGTCTCGGACTATGGTCAATGCCCCGGATTGATTTCGGGCTCGTAACTGGTTGGTATACTTTTGATGTAAATTGTATGTTATTGCTCAAGAAACCGGCATTTTACCCTATGATTGATTATGTTGTTAGCAGGCGGTTTCATAAATGCACCTGAATCTTTTATTGAAATAAAAAAAAATACTTTTTTCCAAAATAAAAATGGGAAATGCGAAGAATCATGTGAAAAGAAACAAGAGGCACTGCAATAATTGGAAAAACAACATAAAAAATAGGTAAACTATGCAATAACATTAATAATTCTTTTTGTGTGTAAACATCCGCAGAATGAACAAACGAATACCAGCATCCAAAACATTGAAAGATTTGAGAATAATGTCGCATAAAGTAAGATAATTAGTGAATTTTACGTAATTGAAAATTGCTAGTAATATTGGGGGGTAACCCAATCAGATGGGTTTTATAGTGGGGAAGCAGTAAAATGTTGGCTTTGGTTTGGCTAAATTAAGGATAGTAATAAACGACCGATATTTTAATTCAATACTATCTATCGGTAGTAAATATAAAAATAATAAATGACCGATAGAAAGTAATATTTGAACGATAAATAAAAGTCGTAAAAAGTCCAAATTAAGTCATAAATCTCCGTGCGGTCCGACCGCGACCGGTCTCCCGCACACCTCGACGATCCCCTCCGCTTGCAGCGCCATTGGAGTGAAGAGGGGAGTGTTGGCAGGGAGATTTATGACTTAATGTGCACTTTTAGCCACTTTTCTTTATCGGTCATTTTTTATCCAACATCAATTTGACACCTTCTATGAATTCCGTCCGTGGTAATGTAATAAATTATTCGATCATCTTCCATTGTTTTTGTATTGCTAATATCAGTAAATCTTTAGGAATGTTAGTGAACAATGAAACCTCATCTAAAGGAGGCAGTCGAATTGTTGACTAACTCCTTGGAATTTTTGATGCTTTTGGACGATTTTCCCACTACATTCTTCAAAATATCAGACGATAGGTCTGATTGGATAACTATTTTTATGAACTTTAATTAGTCCATAGATTTTAGAGGATATCGAATTGTAGCGAAGATACCACTTCCCTTGGTTTTCCGTGATGAATCCTTGTTCTTCCCAACTAGTAAAAAGTTTGTTTACTTTCTCTTGTATTGGCGTTTCATCACGGTCTAGCACCATATAGGTCTTCAATAAGTTGTTAATTTTTACGTCACAGTCACATCGATTCATTACAATCGTTACGTTGCCTCTATCTGCATTCATGACCAATATGTAATAAAACTCAGTGATTGATGCTGTTGATTTTTATTGCAGGGTGATCTGCCCCCTAAACACCGCAAGGGATGATACTCTCTTGACCCCCCTTGCGAGTGGCTTCCACCCTTCGACCCCGCTTTTTTAAAAGACAATGACTCAAACGCGGCAGATTATTCATGTAATAAGAAGATAACTAAAAATACTCATAGAGGAATGTTTTGTTGACAAGGAGAGTAAAAATCGAGGCAAAAATAGTAGAGATAGATGAAGAAGTTTTCTCGACTTTGAATTTCTGTTTAAATATTCGTGACCTACGCTGGCCACCAGAGCGCTGCAATCGACCTTTAGTACACCGTAAAATGTTCACTTATTTCGTGTGTAACGAACTTCACTCTTGTTATATCAATATTATATCAATAACAGTGAGGTTCGGACGCATGCAAATAGAAGCAACGAAACTGTTCTAAATGTACTAATTTTTAAGACAAGTTTGCCAACGACATTAATCTATTCCGTTTTATTTTGCTTTCTTTGTTTTTTAGAAGCAGAATACAAAGGTCGGAGAGGAGCACAACGTCGACGACTATGCTAAAGGCGAATTTGTGGTATAATATCTCAGTCGGCTTATTTTGTATCAACCATAATAAGTTCTAAAATGAAGTGACTAAGGTAACAAATCGTGAGTTGTCCGGTCAAAAACAAATCTTGAGTTGTCCAAGTAAATTTGCAATTACGACCACATTAAATTGCATTGGAAATTGCCGAAATACAATATTAAATCAGATTATTAATATTAATATTAAATATCAAATTCGATCGACCCATAGAAATTACCCAAGGCAATGTCGAAAACCCTCCCGAAGTACGGCAATTGTAGAAGTTGAAACACGTGTTCGATAAAATTTAATTTTTAATTATTTTTGTCTTTGGAAGCAGCTTTCTAACTGCAATAGTTCTAGACAAATGAGTCATCCATTACGACCGACCAAGGGCCCACCTGGGCCCCGGAGGCCCTAAATTTATTCTTTAATAGTGTAAGGCAGAACCTCTCAAACAGAAAAAGAATGAGAAAAATCTGACAGAATTTACCCGATTTATATAGCAAAAACACGTAAATCCCTAGTAGATATTCATTTTTAGGACTCTTGCTAGGGCCCAAGGCACAAACTAAAAAAAATTTCTTTCATAAATTGTTGGGCTTTCATAGACCTATCAATTAAAAAAAGATTTATGAAAATCGGAAAAGATTTGCTTGAGTTATGTACTAAAAAACACGTACGGCCCTAGCAAATATTCATTTTTAGGGCCCTAGCTAAAAGTCCAAGGGCCCAAACTGAAAAAAAAAATTCTTCCATAAATTGTTGAGCTTTCATAGACCTATCGATTAAAAACACCCGCGAAAAGTGAACAACTCACGATTTGTTACCTTATTCGCGAATAAGGCCGGATAGCATACTTTTATGGTGAGACTATTCGCTCGTACGGCCTTCACATTTTAAATAAACCATTCTCACACATTAAAATTCAAAATAGTAGATTATGCAACTACGGGGACGTAAAGATGTAAACAAATTATTCCGCAGTTGCATATGCCAGTGTATTCACCTAAGCACCAAATCAACGAAGCAAAGTTTGAGGCCAACATTTAATGTATAATTTAACTCCCTAGGGAATCACTGCGGTGAATTTTATTTACTTCTTACTCATCTCCGAATATAAAAACAAAATTCAAGAGAAAAATGAACGTGCATGAAAAATAATTTCATTTACTCATATTGCTCTATTTTTACTCTATTGCAAGCAACCCTCAAGATGGCACTTATCTAAACATGACATGCACTGATTTTTTTTTTTTCAAGCGCGGAAAAGTGAAAACCGATATATTTCTGTCTTTGTGTTTTACAGCAAGAGAATCATAAGTTTGTGTACCTTTCTTATTTCTCTTTTATCTCTCTTTTCACAACTTGTATTTTTGGTGGAAAGATTCGAAACGAAGTGTTGCACAATCTTATGATTCTCTTCCTGTAAGGAAATCTGAAAATCCGGTAAACCATAAAACACAATTTTTTTGACTTTTCGACAACTTTGTGGAATGCAAATGTTTTTTGCAGCTTTACAATCTCCTAACAGCTGAGCTGACTAACTATAGAGGCGAAATAATACCACTATTTGATGCATTCCATTTTTAACACAATGAACAAACGAACAATTCCCTCGACATGAGTATATTTTGAAGGATGCTATTCACATTTAGTCGTCGAAATAATATCGGTGCAGGTGTTGTGCCATTAGCACGGAATTCTTATAATATTGAAGCAATTAGCCTGCGAGTGGTGAATAGTTTACCTAAAATTATCCGCCTCAATATTAGAACTATTTACACTTTTTTAGGCTAAACCTGCCGTTGCCTAGAAGTTACAGACACGATAAATACTTTATGAAAAACCGTTGTGAAATGTAAAATTTTTCATGCATCGCTTCTGTGACGTATGCTAGGTGGTTTGTGCAAAACTTGCTCAAGCTGAATTTGCCAGCTGGTTCACAAACACACACCGAAACACCACGTAGTACGTATAAGTCGTCAATACACTGGTTTGATTGTAATAGCGTTTTTGTTGATTTTGTTTATTATGAACGAAGTGTGTGTTTGTGAACCAGCTGGCAAATTTAGCTTGAGCAAGTTTCGCACAAATTGAAAACTTTAACAAGTGTAGTGATAAAAAGTGAAACCAATATTCGAGGAACAAATTTTTCTAAGCTTGTATTGAAAATTCACGTTTCATAAGTTGTTGCATAAAGCGTTGTACGCTCAGATCAAAACCAATAGAAACTTTTGATGATTTATCTTTTAATTTTAAGTCCCACGTACTCTCAATACATGAAACTGTACATGTAAAAAAAGTTTTACCCTGTTATCTCACTCTCCGCGCGCGCGTGTGAGCAGTATATCCGAAAAAGAACGAGTCGCTTTTAACACGTAAAGCAATATGGAAAAAGTTTCTATTGATTTTGACCCAAATGTATGAAACACGTTGCGAAATCGGTAGTTTTTGTCACAGGATGTGGTTATCCAACTCGCTTCGCTCGTTTGATAACTTCACATTTAGTTGCATAAATAACTAAATTCTTCTTAGGTTGGATGCGAATGATGAATTTAGGCAACACTTGTTTCTTCAATGCCGTTTTGCAAGCGTTCTTTCATATTCCAATAGTCAATATTTATCTTCAAAAAGTGAAAAAGAAAAGATGTAAAACTGATATGATTTCTATCTTCTTTACTGGTTGTCCTTATTGTATTCTCAGGCAGGTGTATTGCATGTCGAATAATTGGATCTTTTAGAGATTCCCGCTCTAAGGGAAATGATATTCCATATAACCCAGCGGCTTTGTATGAAGCACTTAAAAAAGACAATGTAGATATATTAAACGGTGAACAACAAGATGCTCACGAGTTTTGGTTACGGATTATGAATTCGATGAACGAAAATTGTGGTAAAGAACTGTACAAACTATTTCAACATGATGTCACATATGTTGTTATTTGTCAAAACTGTAAAGCGGAGTCGGAAATTCATCACAAAACTAGTGAACATGTAATTAATGTTCGTGGGAAGACGTCAGTTCAGGAAGCCTTGAACTATTACTTTGAAGAAACATATATTGATGATAAATTATGTGCAGTATGTAAGAAAACATCAGCTACTAAAAAATATTATCTAAAAAGTGTCCCGAAATGTATGCATTTGGTTCTTAACCGTTTTGAAACCGACTCTAAGCTTTTGGATGACATAGAACTCAATAACCAATTGAAGGTCACGAAATATCATAAAGGCATGAATCAAGAATTTCACAAATACAAGCTAGTGTCTATCATCAACCATATTGGGACGAGTCTTCACAGAGGACATTACACTGCGTTCTCTCGTAATAATGAATAATGAATAATGTCAAAATAATAGTTTTCAAAGAGAGTCGCTTAAAAACACACGAGTGAATTATTTTTTTGGCTGTACATAACATACCATCCGGGAGACTCCATTGCACGGTGTGGTGTTGGAGTTTCCGTGTATTATTCGACGGTGGACTTGAAAAAACGATTTAAAAGTGTTTGTTTACCTCGCAACGCTGGTCGAATGTCACATCATATTTTACCCGCAAAAATTATAATTCGAGCTGACAGTTAATTTTGAACCGAAGTCATATTTAATCGCTAGCCGTGATATACTTATCGGTACAATTCTGTGCTGCACAAAGACGAACAACAAACCCAGTTGACATCGTAGGTGTACCAGAAGGACAATTTCGAATTTCGTTTTGGCGAGAATTGGTGTCAAAAAAGATTATTGTTTTTCTAACTGTGAGATTTTACGGCAACTAGCGATAAGCCATCTTGAAGGTAGGCATTTGATTCCTAATATCTCTGTGGACCAACACTGTGCTGAATCTTGTTCTTTGATTGTATCTTTTCATGTCAACAATCTCCTTGAACCACGGCGCCTCATCGCTACGAGATCCCACTACGCCTCAATGGATTCTGACCCCGATGACTCTAACGATAACATCTGTCCAATTTGTGGCAGGGACTTTGAGACATTGGCCGGAATTAAGCAACACTGGTCGAAGGGACACTCACCAGATGAAATTCAAGCGGCTGTCGAACACAAATCCCAAGAATTCGTGCCACCTTCGGTCGTTCTAGCAGCACCGCCTAAAAGTCAACTTCCTATCCAATCTGCTAGCGTCTTAGTCCTAGCCAGAGAAACTTGCAACACATGCGGCTTTGTAGTGAAGAACGAGCGAGGACTCAAAGTACACGAAGAACCCACACCCGTCAAGAAACCCCAGACATTTATCAACAGTCAGATCCACACCCTGACCTAGACCTGTTAGACGATTCCAATGTCATTCAGAAATTTGGCGAGATTCTCTACAAATGCAAGTGTTCCATCCCGATTGTGAGAATTATTCAGAAGTCAGTTCGTACTGTAGTGTGCCAGGAACTAACGAAAGTTTTAGAGCTCGCTGCAACCAAGAATGACGTTTTATCGTGGCTCAGACTTTTATGCTTCCCAGTGATAGTGCTCAACATGATCCCGAAAAGCAACCCCAAAAATGCAAAATGCCCTAACATCATCCGACAGAATCTAGCAGTATTCGCGAAGTTGACAGATGTGACGAGTTTGTTTAAGGAGCTGTTAAATCTGCTGGCCGTAAATTTGCCAAAGAAGCCTAGAAGTCTCCCCGAAAAGCTACTCATTAACATCGCTCAAAGAAAAGTTGCCGAGGGCGACATTACCGGCGCTGTTCGTGTACTTTCTTCACAAGAGGGAATGGCAGATTACACTCAAGAAACCATAAACAAATTGAAAGACAAACATCCGGACGAAGCGAACCCACCCGCCAATTCTGCCAACGAACCTGACGCTCATTTCGAAACAACGATCGAGGAAATTACAAACTCCATCAAGCACTTCCCGATCAGCTCCTCAGGTGGTATTGACGGTTTAAGGCCTCGCCATCTGAAAGACTTAACCTCGTTCACATGCGGCGACGCCTCCAAAAACTTAGCAGAGGCCACCAGCAAACTCGTAAATTTGATTCGCTCCGGGAAAATTTGTACTAAAATTTGTCCAGTTTTTTATGGAGCTGCATTAATCGCCCTGGCAAAACAAAATGGTGATATCAGGCCAATCGCAATTGGTCTTGCTTGGAGAAGGTTGGCAGGAAAAGTTGGAATTTTTTCAATTAAGGATTCCATTACCAACCTCCTGAAACCGATACAGACTGGTGTTGGAATCAAAGGAGGGGCCGAAGCGGTTGTACACGCGGTGCGGACGTTCATTGAGTCCAAGCACAGCTCCCCCACGGTCCTACTGAAATTCGACTTCAGGAACGCGTTTAACGAACTATTCCGCAAATTGCTACTACAGTCAATCAAGGAATATGCTCCATCTCTTCACCCAATGTTACTTCAAGCTTACAGCTCTCCCTTCTGTCTTTTCTTCGGAGACACAATAATCGATTCGAAAAGAGGGACACAGCAAGGCGACCCTTGTGCATCTGTAGCCTTTTGCCTGGCCATCATGAAACTTACTCACTCGCTACAGTCCCGTTTGAATGCGTGGTTTGCCGACGACGGTACCATCGGAGACGATGTACAAACTGTCCTAGACGATGTGGCCAAAGTTTTGGCCTTCTCCGACGAGTCAGGTTTGTCATTAAATTCATCCAAATGCGAGGTGTACTTCATCAACACGCCTGCTGATGTGAAAGGCCAAACTATTCGAAAACTGAACCGTTTGTTGCCTGGAATCAAAGTACTTGACGAAATTTCCATTAACGATCCAGGGCATCCCAAATTCTCTGTCCAAGGTTCTTCACAACGTAACAACATTATGTAAACGTCTGACGTTGCTGGACATTCATGTAGCTCTTCGGTTGCTCCGCAGCTCATTATCTGCACCCCGATTTCAGCACATATTAAGATGCAGCCCGACTTTCATTCATCCACACCAGTTGGCCGAAATAGACAACTTCTACCGTCTCACTGTCGAAACAATCACTAACAACGCTTTAAACGATAGAGCCTGGACCCAGGCATCGTTGCCATTGAGATTAGCTGGCTTGGGCATCAGAAGATTGGTAGATTTGGCACACCCAGCGTACTTCACATCTGTTTATCAATCCAATGAGTTATCGAAGCAGATCCTTTCCAAATTCAATTTGAACACTGTGAGCACTCAATTTACCACCCTAGCCAATGCCTACCCACCCAATTTGGTTCCGTTGAATGCGGTCAATAAAGTTTGCCAATCTTCATGGGACTTGTTGCGTGCAAATCATCTTTTCAATGAGCTTTTATCTTCCAGCGACTCAACCGATAGAGCCAGACTTCTTGCGTCATCAACAAAAACTTCTTCAAAGTGGCTGCAAGCAGTACCGTCTCAACAGTTGGGTCTGCTGCTAGACAACGACGCAGCAAGAATAGCTGTTGCTCTTCGTTTGGGAAGCAAGGTTTGCGAACCACACATTTGCGTTTGTGGAAGCCTGGTCAATTCTAATGGCCACCATGGGCTATCTTGCAACAAAATGATCGGGAAATACGCCAGACACGCCGAAATAAACAAAATTATGTCGAAGGCCTTTGCCTCTGCTGGCTTTCCGAATACCCTCGAGCCTCCGGGCTTGTCTCGACTGGACGGTAAACGACCTGATGGCTTGACCTGCTACCCGTGGAGCAGAGGAAGATCCTTGATATGGGACTCGACAGTACTGGACACAGTGGCACCATCCTGCATTAAACTAACAGCCACTAAATGGGGTGCTGCGGCTGATTTAGCAGAGCGCGACAAGCACAATCATTACACTGCCCTTAAGTGCCGATACCACTTCACGCCTATTGCATTCGAATCATTGGGGTCAGTCGGACCAGAAACCGAATTATTCCTATCAAAATTGGGCAAACTAATGAAACGCAAGACTGGCGAACCGCGAAGTCTGGATTTCTTGCTCCAACGTATTTCCATTGCCATCCAGAGGGGAAATGCAATAAGCATCCGCAATACTTTTAGCGATAGTATCGATAAAAACTTTTTCTTGTGATACCTGCCACCATGCTGTGATATTTATACAAATTTCTTCTTCCATTTTTATATATGTTTTAATTTTGCTTTTTTGTTAATTAGTTAGTTGAAAAGATCTTGGGTTTACAGGCGGTTAATTCCACCTTTCCCCAAGCTAATTTTGATAATAAATATACATCAATTCAAAAAAAAAAAAAACTGTTATGAATATGACGATGCTCAAGTGCGTGATAAGTATACGATTCACGGTTTTAACGCATATATGCTCACTTATCAATTATCAACAGAGGTTGAGTTATTTTCTTTAATAAACGTGCGAAGACATATACAAAGTCTATTTTTTAGGCTGATGCTGATGATCACAACTATACAAACAACGGTGAAGCTGTAGATGAACAATTCGTAAACGAGGTAAAAGTACTTTGTAAAGGCTTGTTCCAAGTAAAGGTGAACACGAACATATACGTACCGATTTCATCCTGCTGCTGCCGTGCGTCGTCATAAGAACAGAAAACGTAGAGAAAAAAAGCGAAAAATTTCACTGAGTTTTAACAATAAAAATAAAATTAGTGACAAAATTAACTAATAAGTTTTTAAATACAAAATAATAAAAAATAAAGTTAGTTGTGACGCTAACTTAATTATTCTTGTTTAAAAAAATCAGTGAAATTTTTCGCTTCTTTCCTCTAAGTTTTTTTTTCCTTATGAGGGCAGAGCTTGGAACAAACCTATTGTATAATTGGTAACCAAATTGCAATTTGTAAAGTTTCGATAACATTAGAGAGTTTCAATGATATAACACTATATGGGATCATTCAAGTAGTACCAGTAGTACGCACTCACTATGAGGGTGGGGGAGTCCATGAAAGGCGTACGGAAGCGTGCAGAGGGGAGTGGGGGTCGGAAAAAAATTGTATGGAGCTCACGCTTTTTTCAAACCGAAAATCAATTGAAGCTGAACTTCCAACATTTAGTTGGCCATAATTCATTATTTCTTCAAATATGTCGCTATGTTGCCTTTAAAATACTACGTTTTAAATAATCAGAGCCCAAAAGTATACTTTCAGTCCATCCTTTATGCCAAACGGCCATTCAATAGGCCAAAATTGGCTTCCACGACGGCTTCATGACTTCTTAGGGTCTCGCTGGTGAAACCTCCTAAATGTCTTGATGAGTAGAACTACCGGAGGTATCGCTGAGAAGACCTCTCAGAGGTCTCGCTGAGGAGACCTCCAGAAGATCGCTCCAGGGAGCGACCGAGGAGGGGTGCACAGACGGACGGACGGACGGACAGGAAGGGTGAAAACATAATGAAAGAACAAACAATTTCAGACTACTCCTACATATCAGGAACTCTCACTCGTACTCTCGATAGTTTACTAGTAACTAGCTGTTGGAATATTATAACGAGTACGGTGACTACACATCTTTTATTTAGAATGAATATTCGCATGAACACTTTAATTCTGAAGCGAACAGTAATGGTGTTGAAGATGGAGCTAGCCAATGGCATCAAGATTTTCAAGACGAACTTGATTTCCCGAATGATATGAATGTTCAATGTTCCGATGTAAACATTTTTTTTTGAAATTGAAGTTCTTCTCTTCATAAGTTTATTCACAGGACCTTGCGTTGAATAGATCACAGATAGGTGGTCGCAGAATCGTTGATATAGATTTCTGGTTCCAACAAACGAATGCCTTGGCTTATCATTTCGTAAATTGTGAATTTCAATCTCGCATGATTTTTGAAAAGGAAAGCAAACGTGGCCTGCGATCAATTCTCCATTTTCGTTGCCCAAGCTGCGGTGACAGTCAGCAAATTCAGACTTCGTACAAGAACGATGAAGTGATGAACGTCAACAAAGCGGCCACTGTAGGTATTACATCCATTGGTTCAGGATTTTATCATCTTGAAGAGTTTTGCGCGCACATGGACATTCCTTGTATGAGCAGTTCGACATTCGACACGCAGAATAAAATTATACAAAAGGACTGGAATGAATTGGCAAAGAACAATACAGCTGAAGCTTTGAAAGAAGAAATTAAAGCTGCAATTGATAGAGGCTATGTCGATTCCGCTGGTAATGCATTAATTTGCGTAATATGTGATGGAAGTTGGGGCAAGCGATCTTATGGAAAAGGATTTTCATCACTTTCCGGATGTGCTGCCATCATTGGTTTTAATACCAAGAAAGTTTTGTATTATGATACAAAAAATAAGTATTGCCATATTTGTGTCCAGTCCTATGCGATAAACTGCCCACCGAACGACCATCCTTGCAATATAAATTATACTGGACCGTCTTCCGGAATGGAAACGCAAATCATAGTAGAAGGATTCAAATATTGCGAAGGTTTGGGGGCAAGATTTCACAAAGTAATTTCGGACGGTGATTCGAGTGCCTTCAAGGAAATTAGTGAAGCTAATATATACCAAAACCCAGACCTTGTCATTGAAAAAGTAGAGTGTGTCAACCACCTGTTCAAAAATTTTAACAAGAAGTTCTTAGCTCTCACGAAAAAAATCGGTAAAGAACACCGTAAAACGGTCGGTTCTTCTGTAGGTAAAGATCTTTTATCCAGACGAGAGTGTCATTATCAATGAGATAATAATATATAGAGTGGCCCTCTAAGCACGAAAATGAACATGAATTGAAGCAAAAGTAAAATACGAAATGTAAAAACAGTGTGCGTGTCCACCTAAATTTATGTGGACTACGTATCGTTTACGTAAATTTTAAATATGGGCGCAATCGCAATACGCACTTGCAATTAGAACATTTTATTTATCACCAAATGTGTTTTTAATATTTTTCGGGCACATTTTCAATCATATTCGTGAATATGAACCGCTACTGAAAGCAAATATGACAAAAATATTAATTTTTTTTTAAATATAGAGCACAAATATTCATTCAATCAATTGATGTTACGTCGTTTGCAACATCATGCAAAAGTTGTGATATTTTAAAAAGTATAAATATATAAATAAGACACAACTTTTGCAGTGTGTATCTCACGCTTTTGAGTGTGTGTTAGTGAGAAATAGTGTCTTACATGCGGTTACTTTTGCTTCATAGAAAATTTACGTAAATCCAATTTATATATTATTATGTCATTGGTCATTATCATTCCCAAATACCGGTTGAATCAAACAAATAAATCTGTTTTCTTCATATTAGATGAAATTGGTCGGGGTATACGAATGGCATCGAAACATTGGCGAGAGTCTGACGTGAGTTCATTAGAAAAGCTAGAGAACCTCGAAATAGATTGTTTGAATGCCCCGTACCATTGCTTCGGTGTTCATGAAAATTGCAATGATTACTTCTGTAATAAAATTACGACACCACAGAGTAATGCAATTCTCGATGAATTGAAATCTGACGGCGTTTTCCACAAAATATTGAATCTTTGCAACGTCTATTTTGCTAGCAACGTTTCAATTCTGCTAAAAGATTGGACTACGAACGCAGTAGAGGAGTTGAATAACATCATTGCGAAGAATTTGGGTAATATAGCGTTTGCTAGGAGCTGACTGGAGGGACAAAACCAAGGCTAAGAAATTTACGAAACATAAGATGACTCGGCGGCTGAAGTCTCTACTAAATGTGTCATCCGAAATCCTGACGGCGGCATCATTTATACATAAAGCGCCATTTTTCGGTAGCTGAATTCTAACGGTTCTCTCCAGTCTAGCTATTACAACATGTTTTCTCTATTCTCTACTCTCACATTTACGCGAACAAAGTAACATTTTTTTTTACATTTTATTCATGTGAAATGTGAGAGTAAGGATTAGAGAATGCATGTCGTAATAACTACCAGTTAGCATTTCATCAATCGCTAATTACTAACAATTCAGTATTTTCACCGATTATAGGAGGGAAACGCATAAATTATTCACTCGCTGGCTCGTATTCTGCACGTTGTTCAGCAGCTGTTATGCAGTATAACACGAAAGGTCATGCTGGTTCAGAATTCCAAGAGTGCAATAATATTGTTACAAATAATTACTGCCGAAAAATTGAAGACTGGCGAATAAATCATTATTCCAAGAACGAAGCTGTAAGACAATTAAAACCACGAAAGAAGGTCATCAGAGATAAAATCACCAAAGACTATAAAGATGGCCAACGTACAGATTTGTCGGGTCGAGCGTATGAAGAAGCCAAAAATATTCTACTTGATAAACTGGAAAGAAATCGAGTGAATAGAGACAACATTCTTGATGAAACACACGGACAGAAATTTAATAGAAATTGGATCGAATATCGCAAAAACCTGATCAACTGTGTATATTTTGGCCGAATCGTTTGTGCACGAAATCCGAAGAGTTATGCAAAGATACTGGAAGAAATGTTATATGCTCCAATAGATTCCGGCAAGTCTGCACAAGCCTGTCATCAAAGACTTTACGAAAACGATGTTCTAAGAATGTTCAGCTTAGTCCACAGCAAGCATGAACTGCAGAAAACTGGCCTTTTCATTGACGAAGAGTTAGGATATTTGGGTACTCGACTGAAATATAAAAAATAAATAATATTTTCGATCGCAAGTATAAATTTTGCAGCTGCTTCACCTTTGAGACTATATGGAGCTAACAGTATTGTAAGTGTTCACTGTCCAGTAAAAGCATTCGGAAAAACGCTTGATGAGGCCATGTCAGGAAAACTGTTGCCATTCTTCAAACTACATTGTGGAGAGATTTGCTTGAACGTGAAGAGCAAATACTACGCAAACATACAAGGACAGTTGCATGTGACGGGTAAAATTTTCATATTGTTTCTCCTACATACTAAAAAAAACCCTTCAGGTCGGAGATTTGCTTATTTGGTTATTTGGCTAGGACCAGAATTTACGATAAAGAAAGTTGCCGTAGACCATGCGTTTTGGAATAACCGTATGAAAAAGAAGCTGAAGTTATTTTTTGATGAAGCGATGTTCAAGGAGTTAGCTGATCCCCGAAAAGCTCGGAAAATGGAAATACGGCAGTACAATGCACATTCGAAAACATTTGTTTAAATTTTGTACTGTAAAATAAAACTCAGTAGATCTACTCAAATCTTAAATTATAAAAGTGGCAGGTATCGCTTATGCGGAATACAGTGAGCTGATTTATTGACACACCGTATTGATTGATTTAATTTTGTGATTATCTCGAAGAAGTCGAATCATGTGAATGTGATGCAAAAATCTTGTAATTCTTATTGGTTCGGATGATAAAATATACGTGCAAACTTGATCGATGAGTTTTCATTTCAATTGAAGTGCAAGGGAAGATTGACAGTCTTCGGAGTACTTTGATTCTTTGCAGACTAGAGTCGCTAAGTTCGAAGCCGCCGCCGTCGAATATTACATGTTGAGAATTTATTTAGCTGAGCCTTGTCGATTTGTACATTTCAGCGCACTAGCCGTTCCTTCACCTTCCGGCTCGGCGTTCTGCCTGATTCTGGCGTGGGTGGTGAGAAGAGAACTTGAGTCTTGCAAAATGTAGGAAACCCTATACGTGGCATAGCATTTATAATCTAATAACCATATGTTCACAGTATGGGGCTCTGTTCACATAAGTTTCATACGTCACTTTCTAAACTCTGGCTTAGCGTTTACATAATTTACAAAGTAGCAATACCGATGGAATGGGCAATTCATATCGAGCAGAATTTTACTGAAGAACAATCCTAAATGTAACTAATGGAAATACAACGCTCGGAGCCTTTTACATTCAGATATCTTTGCGCATCAAATTATCAAGCAAGCAAATGTGGAGGGTAAGGTGGAAGTAGGTGAAGTAATCATGAAAATACTGGCCTATGAGGATGACTTAACTCTTAGCAGATAATGCCAGTTCTCATAGGTTTATCTCGGTTACTGTTGTATCTACAGAAATTTTTCTGTTAGAAAATGTTGTTCAGATGGGTATACATCACCCAAAATTTGAGGCATAATCTCTCTAGGAACTATCGCCCGTCTTTGTATGAAAGTTTGAAAAAATGTAGCGTGGGCAACAACAAGTTACATACGGTAGTAGCAAAATTATTTTTTGGAAGGTTTTTTTTTTTGCTGTATGCGCTACATAGGTCTCCGGTTCACCTCTCGATTATGAGTGCACTGTGCACACTTGAATGTTCCGTGTATACATTCAATACTGAAAATAAAAAGGTACAAAACTATTGGTGGGTGTTAGGAAAAGAACAATTAGAATTGGCAATGAAGGAAATTTTTTGTTTGAAAGGTCTGGGCATGCCTGACAACTTATGGTAGAATCTTTTTTGATTTTGAGCTTTTGGACCCAGCCAGGACCCTAAAACTGACTCTCTACGAGGACCCAACGTGTTTTTTCTTCATAAATCGGGTAAATCTTATCCGATTTTCAAAAATGTTTTTTCCCTGAAAGATAATCACAACACTGATTACGGGATTGAATTTGGGCAATATCAATCTAAAACTTTCGAAGTTACTGTCGAAAAAGCTGTCAAAAACCTGGTGTATTGTCGGTTGTTGAAGTATTTTGATTCATATTTTTGCGAAATTAGAACGGAAAATTACCAAAATTCAATTAGGGAAAATATGTTGAGTGGTTTTGACTATAGCGTCCTTAGTATGGGTCAAACTAACACTACGCAGTGTTGTAGAGAAAAAAGAGTCGAACTTTTTTGTCCATGGAAGTATGGTTCAGAGGCCTCTCCTAAGTGCTTTGGGTCTTCTCTAAATTCTAAGCTTATTAAAAGGGTTTGGAGAGATTTATAGCGCCGCACAGTGTGCAAAATCGCCATCAAGTGTTCATAAACCTATTTCTCTCGATATATTCGTGAATTACATATCAAAATTAGATGAAAACGATTTAGAAATGTTCAAAAATTTCGAGAAAACTATTTTTTCATAGAGGTAGAATATTCAAAGTAATAACATGGTTAGACAAAAAGACAGTGTATAAATTTGTACCAGTAGCGTTCAAAAATAAGTAACTCTTGAAGACGGCGAGCTAAAAATATTTTGTAAAAAGAAAAGTTGTTCAGAATAAAACGATGAAGAACTTTGCTGAAGCAACCATTTACCGCAAAATTCAATCCCAGGATGTATGACCTGTTGAAGTGGAAAAATTTTTAAATTCTCTACAAATACTAACTTTCAGATTTCAACAGCTCATACATCCTTAGATAAAATTTTCCGGTATATTATTTCATAAGAAAAGTTCTTCCTTGTTTTATGCTGAACAACTTTTCTATTTACAAAATATTTTTAGCTCGTCGTCTTCAAGAGTTATTTGTGACAGACCGAAACACTACATTTTTCGTGTTGAACAGCTCATACATCCTGAGATAGAATTTTGCGGTTAAATGTTTCATAAGCACCGTCTCACTATCTCTTTAACGAGTTATTTATGTTAGACCGAAACACTGCATTTTGAAGAAAAAAGAAAAAAACAGAAATTTCGTGTTCAACAGCTCATACATCCTTGAATAGAATTTTGCGGTAAATTGTTTCTTCAGCAAAGTTCTTCCTTGTTTTATGCTGAACAACTTCTATTTTGACTAAATATTTTTATCTCACTGTTTTCAAGAGTTATTTTTTTTTTGAACGCTACTGATACAAATTTAGACACTGTGCGCCGTTGCTTCGTACGGGTTTTTCAATATTGCCCTTTCGGCAATTTCCAGTCCAATTTAATGTGGACGTAATTGTATATACTTAAGAGTTGAGCCAGTATTTATTTAGATACGTTCGAGTCTTTTTGTAACATGTATTCTGTTTGCCACATTTACTCTGATACGTACGGGTCCCTTGCATATTCGTGTGTTTGTGCACTTTTTTGTAGAAAGAGTTAGAATGAAAACTTTGCACAAACATTGCACAATATTATGATTTCAATTGATTTTATTAGTAGCATCGCGTTTGAGACTATATGGTGAAGACAGCATTGTCAGTATTCAATGTCCGTCTAAAATTTTCCAAAAAACATTTGCTGAAGCACTTTCAAATAAGTTTAAAAAATGGGTTACTTACTTGTAACTCAAAGATGTAGACATCCAAATTAACGAGAAAATGCAATGGTCAATTACACGTAACAGGATGAGTTTAAGCAAAAGATTAAGTTTATTTTGATTTTAAGTTTGTTCAAAATTTTACAGGAAGAAGCATTATCTTCTTGGTAAAGAATTTATAGGTAAAAAAGCATCGGTGGATCATGATTTTTGGAAGAACAGTATGACAAAGAAACTTGATTTTTTTAATCAAGCTATGCTCAAAGAACTTGCTGAACCACGTAATAAACGAAAAATGAAATTACGAGATTATGATCCGAAAAGCACGAACATGAACTTTGTCTATTTTTCCTAAATTCGCAAACGAAATTGTTCATCATTTGTTGCATAAATTTTATTGTAAAATATTTTACCTGAATGAATTCAGATCAATTCAATTCCTTTAGATTACTTTCGACAATCTTTTCACTTTATTTGCTTCTTTACAAGACAACGTTTCACAATGTTCCAGAACTTACGTAATTTTACTCCGAGTGAGGCTGACGTTGGTGACATGATATGATAAGCAATCATAAGATTAATGATACTTGCGATCGCGAATAAGTTCAACTTTTCAGTTATTTACTTGTTTGTTTTGAACGATGCTTGTGCACGATGTGTGAACGATGCTATGGAACGATGATTTCAGGCAATTTCGCGCGAGTTGTAGACTGAACGAAGTGAGTGAGAACGATGTCAAACTTTTAGAACTCACACACATAGAATACACATTTTCAATTTAAAGTTTTAATGTGGATGGTATGTTAGTCTTTCCACGGAATGCAGTCACACAATTTATTAATCTCGTAGGGTCTCTACTTCCAGTCAAAAATTTTACTTTGTTGAAGAGAAATGTTAAAAAAAATTTTTAAAATGTGGAAAAAATTGGCACCTCTCTTGAGAGAATTCATATGAAACTGTGTAGCCTCCTGTGTTTACCCGCCGGTTTACCCACCAAACCGGTTTTTGGGCCAGAAGATTTTGCCTTGGATGTGGCTCGATAGTTACATTGGGACTATTCCAATGGGCGAGAGCTTTTGGCGCTACAGGGTTGCCGAGCGCGGCGGTGGATGAGTGGTGGCAAGCTGCAGGGCAGGAATAATACGTGGCTCGACTCTGCCTTGGTCGAAACCCAAGCTGGAAGGGCTAGCGGTTTTATAAGCCTATAGCATCTGGCTTGGATACAACCGATTGCCGGTTCTTGACCTGCAATGTGGTTAGTTTTTGTTTGTGTGTGGAGGAGGTCCGGAGAAGGACTTCAAGATTTTAATGATGACTGCATAGTACAAAAGGCCCGTAAGACGCCTATGTGCATCGATCAGAAATGGTCGGCCCTAAGCTTATAAAATCTAGGATACCAAACAATTCTCCTCACCAATCTCTATAACTTTCCCGAAGAAAGCAACCATCTAGGTGTTATCATGCCGAAGCTAAAATTCGAAAATCAAAAAAAGCATAATTTTTCGCTTGGGAAAATTCAAGATTGCGTCGCTCTGACAGCTGACATACATTTTCTGAAGATCCCAAAAAATTCTTCCGACCAAACTCTAAAACTTTTTAGAAGGCACCAACTCTCTAGGTATTGTCCTTTCGGAACTAAAATTCGAAAACTAGGAGCATGACCTAAAAAAACCTCAAAATTGACCACTTTTCCAGATCTCACGAGTTTACCAGGATTTTCCCGGAAAAGCGGGATATGAAATTTTTCATTTGGGGCCAAGACTAAGGTTCCCTGAAAATTTCAGCAACATCGGCTGACCAGTTCTCGAGATGGGAAATTATTAATATATATATAGATAGATAGATAGAACATAGAAACCGGCAGATCAGAAAAAATTTTTAGAAATGATGAAAAATGTATAAAATTTAAAAATGTATGGAAAGAGGTCATCTTGTAACCTCGATATCTCAGCCAATTTCCATCCGATTTTGATGATTCAAAGTGCGTTGCAATTAGGATTGGACGTAGTTTTTTCTAGAAATAATTTGGAGGGGAGGGGCAGGGGGAAGAAACTCAAAAGTTCGCCTATAGTGCCTTGTCCCAAAGATGTTTGTATGGAGTTTTTTGGGCTTGTAACGTTTTTTTTGTGGTGTGGGGACTGCGTCACGCTCTCTGCTACCGCTCCGAGCACGATGCCAAGGTGTTTTAACTAATGATGCAATTTCAGAGCTCATCGTTAGTTAACACTAAAAAAATAATTTTTCACGGGGGAAATTTTCATCGCCAACCTCAGACACTATGTGGAAATATGAAGAAAAAAAACGCGAATCACTCTTTTTGGGATTTTGTAAAATGCAAAATCTTTGCAATTTCAACTTTTTTCATCATCTCTGATAAACAGTTCGTGGGGATTGGAACGAGAAACACGATTTTTAAATCATTCCTTAGACCATTGAGTATGTAGCAAAGAAAACAAATTAGAACCTTAATTAATTTTAAATCAAAAGTTCAAAATTTCATTGTTTTTAGGATCTCGAAAGTTGACATGCTTGCTGTGGGCTTGTCGTCAGTTTGATGAATAAAGTTTTATTATGTTGGCATACACGTGCTTATGTTTACACCGGACTCTAAACCAATACTATTGGTATTGAAATATACTATTGTTCTCTAACTCGACCACGTGCGTTTGTTTACACATATAAGCACCCACTTTAGCATTTCCAACGTTGTCATTTTTATTGTTGGTTTGGTACTGATAAAAATGCTGTTTGGCGCTTTATTTTGAATTGAGATTTTTTTAAGTTTAAAAAAAAATAATAAGTTATTTGCATAATGTCGCAGAAGCTCATTTACCTTGAAAATTTAAAATTTATCGATATAAAATAAAAGTAATGAAACAGTCATCTTCCATTACGATAAACACAGGGATACAATCAGAAATTGTTCAACATTAATTTGCGGTTTATAACTTCATACTTAAAAGTATAATGAAGGGTACCCGCTCCTTGTAAAAAACGATTCTTCCTTCAGTCTTACTGAAAGAAGCACGATCACACTAGAACTACAATTTGGTTGACTTAATCGTAGTGAGCAGCTGTAGTTCATTTCCTTGAATAATAACAGTGTTTCAAAAATTTAAACAGATTTTCTTAATATTTGAAAAATGAAAATAAGATTATTGTGGCCTATTATTTGGGAAACCATGAATAAAAAAAACGACTTTCTTTACATAATTCTTAAGAAAATTGTTGCGAATTCTGGATTGAATCGTAACAAAAGATTCAAGCAATTAGCTAGAGGATTTTCGTTGGAAAAAGTGTCTGATATTTGATAGATTGAAGCTTCGTTGGTATTCATCAAGTACTGATGCTGACATGGAATTAATTGGACCAATTATTGGATACTTTTTGCGGTTCAAGGCTGACAATTTTTGCCGTCAATTCAGCAGACGTTGCGCTCAGTTCCAACCAAGTTTCGAAGGAATCCACGATCTGTTTGTCTTATGTGCGGAATCTGTTAAACCGATAATTGTGGAATTGGACGTTACCGACAGAACTTCTGAACGTTTTAAAAACTTTGTACGGATATCTGACGAACAATTTTCCCAGATTAAGAGTGAAAAGGTTTTTCATTGCACTAAAAAGACAATGATGTATCAGATACTCCAAGAATACGAAGATTGGGCATGGAAATCGATGAATCGGGTATTATCAGAGGAAATAATAGTTGAACCAATTATTGAATCAATTATTGGAACAATCGATGACGAGGATGCGCTACAGAATATTGAATCAATTATTGAAACAGCCAATGACGAGGATGCGCCATCGAATGTCAACATGAATTTAAACGAAGAGATAAGTATGAGCATTTGACTATAAAATGAAGCGACAATTAATTTTACGATTTATAGCAAATGTATCACACACGTTGACAACATCTGAGGCAAGGAATATTGATCGCTCCACACGAAAAAAAAAATTGCTGTATCAGATACTAAGAAAAAGTGTCGAAGAGTGACAACTAAGGGAAATCGAAGAGTTGCGAAAAGCTTTCGTAGCACTAGATCGCAACGTCCAGCTGAAGTGCCAGCAAATACGACTTTCGAGTGGGTGGAAATGAAAGGATTTCCATATGTTCCTGCATTAATACACCCAGCGACAGCCGAACGGGGTGAGCGAGCTCAAAAAATTACTTTGTTAGGGGATCTTCCTCTAAAGATGTTCACCTTCGCTCGAGTACCAAATGGATCGAGAATGAAGCCTAAGGCAGCCGTATGCGCCTTACAAAAATTTAACCGATATTACGGAACATCTTATGAATAAAAAAAGAATTTATCAAGACAATTGTTCTTATTATTATGTGTGTGCTTTAAAAATTATTTGCGGCCAATTCATGCTTAACAGAACGAAACAGAAATGAAATCTGTAATATAAAATCCCTCTTCACTGCACCTCACCCCCCAAGATGCACGTCACTGCACCTCTATTCTTCTCACTTCTCCTGACTACACCTTGATGTACAGCACCGCATCTCGCATTACCTTGGTGTAATTCAGTTCGAATAAAGACTACACTGGAATTTACAAGAAAATTTTTTCGTAGACTGAGGATCATGGCCCCTTCGCACAGAGGCCAACTTTTTTCTACTTGTTGAAGTTGGCAAAGAGATTTTATCGCAAAATTGTGCGATATAGTCACAAAATCTGCAATAAAATCACAAATTTTTTTTAAAAAAAAAAGAAGGATGCCGCCTAACTTGGTTTGAAAATTTTGAAATAAATTGTTCATTCAATTTTCCCGGGAGTTGCGGGAATTGTGAAAAGTTAACACAGCGCTGTGTCTGCATTCCGCACTATGGATCAATGCAGAAATATTACGAATAATAATGTCTACGATATTTAACAGTATGAAACTGTTTTATTCAGTGTCTAATACGCAACTCGTCGTATGTCCTAAAAATTTATGCAAGTCGCTGTAACTGAACCCAACTTCTCACATACATTTTCAAATTTATGTTTCGTGTATTTTACGTGAGACCGTTTAGGATTCTTGTAGGCTCAAAAAGAATTTCGTCGACGTATTAATTGATCCGTATTTTTTTGCGTTTTTTTTTCAAATTTACGTACGTTTTTATATATTTTTTTAAGTACTGAGCTGTATTTCTTGCACATTTGCCACATTTGTTGTGCCAGTCTGCTTTTTTTATCGAAAACGTCGTTCTGAGTCGAGAAATGTGCCACTTGAAAAAAATAAAATTTCACATTTGCGAGGCACAACAAATGTGACAAATGTGCAAAAAATACAGCTCAGTACTTGAAAAAATAGAAAAAAGTACGTATATTTGAAAAAAAAAAACACAAAAAATCACTTAATACGTCGACGAAATTCTTTTTGAGCATAAACGGCCGCACGTAACATTCATGAAACATAAATTTGGAAATGTATGTGAGAGGTTGGAATCGACATAGTGCTAAAATTTTCAAAATTTCGCAGATTGCTTGTGAAATAATGAGTTCAGACAAATATACCCGCTGAAAAGAGAACGTTTCCACACATATGTATTTTCGAAAAACTTTTTCAAATATAGACGATATTAATGAACTGACAAAGTTCAGTAGTATTTTTCATCGAAAAGTATCATTTCCCGCAACTCCCCGTCACACCATCTAAGTATAATTTCTCTGTTTTCTGCATGCAGCTTCCAAGTTACGGTAAGTTTGATGGACGCGCCCTTTTTAAATGCGGGTATTCGTTAGTGCTTGTTTACTGTTAAAAATATCGTCACATCATACAGACATGGCGGACATGAACGATGAATTATTTAATCAATTCATCGAGTATGACGAAGAAAAAGAAAATCAAGATGATAAAAGTAAAAAAATAAAAGTGCTAACACCGACGCAGGAACAATATGACCGAATTTCAGCATTCTATCGCGGTAAGAAAATTTAGTTTTTATTGCTGAGGGTGGGTTACATGTGAGATTTTTAGAAAATACCACGGAGAAACGAGTGATGGATATTCTTTGGAGTAACTTAGTGGAGCATCTAAATAAAATTGGTCCTCCTACGTTTTCTGAAGCCGAATGGAGACGAAAATGGACTGTTCACAAATATTATGAGAAGAAACGGCTTCTGAAACGTTTAGCCGATCCTGAAGCTCGCTCGGGTAATTTTATGCTTTATTTTGTTACGGTTGTGGTTTTCGCAAATTGATTGTTTTATTAAGCAGCTCATAGCTTGACTTCAGCCACTGGACATTCTCCTCAAAGCTCGACTTCAGCCACAGTTTCTGCAGCTGATATGCAATCGAATATTCTGAGACAGCTGATGGAAATCTCAACGAAACAGAATATTATCTTACAAAGTCAAAATTCTATGAAAAGTGATATACGCTCGTTGAAAGCGCATTTCGAACTATGATTATAACGTTTCATAATTTGTTGATTTATTTTTTGCATTGGGTAAAATAATATAGTAAGATCATTGGCCGAGACCCACTGGAACATTTGCACATTATTAGAGTCATACAAGGATGGGAAGTTCTATTGCGTTTACCATGAAGTTTTCAAGTTACAAATTGTAACCAGCCGAATTTCGATCCGGGAGTTGATTATTTTTTCGTTTCGGGGTCTAAATAAGAGAAAAATGCAAAAAATTGTCCTTCCGTTTGTCTCTCAACATGATAACTCGAGTAAAACTCGACCGAATTTCAAAAACTTTTTTTTCCTGAAAGATAAACGAAATATTGATTACGGGATTGAATTTGGGCAGAATTGGTTGAAAACTTTCGAAAATACGGTCGAAAAAGTTGTCAAAAACGTCGTTTTTTCAAGGTTGGTTGAACTTATTCACTTATTGATAAATATTACGGTCTCCCCTACATAATCCGGAGGCACAAAATCCGGAGGTCGTGCATGGAAATTCCTGGAAACCTGCGAACGTAGTTGCCGGGAAAATTTTTGAAATTTTCTTTGGTTGCCGGGAAATCGTACCTTCGCAGAAGGTGAAGGTTTGTTTTACCGACGGACAGTAAGTGGGAAATCGTACCCAATCGTATTTACTAAGCGATAGCTGTCATCGGGAAGTCAGTCAGGAAGCTAAACTTATCGGGAAGTTAGTCTCATCAGGAAGTCAGTCCCATCGAGAACTCAATCTGATCGGGAAGTAAAACTCAACGGGAAGCTAACCTCATGGGGAAGCTAACCTCATCGGGAATTGAAATTATTCATCATATAAATACCGATAACTCAACTACATTTTGATAACAAAAAATCATTGTAATAAAATCAAGGAAAGTAACACGTTATCTCAATTATGCGCAGAATAAATCAAAATATTCCACTATGGACTCAACCAATTCGAAGGAACAATAAATCTAAAGAAAATCAATTACAAAACATAAGCAAAGACCCGTACGTATCAGAATAGATAGTTGCAAAAAGACTCAAAAGTATCTAAATAAAAATGAGCAAACAATTCGATGTTTTATGTTACTTTAAAGCTATAAGAATTTAAAAGATCCAAAGAAATTATCCAAGGTAATGTCATAAGCCCTACGAAAGTATGACATCTGAGACAATTGATTTCTTTTTACGAAATGTTCTCCCCTACTCATCGCAAACAGAACCAACGCAGTTTATCAAAGAATTCTGAAACTACTTTCTCTAAAATGTATTTCTCACCAACTTTACCTTTCTTACTTAGTTCTAGAGATATTAGTCATCCCTCCCGATTTTTCGATGTGGCTCTATCCCGGGATCTGGTCATCGGGAGTTAAAACTCAACGGGAAGATAAACTCATCGGGAAGTCAATCTCATCGGGAAGTAAAACTCATTAAGAAGCTAAACTCATTGGGAAGTGAGTCTCATAGGGAAGTCAGTCTCAACGAAAAGTCAGTCTTATTGGGAAGTCCATCGGGAAGTCAGTCTCAACGGGAAGTAAAACTTATTGGGAAATCAGTCAATTGATACAATTCTTACTTACAACGAACCCTACAATAAAAAATTTTCGCCTCAGGCTCTTTACTCGTCCTTAGATTGGTACTGAAAATCCTACTTGCAAATTAAGGAACACTATTCCGAAAAATACTAACTTCAACAGAAAAAAAATGTTTGCCACAAACTGCTGGAAAAATTTTTCCCCATTTCCTAAGCATTTCAACGCTGCTGAAACAGCAAAGTAAAACTTTTGGCTGGAAGTGCTCTTTACACTGTCGCACCTACCCTGCGAACTGTGTCAAACTAACTTCAACAGAAAAAAAATGTTTCCCACGAACTGCTAGAACAAGTTTTGCCCATTTCCTAAGTATTTCAACGCTGCTGAAACAGCAAAGTAAAATTTTTGGCTGGAAGTGCTCTTGACACTGTCGTAGAGACCCGGCGAACTGTGTCAAACTAACTTCAACAGAAAAAAAATGTTTCCCACGAACTGCTAGAACACCTTTTGCCCATTTCCTAAGTATTTCAACGCTGCTGAAACAGCAAACTAAAATTTTTGCCTGGAAGTGCTCTTTACACTGTCGCACCTACCCTGCGAACTGTGTCAAACTAACTTCAACAGAAAAAAAATGTTTCCCACGAACAGCTAGAACAATTTTTACCCATTTCCTAAGAATTTGAACGCTGCTGAAACAGCAAAGTCAAGTTTTTGACTGGAAATGCTTTTCACACTGTCGTACAGACGCTGCTCCGAAAAAAAATGATCCTAGCCCTAGGCATGTTTGCTTGCATCTCTGCAGAAAAGATCCTCGGTAGCCTGTTCTCCCGCATTCTCTGCATGTGCCCGAGCCAAGGGGCATCTAGAGCATTTCATTTTATGTTCTATTAGATCAGTCTAATTTTATTGATCGTTGTGATAGAAGACACCTGTAAAATTATCAGTGGATCTATAGTATATAGAGGATCTTTCAGTTGTTAAGCAAAAGTAAAGTAATTTGTTTTCTCAACTCGACTCAATCTTTGCATTGATTTTTATAGTTGTAAATTTTCAGTGTAGAAGAAAGACGAAAACTCATAATTTGAAATCAATAAATTTTATTGTCAAAGTGAACACAACGAAACTTATTCTAGTACTATTTTAGCAACATGTGTCAGCGATTTTTTTGTAAAAAGTAAATAGAAATTATTTGAAAATTGCGTCGACAGGGAATTGATTTGTTGTAATTTTTAGTCTTTAGTAAATTGAGTGTATTGAAGTGACCTTATCATGACCACCAGAGGTTAGTTTCCTTTCTTTTTTTTGTTGTATTTTTGCTTTACAACTTTCCATATATTTTGCCCGTCAAAGCTTACAGTCTGGCCTTAATCACTTATTTAACTTGAAAATATTAAGAAAACAATTGTTGATTTGACCGAACTTTTGAATTAACAATAACACCACAACTTAAATTATATTATAAATCAATCCAATCAAACAAAGATTACGGATTGATGAATCAAATTATCTAAATAAAAAGCGAGCAAGTAAAACACGTATGAAGCGTTCAACACTCACACTCACACTCAAGGACTTTATAGCTCAAACCACTCGACAGATTTTCACTAATTTAATTTTCTGATGTCTGTATCTTTCATTCCAAACCTTGAAGAGCGATTTGCGTTCTAATTTCACAGTAGTAGAAGTGAAAAAGTCCCACCAACCTTCAAAAAACCACGTTTTTCACCACTTTTTCGACCGTAACTTCGAAAGTTTTCAACAGATTCAACATTCAATCCCGTATTCAATTTTCTGATAATCTTTTAGGGAAAAAAAGACTTTGAAAATCGGATAAGTTTTACCCAATTTATGTAGAAAAAGACGTTTGGTCCTAGCAAAGACTCAGTTCTAGGGCCCTAGCTGAGTACAAAAGCTCAAAATCAAAAAAGTTTCTTCCATAAGTTTTAAGACATGCAGAGAAGAATTACTCGATTATGTACAATAAACCAAAAACCACTTAAACGGCCCTAGCTCATTGGACATTGGGCCGACAGTACCCAGATTCAATCCCAAAACATATAAAGGAACCCGTCCGTACGTATCAGAATAGATGTGGCAAACAGAGTTGATGTTACGAAAAGACTTGAACGCATCTAAGTAAATATTGCCTTAGAACTTAAGTGTTTGAAATTACATCCACATTAAGTTGTATTGGAAATTGCCGATAGTGCAATATTGAAAAACCCGTCCGAAGAAACGGAGTAAAAGAACCCTCCCGAAAGCACAAGGACCGACCTAGGGCCATAAGGAAATGCCTCTGACACATACTTCCATAGAAAAAAATGCTTCCCTCAATCTGCTCCGCATCAATATTACCAAAAAATGTTTTTTTGGTTAGGGCCGACTAGAGGCCCACTTGAGCCCCAAGCACAGGCCCAAATTTGTTTGTGAATATAATTCGGTACACTGTTACCTCTCAAATAGAAAAAGAATCAACAAACTCGGTTAAGATTTGCCCGATTTATGTAAACAAAAACATGTTGGGCCTAGTTTTAGGGTGCTGGCTGAGTCCAAGGACATCTTATCAAAAATTTTCTTCCGTAAAATGTGAGACATTCCTAGACCTTTCGATTAAATTTTTTTTTTTTTGAAAATCGGAAGAGATTTATGCTTGAGTTATGTACAAAAAAATGTAGGGCCCTAGCAGAGCTTCGTTTTTCGTGCCCTAGCTAAGTCCAAGGGCTCAAAATGAACCCTGTTTGTTCTACAAATTGTCAGTCATGCCCCGATTTTTCAAACAAAAAAAGTTTATGACAATCGGAATAGATTTACTCGAGTTATGTACAAAAAACACGTATGGACCTAGCATATACTCGGTTTTAGTGCCCTAGCTAAGTCCAAGGACTCAAAATTGAAAAAGTCGGCCATGCCCATATCTTTCAAACAAAAAAAAATTTATGAAAATCGGAGAAGATTTACTCGGGTTATGTACAAAAAACCCATAGGGAACTAGCTGAGACTCGTTTTTAGTACCCTAGCTAAGTCCAAGGACTCAAATATAAAAAAACTTCTTTCACAAATTGTCGGCCATACCCAGGTCTTTCAAACAAAAAAAATTTATGAAAACCGGAAAAGATTTACTCGAGTTTTTTTTTCGTTTAAGTTGCTTTATTTAATAAAACATAAGAATATCACAAACATTACATTGAGCCAGTAGCCCATCAGGCTTTGTCAGGCAATTAACTATGGAGACACTTAACTAAGAATCTTAAACCAGTTAGGAGAAGGAAAAATAAAAATAAAAACCAAACTAACATCATAAATAAATTAAGACAAAATTTCCTTCACTGGTTCATCGAGTAAACCAACTCATCACGCCCATTGTATCGGGTATTGAAAATAGAAATTTGATCGTTACGAACCAATAAACCATCTTCATGCATAGCATGAAGATAGTTTATTGGTGGGTATCGCCCCAGTGGACGATTTCGAATAATGCTTTTGAACTTGGGATTAGATGAATTGGCTACCCCGGCATAAAACTTAACGCTACGATCGACCATAAAACGATCAATCCTTTTGGTAGTGGCTTTTTCATACAAACAAGAGGAATTTATATGTTTAAGGGTACCCCTATCTCTGAAGGAGTTAGTGGTTGATCTTAATATTGACTTTTCAAAAGACCTAATAAGTTCCATTTGATGTGAAGATGTATGTGGCTGTCTGCACCAGATATGCAGCATATGTTAAAATCGGCCTTACATACAGTTTATAGGTATTTGATTTGACTTTATTAGGAATTGCCTGTCTTTTAAAAAAACGATTCAAAAAATATCTAGCAGTTTCAGCCTTTTTCAGTCTTATGGCGATATGATTATTGAAACGAGCATTAGACTGAAAATGCAAACCTAAGACCCGAACAGATTTAGCATGACGAATTCTGATTCCATTTACAACAATTTTCATTTTTTGGCATCCCTCCTGAGTCTTCGACTTGTGTCTCTACATTGGCCAACAATATTGATAAACTCAGTCCTGAATGCATTTAAAGCCATTTCCCACTCCCTAAAATAATTACATAGGTTAACAATGAAGGCATTAAAAGTGGTTTGCATTAATTTGGGATTATTGTGAACACAATGGTAGGTGGTATCATCGGCAAACTGAGTGCAAACAAGTTTATCGCTTAGCGGCAAATCATAAATATAAAGATTAAACAAAGTCGGGCCAGAAACACTACCCTGAGGTACGCCAGCTGGCATGTCGAAATCATCAGTAACAGAATCGTTAAGCCGAACCTTGAAACGGCGATTGGCCAGAAAACTCTGAATTATTTTAATCAAAAATGGGTTTATACCCAATTTGCACATCTTGCGAATAAGACCCATATGCCATGTGACATCAAAAGCCGCCCTCTGATCAATGCACATCATGAAAGTGATGTTCCCCCGATTTAGTCCATCATCAATATCAGATTGAATGCGAGCTAAAGCATGCTCCGTGGAATGATTAGCAAGAAAATCAAACTGAGTCTGTAATATTGGCATCGTAGAAATGATTTTGGTAAGCCTCTTCATGATGACCTTTTCATAAATTTTTGACAAACATGTCAATAGAGAAATTTGAGAGTATCGAAGCATCCTTGCCCGGTTTGGGAATAGTAGTGATGATGGCATTTTTTCAGACATCAGGGAAGTGACCACAAGCAATACAATGATTAAAGAAGGTGGTAAGAAATAAGACGTTCGCTGATGAGAAACGCTTTATTAAAGGAAAAGGCATTTCATCACAACCAGCAGATTTCTTATTGGGCCTGGATTCAATAACATCAAACATTTCCTCGGACGAAGTGAGTAAACCAGAGGAAGCAGCAGGCATAATCTCATTGATTGCAGCTAATTCGGCGTCAGTTTCTATATTTGGAAAAATGCTATCATCGAAACTAATACACGGTAACGAAGAGATAAATTGATTGTCAATAGTAGCCGGAAGAGTGTTCACTGATGTGTTGTGAAAAGTAAGAGAATGGTTGGCCGCGAATAACTCGCCAAGTTTGCGATTTCCGAAGGTTCAGTGAAACAAGTGGTTTTGCTTGAGTCAGAGAAAAGCCCAGATGTCTGAGATGGTTTTGGCCTAATTCCAGTGAATTTCCGAATGAATTTGTATGAATCGCGAACCGTATCTACGGAGTTATAAAGGTTACCAAAATAGCAGTTAGTGTCATGAGAAATAGAATTGGTGATCATATTTCGAAGCAAACGGATTTCTGTAGACAATTCCGTTACTCACAAAATTTGTATAAGACGTGTTTCGACTGCGCTCCAATATAATTGAAAAATTGTTCAGGATTTGGTAGTTGTTTTTGATAAGAAAGGTTGTGCCACTGAGGTGGAGTGACCAAGCATCCTTAAATAGTGGACATTTTGGACGAACATACACGATTTCAAGAGGAATTTGTGCATTAATAGGTTTGAATTGACTTAGTTTCTTGTGGAATTTGGAAACCGCTGCATAACCCGTTACCTTTTGCGACGTGGGCGGTGCTACATACTGTGGGAGTTTGTTTTGATGGCTCTTCGTGGTCCTAAGGTAACCTTTTAACACAATGTTATATGCCAACTTGACAACCGCATGATAGCAATCTACTCTACTCTAATAACATACAACATAAAAACTCGGCAAAGGGAAAGAAACTCATCCCATACTTTAAACTTAAAACCAAAACTTTGTTTACATCTAACCTTTGGTTTGACGTTCATATCGCATCCAAAGCCATATTGATTCATATAGTCGTTGCACTTTTCGTCGGTAAGAGTGCTCATGAATGTTGTTTGACGAAATTGAGTATCTCGGGTGAACATTACGAAGGAGGTGAACCACACAAGGTACGATCGGTTGAGAGTCGAATTTCGTCAGCTCGATGGATTCCGACTCGGACGACTCCGGTGACAACATCTGCCCCATTTGCAGTAGGACCTTCGACTACAGGCTACCCTTCAATTATGTTTTGTTTTGTTTCTTTGCCGTGTAAACGTAAATGATTCAACATAGTTTTATTTATTGCCGCATATGACCAAGAAACAAACCAAACCCTTCAATTATGTCTAGAGGTAATAAGAAAGCTGGTAATCCTAACGAAACGTGTGATCTATTTGCTGAATTCTTCGAAAGCGTTTATGTAGCTGACAATGATACTAATTCTAACTTATCGGCAAAAATGAACCCCATAGAAAAGCGCATTGACATTGGATCAATTTCTTTTGAGATCCAAGACGTTTTGAACCATTTGAGTAGTATAGACACGAGTAAGGGTGAAGGTCCTGATAAAATCTCTCCGATTTTATTAAAAGCCTGTGAGAGTCTGTCATCTCCGCTACTTCGCATTTTCAACTCATCCCTCGAAACTGGAAAATTTCCAACAAGATGGAAGACTTCTTATATTACCCCAATTTTTAAAAGTGGTTCTAGAAGTAATGTCGAAAACTACAGGGGCGTAGCCATTCTACCAACAATAGGAAAACTATTTGAAGCCATCGTCACCTCTATTTTATCCACAAAGTTCAATCGAATAATTTCAAAGTCACAACATGGCTTTATGAAGCGCAGATCTACAGCGACAAATTTAGCTGAGTTTGTTAGCTATGCTACCAAAGTTATGGAATCTAGGCATCAGTTAGATGTTATATACACTGATTTCCGAAAAGCATTTGATAGAGTAAAGCATTAGATTCTTTTGCGCAAATTGAACCAAATGGGCGTTCATTCAAACCTGTTAGCATGGATTGCCTCTTATCTTAATGGACGTTCACAATTCGTCAAATTAGGGAATTGCTCCTCTCGAATGTTCAATGTAACCTCTGGTGTTCCTCAAGGTAGCCATCTGGGCCCCCTCTTGTTCTTATTATTCATGGACGATGCTACTAAAGTCTTCTCTTCTTCAGTTTACTTAATGTATGCTGACGACTTGAAAATTTTCGCTAGAATCAAAAATGTTCTTGACGCAAGTGCTCTCCAACGTGACTTGAACAGGTTTCTACAGTGGTGCAAAATCAACCAACTTTATTTGAACGTCGATAAGTGTGAGGTTATCTCCTTCACCCGAAAGAGATCCAAAATTGAGTTCGGTTACAATATCGATGATGTTGTGTTGACTTGTGTTAAGGTAATTAAAGATTTGGGAGTCCTCTTGGACCAAATATTGACATTCAGTAAACACATTGAATATATAATTGCAAAAGCTTACTCAATGCTTGGCTTCGTCATGAGAACTTGTAAGGAATTTAAAAATATTAAAACTTTAAAAAGTATATACTTTGCCTATGTCCGTTCTTACTTAGAATATGTTTCAGTTGTTTGGCATCCTTATCAGGACACATTTGTTGACAGAATTGAATCTATTCAGAAAAAATTTTTGATGTACGCACTGAGGCGGACGGTGAAAAGGGACGAAAACTACAAGCTCCCGCCATATATTGAGAGATGCGATTCGATCAACATTGAAACACTCGCCCGACGCAGAATTAATGCCTGCGCACTTTTTGTATCCGATCTGATGAATGGCAATATCGACGCACCTAAAATTAAAAGCAAGGTCATTCGTAATTCTAGACCCACTCGTGCCGATGACTTTCTCGTTGTCGACGAACACAGGACAAAATATGGTCTTTATGAGCCAATTAACAACATGTGCATGGCATTTAACCGCTTTTCACTACTGTGGTTTCCAAACATACCACGTGTATCGTTCAAGATGACTATCAGGAAGTTGAAAATTGCGTACAAACTTAATGGTAAGACCAAAATTTCATAAACTGACAAACTTGAAAGCGAAAGCTCACTGCCAAATGGTTTAACTGTTCCAATGAAAATTGGTTCTCACTCGACCAATGCAAATTGGTTTGTAACCTAATCAAAGCCTGATTAGTCTCTGCTCACGCAGTCGATGTGACCGTAACACGTCACAGAAAACTAACCTTCACTTTCAGGTGGAACCATGAAAGACCGCTCCCACCCAAGAGGCGTAGATGGGTTTTAATTGGAACAGCGATGTCGTCATATATGTACAATACATACAAGTTTTTAAATGTTTAAACAAATCTTAAAAAAATGTTTTGTTTAATTGTTAAATTTTATTTATTGTACAACATTTATTTTTGAAAAGATCGATTTTTTACTGGCTGCGCCATTGTGAGCAGTCTTTTTTTTCGCATACATTATGTAGTCAGGATTATTTGACGAAATAAATAAATAAATAATCAATTAGTGTAAGCCCAACTCACACTTCGCGACAACACGGTATTTTTTTTCGTGAATATTCCTTTAATAATGAGGTTTCTTGTGCAGTGTTGTATAGAAAAAAGAGGCGAGGGTAAGAGGCCTCTGCTAAGTGCTCCAGATCGGTTCTAAATTCTGGGCTTGGTAGCCCTGGGCGTGCCCTAGATTAAGGGCTCAGAGAGATTTTTGGCGTCGTTGCTTCGGACGGGTTTTTCAATATTGCACATACTTAAGAGTTAAGGCAATATTTACTTAGATATGTTCGAGTCTTTTTGTAACAACTATTCTGTTTGCCAGATTTATTCTGATACGTACGGGTGCACATGTTTTCATAGGATTTGTATCCTCCACTTGTATTCTCCTGTTCGAATAATTTGTTGTTGATCGATATTTGTAAAACAGTTTATTGACGATGGAGAAGTTATTGCCACGGTGTTGCTCGTGCTCATAGTAATATGTGCTACTGTGGACTGTATAGGTTGGTTTACCGATAATTCGTTAGGCTCGTTTGAAATGTTTTGAATTGTACAGATGCTTACAGAATCACGCTTACTTTGCTTTTGTTCTGAATTTTGCAACGTCAAAAGCTAATTTGCCTACGATATATAGTTCATTCCATTCGGATTTCAGATGACGATGTGCATCACTTCCCGATAATCTTAACTTACCTATGAACAGGAAGTTGACTTCCCTGACGCTTTGATTTCCAGCTTGCCTTGACTTACCTGTGAGACTGATTTTGTGATACGCCGTTTGCTGAAAACATTTCCTTTGTCAACCTGCGGTTGAGGTTAAAGCAAACAGACGAGACTTTTGTGTTGTCGATCCGAGCAATTTGTGACATCATCGAAATACAACGAGTTTACGATTTTTTTTTTTTTTTTACGATTTTGATGAAACTGTGTATATAATGTCACAGCTATGATCTTTTAGTCTTACTATTAAAAAACTAGCACTGCTACCGGGCTTTCGGTCGGTCGTATTTTTACCCGGAGAAATCGTTAAAACAGAATCGCTAAAATTTTCGTAAGGTTTTACGCATTTGCTAAGGATTTTTAATTAACTCCACTTTTAGTTAGTTAGTCTTTTTGTTAACTTCAATGTAACAGTTAAATTGAACAAATAGCAACATTTTCTAAACATTATCATGAATCCTGAATTAGCCTGTATTTACCCATCCCTTGAACGTGCCGGTACCAGCGCAGACGGCTGACACTTGCAACCTCTTCCTCCTACAAATCTTACGGTTGCCTTTCTTTATAGCAGTGAATTGAAATCTTCAGCGAACAATATACTATTATGGCAATCTACCTGCTACGAATTATTTAAAAAATCAAAGAGTTCATTGTTTGCGCTCTCTAAGAATTTTGGATTTTAATTCGAAAGGGCCTTATGCATAACTCTATAGATTAATTTGAGGAATAATAAAATTCAAAGTAATCGTTGATAACATAGTGGGACACAACTCACAAACAATCAGTTAAGAAATTCTAAGAGAAGTTATAAGAAAATTCTAACCTCATGCACCTCATCCATCCATCGCATCCATCTATAGACCACTCTTAGTTTACGCCTCGAAAATTCGCAGAATAAATCACAAATGGCATTATTTAAATGTTCCAATAAAAACTCAAATGTTCCAAAATAAAATGTTTTTGTTACGTTATTTATTGGTTTTGTTCCAAAAAATAATCTTTTTGTTCTAATCTTGAACACCGGATGAATAATACAAATGTTCCAAAAGAAATTGATTTTGTTCCACAAAAAAATGGTTTTGTTCCAAAATTCGTAAAAGGGTGAAATTCCAATTTGTTGTGGAACAAAATCAATTTCTTTTGGAACATTTGTATTATTTGTTGGAATATTTCTATTATTTATTGGAACATTCAGTGATTTTTTTTGGAACAAAAAGTCTTTTTTTTGTAACGAAAGTTTTATTTTTTGTAACCAAAAAGTATATTCCAATCACAAATTCGTTTTTGAAAAAACCTAATCCCACAAACTGGTATAAAGGCAATTGAAAAACTTAGTCTAAAAAGTTGTTTCATGATTTCTAACTTGTTGACCAAATTCAAAAAATTTCGCGGATTCTGTAATGTTCATTTTCTCTCACGATGGTCAAATATAACTTTCATATCTCCTAACTCGTTGACCAAATTCAAAAACATTTCGCGGATTATAACACCTGGAACCTGTACATTCAAGATCCCTTTGGGCAGCCTGTTATTACCCATCCTTTGAACGTGGCCGAACCAGCGCAGTCGACGAAGCCGCTAAGTTATGTCTAATGTTGTCGTATCCCACTGCTCCCTCCGATTAACTTTGGCTATATTCCTAAGAACCCTCATATCAGAAACCTGAAGGTCATGCACGAGATCTCTGTAGTACACGCAACTCTAACTACCACAGAGAATCGTCAGCCTGAAAATTAACCTATGGATGGCTTACTTTGTTTCACTATTTAATTCCTTCTTGTTGAACACATAACGGCGTCTACTGACTAGCTAACGCATTTCCCATTTTCCTCCTTACATCAAATTCCCTAACTATCTTTCCTCTGAAAATTTTTTTCTAAGTACTCGAATTCAGATACCTGCCGCAGCTCTTCCCCATTTAAACTGCAAGCTATCTCCTTCCGAGATTTGCCGACATGTATAATCTGCACCAACTCGCCAAAACAACAAATTTACAAGCAGGAACATAATACACCATTGCAGGGTTCTTCGGTACAACGTCCGTTGTATTGATGTGTTATCTATTTTCGTTGTGTAGTGACCGTAATGTGTACGTGGATAAGAAAGTTGTTCATCCGACTTTAATGATAATTATATACTAACGTCTAATAAAGTTGAGCCGAGGGGTAACTCACTTCTGAGATTTTTGGATTAAATGGACTAAATGGATTAAAAATTGGATTAAATGGACTAAAAAAGTGACTAAATGAAAAAATATCATTTCTTACCAAATCTGCTAAAACCGAGGCTAAAACTCTCCAAGCGACTACATTTTAAGATAACAACGATAAAAAGCGACATATCATAATTTTTAGCGTATTTAGTGTAAATGGGAAATAAATGGACTAAATACATTTATTCCAAGGTTATTCCAATTTATTTTTTTAATCACAGGAGTGTCCAAACACCCTCAAACTTCTCCGAATCTTATTTTTCGGAATTAATTGTTAAGTTTCTGACGCGTACGGCCCTAATTTTTCGGTTAGACTATAAATTTTTTGTGGATTAAATGGACTAAATTGAAGTGAGTGACCCCTCGAGTTGAGCTCATGATCTTTTAAAATTTTACCTTTCTTTGAAATTATGATCATCATTAATGTTAAAATTTTTGCAAATCAGTACCTTGAAGTCGACTTCAAATATGAACTAAATAATTTACCTCCATTAAAATCACATTCCTTCTATCCTTTACACTCCCCTTTTCTTTTTTACATTCCTATAATATTAAGTCTAATTTGTTTACGCTTTTGCCAGACTTAGATTGAAAATTATAATCCAACACCATTTATTAACAACATTACGGTAAATGAAATGGGAATGAGAGAAGTTCATGAAGCAAATAGGGGGCTTTTTTCTCCGAAAAAGAAAAAGCGTGGAACTGCTTCAATCGTTATAATGTACTGCGGAGATGTGAGTAAACACATACAGGTACAACCAAACCCTAAACTTAATTAAAAATTTAATTCATTTATGCAAATTGTGTTTTTCTTCTCTTTTGTAAGTAAAATGTACATTTCGTTTAGTTACATGAACTTTAATTTTATTAATTTTCTAAAATTGATATGCAATGAAATCTTAAAAAATGTTTTTTTTTATTTCTTTTTTGAATACAAAAAACCCTTTTTTTCAAGATTAATTTTATTTTTGGGGCTTACAAATGTTCTTTCAAATATATTGCTATGTTTATTGGGTAAAAATGAATGAAAAAGAAAATTTTCAATTTCGTAACCCTAATATCAAACTTTGAAATTGATTTCAACTTACATTAGAAGAAATGAACTATATGAAAATAAATTTGCAATTGGGTGTTTTGAATTATATGAATCGTTTACTATACGAGTATATTAAATAAAAGAAAATAATTATGAAAGAAGTTTGACGTGCGATCACAACTGGTATGAACATGTAATTAACGCAGGCTGATAAACTAAACACGATATACATTCGGTTAAATTTTTATCATTTATATTGTAAATAAATAAATAGCGAAAAATTTATAAGGACTAGAATTTTTTGTGATTTCAATGTTATTCATTCCACAAGATTAAAAAATAAATTCGTGAGCCAAAGTTACCGTTCCATTGAGGACTAATGGTTTATGAACGGTTTCAATTTTAAATTTATCTAAAGAATGGATTCATTTAATTTGTTAATATAGCCATGCGTTGATAACCAACCCAATTTATCCCAAAATTTAGATTAATATAGTATATTACTGTATGAGCGGTGTAACCGCTTATATACACGCCTATTCAGTACGACGCTTTACAGTATAAGCTGGATGTGTGTTAGTTTAACCGTTCACGTTTTTAGGTGTGTTGCTTTAACTGACTTATATACGGTCTTAACCAACTTATACATCCTACTAACACACCGACGACAGCGAATGCATTAAAATGCATACCTGAACTATACGTGCGATACCGAGGTTATCGTATGCGGTGCGCATGCGAACATGTAAACTTTTGTTTCGCATGTATCGTTTAGGGACTGTTCATAAATAACGTCTACGTTCCCCACCTCCGTCGCCTTTCATGTTTTTGCAGAACCCTCTTATAATTACGTCCAAGTCTGTGCTTCCCTATACCAATGATAAAAAGGGAAGACATTTCTTTTTTTTAATTTTATTTAAATCCAAGAGTTTTTAAGTGGTCCTGCAAAGAAATGACTGGAAATAAAGTATTTTCTCTATACCGCTCTTCTTTTGATGGTGAAAATTCATTTGTATGGTACAGTAGTACAGTAAGGGTTTTTTTTTAAAGGTTTTTATTCACCAAAACATACTTCTTTTTTTTTAATAAGATTTAAGTTTGAAGGTGACCGTTATTGACCGGTCGTTTAGAAAGGATGTAGAAAATTTTATCTGAAGAAGAGGTTGGAGGGATGTAGAGAGGGAGCGTTTTCATGATGCATGCGGATGGCTAAGAATAAGGATATCATCTGCTGAAGGAAGTAGTACGATGTGTTGGACTCAGTGAGTGCGTTAAATCTCTGTCCTACAACTTTAAAGAAATTTTTTGCTTCTATTTGCCATGGGCTAAGTGTTTCTAGTGCTACCGGTACGAAAATGTAGTTCGAATCTTTCAGTCGATTGATTGTTTCCGTTTGGCGCGGGCGAGATTTTAACTTAGTACATATACTAAGGTTGAATTTTTGATTATTAAATGTATTGCTTGTGCAGTCAGGTTTATAATTTTCTTGCATGTTTGCTTTGCCCCAATTTTCGAAATTCGCAATTTGCGACGCAGTCCCTTTTTTTCTTGATTCCCATCGCTTTTTGTTCAACTTCGCCGAAGCCCCTTCATGAGTGAATTTAGTGGGATGAATTGGGTTCATATCTCATCAAATGCGGGAAGTTATTAATGCACAACTGTATTACAACTTCTTTGAAGTTCAACACTTTAGTATTTGAATATATAGCTATGATACATGCACGCAAATTAATATAATGTGATGAAAAACATGACTAGGCTAAAAATGTAAAGCTTAATCCTCTATGACATTGCCAGTGACTTGAACTAAAGCTTAGTATTATTTCATTTTATTTGTCTACATGTTTATATTTTATTTCATTCCTTGCATTATTTGTACATACAAATACATTTATATAAAACAAACTTCACTTATTCTGTAGTACACAGTTTATATTGTTTGGAGAAAAATATTGAGGAAAAAAAAGAGAAATTTATATAAAAGAGCTTGGAAAAGCTAAATCGAAACAACATGAAAACTATAAAATTCAAACAATCTGATATGAAGTAGAGGATTCTGATGACAACGAATATCTAAACTCCACGATATTTTCTGATCAGCATAGCCCATACATCTGGATATCTCGTTTGTAAAAAATTTGTAAGTTTTTGTGCATTCTGTGCTTGCGTTGGTGAACAGTTTCTGTGGATTAAAAGGTAAACAATTGTAATTTTTTTTTTTTTTTTTTATAGAAAAACTTCAGGGGAAGGTGCTCAAGTTTTAAGCCGTTCTTGCTACATGCTAAGCCGTACATATAACAATTCTTATAAACTCAATAAGACCACTCGTCTTCGCACTTTTCAAAACGTGCAATAAATATTTTTTTTAGGTCGTTACCGAGGGGTGGATAAACGTTAATTTCATTCGAGCCTGTTTTTTTTTTGGTTTTAATTAATTGTTTTATTTTTGTTAAAAAACAAAAAAACCTACTTTAG
>CM055404.1:81458548-81485789 GCA_029228625.1 Pseudolycoriella hygida
AAAAATGACCACATTCCTCAGGTCATTTCTAAGTAACCACAACAAGGAACGATGAACTCCTTAGACTTATTATGTAGAGGGACAAACCCTCTTTCAGTACCACCCTCAGCTGTCGTTCATTAATGACTAATCTGAGAGCCACGGTTATTTGAAAATTGCCTTTTTTTAGAAATTTGAAAGTTTGAACCGGTGTCACCGCGGAATTAAGCACACGAAAACGCTAGTCTGGGTGGCGTTGTAGTCACACTGAGGCCCCCTACTAATCGCACTATCAACCGGTCTGCGATATTACTCTTTGTACCGAACAGATGCCATATACACCACAGATGGTCGTTCTCAAAAACGGCCGAGCGGATCAGAAAAGTGAGTGCACTGCTGTACAACACTAAAGTCCCTCTACTAGAACAAGCAATAAAATCGGAGGTGGTCGCTCGACTTTATTTAAACTTCGTTCAAGCCCACCGTGGTTGACATTCAATAATTATTAGCTCGGCATGGGGTTGTAGAGTTGACTGGATCAGTACCAGATGTATATAAATTAAATTCTTGAGCAGTAAAAGCAGGTTTCAGTAAATTTGAGTTGGATGTAGCAGAATTCGATTAGCATGGGTATTGTTGCGCCTCAGATTCCTCTTTGCCATATCACGATCTATCGAAACTTTATAAATATCAGAAGTATACCAAGATTGGCTGGAGTTAATGCCCGGTTTCACCTTACGTTCTATAAGAGGAGCATGTGCGTTCAATAGCTTCATAAGCGAATCATTGAATATGTTAACCATTGAGTTCACATCTGTACAAGAGAAAATGTCCTTTAAGTTAATGTTGTTAATGTCAGTAGCTAAATTCTGAACATTAATGGAATTGTAGTTACGCCAATCCTTTGGTGGTGATTCAAGAACAACTTCTGGACCAATTATCGTTGCAAGCAAAACATCATGGTTCGAAAGTCCGCTCCCTATCTGACTAAAAGCTGTGAAGCTCGCTGGCTTGTTCGATAATATCAAGTCAAACTGTGATGTTGACCATCAAAATTAGTAGCACTATACCCTATTGACTTCAGACCATATTTGTCCAGACAGCTTGCAAACCTACACACTGCACACTACACTTTCCTACAAACACCAGCTGAGTTGATTTGAAGTAGATTTTCATTGAAGTCCCCAAGCACAACCACATCACTGTACATTGGAGACAATTCATCTAGCACATTATCAAACTCTTCAATTTCATCAATTAATGGAGCCTTATAATAAGCACCAAAAAGAATTTTATGATTAGGGAATATAACTTCAACAAATAAATATTCGGATAACAATCCTGACGACGATTTAATCACTTTAGTTTTAATGCCTTTCTTGATGTATATCGCTACTCCACCACTACGAGGAGCTACACGATCATTTCTTATAACATCATAACCTTCCACTGCAATCGACAAAGTAGATCGGTAGCTTTTGAACCATGTCTCAGTAGCTATAATGAGATGTGAATTCGATGTCTCAAAAATTCTACGAAACTGATCAATTTTCGGGAAAACACTACCCGCATTGATCAAACTTACATTAAGTCCACCCTGCCTACATTTAAATACTGATTTCATGACTACGTTAGGAATGTTCAGAACACTTCCTCCAACGTTAAGATGCAACATTTCTAAATTCGATAACCACAACCAAAACATTTCAAAACGATACCAACTGCGTTCAATCAAGAATATCCTTTAATCATTAATTTAATCACCTACCGTGTGTTGGGCTTCATACAATTACAATTAATTCGTCAAAAATATTTTCCTTTCTATTCAATCAGTAGAACCTTAACCTAAGATTTAGTGTCCTTAAATCTGATTCAATAATTTTATAGCCTGTCAGCGCAACAAAATCTAATGGGTACAATTCAATGACCTGGACAAAGAACACTTTTATCAATTAAAATAAAGCACCGTAAATATAGAAATACCTAAAAATAATTTTTACAAAAGTTCCAATAAAATAAAACTATCAAAAAGAAAAAAAAGCTAAAAAAAATACCAATTTTAATAATTTGTGTTACCGTTGATGCTATTTCAATTAACTGTCCATAGGTTTTGCTGTCGCAATTTGATTGACTAACAAGCTGAGATGATCCAATGATTCCAAAATTTTGTGCAATTTTGGTGCACAATTGTTTGGTCGCAAAATACTGTTTGAAAAAATCATTTTTAACCTCTGTAGACCAAAACTTGACAATTATAGACGACGCACCTTTCCTCTGTTTGTTTCGGACTGGTAGACGAAAGCACGTTTCAATTACATTTATACCACCTCGAAAATGTACAGCGTTGCAGATAGAATTCATAACATCAATCAACTTTTCGTCATTAGCCATAGGTACTCGCTCAAATAGCTGCCGTAATTTCAAATTTTCAACAAATTTCTCAAGTGGGGTGTAGTTGGAAAGGTAATGATAGTGGCTTTCCAGAAAAAATTCCTTTAGGACATTAATTCCTTTCGACTGAAATCTGGAGGTTGTAAAACTTCAAAATTGGCGGTAAAGACGTGAAAAGTGCTCGAACACTAACAGTTTTCAAAAATCCGATTAATCGCCAAATGTCTCATATCGGGTGTCGTTGGAAAGGTTACAGACTATGCTTTCCAGGAAGAATAGTATCTTGAAGTTTCCAGTTAACGCGTGAAGAGTGGAGCTCAAAACCCACCATGTTACTGAAAAGTAGCAAAAATCAGCAAACTATAATCGACCCCGAAAATCCAATTCTTTATCAAATGTCTCATGTGGGGCGTCTTTGGAAAGAAAATTAATGTGGCTTTCCATTAAAAATATCATTGATAGATTGATAGATTTTGTGAGAGTTAGTGGCCGAAAACTCTCTAAAATGACCAAAAAAGCACATTTTGTGATTGCGCAATCTCTAAATCCTTTCTGAAAAATTCCAAAATTTTTTTTTTTAAGTTTTTCAAATAGTAAAAACTTTTCAGTAGGAAAAACCAGAAGAAATCGAAAATTTTTTTAAAAATATCAGCCCTGCGGATGAAAAAAAATCAAAAATTTCGTATAGGTACATGGGGAAGGATCTGATCGGAATCAAGTGAAACCTGTTTTGAACTCCATTGTCGTCCCTTATTCGAAAACGACAACACGTTTTTGGGTGCCTTTTCAAAAAACTTTTTTCTCTTTCAGCAGCACCGTGAGCTTTTACTGAAAGTTTTATCCAAACGTTTACTTCTACTACAATGAGATTGCAAAAAAACAAAGTCACCAACGCACTACCAATAGCACTTCACAATGGCTGTCCTTTGTGTCGTAAAATAGAACGTATGAAATGAGACTGTGTTATGTTCAAGTTTATCAATTTTCGAGTAGAAAACACCACAATCATTGAAATTGACACTTTACTTTAGAAACCAATCTCTAGTTCTTTAAGCTATACACTTTTTAGTAGCCAAGACTCAGTAATCGAAACATTAAACAGAAAATTTACAACAGCAACCAAAAATGTCTACTCACTATTCATTCTTCTACTACTCAACTCTATGTAGAGGTTCCATCCACCAGCAGGAGAAATGTGACAAGCTGGATAGTGTATGAAATTTGCAGATTTCGAAGACCGGCAATTTTATATGTCAACTTAGTTTCACCGACAATTATAATATCAAGTTTAGGCTTTATATACATAAGGAAGGTCTTGAGTTTATTGAATTTCTCAGGACTGTTTATGCTTCTGGCATTTAATTGCAGAATATTGATGCCTCGGAAAGCAGCGAAATTGTTTAAAAATATCTATTATGCCTGACGTCAGCGAAGGAATGATTCGATTGAAGGATTGATCGGAAAGGTTTTACTAAATATAATTTCTACATAAAAAATCTACATGTGCAAAAAAGAAAAAAATGTGTTATAATTACTGAGTACAGTTCGGCTTATTAGGTTTTATTAACGTTAATTACTACAAATAATAACTGAGTGCAATTTGATGAATAATATTTTTATTTTCTACTATTTTCTAGCCGAGTACATGTGAGTATAGCACGTAATATACACATAAATATAAATATATAAAAAATAAAATTTTAAAAAACAAAATGAACAGCTCATTTACATTATATATTTATTCGCTTCTTCCCCTTCACAACAAACATTCGAAACTAATTAATTAATAATTAACCAACTAATTGACAAATATATGTAGCAAAATAAGAAAAACATCAAATGATAAATCATTAAGGTTCCATTATGTAAACAATTCAAAGGAACCTTAAATATCAAAAAAATCATTGGCAAAATCAAGAATAGGAAAAAAAATCAAATTCAGGAAAAACATAAGTTCCATTTAATTAATGGACAAAATTATTAAGGAAATGAAGTAAAAGAACAGCAAAAAATAAAATCAAAAAATCAAAACTGTAAATGGGCAAGGAAACAAGAAGAAAGATGTCATGAGAGAGAAAAAAAGAAAAAAAGTAATTTCTCAAGCATAGCCGAAAAGCAGTCATTAAAATCGACCACGGTCATCTTCATCCATCAATCTATTCTCTCTTCTTCCTCATTTCTTCCCCTTCACCATTTCATTTCATTTCATAACGAACGGGAAAGAAAGAAAAAGAAGAAAAAACAGAAAATTAATTTTAGGAACTCAACAAGTGTAACTTCAACGAACGACAAAATTGAGCCTGGGTAGGTGACACTCTTATATTCAGTGGTAGCATATTAAACAATTTAGCTCCAGCAACAGATATTCTGCGCTTACCCAAAACAGTTCTAGAGAACGGGACGTATAAGAACTTTGACCCTCTGGCTGGATAATTATGCATTGGCCTGCTGAAGGTCACTGTATGATGGCATAGACCTCTAGTAGAGGCCTAGTAGAGGCAAACACAAATTTACAAACTGAATGAACGTACAAATTACCAACTGTCATGACATCCGGACAATGGTCCGAATACAGCAATGCAGAAGAGAATCTATAAGGCAGCCTCAGAATAACTCTCAAAGCTACCCTTTGTTTGCTTTCCAAGTTCTCGATCGATTTGAGAAAAGGTAGAATCACAAAATAGATGACAAAATAAATAAAAATCACAGAGACAAAGGGAGAGAATACAAACATGAAAAGGAAAAAAAATCTCACCAAAGTGGTGTGGTCAAATCGAAAATCTCAACCACCTAGGGTGGATCGTTAAACAAAAACAATTAAATTGATTTTCGTTGAATTTCAATCAATCAATCAATCAATCAATTTATTATTATCCGGAACAAAAAGAAAATTAATCCTTATACTAATGTTCACACGAATACAAGACATAGACGATACAAATATAAACCTATAACTAATACTAAGAAAAAAAAATAAATACATATATATAATATTACAGTCAAATAACTAATCAGCTACAAGAAAAAAAAAAAAAAAATCGGCATTTATACAATTCTGTTGAATGTCACTAGACTATTTTATACCAATTTGCATTTCAGCTTATAATGTATTAGGGACATATGTTAATAAAAGTTAGTTCTGATTGTTTATTCACATAGATCAGTCGGGTTTTATCTTACCGCCACAATTACTCTGCTATCAGGTTATGGGCCCAGTAGCAGCAGTAATTTTGATATAAATATTTGAATTTAAAGTCGAAACGTAGTATACAGTAAGCTTAATTACAAGACTGTTTGAAATCGTGAACAACATAGTGTGATGGCGCCGAAAAATGATTTTGAGGTAAAAAAGCTTAAAGGTTCGGAAAATTACCATTTTTGGAAATTCCAAATGGAAAATTATTTGTCGCTAAAAAAGCTTCGGAAGTGCATAACAGCTAAGCCCCATTTGCCAAATGTATCGACTGAAAATGATAACGATAAATTAATTGAAGCCCAGGCAATTTTGTCGTTGAGTGTCGAAGAATCACTGATAGTTCATATTCGTAATGCAAAAAGTGCGTTAGAAATCTGGAACGTTCTACAACACCTGTATGAGGACAAGGGTCTGTTACGAAGAACAGGACTATTGCGTGCTTTGATGTCTGTTCGTTTGGATGCTGTGGATTCGATGCAGACATATGTGGAAGACATTATGAATATTTCAAATCGACTAGGTGGAATTGGATTCGTAATTAGCGACGAGTGGTTAGCGTCGATTTTGCTTGCTGGATTAACGGAAGATTATAAACCATTCATATTAAGCATTGAAGGTAGCGGTGTACAAATAACATCTGATATGATTAAGCAAAAGCTGCTCGATTCGGATAGTGGCGCCAAAAGTGCGGAAGAAAATGTGTTTTATACAAGTAAAAAACCGAAAGGGTACAAGAGAAAGACTGATTTTATATGTTTCTCATGTGGTGGTAAAAATCACAAGGCAAGTGATTGTACTAGTTCGCCGTCTCACTCATCGAGCAGAAAGAATACAAAAGCCAAAGTAGTACGTTCAACTGCATTTTCGATGAAAGTAACAAAATGTAAGAGAAAGGACGATTGGTACGTTGACAGTGGTGGTGGTCGCAATATGACGCCATATGGTGATCTCGTTCATAGCAAAAGGGAAAGCTATATCAAAGAAGTCATGACAGCTGATGACACAAATTTTGAAGTAAAGTGCATTGGAAAAGTTAATTTGAACATTTTGAATAATAAAATAGAAGTTAAAGAGTGTCTTCATGTGCCGGATTTGTCAGTGAATATTTTGTCAGTGTCACAAATTGTCAAGAATGGAAATCGAGTTGTTTTTGATGTCAATGGTTGCCAAATTTTCAATGGAAACAATGCAATAGTAGCGCAATGTAAAGAATCAGATGGTGTATATAAACTTCGCGCAACAGCTGATATTGTCAGAGGAATGTTCACAAATGTAAACAACAACAACTTGGTTAAGTGGCATCGACGTTTGGGTCATTTAAACTACCAAAGTATGTGCAAAATGCGAGATGGTGTAGTTACTGGAATTAAATTCAAAAACGACGCAAGCATTGTGAAATCATGTGAAACGTGCGCTATGGGTAAACACAGTCGGTTACCGTTTGAAAGCAGCAAAACAAAATCAAAAAATATTCTCGATTTGATTCATGCCGACGTATGTGGCAATATGGAAGAGTATTCAATTGGTGGTGCGAGATATTTTCTAAGTTTTATCGATGTTTTTTCGCGTAAAACATTTATATACTTCTTAAAGTCAAAGAAAGAAGTCACGAACAAATTTCTCGAGTTTAAAGTTTTGGCAGAAAATCAATTCGACCGTAAAATTAAAATTATTAGAACCGATAATGGTATGGAATTTTGTAATAAGAGAATGCATGCCATCTGTGCGGCAAATGGTATTCTTCATCAGCGTACAGTAGTATATACTCCTCAACAAAATGGTGTGGCGGAGAGGATGAACAGAACCATTGTAGAACGTGCAAAATGTTTATTGTTTGATGCTAAATTGGAAAAATCCTATTGGGCCGAAGCAGCGAATATGGCTGTTTATCTAATAAATCGATCAGTATGTTCATCGTTAGTCAACAAAACGCCAGAGGAAGTTTGGAGCGGTAACAAAGTCGATTTGAGTCATCTTCAAATTTTTGGTTCCGAAGTAATGGTTCACTTAGCTCAGCAGCGTCGAAAGAAATGGGATAAGAAGTCAGTCAAACGCATTTTTGTTGGTTTCGACAGTAATAGCAAAGGCTTCAGATGTATCAACCCGATTTCCAGAGAGTTGACAATCAGTCGGGATGTGATTTTTTTGGATAAGGTAATTGACCAAAATGATACACAAAATGATGAATTAGTTACAGTGAGCGAAATCAATACGCATAATGAAGAAGATGTTATTGATGTGGGCCAAATAAGTGATGAAAATGAAGTTTCTGATCAAGAACAAAGCCATGCTGATGAAACAATTATCGTCATAAATGATTCGTTGAGTTCGAGCGATACTGTCGTGAATGAGAGTGGCAATGAAAGCGAAGATTCAGCGTCTATAGAAGATACATTTGACGATCAAGTGAGAGATCCTGATTACGAACCAAATGCAAGCGATTATCTACAATCGTCAATGTTTGTTAGACATAACCAGCTCTCCAAATATGTACCGTATTTATCGAAATCACATTCAGTGGATCTGGAACCACAAACAGTTCAAGAGGCAATTTCGTGTTACAATTCAAACGATTGGAAATTGGCAATGGAAGAAGAAATTAATTCTTTAGATGAAAATAATACTTGGGATTTGGTCGAGTTACCACCTGGTAGAAAGACTGTGAAAACAAAATGGGTTTTTAAAATCAAAAGAGATGAATCAGGAGTTGTCGTTCGTCACAAGGCAAGGTTGGTCGCAAAGGGTTGTTCGCAACGATATGGCATTGATTACATCGAAACATACTCACCTGTCGTTCGTCATACCTCTCTTCGTTTTTTGATGGCACTGGCAGTTAAAAATGATATGAAAATCGATCAGATGGATGCGATAACCGCTTTTATGCAAGGCGACTTGAAAGAAGAAATCTTTATCGAGCAACCTGAAGGATTTAGAGATGGGACGAGTCGCGTCTGTAAATTAAATCGTGCAATAAATGGCCTAAAACAATCAGGCCGAGTCTGGAACATAAAATTGGTGAATGCACTCAAGTCATTTGGTCTAAATCAGTCGAAAATGGATCCGTGCGTATTTTATACGAAAGATTTAGATTTGATGTTGGCAAATTGGGTTGACGACATTTTCATTTTTTGGAAAAATACATTGGTTCTCAACAAGTTGAAAAATTCGTTGTGTTCAACTTTCAAGATGAAAGATTTGGGAAAGGCTACAAATTGTGTTGGCATCCGTATTACGTACACTGAAAATGGTATTTCATTGGACCAATCGACATATATCAGTGATGTGCTGGTACGTTTTGGCATGGAAAATTGTAAAGCTGTTGCGACGCCGAGTGATGTAAACCAAAAATTGTCCATCAATACAACAACATCAAACAAGGAGGAGGATGATAATGTTACGGGAAGTGTTCCATACCAAGAGCTTGTCGGATGTTTATTGTATGTGGCCAATGGCACCCGACCAGACATTGCCTTCGCAGTTAATGATGTGAGCCGTTTCAACATCAACCATCGTACAATTCATTGGAAGGCCGTTAAACGAATTTTACGTTACCTGAAGGGAACAATTGCAATCAAACTTAATTACACGAGAAATGGCAACAAGAATTTGGTCGCCTATAGTGATTCAGATTGGGCGTCGGACATTGACAAGCGAAGATCATGTACTGGAAATGTGTTCAAGTTATCAAATGGAGCGATATCGTGGCAAAGCAAACGTCAACAAACTGTGGCTTTGTCAAGTACAGAAGCCGAATATATGGCTATGGCATCGTGTGTCCAAGAATCAATTTGGTTAAAGCAATTTGGCAGTCAATTGGATGAATCGTTTAATACGTCAGTTCAAATGTTATGCGACAATCAAAGTGCGATTGATTTGGCAGTTTCTGATGGCTACAGGCAACGAACGAAACATATAGACATTCGTCATCATTTTCTTCGTGAAAGAGTTGAAGATGGTACTGTGGTTATCAAATACATTGCTACAAACGAAATGGTTGCAGATAATCTTACAAAAGCTGTACCGAAGGCTAAACAAATTTTCTGTTGCAACGAAATGGGTTTGTTTTGATGAGTTTAGTTTTCCATTAATTTTGCAGCTAAGTCTCGTACAAATTTCATAGTTTTTTGCAAATATTCTTATCTATTTTTTTATTGAAATTTAAATTAAATTATCAGAAAATATAATGGAAAATGTGAGGGTGTTGAATGTCACTAGACTATTTTATACCAATTTGCATTTCAGCTTATAATGTATTAGGGACATATGTTAATAAAAGTTAGTTCTGATTGTTTATTCACATAGATCAGTCGGGTTTTATCTTACCGCCACAATTACTCTGCTTATTCACTGGCACAAAGATAAAAAAGACACAAATGACAGTGACGGCGACATGGTGGCAGAACGAGAGGAGCTCAGGGTACACAACTTCCAACACAACGAGACCACAGTCCTAGATGCGTATCATAGCTCTGTTCGCAAGGTCAGTACCACACCCGAAAAAAGCAGCAATTCATGAACGTTTGTATTTCGAGAAGTGATCAAGACAATCCCGGCTGAAGTGCTTCGCGGATAATAATCTCCTGGTGCTTATGGGAACATGATTATAGTCTGACACTGTCTTAACAAAGAACGATCGATTATATTGCCATGACGAATGCCTCGGAAGTCTGAATACGTCATTTCGCGAGGAACTCCCGCGAATAAGTAGGATGGTCCGCCATCTCTGATAATCCTGTGTAGCGCAGAACAACGCCGCTGCCTCAAAAGCGTCAGAATGGGAGCCCCGAGCAAGCTGTTAACATACCCTTGGGTACTGTGATAGCGCTTAAGCCTGTGTACGAAACGAACGCATGATGAGAAAGCGTCCTCCAGTGATTTTGCATCCCTAGCACTGAGGTTGGTTGAGTATATACATTCGCCATACGTAAAGGCAGGAATGACGAGTGATTTGACCAACATTAGACAAGTCTTCAGCGGAAAGTTATTGCTCAATGGCCACAGGCTACGGAGCCTCGAGAACACTCTGGAGCATATCTCACTGACCTGATTACTAAAAGTCATCCCTTTATCCATGACGATGCCCAAGTTCAAGACTTTATCAACAAGGGGAATAACTGAGCCATCCAATAAGACCTCCGAGTCGGATTGTAAGTACGAAGAGTCATAGTCATTCTCAGAGAGTACAATCGCCTGTGACTTCTTTGCATTCAACGTCAGATGGTTCTCACGCGCCCAGCGATTAACCGCATCGAGATCCTTATTGACTCTAACTACTGCTTCATTTAAGCTCAATTTCTCGAACGACAAGAATAATTGCACATCATCTGCATACATATGATGGTCAGTGGATTTGAGACAACTTGGAAGGTCATTAATATAAAGAGAGAATATCAGAGGGCCTAGGACCGAACCCTGGGGGATGCCTGTCCTGCTAATCACTGGATCTGAGCAAAAGGTTCCTATGCAGACCCTCTGGAAGCGGTCAGTCAGATAATCACGAACGAAATTAATGGCCGGGGATGAAAAGCGGAATTTAGAGGACAACTTCAAGAGAAGTCGGGAATGGTTCAGGGAGTCAAAAGCCTTGGAAAAATCCAACAACACCATAAGTACGAGACGTTTCTTATCAAAAGACTTGCGCACCTCATCTGACACATGTAAGAGCGCAGTAGCTGTGCTGTGATGCTTTCTGAACCCAGACTGAAACCTATCGAGGAGGCCATTACCATCTAAGTATGCACTGATCTGCTCTTTTGCTAGGATCTCAAGCACTTTCGAAAGACAGGGTAGTATACAAATCGGCCTAAAATCCTCCAGCCCACGTTGCCTTGTTTTCTTATGTATAGGAAGAACTTTTGACAGCTTCCAGGGGCGGGCGACAGCGGATGACGTAAATGAGTAATTAATGATGTGAGTTAGACAAGGGAGCACAAACGGAAGAATCATTCTAACAAAATTGAGTGGCACTTGGTCCAGGCCAATCGCCTTAGACCTGATTGAGTTAATTGCCCTAGCCACATCAAGACTACTTATGTTACAGAAACTAAACCCAGAGTCATAGCCAGTGGTAGGACTAGACAGCACGTCAACAGGAGAACCGCCGTGGCTGGAGATATGAGCGCTATATTCATTCGCTGTAAACCCGGGTTTGACATTTCCAGTTGAGATAACACCTATTTCCCGAAGATTACGCCACAGAGCCCTAGAGCCTAGACCAACGTGGAGCTTGGGATGCAGGTAGTCATACTTAGCTTTCTTCACCAGATGCGTTACAAAGTTCCGCAGGTGTACGTAATGTTCTTTGGAGACCCGGCCTCTTCTGTATTCTGATTCAGCAATGTCCCTATCCAGCATAGCCCTTCTTATTTCGTCAGTAAACCAGGGCTGAGTGGAGGTGAGCGGGTCCCTTGTTGCAATCGGCTTCTAAGGCGCATGCATCTCAAGAAGCTGAAGGACTTTGCTATAAAAAATCTCAACCTTCTCCGTGACATCGGCGGCATAAAACACACTATTCCACCCGATTGAGGCAGCATCAGCCTTGAGCCGATCATTATCAATCCTTGCAAAATTCCTACAAAGGCGATGTGTCTTATCTTAGGTTTTTTTATTACAGCCAAAAGATCCGAAAATTAGATCATGTTTTGAAAGCCCATGAGAAATCTGGTTGAAGAAGATAACCTTTTCTGGCTTATTCGTGAGACACAAATCAATAAGAGAAGGTCTACAACCAACTAGATAATGAGATGCCACGGTACCCACTGAAGTAAGGCCAAACTTAGCAATAATGTTCGCGAATTCACATTTGGAACAACCACCATTAACACAGCAGCTACGATTCCCAGAGATTGCACCCAACAAGTCCTCATTGAAATCCCCCAGCAGTAGAATATCCTCATAAGACACCGTTAATTCGTCTAGCACAGCTTCCAGAACGTCCAATTCCTTTACCCTCGGAGCTTTATAATACGCACCTACCAATATCTTGGAGTCAGGGAAAATTAGCTCAACGAAGAGATACTCGGATGAGACTTTTTCAGAAGACTTTAAAACTTTATAATTCAAACCCTTTCGAATGTACAGCACTACCCCACCACTCTGCTTGGCGTAACGATCGTTTCTAACAAGTTCAAAACCGGGTAACTCTATAAGCTTATTGGAATGGTAACTCTTTAACCAGGTTTCGGAGGCTGCAACAATATCTAAGTGCGTATTCTCGAAATATGAACGGAATTCATCTATCTTAGGCGGAATACTACCCGCATTCACATGACAGTAATGCAAAAGGCTCGCAGACGGCTTCAATGTAGACTTTCGGATCACATTGGGTATACATACCGATCCATTGCGAGCAGAGTGTTGAACGATTATACTAGGAGACATCAAAGGTTTTTCATGTGCGTGCAGGTTGTGTACGTTCCAGAAAAAACAAAAAGTGCCACCATCTCACCTAAAATAGATTCGTTTATTACAATTATGCCAGTGAACATTTCACAGAGACCCATAAAACCCTTAGAATTAACGCCCGAGCAAAAGACAAAACTAAACATTACAAACAATAAATTCATCAATTCACGGAGTAGTTCCATTTAGCACTGCTATGATTAATCTGGCCCCCTAATTTAGTTCGTTTCAGCTTCCGTATGATCCATTCCGATTTGTTGATCGTTCAGCCCTGGACTTGGGGTGGAGACTACTACATTTGGATTCAGGTTCGACGACAGCGATGATGATGAATTTTGCAGCACACAGGTATTGGATCGACGCCGATTCGACGTAAATTCCACAGCGCTTTCAAACAAAGGTGGTAGAATTTGCTGCAATTCACTGATGTGCAGGATACGCATAGGTTTAGAATTTTGATCACACTGTACATGTACGAGACCATTCCGGGTGTGGAACTTTACAATCAATTTCGCCTTTTTCGCCTCTGATGCCAATTTGAAAATTTCACGGTTAGATTTTGTAAGGCTTTCATTGAAAAATACCCGGGAAGCACTTTTAAATCCGATGTCCTTCAGGCTTAGATCTCGCTTCTTAAAGTAACAAGAGAATAGTTCACGAACTGCCCAGCTTTCATACAATTTGGCAACTATGGGTACAGCCTGATTCCTTTTCAAATTCGCACTGTTGGATTTCAGCCGAAACGCAGCGGCAAAATCACGTTTTTGAAGATAACAGTTTAGAGCATGGCATATATCGCCCAACAAATCAAACGGATTGTCATTTTTAGTGACCGGTATGCCTGATATAATTATTTCATTCGATATTGCTATACGTTCCAGCTTATCTATCCTGTAGTCATGTAATCCATATACCTCATCAACATGACTGAAAACTTTAGACGACAAGGCAGCAGTCGCTTCCTCACAATTGCGCTTGCAGGTCTCACTCACTACTACCAGCCGTTGGTCAATATCAACCGAAAAAGATTCGAACCTTATATCCATAGCATCCTTAACCTCACTAATCTTATGAGCCAACGATGATTCCATGTTGTCGATTTTGACATCCAATCGTTTATCCACCTCAGACATGGCATTGCTCAATGAATCCATTTTTGTTGAAAGCATGAGCAAAATGCTTTTAATTTCAGATCCATCCAGTACAGAGTCAAGATTATCGCCAATATCAGTCACCTCGCCACGAGCACGCTTAGGTTGCTTTGCCATTGTTCGAAAGTAATTCCAAAAATAATGCAGCTGGGATAAAGTAGTAACCTCGAAATACAGTGATGACCGGAATTAACACAAAATCCGGACACTGATAAAATCCACCAGAAAAAAGTTGCTGCGTTAGGCGATGATGAAAAGATGTTCATGTACCTTAACCTCAAAGTTGAAGTGACGATGTAAAAGTAGAAAGAAAGGGTTACGGTGACTATTTCTGCTTCGACTCCAACAACTGGCACTTCAATGACATCCAAGAAGAGATTATAACATGAATCGACCAAAAAGAGAGAGGCCCGAAAGTAACCAAAAGTAAATTTATGTGCAGCACGGAACAAAACACGTCTATTCGCCTTCCATTGACATCATTTCATCATTAAACTAAGAAAAATACATACGTGCGAAAAAGGTGTTACGGAGAGCAGTCCAGTTCCCACCCATAAATTGTGGTCGCTTCCAGAACACCATCATCGGAACGCAACATCCGGCTCTAAAGAGTGTCAGAACGAAGCTCGTAGGAGACTTCTGTTTGGCGCCAGTTGAAGCAGGCGGCAAAAAGAAGCCGAAGGGGGTGTCTAAAACTTATTATGAAGGAAAATGGAGCACAACAGGCCCAGCAAAGAGTACCTCAGTGCTTTCATTCAGGACGTTAATTAACGTAAATATGCGCTTAACTTACGCAATGCCGCCACAAGGTTAAGTGCATATGCACATTTTCGTAAATATTTTATTTTGACGTATTTTCACATTTGTTTAACATCTCCCCTTCATTGCAGCCAACATATTTTTATGGAATTAAAAGCAAAAACTTAGCTCCGAGTTAAACTATTGGTACTTGGATGACGGTAAATTAAGTGGTTCCGTCCATAATTAAAACGGTTGAATCAATTTCAAATACCGACCCAAAGACTAAAGCAAGAAAATTAGCAGTCACACAAAAGAATCAAGTGGATGGCTACAATCGCTTCCATCGCCTAATTTGGGTACGTTACAGGGCCTATTATGATAAATTAAATTCTCAAAAATTCTCACGAAATTCACCAAAATTCGCAAAAAATTCACGCGTAAATTTGGTAAATTTCTGCGAATTTTGTGAGTTTTTACGAACTTGAATGAATTTTAGCTAATTTCTGTGAATTTTTACATGGATATGTGGATACAGTGTCGATAATTTCGGAACACATGGACTTCCTTGTATAAAAACGAAAGGAACGTTTTTGCGTCACTCCATCTTAAACGATTTGATATCAAAAACAGGTTTCCCTTCTATTTCGGAAACTCCAGGCCTTATTCGTGAGAACAAGAAACATCCAGACGGAATGAGAATTACGCCTTGGATGAATGGCAAGAGTTTAGCTGCCTATGCATGCACGAAAATGGAGAATTTATATGAAGAAATCATAACAGATCACAACTTTTTACTTTTCGCTGTAGAAACTTTTGGAACATTCATTAAACCTGCAAATTCATTTTTCACAACTGCTCTGAGAAAATGCGTACTTCCTCTCCTCAAAATGGGGGGAGAAAATTGATTATTTCAAAGAGAACATGTTAAATGACAAGTGCGGGAGTGAAATACTTTTCACTCCCGCAAAATGACAGAAGAGTGACGCAAAAAGAAATTGTTTAATATACGTTTTTACTATTATATTGAACATTTATTTCAACACATTTTTCGATATTTATGAAACAAATAATGGACAATTATTTGACAAACAACATCGTACACAATAATTTTCACTTCTGTACACTGGCACTATACTTTTTTCCGATTAAAACACGCTTTTACGGTTACGCATTTTTGAAAATTATTAATATATTATATTATATATATTATATATTATATTATATTGTTTTTGAGAATATCTTATATATTACTCGAGCTTTGCTTGATCGTGGAACAATTAAACTGAAACGTGGAAATTTTTTCTTTAATTTTCGATCACATAGACAAGTAACAGAAGATCACAGGTTGAGAATTTTTATTTTGAATTAAAGAAATTAAAGAAAAAATTTCCACGTTTCAGTTTAATTATATTATATATATTATATATTATATTATATATATATATTAATCAGCATATATTAAAGAACTAAGATTGAAGATATGAGCGCAGTTTTACACTTTATCATAGTATTTTGAAATTATAAATTGTGGAGACCGAGTCCCGACTTTTTTTTCGGAAACAAACTTATTTTCTTGATTAATTGCAGATTAAGAGCAGTTGTGAAAAATATAATTCATAACTGGGGAAGGATAGAAAATTCCTTAACTTGAGTAAAGCTTGTGACCCTCGCCGAATAAATTGTAACTTGGGTTCACCCTCGTTTCAATTTATTCAGCTCTGGTCGCAAACTTTACTCTTGTTAAGGAATTTTCTATTTCCTTCTCTAGTTATGAAATCTACTATATCAAAACGATTGGACCTATTCTAAATAAAAACTTGCTAACACGCTTAGAAATATTTTATTCAGCAAATAAGTTTTGGTATACAACGTGGAAACGCAGTTGCGATCACTGGGATGATTCCATCAAGTGCAAAAATGAAAGAGATTTTTTTTAAATGGCTGAATTTGCCGAAATATTTTGATATCGGATTGCAAAATGGGATAGTAAAATGTTTATCACAACAGAAAACTTCTTCAAAGGTAAAGTGTGACGCAGTCCAACGACTGATGTTTTCGAAATTGAGACATTCTCAGAAAGAAAATTTTCTTCGAAAAATTTTTTTGGTGATATCTTGTGGCGGCAACCCCCTTGTTATAAGTATAGAAATGTTCACAGTCACTTCCTCTACAACCCTAGTTCATAAAAATTTTTGGCGCGGCGGCACTTCGCGCGGCTAGCACAGATTGCGGCGGCCATCCCCACTTATATGTACAGAAATGTCCACATTGACTTCCTTTACAACCCTAGTTCATAAAAAAAAAATTGAAGCGGCGGCACTTCGCGTGGTTGCCATAGCTTGCGGCGGCCATCCCCACTTATATGTGCAGAAATGTTCACAGTCACTCCTCTACAATTTTTGCTCATCACCCAGAAGAAACCATCTAAATAGCTATAAAAACGACTGAGAAAACTTTAATTTACTAACAAATCCAAGATGGCGTCACTTTGACAGCTGGCAGCCATTTTCTGAGGATCACAAAAAATTCTACTCACCAATCTCTGTAACTTTTCCGAAGAAATCAACTCTCTAAGTATTGTCATTCCGAAGCAAAAATTAAAAACAAAAAAAAAAAACAATTTTTGCCTACGAAAACCCAAGATGGCGGCGCTTTGACAACCGGCAGACATTTTCTTAAGATCTCATTTCTCCTGATCAAACTCTACAGAGACGAGTTTTTTTTCCCCAAAATCATGAGATTTGTTCTTTTTGCTAAAACGTTCACTATTGTCATTTCTATGGATTAGGGGTCGTTCATAAAGTATGTCACGCTCCGGGGGAGAGGTCGGTCATAGCGTGATATAATGTGACAGGGGAGGGGTCTGTACCCGTATTACGTCATTTTTGAAAAGGTTTGACTGAAATTTGCATTTTTCTTTAAATTGGTTTTAAAATAACTCGAACCTCTAAGTATTTACAAAGGAATAGTATTCTGTAATTGCTATAAATACTCGAAGGCCTTTGGATGTTTGGTGCCCGATTATCAATGTTCGTGTGTGGCTGTTTGCTTCGCCAGACACAATAAAGTGAAATCCTATCGTAATCCAACTTGAATTTATTGTCGACGTCATGTTTTATGCTGAATTCAAAAGTTTTCAATTCACATGTTATCCCTATTCCTTGCATTGCCGTCAGATTATATACTCAAAGTTTCGGCACCAGAGGGCCATCTTTTTAATGGCTCAAAGAGACAAAGTACTAAGCCTGATGTCAAGTTGATAAGTCTTTTGCCATGGAGCTACTCGTTACAGCCTACTACTTTCATTTAAATCACTTTTTGGTACCAGGTTGCGTTTCGGACTTGGATGTACTTACACCACTCTTAGAGCGCGTTCGAAAACTAAAATTCTCAGTGAAACCTGAGCAAAATTGAATATTAGACAAGCTTCTGACATAAACTTCAGTAACTAAAATGTTTCACTGGGTTTCCTTGAATAAAAATATTTGACAATATTTCAAAATTTATACCATTAAATTGTCTTTCATGTTTTAAAAATTAAATTATTAGCTTCAATAATCGTCCCTCGCACTCCTAGCCACTATACTGACAATTTTAATTCAATTGACGAACTATGTTTACTAACGATGACAACAACAAACATTCTTCATGACATTTCTCACATTCTTCACGACCGATTTTGGCCATGAACCTTAAAGTTAACAATGACATCATTAACTGAGCAACTCTGTGAAACATTTTACTTTTCGAACGCGCTCTTATTCTAATGCACGATTCTTACAAATAAGAAAACTTGAGATTTTCGGACTTTTTATGACTTTCCGCTGTTTAAATATTTTTTCCCGTTACCTCATGTGAGCTCATGTGATACAAGTGTGACATGGGAGAAGCGATCTCAAAAACTATTTATGTAAATAGCGTTTATGTTTTTAAGCAACATATCTCGGCATGAACACTTAGAGTCCATGAAAGGTGAAAAGAAGAATTTAGTAACAATCCAACTCATCTCATAACCTCATCATTTGCATCGTTATTAAATGCTTGTTTTCACTTTTCATGGACTGTATTAGTCGAAATGAAGAAATTAAAAAGTTGAAGAGTGATAGCAATTTTTATCCAAATCTACAGTTTTACAGTTATCAACCAATGTTTGTCGATTTTTTCGGCTTGGCCAGCAAGTTAGTTAATTCAAATACTACATGGAATACGTAATCTTTTTTCAACAAAAATCACAGATTACTTGAAGTTGGTTAGGTAAATTGATCATTTTTTGCTGACAGTCAAAACTTAAGACTTTAGAATAAGAAATAGTAAAAGTGAATAGAGTGAGGATTCAGTTATATGTCGAATCTTATTCAGCTACAAAAAAATGGGTGGCGCCACCGACAGAAGTACTTTAGTTTTATATTAATCCGTATTCAGCTATGAAAATAAGCGGGTGGCGCCACCGACAGGCGGCTACTATTGCCTGATGAAAAGTGATGCAAACCACTCTCTATTTCCATTGTGCATTCGAGTAAAAAACTCAATTGCTTAGTGTTTGACACGTCTGCAATCTTATTGTATTGAGTTGCCAGTGCGTTGGTTCGAAACTCAACCGCGGACAGATTTATTCCGATTGTTAGAGTTGTAAACAAAATCAATGCTGATTGAAGCGATTCAAGTCAAGTTAAGTTGAGAGTAGCGTCATCGTACGGTGCCGGTATTCTACTCCTACTAGTTTCGCTCCCACCACGTCTAATAGAGGGCACTGGGTTTGTCGTGCAGCATACTGGCACAATAAAAACATTCCGGTACTCAAAAAGTAAAACCACAAAAAGCAGCGAAAACTAGTAAATAATAATGATCTAGCCCGTCATGGGTAGTTAAGGCAAGATTATTATGTAATTATATATTCAAGTAAAATGAACTGATACTGCATTTACGACGATAAATAAAACAATTTGTATTTGTACTTTTACTCGTCGACCGCTGCCTTTTCTTTTTTTTTAAGAATCAAGCAATATTTACTATTTTTGATGATATTTTTAGAATTTTGATTTCTTTACTTGATTTTTTCTAATGATGTTTGTGTTTCTTAAAAATGTTTCATATTGGGTGTTGCAATTGATTTTTACTTGAAATATATAGATTTGAGTGAAATTGAATTGAAATTGTATTTTTAGGCTCCAAATGGCGGAGAATTTTGGTTGCTTTTAAAAATGCACATTTCGGAAAACTCCGGTACATTACACATTTTATGCGAATTTTGCACCACTTCTTCTGCATACATAATTCATAGACTAAAAATAACGCAGTGCAAATAAAACTTGACGACTTTTTTGCGCAGACGGACAAAACAGTCAATTTCCTGCCAGAAATAGCTTACTTAGGACCACAGTTTCTCGTTATTATTTCCTAAGGTGTCAATTACTTCCCTACTTTATTTCCCTATTGTCAGTAGAAGCTTTTAGTGCGCCACGATTTTTAATTTTTCTATTTGAAATTTACGTAAACAGAACTGGCAACCCAACAGTAATAAAAATAATTTTGACACTTAGTAGTTTTTCAAGGATATTTCGGTGACCTGTAATAAGGCTACTAGTGTTTTATAACTTCCATCTACTCGAGAACTTCAGTGGCTACGTGACATATCTAGCTAAAAGTCTATTGTGTTGCCATGATTCCGATACCAGGTAAAATTTTCCATTTTTGTAAGCTTCCTTTCACGTATTATAATTTGCGACATATATGTAATTTAAAAGGCTGAAAGACATGTATTTATATGAATAAAGAATAAGAAGAATTTCTATAATGATGAGATTTTTGTACTGTTTTGAAGAGAAAATAGGGGCAAATTTGGTCGTCCTGGATTCAGCGCCGTATCTAGGGAGGGGGGCACTCCTGAGGTTCGTTCCTTCCCTACTGATATATATTCGGAAGAAAATCTGCCCGTAATGAGCGGACGCTTTTTTACTTTTTTCTTGAGTACTGTTAAGGCTTCGACTACCTCTGAATCACACCAAAATTTCTTTAGATTTAATGAAATTCATGAGAAAGATTTTAGCGCGCTCTGTGGACCCTAATATCTGAACCAGTGAATCAATTTTCATCAACTTTTTTTAGTTAGTTTTTTGAGATCCATATCTTTCATTCCAAACCTTGAAAAGCCATTCCCGTTCGTCGGAGATATAAGCAAAAACGACCTTCAAAAAAAAAGGTTTTGACAACTTATTCGATCGTAACTTCGAAAGTTCTTGGCCGATTTTGTCCATCTTCAATCTCAACATTCCTTTTGAAACTACCTTTTAGGCAGACCTTATTGAAGTAGAGGAACGGAAGTAAATTCTTCGGGCCCGAGCGGTTAATTTAGGGGCCCATCCTATGGCTGAAAAAAAGAAAAACGGATCCAAATTTTCAAAATTTCAAACACCTTGATATAGTAAACAAAACTAGTTAGGAGCCTAAATATTTTCGCCTACGGCATTAATAAATTCCAAATCTATCAATTATTGAAACTCTTACTCATAAGAAGTCCTTCAACCAAAAACTTTCTCCTGCGACAATTAAGTCGTTCTTCGATTTACCTAAATAATAATAATAATAAGCTACCTCTACAACCCATGAAGAGTTCGGGGCTAGATCATTATTTACTAGTTTCGCTAATTATTATGACTCGTTTTTGAGATCTTTTCATTACCAGAAATTTTTTTAGTGTGCCAGTGGTAAGTTGTGCGACAAACCCAGTGCCATCTATGAGATGTGCTAGGAGCGAAATCTAGTAGGAGTAGAATACCGGCACCTCCCAACAATGCCTTCCACCGGTAAGCCGTACGATGGCGCTACATTCAACTTCATTTGTCTTGAACCTATTAAGTCAACTTTGTTTTGTTTACAAATCTAACAATCGGAACAAATCTGTCCGCGGTTGAGTTTTGAATCAACGCACCGGCAACTCAATTTCATAGTAGCAAGCAGACGCCATCGAGTTGAACAATATAGAGCAGTTCAAAATTTTCGCCTGCGGCGCCTAACCCGATGCGTCGATTAAACGGTTCTTCGATTTACCTAAAGAACGATAAAAGGCGGTTCAAAATTTTTACCTGTTGCGCTTTGCATGAAAACCTTACTTACACCAGTTGAACACTATAATTAAAAAAAAATTGCCTGCGGCGCTTGACTTATTGGCTCCAGGTCAGCTTCGGACTCAGTTATCGTCTTAAACACTTTTCAGAACGCTATAATATACAATATACATTGATATTTCATTGAATTGCAAAACAAAATCTGGGGCGCGCGCCCCCTCTAGAAAAGCGGTCTAGATACGGTACTGCCTGGATATATCGATCCAATGTCTGTCCTTAGCGAATAGGCTGGCCCAAGGGTCGGGCCTAAGTTCGATCCTAAAAAATATGTTTTTGCTTTGTTCTTAAGAGAACTCAACGGAGCCTTCTTGCCTACATAAGTATAGATGGGTCCAATCTAGAGCTCTGGTCGGTCTATAGGTCGGCATTAGCACAACAAGTTATTTGTACATAGTTATGGGTCATAGCTCAAAATAGGATCCTAGCGAAAAATTTTACAAACATGTGACACTTTTAAGCTATAAGACATATAGTTTTGACAAATTTCCAGCAAGTTTAAATTTCACAGATTGGTTTCCGATCAGTTCTTGAAATTTGCTCAAAAGCTGATTATGTATGTAGGTAACGGTTTGAAACGGTTTTAAAACAATAATGGTATAAGTAACTGAAAATTTTTTACTAGTTTCTAAAAGGCGAGGGGTGACGCACTTCATTTATTCCATTTATTCCATTTATTCCCAAAATTTTTTTGTTGTTTTTGCGAAATATCTTAACCAAATATATCACAAGTTAGACAAATAAGTTCAAAAAAAGGTTTGCACAAATTATAAAGCATTTAAACTATCGACGAATTTGAAAAAATTATCATTTATTCCATTTATTCCAATTATTATTCCATTTATTCCCATTTATTCCATTTATTCCATTTATTCCCATTTATTCCATTTATTCCCATTTATTCCATTTATTCCATAAACCGCAGAAGTGCGTCACCCCTCGCTAAAAGGATTATATTAAAACCGGCAAAAAAAAATCGAAAACGGGGATAACTCGGCAGATAAATTATTGAAGAGTGAAGATAAATTAAGTTGAGATAAAAAAATCATTTATGGAGAAAAAAAAATTTCTTTTTGAAATAACTAAATTAATTACGGAAATAAAAAATCATCCGAACAGAGATAATAAAAAATAAAAACGAAGATAAATAATTCAAATAGTGACGATAATAAAAAATCGAAAGAGAAATTAATAATTAGAAAAGGGAGACATGAACTTAACCGAAACGGAAATAAAATAAAATTGAAACGGAGATAAAAAATTTGAAAGTGGAGATAATATAACTCCGGAGAACACCGAAATATCTCCATTTCTGTACATTTTATCTCCGTTTTCAAATTTTTTATCTCCGTTTTCAAAATTTTTATCTCCGTTTTCTAATTTTATATCTCCGTTTTCTATTTTTCTTTTCTTCGTTTTCTAATTTTTTATCTCCGTTTTCAAATTTTTTATCTCCGTTTTCTAATTTTATATCTCCGTTTTCTAATTTTTTTATCTTCGTTTTCGAATTTTATATCTACGTTTTCTAGTTTTTTATCTCCGTTTTCAAATTTTTTATCTCGGTTTTCTAATTTTACATCTCCGTTTTCTAAATTTTTTATCTTCGTTTTCTAATTTTTTATCTCCGTTTTCAAATTTTTTATCTCGGTTCTCTAATTTTGTATCTCCGTTTTCTAATTTTTTATCTCCATTTTCTAATTTTATATCTCCGTTTTCTAATTTTTTTATCTTCGTTTTCTATTCTTATATCTCCATTTTCTTTAATAACTTAATTTAGCACAATCCAAGAGCTCTTGGTCAGAGAAAAAAGTTTTATCAATTGGAAAATAGAAGTCAACATGTTTACTGATGTTCGATTGCTGTCGAGGACAGTAACAGCTACACAGCTGCAGCACTATCCAAATTCTATAAGCAAGATCTTGTTTCTTGGGCTAGGGCCGACCTTAGTACTGACCTAGGGCCTGCAACATAGCAAAAAACATTTTTTTATGTTAGGGCCGACCTTAGAACCGACATGAGGCCCACTTGAGCCCTAAGCACAGTCAAAAATTCTTCTATAAAGATCTTTCAAACAAAAAAAAGTTTTTGAAAATCGGAAGAGATTTACTCGAGTTATGTACAAAAAACACATAGAGCCCTAGCAGAGACTCGTTTTTAGTGCCCTAGCTAAGTCCAAGGACTCAAATTAAAAAAAGTTTCTTCCATAAATTGTCAGTCATGCCCAGATCTTTCAAAAAAAAAAAAAAATTATGAAAATCATAAAAGATTTACTCGATTTATGTGCAAAAGACCAAAAACCACTTAAACGGCCCTAGCTCGGCGGCCCTTGGGCCGACAGTGCCCAGATTCAATACCATAAAATATTTTTCGACTACCTTTCAGGAAAAAAAAGTTTTTGAAAATCGGTCAAGATTTACTCAAGTTATCGTGTTGACGGACAGACCGACAGACCGACAGACCGACAGACGGACATTGTTTTTTTCGCTGATTTGTCATCTGGAGGCAACAAAAAAAGTTTTCACCTTACTCCCGGGTTCGAATTCGCAATGTAACAAACGTGGTAGTAAACGCATCAGACCTACGGGTCTAAAAAGTTAGAAAAGGGAGATAAAAAATTAGAAAACGGAGAAAAAAATTTGAAAACGGAGATAAAAATATTACAAAACGTAGGTCAAAAATAAGAAAACGGAGACAAAAAATTAGAAAACGGAGATACCAATTCTATTAAAACGGAGATAAATTAAATTGCTATCGAAGATAAATAATTAAGAAATGGAGATACTATATCTACGAATTCAATCAAAATAGCTCCGTTTTGAAATATTTAATCTCCATTTCTGAATACTTTATCTTCACTTTTGATCATTTTATCTCCAAAACTTTTTTGTTTTATCTGCGTTTTATAATTTTTTATCTGCGTTTTTAAATTGTTTATCTGCGTTTTTGAACTTAATATCTCAAGTTTATTACGAGCCGTTTCTAAAACCATCCCGGGCAAATATGAAAATTTCTCGTTTAATTCTCTCGACGTACTTTGGTCGGGAGAATAATTATTTCTCGCTTTCTCGAGATAAAATCTTACAAAATATTGAAAATATGGCGCCAGTTCAATCTAAAACGAATCTTTTGATTTATTGTAATCTACTATTACATTAGTGAGACGAAAGTCCATTTTTTCTCATTCATGGCGGGTTCGAATGTAAGAAATAATTTAAAATCGTTAAAGACAAATCTCAAGATATGTTGCGTTTTCGTAGTATGTAAACAATGTTTTTGATGCTAAGTAAAATATCAAATAACATTTTTTCAACTATAGGTCACTCAAATAAATTGACCGAGTGGCAAACGCAAATGACATTGTAGCTGACATAAACATTAAGGAATATCACTTGGATGATTTTGACCCAAGAGTCATACGCAACAAGGAAAAAGTCAAATATCTACTTCGAAATTCGATGTGATTCAAGGTGCGAATAAACAGACGAATTAAGAAGCACTGGACACGTATGCTAGACGCCGTTTAGTTGGCTCACATATTGGTTGAATATTTCTGCCAAATTAATATTGGTCGATTTGTACAAAAATTCAATAGCAAAAAAGTACGATATGAGAAAATGTGTGGCGCACTTTTACACTGTTGAATTTTAGAGCAAATCGACAATAATAAAAAATTGACCTAGTATTCCACACATTATAATAATTGAATGATGATAAATAAATCGAAAAAAAATCCGTCTTTATTAAATATTTTTGTTCGCTTAACATTAATAGGTTTATAGCACTTCCGTTATAATTGAAAGTTATTGATCGCATCATTTCGGATATTGTTCGAGTTCGAGTTTCTTCATAAGTGTAAGTAACATCTAAGATATTTTGTATTTCTATTTGTATTTCTAGCAAGGTAAGAAATCGAGTTATTTTCATTAAAGACTTGTTTTTTTGAAAGCAACAGTAAATTACAGCAAAGGCTATGCAAATTGCTTCAAATTTTATTCTCCACAAAAAATGCTTCCGATTTTAGATCCGTACGAAGAATGAAGATCTCCGAAAAGGGGTATTGGGTTTGCCACGACGTTTGTAATCATGGTCCTTAGATGACGAATCAATTTTTTTTTCTTGAAAGGTAACCGGAAAATCTTTTTTTGATTTGAATCTAAAAATGTCTGGGCATGCTTCACAACAAAATAATTACAAAAACTTTTTTTGATTTTGAGCTTTTAGACTCAGCCAGGGCCCTAAAACTAAGTCTCTACTAACGTGTTTTTTTACATAAATCGGTTAAATTTTATCCAATTTTCAAAAACTTTTTTTTCCTGAAAGAAAATTGATTATGAGATTGAATTTAGGCAAAATCGGTTGAAAGCTTTCGAAGTTACGGTCGAAAGAGTGGTGAAAAACTTGGTTTTTTGAAGGTTTTCACTTATATCACTGCGAAATTAGAAGAAGTAAATCGCTCCTCAAAGTTTTGAATATAATATATGGACATCAGAAAATCACGAAAATTAAACTAGTGAAAATCTGTAGAGTGGTTCGGTCTATAGAGGCAATTTACAATCCAATTTAATGAGGACGTAATTGACGTACTTAAGATTTAAGGCAATATTTACTTAGATACGTTCGAGCCACAAAAACACTTGCTACCGACAGGTTTCGACAGATTTCGTGCTTCAATGGGCTTCCTTACAAAGTGACATTATTTGAACACAAGAACGAGGGCGGAGTAGCAGAAAGAAAGAAGTTCGTAGCGATCGAAAATAAAAAAAAAACGTTTTTACAAAACAAGAAAAACAAAAAAGAAAAGAAAACAGAAAAACAACAAGAAACACAATATGAAATAAGAAGCAAAGTTTGTGTTTATCCTTGCAAAATCAATCTGGAAAAAACGAAATTGTTTTTATACAGCTACGATCATATATTTTTGGTCAGCAAATGCGTTTTATTTGTCCAATTACTTCCACAAATACCACAACCAAGGTGCATACTTTTTTCTTACATAGAAAAGGATAGGATGCGTTTAATGAATCGGCGCATCTAAATGTTCAAAATTTCAAATCCTCTGTCAATCGCTTTAAATTTTAAATTCTTCTATCGATGCTACATTAATTGAATTCGATTGAAAATTCTGAAAACATGAACGCATCACATTCCTTTTGTTTAGGCAGTTGACATTTCATAAATTTTTTGTGTCATCTGTAAAATTTACGAAGTGACTATTTGCCCCGGGGGGCGAATAGTCTTTTATTGACTATTTGCCGCGGGGG
>CM055404.1:81491948-81565928 GCA_029228625.1 Pseudolycoriella hygida
ACTTCATCGATTTTGCTCATCTTCGAACTTGAATCATGGGAGGCATGTACCTTTCAGGGAAAAAAAGTTTAGGCTGATCGGTTGAGCCGTTTGGAAAAAAAAGTTGAGACGGACGGACAGACGGACAGACGGACATTTTTTTTATTGCTGATTCGTCATCTCTAGACGATAATAGATGCATCCCCCCACTTCCACCTCGATCTACCCCATGTGTCAATAAAATTGTTTGTAATAAACGTATAGGACCTTTGTACTTCGTACGGGTCCAAAAATTGATTTCTGTGAAGAATATTTTAGTAAAATTCGAGGAACCACATTGCAGCACCTCACACATGACGCTAATAATTAAAATCCGTTGAAAAAACGATTTCCCTCATACAAAATTGTCCATTTGTAATTGTTTTATGGACACAAACATATTACTGAAGCCACGTTATTTTATGTTATACAGTCATGCATTAATAACTCCCCATATTTTATTAGATACCAATCCAATTTACATCACAAAATTTAGATTAATAAATACACCCCTGAGAACAAAACATGCGAAACCCCAGTTATAATATTTAGCACGCATACGTGCATGTTAACTTTTGTTTCGCACGTATCGTTTACATATGGATCAACAATGCCGTCATAAGGAAAAAAAACTTAGAGAAAATGAGCAAGGATTTTCAGAAATTTCGCCGAAAAAATCAATTCAGCGACACAATTACATAAAACAATCGCCGAGAATATTTTGTTTAATTTTGTCACTAATTTGATTTTTTTCGGGGAATTTCTGGAACCTACAAAATTTAACTGATTTTCTCGGCTCAACACTTTCAATTTAGTCCAACTTTATAATAATAATCATCCAACTTGATATAATTTTATAATAAATATGCTTAATACTTAATAAACAACAGATCTCCATTTAAATAACTTGAAATTCCTTTTTTAACTTTTCTTAACTATAGGAATTAAATTTTAATTACTTAAAAACATTTTTTTTAGTTCTATGTTACTTACGCTTCAGCTCTTTGCCTTCCGGTGAACAAGGCTTACGACTTAATAAGCATTCAACATAGTTAGTAACCAGTCTATCACTGTTGAGAATGGTATCAACATCAAGGTTGTTGTATCTGAAAATGAATAAAACAATGAATAAAGTGATACAAAATAAAGTCTTGAAGTGTTAAATTAAAAAAAATAATAAGTTGTTGGAATAAGGTACATTTGATGACTTTCAGAACAGGAAAAAATAGACATAAGATTTTAGCGTTTCAACTGACTAATTCTATTCTCTATTGTTCACTTCAAACAAATAGCTGATTAAAGTATTCGTAGAAATATAAACTAAAAATAATTGTAAAAATATGTTTCACATTTATTTAGCGAAATGATTATTTACACAACGAGACCGTAAGTTGGTTTTTACATAGTTAGAAATGTATTTGTGAGCTGAAAGAGTATTGCAATACAAAGATTTGAGGTAGCGATGGACCCGTGACGCAGGTCCGCATAAGATCAAAAAATTCAGAATTTTTCTTCGTAGGTTGCGTTCTTTCACTCATTAAAATCGGTCCAGGGGATCCGGAGGCCCACTGACAAATGGTTATTTTCAGTACAAAATCTGCTATTTCATAGAAGCCAAAGTTAATGAAAATGCCCTACATTAGTTAGTTATTTCCAGGGCAATTTGTACGAAAAATGACTTTTCTGTAATTTTCTTGAAATCGGCTCGATATCTTTTCTTGAAACTTTGCAGAAAGCTTTGGATGGGGATAGATGGAAGGGGACGGGATGGGATGGAAATATTTGCAAAAAAAAAACGATTTCCAAATAGTACAGCCTTTCTAATCTCGAAAGTATACAATTACGTCTTTTGAGTTATTTTTGAGGGTTTAAAACACAATGAATAAATTCCAATTCGATGTTGCCGCTTTCGGAAGAATGTATGTAAACAAATTAACCATGTCATGTCAGTTGTCAACAAAAACACAAATCGGAAGATGACGGATGATCACAAATTACATTACATTTTCTTATTACAAAAATTAATTTCGAACTTCACAAAATTATACAACTTTTCTAAATAGATAAACGTTTCTAATAAAAACAAAGTTTTCGAAAATCCACTATAAGAAAGCGAAATAATGCTTGCAGAAGCTGGAAGTATTAAAACACTTTTCACACGGTAAAAATTAGCGATTCTTTGATTTTTTTTAATGAATGATGGATACACCAAATTATTTATTAAAAAAAGATTCAAAACTCAACAATTAGACGCAGCACAACAAATGATCTTAATTTGATTACATTTGAAATTATTTTAATGGAAGCAAAACAATAATTGGGTAGTTAGATAGGGTAGCGCCTGATTGCATATGAGCGGAGTGTGGTAGTCCGTGTCATGTGCCAGGCGTGCAGCTGTCTAACTATCAAGTGCTCTTTTTACGTCCACGTCGTAGTCCCCGGGACCTCAATTCTCTTCGGAGTTTTGTGCTAAACTTAAGAGTGCTACCTGATGACTTGCCCACGGGTCAGAGGGGAATCGAATTAGTGGGTTGTGCGTGTGGCTAGCCACCATACCACACTCAAAAAAGCAATATGGTTATGAATTCAACAACAGAGCCTCGGATTGGACAGGATAAACGGCAACGACTTCGGCAACGGAAAAAGGACAACGATTTACAATTAGGAACATGGAATGTTAGATCTCTGTTACGGCCACGAGGGTTGAGATCACTCACTAGTGCGCTAAGGGCGACTAAACTTGACATTACAGCAGTACAGGAAACTAGATGGCCTGGGAAGGATTCTATGATCAGTAGAGACTTTACGTTTTATTGCAGCGGCAAGAGCAACGAGAGCCCAAGAGGATACGGAACAGGCTTCATGGTCTTCGGTAGAGCCAGAAACGCGGTGATTAGTTTCATTCCTGTCAACGAACGTTTATGCACTCTACGGATAAGAGGAAAATTTTTCAATTATACTCTTATTAACGTCTACGCTCCAACGGAGGAAAAAGATAATGAAGCGAAGGAGCTATTTTACGAGAAACTGGTGAAAGTCTATGATGGAGCACCGAATCGAGACATCAAAATCATACTTGGGGATTTGAATGCCAAGATAGGTCGCGAAGTCTACTACCGTCCCACTATTGGTAAATATAGCCTCCACGAAAAGACAAGCGAAAATGGAACGTTGGCAATTGATTTCGCAGCGTCAAGGAACATGGTTGTCTGCAGTACCTATTTCGAACATAAAGACATCCACAAAGCGACATGGGTATCACCTGATGGACGAACCAAAAACCAGATTGACTACGTGTTCATCGATGGGCGTCACTGTTCAAATGTTTTGGATGTCAAAAGTTGTAGGGGACCGAACATCGATTCAGATCACTACTTGGTAAAGGTGGTTGTTAGGGCTCGAGTTTCGATTTCACACAATCGACAGCCGGCATTGGAAAAGTGGGACGTCGAGAAACTGCAGGACGAAAATATTAAACGACAATATGTGGATAGTTTGGAGAAGAAAATTATTGACGGAATGGAAAGCGAACAACGAAACGTAGACGATGCATGGAATCAAATTAGACGAAACGTAGAGCAAGCCGCAGCAGAGACGATAGGAACGAGAACGGGAAAGAAAAGAAATGACTGGTTCGATGACGAATGCAGAAAAGCACTGGATGACAAAAAGGCGGCTCGAGCGAGATATCTAAATAGATGCACTCGAGCTGGCATGGCAGAGTACCGTTCGAAGAGAAATTTCGAGAAAAAACTATTCCGAAGAAAAAAGCGACAACATGACAAGGAAGTTTTAATCGAAATTGAAAGGTTTGGTAATCGAAAAGAGACGCGGAATTTTTACCGGAAAGTAAACGAATCGAGGAAAGGTTACAGTCAACAACCTTTATTGTGCAAGGACAAGGATGGGTTGGTCTTAGCAGATGAGGAAAGGTGCATCAGACGATGGGCGGAGTACTTTAAGAAACTGCTGAACCCGAACAGACCACCGAACCGAAACGACACCAACAACAACTTACCATTTCAGACCGCGCAGCCACATATTACAGAACCAACGCTACAGGAAGTACAGCATGAAATTTTAAAGCTCAAAAATTTCAAAGCCCCAGGAACCGACAACATACCTGGAGAACTTTTCAAGCACGGTGGTAACGCATTATGTATGGAGATGCACGAGCTCATCAAGCGCATCTGGAATGTCGAGGAGTTGCCGGGAGAGTGGAAGACTAGCATCATCTGCCCTTTGTACAAGAAAGGCGACAAATTGGAGTGTGGCAACTATCGCGGAATTTCGCTTTTGAATATCGCCTACAAGATATGTGCGAATATTCTATACAAACGCCTTCTTCCATACATGGAATCTACTGTTGGTGAATATCAAGGTGGTTTTCGTGTAGGTCGTTCAACAACGGACCAGCTGTTTAGCATTAGACAGATCTTGGAGAAGTGTAAGGAGTACAACGTGGAAATACACCATTTGTTCGTAGACTTCAAAGCAGCATACGACAGTGTCAACAGGAGGAAGTTATGGAGAGTGATGGAGAAATTAGGGGTTCCCAAAAAACTAATCTCGCTAACAAAGTTGACAATGGATGGAGCTAACAGCCGAGTAAGAATCCGAAGCAAATTGTCAGACGCTTTCGATATTGAGGAAGGACTACGTCAAGGTGATCCGCTCGCGACGCTGCTTTTTAATTTGACCCTTGAAGCAGCAGTGAGAACCATGGACATCGACACCAGCAGCACCATTTTCACCAAATCCAGTCAATTGCTGGGCTTCGCTGATGACTTGGATATCTTGGGCCGAAACATGGAAGCTGTTAAGGAAAAGTTCACGGCTTTGGACAGAAAAGGTACCGACCTCGGGTTAAAGGTTAATGACACAAAGACCGAGTACATGATTGTCTCCCCATCGAATCGACAACACGACCAAAGCGTAACAATTGACACACACACATTTAAGGTGGTAGACAAGTTCGTATATCTTGGATCTCTGCTTAATTCTGACAACGTAATCATGGACGAAATCAAAAAAAGGATAACTCTTGGCAACCGTAGTTATTACAGCCTGATAAAAATTTTAAAGTCCAAATCAGTAAGCAGAAACTCTAAATGCGCACTGTACAAATCTGTGATAAGACCAATTGTTACGTATGGGTCGGAGTCGTGGTGCATGACTCAGAAAGACGAACAATCGCTGCTCACGTTCGAAAGGAAGGTACTGCGGACAATTTTCGGACCAGTATATGACGAAAATATGAACAGATGGCGCAGACGATTTAATCATGAGCTTATGCAGCTTTATGGAGAGCCAGACATAGTTAGAACAACAAAAATTAACAGACTACGATGGCTTGGTCATGTGCAGCGTATGGACGACAATCGTATCCCGAAGAAACTTCTTATCACCAAACCGGAAGGCAAAAGAAGTGCAGGCAGACCAAAATCCAGATGGTGCGATGCAGCTTTTGCCAAACTGAGAACTGCGGGAGTAACCAGCTGGAAGACGTTAGCTGAGGATAGGTCCGGTTGGAGAAGCATGTTGGAGAAGGCCAATACCCTTAATGGGTTGTAGTGCCGGTTAAGTAAGTAAGTAAGTAAAACAATAATTTGTGAGAAGAAAATCTAAAATTTTAAAAAATTAACTGAAGTACTGTCAAAGCCGTCCATCCAAACAATGGATGATAACGTCAATAAAGATGATGAAATGAAGATACGGTTGACCCGTACGGTTATTTCAAAAATAAATTGGGTTTTCAGAAAATTCGTGGTTTTCGTGTGAAAATTCAAAATTATCAAGAAAATCTAAATTTTTGAAGAATTCCAATTCTTTCTCCAAATCTAAATTTTTGAGAAAATAAATATTTCTAGGAAATTCCAAAATTACAAGAAAATAAAAATTTCCAGAAAAATTTCAAATTATCGAAACAATTTAAATTTTCAGAAAAATTAAAATTTTCAAAAAAATTTGACTTCCTGAAAAAATTTAAGTTTTACAAGAAATGCGAATCGTCGAAATGATCGAATTTTCTGGAAAGTTAAGCTTTTAGGAAAATTACAAAATTAAACAAAAAAACTACATTTGCAAGAAAATTCAAAAATTATTGAAGTAATTTGTAAATTCAAATTAAATAAAAAATAATGCGAAGAAACAAACGTCGATCTATTCCGAAATTTCTTAAAAACAGAGTCATAAAACAAAAGTGCGAAAAGCGTAAATCAAAAACGTTTGAATTTTACAAAAAAATGCGCCAATTAACGAACTAAATGAAACTGCATATCGACATACATTTTTGGCAAAAACCGAAAGCGGCAACACCAAAACTGGTTGTATTCAGTTTGTGGGTTTTAGATCTCAAAGAACTCGCAGAACCCACAAATTGCAAGTTTTGTATAACTTAGAGAATGGATCGATTGCAGCTATATGTGTAAGCGTAATCTGTTCAATTTTGGAATTAGGTAGTGCTTCAGACTGACGACATGGACAATCTCCCAGTGTATTTTCAATGTATTGTATCGTACACCGATACAATAATATCATGCCGAATATGATATTATTATACACTGATACGATATCATGTATAATATGATATTATCATACTCAAAATCAATACTATCATTTCAAATATGATATCATCATACGCCAAAACGATGTTATTTATGTCGAATACGGCCATGGCAAAATAGATATGAACTTTTTACTTCTGTGCAGGTTTTTGCTGTGTTAAAAAACTGCGCAGAAGTAGAAAGTTCATACCTATTTTGCCATGACTGTAAGATATTATCATATGCCAAATATGATATTATCGTACGCCAAGACGATAATCATGTCGAATACGATATTGTAATACGCCAAAACTTGATTATCACCGTTAAATTTTTTTTTTTTTTTATGCATAGAAAGCTGTGTTCTATGTGAAACAATGTCAAACTCCATACATTTTGATCCTCAATGATATCGAATATGATATTATTATACACCGATAAGATACTATCATGTCGAATGCGATATTATTGTACATCGATACGATAATATCATGTCGAATATGATACTATTGTACCCGAATACGATATCATCACGTCGAATATTATATTATTGTACAGAATTATCAATTCGCATGTCTTACAAAAATGCCAACTTTTTCCTACCAGTAATCAACGAAGTAAATTTACCAACGCCGCGATAAATCCAGTTTGATACGTGGTCTTAAAAATAGGAAAGGTCCTGGCGACGACTCAATAAATAATAAATTGTTGAAACATTATCATCATAATGATAATGCAGATACTCCGAGCTTGTCTCGGGCTAACATATTTTCCAAGCTCTTGGAAATGTGACGAAGATGTTCCTTTTCCAAAGCCTGGCAAAAACCACTCTCAAGCCTGTAACTACAGACCGATCTCCTTACTGAACCCACTTAGTAAAGTACTTGAGAAGTTTATACTGAAATCTCACATATCAGCTAACAACTTGTTCGCCAATGAGCAATTCGGTTTTCGCTCCGGTCATTCTACCAATCACCAATTTCTTAGAGTACTTAGTCACATCAAAGAAACACTCGACCTTCGATATAGAAAAAGCCTTTGATAGTGTATGGCACAAAGGTCTTATACATAAATTTTTTGTTCTCAAATTTCCCTTGTATCTAATAAAGGTCATTCAATCATTCCTGCACAAACGATCCTTTTACGTAGCGATCAATAATCACAAATCCAATATTTCCCAGATTCTATGTGGAGTTCTCCGGAGTAGCGTTCTCAGCCCTACCTTATACAATATCTTCACGTCGGACCTAAATGTCACCAAGGGCGAAAAAGCATTTTTTGCCGATGACACTTGCCTCTTTAAGTCCGCGAGATCTCCAGGTAAAATAATCAAAAATCTGAACGCGGCTAGTAAACAGCTTACTGACTACACCACCAAATGGAAAATAAAACTAAACGATTCCAAAACAAATGCGGTTTTTTTCACCTGAAGAAGAGCTCAAAAGTGTCTCCCACCTACGGGAATTACTGTTCGCAATACCGAAATCCCATGGACAAACTCCGCCCAGTATCTCTAAGTTACACTACTCAAAACACTCACGTTCAAAACACACATCGACAATATTCAGGACAAGTTGTTGAAGCTCTTTGGTGCATTTTACCCCATCCTGAAAATTAGATCCAAATTAAATGGTTCTAACAAAATCCGAGTATTTAGAGCAATCATCCAAAGATGCTTACTATCAGTATGTCCAGTGTGGGAAGATTGCACCAAAAACCACGTTCAAAAACTTCAAATTATCCAAAATAAATGCCTTAAGATAATTTTGAGCTTACCATATTATCACGAAACTAGAGACTTACATAGAGTTGCTTCTATCCCAACCATTACCGACCGAATCACGAAAGTCACCCTGAACCTTAAAAACAAACTGATCTACTCTGATAATCCAATCATCAGAAAATTCACTGAACATCTAAACCCTGTGTAAATAGCCATGTAAATAACATCACAACAAAAACCTTTTTTAAGAGGGAAACGTGACGCAAGTCCTCGTCCCTTCTTCCAAAACAACTGATATCAATTTGGGTGACGCTTGCAGCTTTTGAATTCTTTTGAAATATTTTCACTTTTGATTAAAAAAATGCGTCACAAATGCCGGACCCCCCAGTGTTATAGTTTTTCTGTTCTTTCAGCTTTCACAATGCAAAAATTTGACTTTATGGGATGCATGGCGTATTTTTGTAAAGGAAATCAAATTTCTGCGCATGGAAGCTGAAAGCGTAGAAAAATTATTACATTGATATCAGTTGTTTTGGAAGAAGGGACGAGGACTTGCGTCACGTTTCCCTTTTAGAAAGGGTTTTTGTTGTGATATCAGTTGTTTTGGAAGAAGGGACGAGGACTTGTGTCACGTTTTCCTTTTAAAAAGAGTTTTCGTTGTGATTGTAATGTTTTGCATTATTTTGAGCCGCCGCTGCCGCCGAACCTAAGCGCGGAGTCTACTACTTCCATTAGCGAAAATGATCCCCTCAACTTTCTCTACAACATATCAAAAGTTTTTTTTTGAGCTACTACTTCCATGGGCGAAAATGATCCCCTCAACTTCCTCTACAACATATAAAAAGTTTTTTTTGAGCCGCCGCCGCCGCCAAACCGAAGCGCAGCGACTACTACTTCCATGGGCGAAAATGATCCCTTCAACTTCCTCTACAACATATCAAAAGTTTTTTTAAGCCGCCGCCGCCGCCGCCGCCGCCAAGCCGAAGCGCGGCGGCTACTACTTCCATGGGCGAAAATGATCCTCTCAACTTCCTCTACAACATATCAAAAGATTTTTTTGAGCCGCCGCCGCCGCCAAACCGATGCGCTGCGGCTACTACTTCCATAGGCGAAAATGATCCCCTCAACTTCCTATAAAACATATCAAAAGTTTTTTTGAGCCGCCGCCGCCGCCAAACCGAAGCACGGCGGCTACTACTTCCATGGGCGAAAATGATCCCCTCAACTTCCTCTTTAACATATCAAAAGTTTTTTTTTGAGCCGCCGCCGCCGCCAAACCGAAGCGCGGTGGCTACTACTTCCATGGGAGAAAATGATCCCCTCAACTTCCTCTACAACATATCAAAAGTTTTTTTTTAAGTCCCCGCCTATTTTCCGCCATTTCAGCGGTCACCCTGATACACTACACACCCAACCCAACAACTTTCCCTTTGACACCAAACCTCTATCTCGAACACACAACCATTGCCTCATACAAAATGTGCTATCATACACACTACACACACACAAACACATATATATGGGCTTTATATGGCGCCTTCTAACAGCCCTGGCGCCCAAACGAGGCCGGTACCCCCCTTTTTTAAAATCTCATATGACGTAGAATGCCCACCCGAAGGTCCCTGAAAAATTTCAAGAAAAGTTATCGAGCCGTTTTCGAGCAAGAGCCAAAAAAGTGGTTTTTGACGATTTTCATACAAATGGCCCTGGAACTATCCCACTAACTAACTAACTAACCCACTAACTAACTAACCCACTAACTAACTAACTTACGTAGGATGTTTGCATTAAATTTGGCTTCTATAAAACAGGAATTTTTTTATAGGAAATGATCATTTTCTAAAGGTCGTATCTTCGGATCCACCGAACCGATTTTAATGAGTGAAAAGACACTTCGCCTTAGAATTTTCCGTAGAATCCAGGAAAATCATTTTCCGGGGGTACGTCGAAAGGGGGGAAGTCAAAACTTAGCTGTATATATGGTTCCGAAGTCTACGAAAAAAATTTTTCCGAATTTTTTGTTCGTATGGGGACTTGCGTCACGGGCGCATCGCTACCGCGCGCCCATGATAAATAACAATAGTAATGCTATTATTACAATTCATTCAATTTTCAATTCATTGGAAGTTTTTTTGAAAATTTTCTTCTGCCCAAACTCGACCAAATAATGCACAAATAGAAATCGATGGCAATGTATTTATAAAACCACATGTAACAATTGATTATATGAATAAAAACAATAAAAAATATCATGTCGAATATGATATTATCATACACAGATACGATATCACCTACAACGAAAATACACTGGGATATTATTTGTCGGGTCACCCTTCAGACTTTAATATTTAGATCAAAAACATACTTTAAAAAATAATTTCCTAATCACAATGCAAAAACTTCAACAGTTACAACATTTTTATATCATAATTTTCATTTCGATGACGAAAATATGTAAATGTCTTGGCAATACTGGCCATTCTAATTGGAGTCTAACATAGCCTTTGCATTCATTTGATTTTTTTTGCTAAAAATCATTTCAATGGAGATCAAGACCGCGAGAAAGACGTCTTTAACTAATTGTTTATAATAGGTCATTAACAAAATTTGTAGTCATTCGATGGTTTTATGGTTAATAGAAAAACGAATTGTTTATGGAAATAAGTCAATTGATGTAAACGTATCAAGATCATGATATTCTAGAATAAATAATGCGAAGATTCTCGTTTTGCTTCAAATACTTTTTTAAAATGACATTTACGAAATTCAGTTAGCCATATTTGTGACGTGATTTGAAAATTATGCATCTGGAAAATAGTCGTAACCTTATCCGTTATTCGAACAAACGATGTTGGGCTTCCTCTTTATTTATTACTATAATTAAAATGTACAATTCAATAATCATGTCGAAGGTTGTTTGCTAATTCATAACACATTATTTGGAATTTATGAATGAAAAAAAAAAAATAAACAGAAATCTTATGACAACATGCATTATGTCTTCGGGTAACGTATTGACATTTGAGCTACTGTTAGATGATTTTTTTATTTCATTTATTTTTTTTATTTTAAAAAAGAAGTCGTGACCAAATAAAGAAGAATTATTAGTTTTGATGTTCAAAGTAATTATTTCATTTTCATTGTCTTCCACGTGAAGAAATAGCGAATAGTGTTTTCTATACACATTATGTTATTAACTGTCAAGATAAGTCAAGATAATACACTCAACAATAATTTTAACCTAATGCCATAATTAAAAAAATTTGCAGCTTTATTATGTAATAGGGGGTAAACAAAGTAATTTTAATTTTTTTAAAGCAGGCCTTCGCCATTGCTTTTTTAATTTGATATGCAGATGTCATTTGCACAAATAATGTTTTAACGTGATGTCTGAAAAAGCTATATAGACGTCATTTTTGAATACTTTCCAAGGAAGTTTTCAACACCTCGGGTCAAAATCACACCTTTTTGGTCATAACAATATTATAATTTTATGTTAAAGCGGACCAAAAAGTCACATTTCGAACGAGAGACAAAAGCAAAAAAGTATCAGAATAGATGTGACAGAGATGTTGCAAAAACACTCGAACGTATATAAATAAAAATTGAGAATTTAAAACACCCACAGAAATTATCCAAGGTAATGTCAAAGGCCCTAATGAAGTTCGTTGGTGGTTGGCCGAAATGTTCTCTCCTGCATCATATCACAAACAGCACCAACGTAGTTCTTCCAAAAAATCCTGAAACAACTTTCTCTAAAATGTAATTCTCACCTGCTTTGTCTTTGAAAGCAGCTTTCTTACTTTCATAGTTCTAGAGATATGAGTCATCCCTCTCGATTCTAGAAGTGGCTCTATCTCGAAACTAGATAATTTTTCCCTAAAACCCTGTAACAAGTGTACTCCGAATTTCAGTTCTCTTCAACTTTGCCTTTGGAAGCAACTTTCTAACTAACATAGTTCAAGAGATATCTCCCAAATTCTAGAAGTTACTTTATCCCGGGATTAAGTAACTTTTCCTAAGAAACGTCCCTGAAACGTTTATTCGGAAATTTTGTTTTTTCCGAAAATGTTATTTTTCTTGAAAATGCTTTTTTGTCTGAAAACTTTATTTTTCTTGGAAATGCATAAAAATTTGCAAGAAGAACTGCATTTTCAAAGGAAATAACATTTTTAAGAAAAATGACAGTTTCAGAAAAATAACATTTTTGGGAAAAATAACATTTTCAGAAAAAATTGAATTTTTAAGAAAAATGATATTTTCAGCAAGTAAAATTGAAGGTTCACAAAAATGTCAACAAAACAGAAAGAAATTCAAATTGACAAAGAAATTTCGCCAAAAACAAAACTTATATTAACGAAGCAACTTAAACTGCTTTTCGACCGAATATTTACAAATTCCACAGAGAATTTTAAAACCCACAAAGAACTCACGATTATCATAATTCGATAACATTCTTATTTGGAATAACTGTATCTCGGGATTTGGTCATTTTTCCCTTAAGATTGATTTTGCGAAAACTTCGAACGATTTCGTACACTTTTGGGACAACATGTCCTACTTTTTCGCGATGAATGCGTCATTCGATTCCTTGTTTTATAGTAAGAAAAGTAATTTCTCATTTTTGGAAAATTTGATATCTCGGGGAAGTTTCCATATAAAACTCAACATCTTCACGCTTTCTTTGGTAACCACCACCCTTCCGTAGAGTACACCGTGTAAACAGCTCCTTTTCGCATATCCAGCTGCAGATCATGTTTCAGGGCAGTAATACAGACTTCTCCAGCTGAAAATAGTCAAGAAAAAGTGTCAAAAATTGACCTTTCTTATAAAAGTTGTTCCAGACCGCTACAACAGCCTTAAACCGGGGAAGTCTTTGCATGGTCTTATAGTAGGGGTAGTATACTAGAACTCCCCATACTCAGTTTTTCGGTTCATCGCTGCTTCAAGCAGTAAAGCGTTCCCGAAGTTTTCACCTAAAATGAGGAGTGGGGAAAGGCTCCAAGGAATCCAATGATGAAAAACCTTTTCATCAACCATCATTGGGTCCTACCATCCCATAAAAGTTCATTTGATTTCATTTCGTTTTACACAAGTTTAGCCAAAAAAAACATTTTTATCACCCCCTGACATGCACTTACTTAGCACATCATAACTCCCCCAAAATACAAAATTTTCCAAAAATGAGAAATTTCTTATAATAGAACAAGGAATCAAATGGCACATTCATCGGGAAAACCATACATATCGTGTACGGCCGAGAAAATCGTCCATTGCGTGGGTCACAGTGCTCAGATCACAGATCTCCGCAAACATTTTTCCCAGTTTTGTAATATCAAATATGCTTTAATTTTACACACTCGAATGAACAATTTCCTTTCTATATTTGCTGAGATATTTGCGAAAAGGTTTCAACGACCCTCGAAAATCCACGCCTTTAGACACTTCTTCGACTATATCTCCGGAACTACTAGACCGATTTGCCTATCTTTGAATTTGAATCATGGGGGTGACTTCAAGGGGAAAAAGGGTGATCAAACGAGCCGTTTAGAAAAAAAGCCTACAGGGACGACCGGACATTTTTTTGGGCTGATTCATCACCTCTAGACCATAATAAATGTATTTCCCTAACTCCTGCTTCTATATACCCCATGTTACAATAAAATTGTTTGTAGTCAACGTTTCTAGTTCTTCGGTTGCGATTGTTATATACCCGTACCAAGGGATGGGGGCAGGAAGGACTTAGCCTCTCCTGGCAATCTCAGAGCACCTCTTAAAATTTTGAAAAGTGAAATTTACTAATCAACTTTCTTTCAAAAAAAAACTTATAGTAGGTTGATTTATTATATGCTTCACACCACAAAATTTACATTTTTAGACCCGTACGAAGAAAGTAGTGCTTCGAAAAAGGGGTCAATTGCGTTTACCACGACATTTGTAACCAGTCGAATTTCGACCCTGGAGTAGGGAGGGAGCACCGATCATGGTCCTTAGATGACGAATCATCAATAAAAAACATATGAAGGGACCCGGATCAGAATAGATGTGGCAAACAGAGCTGATGTTATGAACAGACTCGAACGTATTTAAGTCAATATTGCCTTAACTCTTAAGTATATGAAATTAAGTCCACATTAAATTGTATTGGAAATTGTCCAGAGGACAATATTGAAAAACCCGTCCGAAAAAACGGTGTAAAAAAGCCTTCCGAAAGTACAAAATTGACCCCCAAATAGACAAAAATGTTCATCTCAATTTTTTCTACATCATAGGACACATACATCTATAGACAAAAATGCTTCCCTCAATTTGCTTTGCAACATAGCAAAAAAACATTTTTTTTGGTTAGGGCCGACCTTAGAACAGACCTGAGGCCCAATTCAGCCCTAAGCACAGGCACCGGGTCAAAATTTGTATTTGAATATAATTCGGTACGCGATTACCTCTCAAATTGAAAAAGAATAAACGAAATCAGTTAGGATTTATCCAACTTATGTAAGCCAACACGTTGGGCCCTAGTAGACACTCTGTTTTAGGGTCCTAGGTCCAAGGGTTTCTAATAAAACAGTTTTCTTCCATAAAACGGGATACAGTCCTAGACCTTTTGATCAAACAAAATTTGAAAATCGGAAGAGATTTACTCGAGTTAAGTACAAAAACATATAGAGCGCTAGCTCAAATAGTAGGGCTTTCATAGACCTGTCGATTAAAAAAACAATTATGACAATCGGAAAAGATATACTTGTTATGTTCATACAAAAAACACATATGGCCTAAGCAGAGACTCGTTTTTAATGCCCTAGCTAAGTCCAAGGACTCAAATCCAAAAAAGTTTCTTCAATAAATTGTCGGCAACGCCCCTATCTTTCAAACAAAAAAAGTTTATGACAATCGGAAAAGATTTACTCGAGTTATGTACAAAAAACATGCATGGTCATAGCATAGAATTGTTTTTAGTGCCCTAGTTAAGTCCAAGGACTCAAATCCAACAAAATTTCTTCCATAAATTGTCGGCCATGCCCAGATCTTTCAAACAAATACAATTTATGGCAATCGGAAAATTCAAGTTTTTTATTAGCTTTGGATGCATTTCGGTTATTAAACCATCATCAGCTTTTATGCAATTGGAAAAGATTTACTCGAGTTATGTACAAAAAACACGTATATACACATTTTATGGAAGATGGTTTTTTGATAAGATGCTCTTGGACTCAGCCAGCAACCTGAAACTAGGCCCAACGTGTTTTTGTTTACATAAATCGGGCAAATCCTAACCGATTTTGTTGATTCTTTTTAGATCGATAAATTGGTAGGAAATCCTTTCCTCTAAGTCTAAATATGACGATTCATAAGTTTATGTGTTCGAAAATGAGTTCATAGAAAAATGACGAGAGTCTGAAAGTCCCAAAAATTAATTTTTCGAAATATTTAGAACTGAAAATTTTTTGTGCACTCCAACCGGACTTCAGAAGGTATGTGCTGCTGGAAAGCTTGTCCGTGGGGATGAGCAAAAAAAGTAAAATGAAATTATTTTAGTGTATTGTTAAAAATCCGTCATTTTTATGGCATATTGAAGAGCTACAAGTTTCATTGTGGGGAAACGATTTCTTATTTTTGCGAGATTTGATGTGAAATGACTCGATCCAATTTCCAAATTTTCAAATTTTCTAACATCAAATTCTTTCATTTGACACCAACATGAGCAATTTCCGTGCTATACTTGCTGAGATATTTGCGAAAAAGCTTCACCGACCCTCGAAAAACCATGTTTCCGGTCACTTCTTCGACCATATCTCCGGAACTGTTTGGTCGATTTTGCTCATCTTCGAACTTTAATCATGGTAAGCATGTACCTTTCAGGGAAAAAAAGTTTACGGTGATCGGTCGAGCCGTTTGGAAGAAAAAGTGGAGACGGACGGACATTTTTTTATTGTTGATAAGTCATATTTAGACGATAATAGATGTATCCCCCAAACTCCCACCTCGATCTACCCCATGTTACATTAAAATTGTTTGCAGTAAACGTATAGGACCTTCATACTTCGTACGGGTCCAACTAGCTTGTCAAGTCTCGTCTATTTACTAATTTAATTAGCAAAATTGTTTCGAGTTCTGCGAAATTAATTCTGAGTTTAATTAGTGTTTATAATGTTAAACTAATATAAATGCTTTTCCAATTTGAAATATAAAAATGATGGAACAGTAATGTAGCAAAATCCATTTTTTAAAATCCATTAATTATCCATCTTTTTTACATTATATAAGAAATTTTACATAAATTTTACACGATCCATACATAATTACTACATCATTCTTACATTATTAGACCCATACGAAGAACGAAGCTCTTCGAAAAGGGGTGTTATGCGTTTACCAGGACGTTTACAATTAGTCGAATTTCGTCCGGAGAGCACCGATCATGGTCGTTGGATGAGGAATCAGCAATAGAAAAATTTGGTTCGTCTCTCCGTCTGTCAACACGATAAACAGAACCGATTTTCAAAAAGTTTTTTCCCTGAAAGATACTCAAAACATAGAAGGGATCCGTACGTATCAGAATAGATGCGGCAAACAGAGTTGATGTTACGAAAAGACTGGAACGTATTTAAGTAAATATTGCGTTCACTTTAGACTGTATTGGAAATTGCCCGTAGGGCAATTTTGAAAGACCCGTCCGAAGTAACGGCGTAAAAAAATTCTCCGAACGCACAAAATTAACCTCCAAATAGAGAAAAATGTTCTCTTCAATTTTGTCTACAACATAGCAAAAAAATATTTTTTGGGCTAGGGCCGACCTTAGTACTGAACTAGGGCCTTAAGTAGAGGCCTCGGATACATACTTTCATAGACAAAAATGTTTCCTTCAATTTGCTCTGCAACATAGCAAAAAACATTTTTTTATGTTAGGGCCGACCTTAGGACCGACATGAGGCCCACTAGAGCCCTAAGCACAGGCAAAAATTCTTCTACAAATTGTCGGCCGTGCGTGCCGAGATCTTTCAAACAAAAAAAAAGTTTTTGAAAATCGGAAGAGATTTACTCGAGTTATGTACAAAAAACACGTAGGGCTCTAACAAAGACTCGTTTGTAGTGCCCTAGCTAAGTCCAAAGACTCAAATCGAAAAATGTTTCTTCCACAAATTGTCGGTCATGCACAGATCTTTCAAACAAAACAAAAATTTTGAAAATCGGTAAAGATTTATTCGAGTTATGTACAAAAAACACATAGAGCCCTAGCAGAGACTCGTTTTTAGTGCCCTAGCTAAGTTCAAGGTCTCAAATTAAGAAAAGTTTCTTCCATAAATTGTCGACCATGCCCAGATCTTCCAAATAAAAAAAAATTTTTGAAAATCAGAAAATATTTACTCGAGCTATGTGCAAAAGACCAAAAACCACTTAAGCGGCCCTAGCTCGGTGGCCCTTGGGTCGACAGTGCCCAGATTCAATCCCATAAAATTTTTTTGGACTACCTTTAAGGAAAAAAAAAAGTTTTTGAAAGTCGGTCAAGATTTACTCAAGTTATCGTGTTGACGGACAGACAGACCGACAGACCAACAGACCAACAGACCGACAGACAGACGGACATTGTTTTTTTCGCTGATTTGTCATCTGGAGGCAACAAAAAGTATCTCCCTTACTCCCGGGTTCGAATTCACAATGTAACAAACGTGGTAGTAAACGCATCAGACCTACGTACTTCGTACGGGTATAAAAATCCTTTGTGGGATTTACTCTGGGCACTGTCGGGCCAAGGGCCAATGAGCTAGGGTCATTTAAGTAGTTTTTGGTCTTTCGTACATAACTCGCATAAATCTTTTCCGATTTTCGTAATTTTTTTTTTGTTTGAAACATCTGGGATGCCTGAAAATTTATGGAAGAAACTTATTTTAATTTCGGGCTTCTGGACTCAGCGAGGGCCCTAAAATTGAATCTATACCAGGACTCAGCGTGTTTTTTCTACATAAAACATAAAGCGGGTAAATTTTATCCGATTTCAAAATTCTATTTTTTTTCTGAAAGATAAAAAGTTGATTAAGGGATTGAATTTGGGCAAAATCGGTTGAAAACTTTCGAAGTTACGGTCGAAAAAGTGGTCAAAAACTTGGTTTTTTGAAGGTTTGTGGAACTTTTTCACTTATATCTGTGCGAGATTAGAACGGAAATCGCTATAGAAAGTTTTAAGTGAAAGATATGGACATCAACAAATCACGAAAATCAAATTATAGAAAATTTGTTGAGTCGGGATGTAATGTCATTAGTGTGTGCCAAACTCACCACCCAAGGACCACGCGACCCTACACGACATTTGGCCTTTTTTCGTGAATACTTCTTTAGTGATGAGGTTTTTTGAGCAGTGTTGTAAAGAAAAAAGAAGCGAACTTTTTTGTATGGAACAGTGGTTTAGAGGCCTAGATCAACTCTAAGATCGGCCCTAGTACAAAAAATTATTTTTTCTTTGAAAAAATTTGTTTTCAATTTTTTCTTCAAAATTTTAAGAGTTAAAGCAATTTTTACTTAGATAAGTTCGAGTGTTTTTGCAGCATCTATTCTGTTTGTCACATCTATTCTGATACCTACGGGTACCTTACATATGTTTTATACACAATTCTTCCATCATTTGTGGCATTTTGCATTTTGAACTCCATTACATTACAATTTTGCTGTAAGCATCAAATAAGAGCAGTAAGCCTTGGAAACTAACGTTTTAACGAGTGTTAGTAAGACAGTTCCCAGAAGGTGCTGAAAATAAACGAGTGAGTTTGCGAGTTCGCAGAATTGTTTCATTACTTCGAATTATGTAGCAGGGTTTAACGTTCAACGTTTGTTATCGTACAACGAAGGTTGAATTTTACATAAAAATGTACAACAATTCTCGGTAAGAGAATTTTCCACCATCCATTATAATGGATTTTCGGCAGTGGCATATTGCTATGTAATGACCAACTTACCCGTGGAGCGGTAGTAAATTACAGTTAATGTAAACCAATAACAACAAATTCCTTGAATTGACCATACTCATTTATGTCCTAGTAATTTATTTCAATAAAGAGTGTCGTTATAAAGTAAAAATTGCTTTACGACACATCTCAATAACCTATAACTTTTTTTTGAAACTCAATACTGAAGTGGGCGCTGAAAAAAATTCTCGCGAAATAACATCGCATTTATATTATTCACAGCTTGCGACCTGCCATCGCATGAAAAAATTGAATTTTTAAAGACGATTTAAAAAAAATTAAGTCGCGTAGATTTTTTTTGTTTGCAGATTATTGATTTTTAGAACATAGGGTATGGAATAAAAATATAAAGAAAATGAGGCGTAAAGTCAATTTCATGTTACAATGTGCTCTTTATACAAACGACGTGCTTTGTAAATACGAATAATGTCCACAGAATATAACAAAACGATTTTTTGTAGTGATGTGTTACGGAATGATGTAAAAAATGAAATGAAACAAAGTATCGATGAGAACTTTACAACAAACAGTTCTCTGAAACAAACACACATAACCTCAAAAACTCTGGATCGTAACTTTTGACAAGAAAATGATGTTGATTGTTCAAAAATTGTTTTCGATGCAACCTACTTACGTTTCTTATTTAAGTTTGAAATTGAAACTTCATATAAAGCCTATCAAAATAGATGTGGCAAACAGAATATATGGTTGCAAAAAGACTCAAACGTATCTTAATAAAAATGAGCAATTGTTGATAATCGATACACATCGAGTGTCGATTAAACATTCGATTGATATCTTATATTAACTATATCAATTATTTTTAAATTTGATCATGATCACCGATTGATGATATTTTTTTGTGAACACAAATTATACACATTTTCCTATTTACTCTCTTTTACATGTTTTTGACTTTCTATTGTTTCAAACAATACAAAGCACAGACAAATCAAGAAAATCAAGAGTCAATTGGAAAAAGTGTCTTTAAGTAATTTGGGCTCACTGTAGCAAAACCTCATTGAAAAAAAAGTAAATCACTACCGACATGTCTGTTAATGCCTTCGGAACATAATATATTAAATTTTCAAATTATTTTAAGAAATCCAAATGAAAGTATGGCGCCAGAAGAAACATAAAAGATTTCTGTTGTAGGTATGACGCTGTTGTTTATACTCAATGAGTGTGCTAAGTGATGAAAAATTAATAAATGAAGACGTCTTATTCGTCTTCGTTAACATATTAAGAGTATAGACTGGCACTCTTTAACAAAAAATTAGCATAAATTGAAGCAAACACGAATTCCGAAATGTTAAATAGTGTTGATAAATTTGGAAGACTACGTAAAATTTAGTGTGAACAAATCAAAGTGAATTGTGCATGTGCAGTGCATGTGCATATGTGCGTGATCTACACAAATTATGTATTTTCAATTTTGCTAGGTTACGTAAACCCAGTATAAATCTATTAAGTCATTGATTGAATTGGATTCAGATTTTAATTTGCTTAAGCTTATTTTAGATTTTAGACCCGTAATCGACTTATCGTACTCACTATAAGTCGAGTAAAACTTCACCGTTTTAAAAAATATTTTTTCCACAAAATATAATCAAAACAGATGCTACACAAAACCTCGAACTAAATCTGAATAAATATTGCCTTAACTCTTGAGTATATGAAATAACGTCGACATTAAATTGTATTGGAAATATCCAGAAGGGCAATATGAACCCGTCCGAAGTAACGGCGCAAAAAACCTTTAACCCCTAACAAGAGCCTAAAATTTGAAATAAAAATTTCAAGTAAGTTTAAGAAAAAAATTCACTCAACATTTTTTTTAATCGGGTAAATCATAGAACCGACATAAAGCATTTGGAGAAGCCGGTGACCCATACTTCCATGGACAGAAAAGTTCGCGTCTTTTTTCTCTACGTCACTACACAAAAAAACTCATCATTAAAGGAATATTCACGAGAAATGACCAAACATCGTGTAGAGTCCTGTGGCGTGAGTAGGGCCCACATTAAAGGTCCTACAGCCCGAACCACTCCACAGGTTTTAGCTAAATTGATTTTCGTGACTTTGTGATGTTCATATCTTTCATTCAAAATCCTGAAGGGCGACTTCCGTGCTAATTTCCAGAGATGTAAGTCGAAAAGTTTCATCGGCCTTCAAAAAACCACGTTTTTTACCACTTGTTCGACCGTAACTACAAAAGTTCCCAAACGATTTTGCCCAAATTCAATTCCGTAAAAACTGTTTCAATTATCTTCCAGGAAAAAACGCGTTAGGCCCTAGTACAGACTCAGTTTTCTAGCCCTGGGTAAGTCCAAGGGCTCAAAATCAAAAACGTTTCTTCCATAAATTGTGGAGCGTTCCCAGACCTTATCAACAATTTTGAAAATTTTTTAAAATTGGAAATGATTTACTCGAGTTATGCACGAAAGATCCAAAACCACTTAGGCTGCCCTAGCTGAGTGGCCCTTCGTGGAAAAATGACCATCTGCAATCCTAAGCCTAATGTTGAAAACAGCATAACAAGTAAATTTAAAAGCACATGTTTGTATCTTTCAGAGGAAAATTTTGAAAATCGGTCAACATTTACTCGACTTGTCGTATTTTCAGACGGACGGACGGGCGGACGAATAAAGTTTTTTTTTGCACATTCGGCATCTAGGGTCCATGATCGATGCTCCATCTCTATTCCCACCCCTCAAGTCGGCTGGTTGCAAACGCATGGTAAACGCATTGGCCCTCGTGCTTCGTACGAGCGAAATTTGTCAAGAGCTTCCGAAGATCCGATGGAAATATTTCTTTGAGGGTCGTTGTTGCTGCTTATATCTCAGCGAAATAGGCACGAAAATTCTCTTGAAGGTTTTGAAGATGCAGACTAACTAAAACAGTCATTTACATCACAAGGCCTACTCGTTTTCGCGTGATGTATTGAGTTTTTCATGCTTGCAAGCAAACATGAAAAAAAAAATTCGTTGGGCGGAATAGAGTCTTAATAGAGTCAACATAGCTTATTCTATTCGAACGTATAACATGGCTCTTCACCTGACGGATTTATACGACTGCATGAATTATGAAGTCGCATAAACTTGTATACTTTGCATAAGTCTGATTATTGAAGTTTATTTCATCGGCGAGAAAATAGCGTACGTTATTCACTCTTGCATATAAAGGAAAAACCATACATTAAATCACTAGGGAAAATTCGTTTTCCCTTTGTCAATTCACTGAAAAAAACAGTGGCACCGCCGTAATTTGAACTCACGACCCACCGATCCGCAAGAATCGACGCTGACCACTGCACAAACTCGCTCATTTGCTATGTACAAATTTTGTTGATACTGTTTGTTGACAAATAGAAGCACATAGTAACGTAGAATGTAAAAATATGTCTCTCACAAACACTAGCGTTGTTTTTCTCAATATACAACATAGGCTTATGTATTTTGAGTGGTTTTCTTCTTATGTAAATATTGTACTCTCACTTGTTCGCTACGCTCACTCGTTGTGTACAATATTTACATTAGAAGAAATCCTGGATTTTCTCTCGCCCACCAATAAAGTACTATTGTCAAATTTTCTAGAAATTTGATAATTATTAACCTGGGAATGAGGTTGGACCTATATTTTATTGATGACATGACTATATCATGGGCGCGCGGTAGCATTGCGCCCGTGACGCAAGTCCCCATACGATCAAAAAAATCAGAAACTTTTTTTCGTAAATTGCGAAACCATATATACAGCTAAGTTTTGACTTTTTTCCCTTGTGTCAAACCCCCCTGAGACCTAGTTTTGCGGATTCTACGTAAAATTTTGACTAAAATCGAGATTTTACTCATTAAAATCGGTCCAGTGGATCTGAAGATATGACCTTCAGAAAATCGTCATTTTGTACACAAAATGTGCTACTTCATAGAAGCCAAAAAAAAAAAATGAATATATCCTACGTTAGTTAGTTAGTTAGTAGTTCCAGAGCCATTTGTATGAAAAACGACTTTTTTGGCGATTTCTCGAAAACTGGCGGTCAGATCTTCTTTAAATTTTGCAGGGACCTTCGGATCGGCATTCTACGCCATTTAAGATTTTGAAGAAATGGGGTCACCGGCCTCGTTTGGGCGCTAGGACTCCTGGAAGCTTCCATACAGATCCCATATGAAATAATGTGTGTGTGAGTGTCACGATTGGGTGAGTGAGGTGTTCAACTTCTATTAGAGTTTTTGATATTTTTCGATTGTTCTCGACATGAGTGAGGTCATCCAATGGGGTTTTCTAGGTTTATGGGATTCTTGTTGATTATTGTGGATTTCTCTAGCACTTTTCAACTTCCATCAGGCTTTTTGATATTTTTCGATTGTTCTCGACATGAGTGAGGTCATCCAATGGAGCTTCCTAGGTTTACAGGATTGTTAAGGATCTTTGCGAATTTCTCTAGCCCTTTTCAACTTCCATCAGGTTTTTTAATATTTTTCTGTTATTCTCGACATGAGACAGGTCATCCAATGGAGCTTCCTAGGATTAAGGGGTTGTTAAGGATTTTTGTGGATTTCTCCAGCACTTTTCAACTTCCATCAGGTTTTTTTGATATTTTTCGGTTAATCGGTTTCAATTGCTTCCAAAACTACTTATATCGCAACAAAAACCCCTTTAAAAGGCAAATGTGACGCAAGTACTTGTTCCTTCTTCCAAAACAACTCATATCAATTTGGGTGACGCTTAACGCTTCGAAACGCAAAAAAATCTTTCAAAATACTTTCACATTTGATTAAAAAAATGCGTAACCCACCGTAGTTTTTCAGTTCTTTCATCTTTCACACCGCAAAAATTTGACTTGTATGGACTTTGTACAGTAAGTCAAATTTTTGCGTATAAAACTGAAAGAACATAAAAACTATAACACTGGTGGGTCCGGCATTTGTGACGCATTTTTTTAATCAAATGAGAAAATATTTTGAAAGATTTTTTTGCCTTTCGAAGCGTTAAGCTCCACCCAAATTGATATCGTTCTTTTGGAACAAGTACTTGCGGCACATTTCCCTTTTAAAAGTGTTTTTGTTGTGATTTGATGTTTAGGAGACTAGTGCCAATGATCTGGAAAAAATGTTTCATCATTATAGAATGCTATTACTTAATAAAATCATCACCACATCCACCAATTTCCATGTTTATTCAGCAGAGCACGTGCTCACCATTCAATAACTACTTCTAGTCAGGTCAATAATATTCAAATTCGCACAAAATTGAATAAACCTTCAATCAGATTTATTGGCTCCCCCTCCGAAAATTTGGCGTTACATGTATATTTGCCTCCACGGAAATAGCTCATTTTTCAAAGGATATGGTTCATTACATACCTAGTGAAGTAATGGTCATTACATCACTAGTAATGTAACAAAATTGGTTGCTTTTGAAATCATGAAAAGCAAAATTATGTATATTGTTGATATTTCGTTGCTCCAGTGTCCTTGACTTATAACTTTTGAAACGATATCAATTCGAATCGAAACCTGATATTTCGTCGTACACTTATCACGAATGCAAATATTAAACAGAATTTCGCTTTTGCCCAAAAACGGTTATGGCGAACACTGGCTGTGCATTTCTGTAATTTTTTTCGCGAACACTTTCGTTAACGTACTATATTCACATCGAATGATTACGTAACAAAATTGATAGAAATACAAAACCACTCGAATAAACTTTCCGTATTTTTAAAATTGAAATTAATTAAATTATCAAAATTTAGATTCTAAATCAAATTTGGAAAATAAAAAAACTCAAACAGAAAAGAAAGTCATCAAAATTATAGGATCAAAATTCGAGAAACGAAGTGTTTGCTGAAACTTTCATCGCCTTCGGCTCGGATATGCAAACTTTGCCCTTTTCAAAAACAGTTTCCTAAGCTTAGCTTGTTGCTCGAAAACACACAACGCTCGTATCATAAAATTGATCCCTTATGTAATGAATTATTTTCACAGCATAGAACGTAATCTACTATTATGTGAAGTATACAAGTAATACAAGGTTTATAATTTATGCAGTCATATAAATTCCTAAAGTGAAGACTCCTATGCGTATAATGAAGGCACCTATTTTATTAATAGTTCGGTGCAATAGGTCCATTGAACTGTCTATAAATTACAAACAAAGAGCAGAACTGATATTTTTTAAATTGAATAAAATAGTAAAGCAAATATTTCCTTCAAAAATTCTATTTCATCAAATAAAAACGCGGAAGAAATACATGACAAATGTAATTTTTTTTCTTAAGTAAAAGCAAATATTTTTGCTATTGACTTGAAAAGAAATGCAAAACATTTTTTTTCAGCAAAAGTATTTACTTAAAATGTTTGATGGAGAATGTATGTACACTTCAATCTTAATTTGGATTCATAAATCGTTAAATACTACCCAAAAATGTGTGTCACTTTAAGTTTGCTTTCCAATATCCGTTCAATATTTTTAAGAGATTTTGAAAAAAAAAATTGAAAACCTGACCGCTGGCATGTGTACCTCGATGACGGGACGGACATTAAAGTTGGAGATAACGTTATAGAGAGAGTCGACAGTTACATTTACCTCAGTCACAAATTGTAGTTGGGTCTAGACAATCAAACTGCTGAAATGAAACGAAGAATTGGACTCGGCTTTCAGACATATTTTCAAGAGTAAGATGAACAACAGTCTCGAACGCAAAGTGTTCGATGCTTGTATCCTTCCGGTACTCACATACGGAGCTGATACTTTAACACTGACAAAGGCATCCGAAAATAAATTAAGGATCGCCCAAAGAGCAATGCAAAGGAGTATGCTAGGAATTTCGTTACGGGAAAAAATAAAAAAACAACTGATTCGGCAGCAAACCAAAATTGTTGATGTCATGGAAAGAATAGCGACTCTGAAATGGAACTGGGCTGGGCGCATTGCGAGAACGACGGACGACCGCTGGACCAAAACCATAATGAACTGGAGACAAAAGGACAGCGGGTTTATGTTGGCAACAAATAGCAAGGGATCGTACAAAATGAAAGGAGATAGGGGAGGCCTACATCCAACAGTGGCTAACACGGAACAGGCTTACAAAGAAGAAGACACCTACAGCGATCCGGAATAGTCCCAAAACAAAAAATAAAAAACCAAAAAGCAACGAAAAACAAAACAAAAAAAAGCAAGAAAAAACAAGAAAAACAAAATGAAAATCGAAGGGAAATGTGTCCTTGAGGAATATAAACCGAAAATGTTTACATTAAGTTAATTTCGATTCTAAAAAGGAAGTAAGAATTTCTACGTCTTGCAAAAATTGTAAAAAATGTTTTTCTCTTTGAACAACCACAAACAAACTGTTCAAATGCAGTGAGGCAGTTTAGCATGTCTACTAACACGTATAAAATAAATTAATATAAAATAGTTATTTATGATACAAGTAACGTATGAAAGTAGTGTAACGCACTCGATGTGAGAACACATCGTGTGCGTTAAACTACCATCATACGTAGCGTGTGTCATACAACGTTTTTTGCAATTCACCGACAAAAACGAGCCTTTATTTTAATGATTTTAAACGCAAAAAAATTAATTTAAACTTGCCACAAGTAATTACAATTATTTTATCAGAGTCTGGCATACGACTTCATATCAAGTCCACTTCCGACAATCAATTTTAGTATTGCATTAGCCCCGAATATAACGTGGAAAATAAATTCAGCTGTGTTGTTTTTTCAAACTGCTACAGCTCTCGATATATTTACCTAATTTGTGAACGAATTATCATGGGCGCGCGGTAGCGATGCGCCCGTGACGCAAGTCCACACACGAACAAAAATTAAGAAAAATTTTTTTCGTAGACTGCGGAACCATACATACAGCTAACTTTTGACTTCCCCCCCTTGCGACGTACCCCCCGGAAAATATTTTTCCTAGATTCTACGGAAAATTCTAAGGCGAAGTTTCTTTTCACTCATTAAATGTTCCATAGAAGCCAAAGTTAATGCAAATATCCTACGTTAGTTAGTTCCAGGGCCATTTGCATAAAAACCGAATTTTTTGGCTCGTGCTCGAAAACGGCTCGATAACTTTTCTTGAAATTTTGCAGGGACCTTCGGGTGGACATTCTACGCCATATGAGATTTTAAAAAAAGGGGGGGGGGGGTACCGGCCTCGTTTGGGCGTCAGGACTTTGTATGAGACAAGGATCATTTTCGCACACGGAAGTAGTAACCGCCGCGCTTCGGTTTGGCAGCGGCGGCGGCCCAAAAAGAACTTTTGATATGTTGTAGAAGAGATTGGGGGGGATCATTTTCGCCCATGAAAGAAGTAGCCGCCACGCGTCGGTTCGGCGGCGGTGGCGGCTCAAAAAAAGCTTTTGATGTGTTGTAGAGGAAGTTGAGGCGATCATTTTCGACCATGGAAGTAGTAGCCGGCTTCCGTTCGGCGTCGGCTCAAAAAAAAAAAAACTTTTGATATGTTGTAGAGGAAGTTAGGGGATAAATTTTTTTCGACGGAATTTTTTTTTCGACAGAATTTTTTTTTCGCCGAAATTTTTTTTGTCGGAAATTTGACTACCCGTACTCCACACATCACGGAACAGAAAAACTATACCATGCAGTGCCTTTGTTGAGGTCGAATCCGTCAAGTCGCGAAATTAATCATTCTTATGAATTGGGCGGCCATTTTTGTGTATCATAAATTTTTATTCTTCGTACGCTAAAATGAACTCATCGCACTAGTGCGTTAAAAGTGACTTCATGCGACATGAAATGACGTACGAAAAAGCGAGTTTTAGTCGGTGAATTGCAAAAAATGAAGAATAAAACCCCAGGCGTTTAAAGGTGGCACCAGATGCATTTGTAATAGTGGTTTGTGGTCCATGTTACACAAAGTGGAATTTTAACGAGGCGAAGCCGAGTACGACACATTTAAGACTAGGACATTCATTCTACTTGTGTAACAAGGTGCAAACTACAGTTTGTGCGCTTGATAATCGTAATAGACAAATATAAAAAAATAATTGTGTTTTGGGGGTTAATGGCCTTGTGATACGCTAGCATTGCAGGGGGGTCTAAACAATGTCGATTTTAGCGTTACGTAATAAATATTGCATCACGTGATCTGCAGGACGCTGTCGGTAAATTGAATGAATCAGTAAGTGGCTAAATTTAAAGAAACTGAAGATCAACATCGGTAAAACAAAATACATGGTTTTGAATTTGAGAGGAAAACCATTTAGTGAGGATTGTACCCAAATAGGCGGCAACGTCATAGCGAGGGTCAATTCGATGAAATATCTTGTATTCATTATCGATGATAAGCTCAATCTACACGAACATATCGAATATCTGCGCAAAAAAAAAAAAAAATAGCAAAGAAAGTGGGTTTCCTAAGCCGCATAAATAGGGAGCTGAATTACATCGACAAAATAGCACGACATTTCGACTATTGCGTATAAATTCTATTTTCATGCACGAAAGGTGATATTAAAAAGTTGTAGGAGCGATGAGGACAATATTCAGATACGTTATGTTGGATGAACGTGAGTCAGAGAATTGCGTACAAGACATCGACACTAATTTACAGCATACGAAATAATATGGTCTCGAACAGTATGGTGGAACTGGAACACGTATCATATATGTACTTGATAGTCCCTATTACTTACTACGAAACAACGAATAAGGCGAACAAGGTAAGCGGCAACGCAAAACGGGATATAAAGGTTTGAGTGAATTTAATCGCATTCAAAGTGAATTAAAAAGTGAAACAAATTTTAGTGAATTAAAAAGACAATAGAGTGTGGTCCTTTTTTATCGTTTATTTATGGTGGTCAGATGACGCTTAAAAATTAACGTCTACGAAATGAAACAGTCAAAGATTCGTTTTTCATATTTTTAAACTTCATACAAAACGACAAAAAATTTTTCGAAAACTTTAGCACTCGAAGAAATGTACCAGAAAATGTACTAAATTTAACGATTACCAACATAACAAAAAAGATAAATTGTAGAAATACAAAGGATTCAGTCAGTGGGAGGAATCAGCGGGGATTGACTCGGGATTGAGAACAAATTTCTTAAATTGACGATATTAATAAATTTGAAACGACTTCTCGGTAAGTTCTTAAGCAAATCTCACTTTTTTCAAGTGAACTTCCATTTAAAAATATAACCAGTCCCCAGTCTATTAATAAAATACACTAGTCTACAGGGGTTTTGTATCTTTCCTGTCTGCCATTGTCAAATGTCAGGCTTAATGGGCTGTTGCAGAAGATGGCCTATTTGAGTGTCCATCACCCCTGAAAGTAGAGTAATTGGAGTCCAAAGAAAAATGTAAGGACATTTTCATTTAGTCATTATTATATGTTACTCAAGTTATATGTAACGTTATTATGTACGGGTAACTAGTGCATAGTCGGGCCTACAAACCTATACTAATATTGAGATAAATCTTACATATTATGATGGATTCTGTATGGATCAGAAAAGTGAACTTTTTCTGACGTTTTGGCCATGGTTGGAAAAGGGCGTAATGACTAAGTATGGTAATCGAAGTTTCTAATTACAAATTGAAGATTTTACGTTGTATTGCTGGCAATGTTATATTTAAATTGCAGAAATTAAATTGTATTGCTGGGATTATATTGCCAATGTGGAAAAAGTTTGTTTTAAATTGAAACAAAAATTTTGAATTCGACGTTTCGGCCTGTATCCATGGCCATCATCAGGAATTCTTTATTCAAGAAAAAATTTTTTCATTGTCAATTTTGACTACGAGCTTTCATATGAACACATTAACATACCTTTGATTTTACATTTCTGAACAAACGTTTATATGTAAAGCATTCATCGACATTAATTAGGTGATTTTAACTAAGATTTAACTAAAAAATATTATTATTAACAAATATTAACAAATTAAACAAGAGAATATACCCCCTTTTTTACAACACGTATGTAAAAATTATGTCCGACACGTATGCAAAAATAACATTATCTATTGCTATGAACATTCAATTGTAAGAACTTATAATAAAAATTCTACACTGTTGAATTGGCTATGAGAGATTGGTTTTGTAGGGTGGATCGACCTATACGATTATCTTTCGATGCATACTTTCTCAATAAATTAAAATATGATGGGGATATATTGGCGGTGTCCTTCTTGTAATTACAGGCGCGTTCTATATTCATAATAATATGGTTGACTTCAGCGATCTGTAATTTTTTCTTGTTTGAATTTCGTTCAAGGATTTTAAGATTGTTGAAGTCAAATCGATGCGATGTATTTTTTGTGTGGAGAGCAAGGGCTGAAGCCAGCTTCGGTTTGGACAAATTTGCATCAGAAACAGAGTTTATATGTTGTTGCTTCCTTACACCTGATTTTTGTACAGTTTCTCCAAGGTAAATAAAAGGACAGTCCATACAATCAATTTCGTAAACCACATCAGATATGACTTCATCTTCCAATTTGTCTTTTTGTTTCGAATATAGGAAGTTTAACTTCCGTTCCGGTCTGCTTGCTACAGTTATTTGTGGTAAAAAATATTTGATTTGTTTAATCAAAGCTTCCGAAACATCCGGAACATAGATCAAAGCAGCATATAAGGGCCGGTTAATTGGATCGTTAGCCGCGAGTTTTTTAGAATTTTCCATATCATTTTTCTTCGATGTCATATCGATTATGCGACATATCTCTTTGAAAGGAAAATTATTTTTAGCAAGAATTTTCTTTATACTTTCAGCATTTGCAGGATGGAACTCTTCGTTGCTATATTGAAAAACCTTTTTGGAAGAGGATCTTGCAGTGTTTAAAATCATACTACGTGGGTGTGCAGAATAAATTAATTAATTACTAATTAATTAATTACAAATATTTTCCGAAAGAGAGGGACGTCTAAAATCTGAGTGTTGAAAAATAATTCCGCTGGTGGTTCTGGCATTTGTGACGCAAATTTTTGAACTCAACATAAATTTGTTTGAAAATGTTTGTTCTGAATCCAAGCCTAATGCGTTTAATTCGTTTAATTAACGTTTTTCTCTACAACTTCGCCGTTGGAACAAACTTTCTAACTCTCATAGTTGTAGAGATTCGGGTCATCCTGCTCAATTATGGAAGTGGCCATGCACCAGGATTGGGTTATATTTCCCCAAAACCCTGAAACACTTGTGCGCTTAAATTTAATTCTCTACAACTTCGCCTTTGGAACCATTTTTCTAACTCTCATAGTTCTAGAGATTTGGTTCATCCTGACTAATTATGGAAGTGACCATATACCAGGATTGGGCCATATTTCCCCAAAACCCTGAAACACGTGTGTTCGCTTAAATTTAATTCGCTATAACTTCGCCTTTGGAACCAACTTTCTAACTCTCATAGTTCTAGAGATTTGTGTCATCCTGCCTAATTATGGAAGTGGCCATATACCAGCATTGGGTCATATTTCCCAACAAACAAAGGTTTACCAAATTCACTATTTAAAAATGTTCGATTTGGGTCCGTTTCCATACAAAATAGAAATATTGTTTAATTCAGATCTCCGGATCTACAGAACCGATTTTGATGAGTAAAAAGACACTTCGGCCTAAAATTTTCCGTAGAATCCGGGAAAAATATTTTCCAGGAGGTACGTCGTACGAGGGGGAAGTCAAAAAGTTGTTGCATATATGTTTAAATCAAAACTAAAAGATTGGTTATTGGAAGAAAATCAAATTAAAAAATTGTCTAAATTATATCGCATTTAATATAATTTTTTTTTTGTTGCTATTACTTATTTCTACTATTGCGACTTCTTCAGAAATGATGAATTTTAGTTGGCAAGCAAATTATTCGTATCAGTATATTAAATAATAACTCTTAATAACATAACGGCGTCAAGAATTTAAAAAATCATTAATCAAATTCCTTAATTGAAGTAATTCGCTGGAATTGATTGTATTTGTCTATCGATAACTAATTGCGATTATCATCAAATTTCATTCATCTTGAATGGAGTTACATGGAAATCGCAATTAGTTATCGCTATGTTCAATTGCTGTTGTTTTGTTTTTCATTCTGTAAAAATTGTACATACTTAAAACATGGAAATAATAATAATAATAATGTTCCTTAGTCTACGAAAAAATTTCTTCCGTCACCTATGTATCTTTACAGTTCTACAGTAAAGCTTATATACTTTTAAAGTTCCAGCGTACAGCTTATACATTGATGTATGTATATTGCAAAGCCTCCTTTACATCCAGTTTTTAGCTCATAAAGCAATTCGACAACAATTTTGATAAAAAAAGTGCGTTTTATATGCGAGGAAATATAAATTAACTAATTCTTACCTTACACTGTAAAGATCGATCCCTTGATCACAGTATGCGTATTTAGTGTAAAAAAATATGGTTCCAATGATTGTAAAAAAGCGATGCATTTCCAAACTGTCTTTTTGTTATCACTTCACTATTCAGAGTGCCAAAGCTTTTGTATTCTCTTTCTTTATGTTTATCAATGACAATAGTTTAATTTTTACGCTCTTTTACCTTTAAACGTTTTTATTTCTTAGGTTCGTTTTTTTTCTTTTTGTTCATTAAACGTCAAATCTTGCTTACTTAAACTAAAACTAAAAAAATAACGTTGTGAATGATACGAGGGGCACCCTAAAAGTTTCGGGAATCGGCTATATCGACTCGTGTAAACTTTTCGCCAATTTACACAAAAATTAAATTGGTCTTTCCTGATTTAAAAATGATGATCAAAATGAAAATCGATCGTAGCAGTCAAAAGATACAACAATTCCAAAAAGTCATTGCAGAGAAAAAATGGATTTATCACGTGAAAATTTTAGAGCCATGATTTTCTACGACTTTAAGTCTGGCTTGACTCCCAAATTGTGTATTGATCGTTTGCAAAAAGCATTTGGAGATGAGGCCCTACTGTTTATCGGTGGTGAGTTTGAATCGGGACGCACTTACCTCAGTGACGACTTTCGTGAAGGTGGAAACATTGACCATGTCCGGAACATGATTGAAGCCGATCGACATGTGACCTATGCTGAGATAGCTGCATCCCTTGGGATCGGGAAAAGTCAAATACAAACAATTTTACAAGAACATTTACGCACACGGAAGCTTTGTTCTCGGTGGATCCCACACAAATTGACATACGACCAAAAGGAGGCTCGTGTGAAATGGTGCCGAGATTCTCTCAAAAAAATCGACAATGGGGCTTCTGATTCAGTATATAGCATCGTAACAGGTGACGAAAGTTGGATTTACAGCTATGATCCCCAAACAAAACAGCAATCCACCGTTTGGGTGTTTCAAAATGAAGATTTACCAACAAAGGTAATTCGCGCTCGAAGCGTCGCCAAGAAAATGGTCGCTACTTTCTTCAGGAAATGTGGTCATGTGGCTACTGTACCACTTGAGGATCGTAAAACAATCAATTCAGAGTGGTATACTACGATTTGTTTGCCAAAAGTATTTGAAGAACTACGTGGAAAGAGTCGAAATCGCAAGATCGTCCTCCACCATGATAATGCAAGCTCCCACACAAGTGCTCTGACCACGACGTTCTTGGAGAAGGAAAAAATCAATTTGATGCTGCATCCACCCTACAGTCCCGACTTGGCACCGTGCGACTTTTATTTGTTTCCGAGTGTCAAGAATAAGTTGCGTGGGAAGCGATTTTTATCTGCGGAAGCTGCTGTCGAGGCATATGAACAAGAAGTGGCCCAAATCCCAACTTCCGAATGGACTCGATGTTTCGAAAACTGGTTTTTAAGGATGAAAAAGTGTATAGATTGTAATGGTGATTATTTTGAGAAGCAATAAAATCGTTTTATAGCCGATTCCCGAAACTTTTAGGGTGCCCCTCGTAAAGCACAAAAGCCCACTCAAAGTGTAAGGGTTATGATCATAATGGTGGACTTACGTCGTTTCCGAACACCCTTGATAATTGAAAACAGCGAAGATTATTAACGACGCCACCTAAGCAGACATAAGACTATAAACAACACAAACTCTATAAACGGCATCAGTTTATGTATGTACGAGGCTAACGATCTGTTGTTTTCTTGTGACTTTCGCACAGTGAGTGTTGTATAAAATATGTTGAGACGCACACAACGCCGAAGATCTTGTTTGTAAATAAAAAAAGTTAAATAAAAGTCAATGAATTATTTTGTACATTGGCCCACGAATACTCTTCTATGCATAAACAAACATTGTATATTTTGAAGCCCACTTCATAACGGGCTGTATATTAATTTTAAATCCTAATTCAGTGCTTCGACGGATACTAAAATTTGCATTAGTGAATCGATTGATGAGTCAAGGATTCCAAATACCATTGACATATTTTTTAAGGCAATAATCTCGTTTCGCTTTCAGAGATTTTTAATGTAAACATTTTAATTTATTTTGGCACGTTAATTTCTGCACATTTTTCAGATCTTTAGGACCTCTTACGGTTGTCAAGGCACTCAATTGCTTGGTATGCATACACCAATACTGCAATACTATTTCATCAGTTTTATGGTTTTTTAAATAAAAATTGCGTAAGAATTATCACAAACTATAGTACCCATTTTGCGTTGCATTTTCCAATTGTAGTAACGTGTAAAAATTCAACGAATTCAAATTGACAACGCATAACATGGTATCATTTATTAAATTAATAAAACTAGCCAGATTTAAGTTATGCCTTTTATTTTATAATTTTTTATAAAATAAAATGCAATCTGGCTAGTCAAGCCTCGTTTTATTAATTTAATTAGGTTATGTGTAAGTTCATGATTTGAAGGCATTCTAAAGCTTTCAATTTTCTGTGTAGATTTCGTACCGTCTGGTGCAGTCAGGTAATAGAATTTCTCATGCTTCGAGGGAAATTTTATAAATTCTTAGCCATTTTCGCATAAAATCTTGGGCATTTTCGCAACTCGCGAAATTGCCTCAAATCAATTGTCCGAAACAGACGCACAAATGAGATTTGACTTGCACGTTCAAGATATTGTAAAGTTTTTTGAAAACATTTTCGTTGTTGGAATAAAAAGTCCTGCAAATGACTTAGACGCGAACCGAAACCGCGCCTAACTGAACCTCTGAAACCTTGAATTTTTGACATAATCCAAACCATAACCACAAATCTAAAAGACCCAAAGCCCGAACCGATCTTTTGCCTTGCACCGAACCGTAACAAGATCCCGGTTTCAAAAATACCAAAATTTAAAAATTATTATTTTCGATTTCTGGAAATGGAAAGTCAGCAGGTTTAAAAAATCGTTGGACAGAAACTTTTTTTGTTCTTTAATGTATGTACCCCCAAGTGAAAAAGAAAACTGAAATTCAATGGAAGTAAATAAATAAGCGTTCGATCACTATGTATTTTCAGTGTATTCTCACCAAGTTTCAAATTTTGACAACACAAAAATTTGAAATCTTGACGGATTTTCACCAGTACTACCGATTAGGGAACTAAGAAAAACTATAAAACAGATCCTCAATTATACAGACCTAACGGAATTCAGAAAAATTTATTTACTATTTGTCTTATTTCTCATAATATAAACATAGAAGGGGTACGTATCAGAATAGATGCGGCAAACAGAGTTGATGTTACGAAAAGACTGGAACGTATTTAGGTAAATATTGCGCTCACATTAGACTGTATTGAAAATTGCCCGTAGGGCAATTTTCAAAAACCCGTCCGAAGTAACGGTGTACAAACATTCTCCGAACTCACAAAATTGACCTCCAAGTAGAGAAAAATGTTCTCCTCAATTTTGTCTACAACATAGCAAAAAACTATTTTTTGGGCTACCTCGGATACATACTTCCATAGACAAAAATGTTTCCCTCAATTTGCTTTGCAACATAGCAAAAAACATTTTTTTATGTTAGGGCCGACCTTAGGACCGACATGAGGCCCACTTGAGCCCTAAGCACAGGAAAAAAATTCTTCTATAAATTGTCGGCCGTGCCGAGATCTTTCAAACAAAAAAAAAGTTTCTGAAAATCGGAAGAGATTTACTCGAGTTATGTACAAAAAAAGACTCGTTTTTAGTGCCCTAGCTAAGTCCAAGGACTCAATCCAAAAACTTTTCTTTTATAAATTGTCAACCATGCCCAGATCTTTCAAACAAACAAATTTAATTAAAATCGGAATAGATTTACTCGAGTTATGTACAAAAAACACATAGAGCCCTAGCAGAGACTCGTTTTTAGTGCCCTAGCTAAGTCCAAGGACTCAAATTAAAAAAAGTTTCTTCAATAAATTGTCGGCCATGCCCAGATCTTTCAAACAAAAAAAAAATGTATGAAAATCAAAAAAAGATTTACTCGAGTTATGTGCAAAAGACCAAAAACCATTTAAACGGCCCTAGCTCGGCGGCCCTTGGGCCGACAGTGCCCAGATTCAATACCATAGAATATTTTTCAACTACCTTTCAGGAAAAAAAAAGTTTTTGAAAATCGGTCAAGATTTACTCAAGTTATCGTGTTGACGGACAGACAGACCGACAGACAGACCGACAGGCAGACCGACAGGCAGACCAACAGACAGACAGACCGACAGACGGACATTGTTTTTTTCGCCGATTTGTCATCTGGAGGCAAGAAAAAAAGGTTCCCCCTTACTCCCGGGTTCGAATTCGCAATGTAACAAACGTGGTAGTAAACGCATCAGACCTACGTACTTCGTACGGGTCTAAAAATCAACAAAGCGATAAATTATCAATAATTAAAAATAGAAAATTAGGAAAACAAATAGAAAAGACAACTTCAAGTAAAAATATAATTTGCATATGCATTTTGTCTTCGTTAGCATTATACCGGACCTTTCACAAAATACTGGACACTTCACGATTGAAAAAGACAAACATAGCTGGCTGTCCGGTTTCTTATGAATAGGAGAAGACATATGTTAAAGTTCACATAATTTACAAAGAAAGATTATTGCTAAAAAAATTTGACAAGTTGAAATGGCGTTACATGTACTCGATTTAATGACCTTGTACATGAAATACTTTTTCAACCTGTACGAAGAACGAAGTGCTTCAAGAAGGGGTCTAGCATTTATAACAACGTTTGTAACCAGTCGAATTTCGAGGCGGGAGTTGATTACTTTTTCGTCTCGGGGTCTAAAAAAAATTGTCCGTCCGTCTGTCAACACGAAAACTCGAATAAAACTTGACCGATTTTCAAAAAATTTTTTTTTAGAAAGGCAATCGCAACAATATAATACTTCGACTGAAAAGGCTTGTTTTTGACCCAGGTGTTAAAAACGTCCGGGCGTAGCAGAGCGAAGCGACAAGTTGGCTATTTAAAATGCAAAAACTATACTTTTGTTTACGTGTGTGTCTTTGCGTGTGTGTGTTTGAACATACGTACGCTTTGTAATTTGTTGAAATATTCGCAAGTATTCGTGAAAGTTGAACAAAATTCTCAAAGTTTGACAAAAAATTGTCAATTCGTTACAGATATGAATTTTTGCAATCAAATAATCAAGGTTGGATTAGCAACGCTAGTCAATAGCGACGCAACTAGCGTTGCTACTAGCGCCGCTAGTAGTGAAGCTTTTTTTTCAGTCACTTCGCTAGTAGCGACTAGCGATCCGCTAATCAGTCAACTAGCCGACCCATTTCGCTAGTCGCTACTTCGTAATTGTACGAACTCGAAATATTTGGAATACGAATTTCCACAGTATTTTATTAGCACAGTACTGAAATGTCAAAAAAATCATTTTCACGTAACACAAATATTGATTAGCATAATGACGACTGAACGTTCGATATATGTGTTACGTGTTACGCCTAAACTACACAACATCGCACTTTATTGTTAACTGTAAAGAGCTCCTAGAAGTCACAATGGGATGAACCTTTTCCACGACGAAGACGTAAGTGAAAATATTCGTAAGTGCTCGTTGACTGTGACTTCGGCAAATATATAAATAGAGAGTTTGACTAACTTTTCCGATGTAGGGAATTGTAAAGTACAGCACAGTTGTGCTCTGCAGCAGTGAAAGATTGTTCAGCCTTTCTGTATATACTTTTCGGTCAAACGATTTCTGCAAAAATTTTCTTATTTTTTTAATTATTTCAATGTAGTGAAAACTTTGTACCATTAGTGAAGATTAGCACTCGCTAATATTTTTCGATTTTAGCGTTAGTGTTAGCGTCTCTAGAAAAATTGATTAGCGAGCCCAGCCTTGCAAATAATGACATTCATAGAAAGTTCGCTTAAATTAGGGCCTGGGCGTATACAATTTATTTTAAGTCATATTCTGAACAAAATGTTATTTTGTGACTATGTTGTATCACATACTCTAGTATGTGAGGGCGTGATACGCCGAAATCAGCCATTGTTTCGTCCCTTATATAGTGCCCTTCATAAAAGATTGGAAGTAAAATTTCTTTTATTTAGTTCGTGCACTCTAATATTTGGTCAAAAAATCCAAGCGATACAACGCTATCAGAGAGAAAATGTTATTAAATTAAATTCAAAAACATAGAAGCTTTATACGTATATCATTAGCCAAATTTATACAGATTTGATAAATTGAACTTCCTCAGGACAAATAAAGGGATGAAGTTCGATTTCTGCATACGCAACAAGAAAAAAATCTTTATATGCGCTTCAAAATTCGAAGTGTCACTATGTATGACAAAACAGATGAATTGGTAAAGCACTGGACTGATATGCGGCGGTTCGTGAGTTCAAACCTCGTTCGGGGCGGGTAAATTTTTATTGCAAAATAATTTCAGTAAAAAATCAAAATCAGTCGAAATGATGATAAGAACATGGCGCATCCAAATTAACACAATAAATTATTACTGGGACGAAAAAGGTGAAAAAAAGTGGGTTAAAAACGCAATTTCGGTTCCTCTACCTGGTGAGGAAATGCGACGTTTTTGGTCCGCTTGAGCACAATAGAATTTTTTTGTGTTGTATGACTAAGTTGAGTATTATTGTTTAGGGCATACAACACAATACGATATTTTATCGCATGAGCCCGAACACATCTTAATCTGTAAACAAAACGGTCGTGCTTGTTACATTGTAGCTCTGTGAATAATTTTTTTTTCACAATCGTGGGTTCGATTACAACTGACTGATTTTTTTACTTATCGTTTATCGTACGCGTAAAATTATTTCCTACAAAATATAAAACTCCATCCCCATTTTGCCTATTTAAATTTATCAACTGATTATTCCTCCTTCAATTAACATATATTTTATTTATTGTTGCGCTTTGTCATCAATAGTTTGTTTATATACATGCGACACGACACCAACGACGAAATTCATTTGATCGTATGAGCAAAACGGCCGTGCTTGTTAGAGTGCAGTTATGTGGTTGATTTTTTATTTCATAAAATCGCGGGTTCAATTTCTGGTGGTTGCATTTTTTATTTCTATATCTATTATTTATATAAGTGTTTTTTTGCTTCAGACGGGTTTTTTAATACAGCCCTCTCTGCAATTTCCAATACAATTTAATGTGGACGTAATTTCATACACTTGAGAGCTATGACAATATATTACTTAAATACTTTCGAGTCTTTTCGTAACATCCTGTTCTGATACATATGGGTCCCTTGCATATGTTTTAGTATCAAGGCAATAGGTTGAGTTTATAGTTCACCAGATTCACTATAAAGCAGCTGAGAGCGCAAAAAAAAAAAAATCGATGACAAAATGTTAAATTTGTATGGGGAAACTACGTTTTTTGCAATTCATACTTCCTATGAAGCGGACCATGCTAGTAATTATGAAATAGAATTAATAGTGTATTATAACACAGTGGCTGTAATCTGAGATCTCGTATCTGGAAGGGGTTGAAGATCTAAGGGCGTGTATATGCATATTATTGGCCCGAGTGTTTTAAGCCATTTTTTATCATTATTATTTGGTCCGCTTAAGATTGTGCAACGTCCGTTGTCAGTTTCTCTACTGTAAGCTTATTTAGAAAAAATCGTTGATTTCACCCTCAAAAACATATCGTGTTTTACGAAGCGATATAAGAATCGAAATAATTTGCCCCGTTAATCATGAGTCAGACCCCTGGGTTTTACTCACTTTTTCAAAAAACTTACGATTGCGAAAGACGTATTTATTTTTTTATTTCCCTTTAGAAACGTTTCAATAAAAAACTTGTAACTGGAAATGATTAAACTATTTTTTAACATTGAAAAACACTTCTACTTTGACTTCCATTTGAATATTCTACCAATCAATCAATGTAGTTCTCATAATCACTTCTCTAAATTCCTTATTTAAACACATTCAAATATACCAAATGACGCATTTGAAAATAAGAAAAGAAGACTTGAGATAAACAAAAAATTTAAATAAAACTAAAATAAAATGTAGTAATTTAATGCATGCGAAAAAAATTGACTAATATGTTTAAATTATTGTAATTATACTTTTGATTGCATATCGCATCAATGAAATGTTAAAAGTGTAGGTCGAGAGCAGCATTCATTAAATTTCAAGCTCCAAACTATAAATCTGACCATTCTTTCTTTTTTATGCAATATTCCATATTGGCAACGCATATTTTTGTAAGAATTGTCACAAATGTTGTCCAAAGTTAGAATTTACAAACATTCAAGGTCGTAGTATGTCACCAATGTAGTTTGGCTATGCAATAAATACATCCATACTTCCTTGAATATCACAAGGCAGAAAGAAAGAATGGAAGCTAAAATTTACGTTTCGTAACAAAAAGTGAAATATTAGATTATAGCATGTCGACGGTTGGTGATGTAGCTTTTATAGTAAATTCACAAAAGTGACGCTTTGAATATTTTAAATTCTTCTGTACTGATATCACGTTTCAATAATAATCGCAAGTTAATTTACATCTAACAAGTAAACAGAACAACTGTGAAAATCCGATCTACAGGAAATGGAAACAAAATAATTTCATGAAATCGGAATTCCCAAATTTGGGACTTATAGGCAATATTTGAGTGTTTGATTGAGCCAACTTTAAATAGAAGTTACGCATCACACTATTGTAAGTAGGCATATACTGCTTTGTTGATAACGACACTTCAATTAAAATTATGAAACAAACATAACCAAACACCCGTACGTATCAGAATAGATGTGGCAAAGAGAATAGATATGGCAAACAGAATATATGTTACAAAAAGACTCGAACGTATCTAAAGATAAGTAAACAATCCAACGTTTTATGTTCCTTTATAACTGTAAGAGTTTCAAAGATCCATAGAAATTACCCAAGGTAATGTCAAAATCCCTACCGAAGTACGCCTCAGACCATTCAAATCTAGAAAAGATTTGAAACACGTGTTCGGTTAAATTTAATTCTCTACAACTTCACTTTTGGAAGCAACTTTTTAACTCTCATAGTTCTAGAGATAATGGTCATCCTGCCCAATTATGGAAGTGGTCATATACCACGATTGGGCCATATTTTCCCAAAACCCTGAAAAAATATAATTCTCTACAACTTTGCCTTTGACAGTAAATCTCCATATTGCATAGTTAAGAAAATATAGACAAAAAACTGTTTTAGTTCGTATATGTCCAAGAAACTCAATTTCGCCCATTCCATTGGTCCCAGTGCCCAAACCCCTGACCCGAATCCCAGTTTTGTGACATCAAATGCTTTCATTTGGCACCAAAATGAATTTCTGTGCTATACTTGCTGAGATATTTGCGAAAAAGTTTCATCGACTCCCGAAAATTTCATTTCCGACCTCCACTTCTTCGACCATATCTCCGGAACTACTTGATCGATTTTGCTCATCTTCGAACTTGAATCATGGGAGGCATGTATCTTTCAGATAAAAAAATTTAGGGTGACCGATTGAGCCGTTTGGAAAAAAGTGGAGACGGACGGACGGACATTTTTTTATTGTTGATTCGTCATATTTAGACGATCATAAATGCATCCCCCAACTGCAGCTCGATCTACCTCATGTTACATTAAAATTATTTGTAGTAAGCGTATAGGACCTTCGTACTTCGTACGGGTCCAAAGATGGTTTTTTTTTTTTGAGACAAATAACACTTTCCTACTGTTATAATTTTGAAGGTCGAACGCAGCTTGATGGTGAAGATCAAGAGATCTTTGAGTAAACAAGCTCAAAAAGTAACTACAAATTGTGCCAAATTTACCCTTACACTTGACATAACGTGCCACCATTTACCGTTTTTCTTTTTTACTTACAAAATATACAGCTTTCGGCATTTTTTCGACAGTTTTCGAATTGAATTGAGTTTCCGTCAAAAAAAAAAATATTTCGCGAAAATTCTATTCATTGATTTGTCAACCTTTAATTTTTTGAAACCTTATTTTCTTTTTTTTTCACCTAATGATACAGAGAGTTTTTTGCAATTCACCGACAAAAACGAGATTTTCTTTTAATCTAAAAATTCAATTCAAGCAGTGCGTAAAAAAACCTTCATCGCACTAGTGTGTAAAAAACCGTCATCGTCTACAATTATTTATATCAACGGCGAAGAAACAAAACAAGACATCATTACATCTCTTCAGAATCTTGACCTTAATATATGGTACCTTGATGACGGAACAATTGGCGGTAAGCCAGAACATGTTTTTAATGCACTTCAAGAAATAATCAAAATAGCAAAAGACATAGGTTTGGATTTAAACCACCGAAAGTGTGAAATGGCTGTTTTAGGAACCGAATCAACTGATGCTAAGAACGAGCTGCACAAGCTATTCAATACAATTTCGAATGGTATTCAAATGATGAAAACCGAAAATGAATTTCTGCTAGGAAGTCCTCTAACAGAAACTGCATCAACAATTTGTCTGAATAAAAAAATGCAAGACCTCATTAATTTAACAGAAAATATGAAGCATATAAGTTTCCAAAATGCTTATTGCCTGCTTCGATATTGTGTAACAACCCCTCGTTTAATCTTCTTTCTACGAGGAGCACCAATGTGGCAGAATACATCTGGATTATTGCATTATGATGAAGTACTTCGAAAATCCATAGAATCACTTCTGAATATACATTTTACCGAAAAAGCTTGGATTGAATCATCTTTACCAATTAAGAAAGGTGGAATCGGATTACGGCATGCATCAGACATAGCTCTATCTTGTTTCCTTTCATCGATGTACAACGTTTCTACTTTATTAAATCAATTGTTACATGATACTTACCTACAAGAAGATTTGGTAAAAGTTGAGGCCGAAGAACATTGGCGTGAGGAATTTGGAGAACTGCCTGAGGAGTCGTTGCGATCACTTCAGAATGCGTGGGAGAATTATGAAATAAACAAAAAGCTGAAAGAAATACAAGACTGGCCAAAAGAAACATCAGATAAGGCACGACTTTTAGCAAATTCATCTGAAGAAGCAGGTGCTTGGCTGCAAGCATTACCATCGCCACAGCTCGGTACACATTTAAGTAATGATGAATTTAGAGTAGCAGTCGGATTGAGATTAGGCCTACAAATACTTCAACCGCATAAATGTGTTTGTGGATCGAAAGTCGATCGATTCGCTAGACATGGCTTATCGTGCAGTAAGGCTTCAGGTAACGCTGCCCCGACATGAAGCAGTTAACAATTTAATCCAACGAGCGTTGAAATCAGCTGAGATTCCGAGTATACGCGAGCCTCCAGGCTATTGTCGATCAGATGGTAAAAAACCTGATGGTTTAACACTTGTACCGTGGCATAGAGGCAAGTCTTTATTATGGGACTTCACTTGTAAAGACACATTTGCACGGTCATATGTGAATCACACATCAAGAATATCAGGCTGGGCCGCAAAACTGGCTGAAAACTTGAAATTTGAAAAATACATTGATTTGAGGGAGCAATTTTTTTTCGTCCCAGTTGCTTCAGAAACATCTGGTGTATTCGGAAAAGAGGTAATAAAACTTATAAAGACAATTGGAAGTAAGGTCACTGACGTAACAAAAGAGAAAAGAGCTACAAGTTTCTTATTCCAACGTATAGCAATTGCTATCCAGCGCGGAAATGTGGCCTCGATTCTCGGTACAATTCCACCAAGTAAAAATTTGGCGGAAATATTTTATTTATAATATTATAACTGAATGGTATTAAATAAATATATTAAGTTTATATGTTATATATGTTAACTTTATGTATATTATATATATATTATATATATATATTATATTAGCCTGACAACATTCTCTCTTTTTTTACGAACACTGACCAAACAGAGCAACCTCGTTATCGAAATATTTGTGTGTCTGATAGACGCGATTTCTTTTTGGGTAGTATTATAATCGATCACCTAAAAATAATTTTTGATCTCCGGAAAATACAATTTTGATCGCCAATACAAAATAAAAATTTATTAGGGTCAAAATAAGTTACACCTACGCAGAGTTAGCCGCTTTAAAGATACATTACTCCTTTTACGAAACGGTCGGACACGCCTCTTGTCCTAAAAAAGAGTGTTTTAAATTTCTGGTGATCTAAATTGAATTTTCTGGTGATCGAAATTGAATTTTCTGGTGATCAGTTAAACATATGCCTTTCTTTTTGTTTTGTTAATTTGTGATAACAACAAAATTCATAGAAACTTTATATGAATTTTGTTGTTATTTGTGTTTTTCGTGTGTTTCGATATAAGGTAAATGTAAAACCATTAAATAACTCGAGTCGAAAAAGACTATTAAAAATTCCCGTTTCACTCGAAAAATAAACCCCGCCTATTTATGTTACAATACTCTCTCAGCTCACACATACACCTCTAATTTTAAATAACCTTTTTTCAACACTTGAAGTTTAGATATTGATTTGTATGCGTTTTGTATTGTTTAAACAATAGAAAGTCAGAAACAGGTGAAAGACAGTCAATAGGAAAAAGTTGATCTGAGTAATTTGAGTCTTGTTCCATGGGCCAGAGGACGTTCGTTGCTTTGGGATTTCATATGTGTTGACACGTTTGCTCCATCTTACTTAAACTCTACATCAAAACAAGTTGGTTCCGCATCGAGTAAAGCAAAAAGAGATAAAATGACACATTACAATGAACTTTTAAATCAATTCATTTTCGTACCGGTCGCTTCGGAAACATCAGGTGTCATAGGGAAAGCTGGTCTCGAATTGATTCGGAAAATTGGCAGCAAAATTTCAAATGTCTCGAATGAAAATCGATCGACATGTTATTTGATTCAACGCATGAGTGTCGCTATACAAAAAGGTAATGCTGCTTCAATTTTAGGGACGATTCAAGAATCGAGAAATTTGAGCGAAATGTTTTATATTTAACATTGTAAAGAAACTTTATGAAAATAAATAATACAAAACGTAAGTAATTTGTGTTGATTTTATATTGGAAAACCACAAAATATAGTGTACTCTAGAGTAGCGCGAGTAGGGGAAGCTATATATGTCGAATAATATATTCACATATATAACATATATATTTATATACGGTCGTGTGCTTATAAATTTACTTGTTATCAAGTTTCAGCTGTTTTCAAAGTCTGCCCTAGAAAAAATACATTGAAAAAAGAGATAATGTCGGTAATGTTGAAAATAGCATAACAAGTAAATTTAAAAGCACGTGTTTGTATATATATACATATACATATACATATACATAAAAAATTCATAAAAAAGGAGAGGATGGGAAGAAAATGAGACCGATTATCTCAAATGTGAATGCACCTTCTTATTTCATTTCTAAATGGGTAGTAGAAGAATTAAGGCAACTACCCAAACCACCAGGTCTGTACGTAAAGAACTCTTTTGACTTCGTAGAAAAGTTGAGTAAATTCACGATAGAAGAAGATGAAATTATGATGACCTGTGACGTAATATCCCTTTACCCAAACATACCTGTCCCTGAAGCTTTAGACGTGGCAAACAACTGGCTTTTTGAAAGTAATTTGTCTGACGCAAAGGCAGAAGTCATCTTCAAAGCAATGTCGTTATGCATGAAACAGAACGAGTTTACGTATGAAGGACAGTGGTATAAACAAACATTTGGAGTAAACATGGGGAACCCATTAAGTTGTTTCGTAGCAAACATTTTAATGGGAAACTTAGAAATGAAACTGAAAAATGAAAACAAATTACCGAAATTATGGCTTCGTTTCGTTGATGACATTTTTATAATCATAAAAAAGTCAGAAGTTGAGGCCTTCCTTACAACAATTAACAGTATCCACCAAACCATTAAGTTCACGGAAGAAACTGAAGAGAACAAGCAAATTTCCTTTTTGGACCTGATGTTAACGAGAATGGGAAATAAAATTGATGTAAGCGTTTATCGTAAAAAGACCAACACAGACCGTTTCATCACGAGAGATTCCTTCTGCCCGAAATCAACGAAATTAGCAGCATTCCACAGCATGATATACAGATTGTGTCGTCTCCCTCTTTCAGTCACCAACTACATGAAAGAGATGAAGGAGATTAAAAGGATAGCAGACATCAATGGTTACACTGAAGATGAAGTAATGAAATTAGTGGAAAAACATTCAAACAATATTAAGAAAAATGAAAAAACCAATTTCTTCAAACAACAAAAACCAAAAATTAAACGCATTCCAGTCAGCTTCATTCCGAGCATAACAAATTACCTTCAGCCACATTTCAAGAAATTTGGTATCCAATTAGTGTTTTCAAACAGAAACAAAAATGCGAACTTGTTAGGAAACACAAAAGACAAGCCTGAAGCATTTAAAAAGCTCGGAATTTACAAGATTACTTGCTCCCATTGCTCAAAAATATACGTGGGACAATCAAAAAGACAAGCGGAAAAACGTTTTTCAGAGCACCTTACCTGCATAAAATACAACAGGACACAAAAATCAGCAGTAGCGTTACATGTATGGAACAACGAACCTCCTCATACAAACATCACAAAGCAAAACCTACATTTAATAAAACATGTCCCCAGCAGAGCACAACTCGACGCGTGGGAGAGCTGGTTCATGAAAAAATACAGTGATAAGTTGATGAACGTAGACCCAAGCCCAATATCATCTCCGTTATTCAATTACGCAAACATAAAACCTTCGGGTAAAAATTAAATTAAAGTTCAGCTTGACTCTTATTGTTTAGCATTACTTTTCACACATATTGATTGCGTGGCTTATGAACAAATACAAATTTGAAATTTAGTCGTATATTCGCTGACCATCATCAGTATCATCAATACACCGAAATGCATCCGCAATGAATACTGTAAAGTAAAACCAAATAAAGGAGTTCAAAATATGTGATAATGCTTTTATCATTTATGATTTAAAGGGTTTTACGGTTATCGTTCACAATTTATAAATTTTGTTTATAAATTTAGTGTATTAATAAGGAGTCTTTGGCCGCTCTCAAAAGCAACACCAACAAGGATGCGATACTTGCTGGCAAAATCATTGCTTCTACTACACGTTGACTACTGCAGTCCAGTATTCTATTATGGTCTGGACTTAGTTACAATGAATGTGTTCGAAAAATCTGTTAAATCAATCGCACGCTATGTCTATGGGTTTAAAAGGACTGATAATGCAGACAGCTATGTTACACGCTTTTCGGGAAGTTCGTTAGACACGTTCCTAAAAGTTCGATCAATGTGCTTTCTATATAAACTTGATTGTTCTCGTGAACCAAAATATCTTAGTGATCTGCTTATACAAGGACAGTCAGAAAGAACAGTGAAGCTAGTGGTTCCGCGTGCAAATTATACAGTTGGACAAAAATCATTTATTGTTAAAGGGTTAACAGATTGGAACCTAATACCAGTAAGGACGAGGAAAGTGAATACTATGGCTTTGTTTCGGGAAAAATGTACCAAATTCTATAATCGACATGTTAATCCAACCTTGTACGACTAGCCACAACTTATATAACTAACAAATCAATTCATTTGACGATTATAACTGTGTTTGGGTTTCTCCAGGAAGCAACGCAGAGGAAAATCTCCGAATTTCAAACGATCGAAAGCATTTTCCTTGCACGGAAGTTTTACTATGACATTTGACGACAAGATTCAAAAAATCCGAAAAATAATATGACGTCATTTATGAACAGCATCTAAACCAAAAATTAGACATGTAATACAAATATAATTAAACAAGTAAATATTTGCATTCAATTTTCTGTAATAAAATAAAATTGATTTAATTTTCGTTCTATACCTGTCGCGTCGTTATTACAGCGCACATGAATTGAATGGATAAAACGTTTTTCAAAATAGAAAAGTAAATACTCGTTTGTAGAACTTGAAAGTTACTCGTAAAATGTATCATAGCGTAAATTGGAAACCATAAATTTACACTGAAAATTCATTCGACATAAACGTACAAAATTAATTCAATGTCTCTGCCAGTAGTTCAATTATTTCACTTTTTCTTGTTTAATTTCTGGATCTGGTATCTGAAGTCAACGAAATATTTCGTTTTACTTTCTTTAATCTTCAATTTTTATATGAGCCAAATAATAAAACATTTACTACAATTTGATTTATCAGTTTTTGTTAAATACAGTCAGCTGTACCAAAATAAGAAAAAACTGTTTCGATTTTAGTGGTAGATTATGCAACCACGGGGAAAGTTTTTGTATCTTCGAGGGGGAGGTTTGCATCCCGAACCGAAGGTGAGGAATGTAGTCCCCCTAGTGTATAGACAAATTATCCCGCAGTTGCATATGAATTTTATTCACCAAAGCAACAAATCAACGAAACAAACATTAACACCAATAATTTAACTCCCTAAGCACTGCGGCGAATAAATAAGTACTTTATCTCAAAATTGGAGAACGCATGATCCGATGTTTAGAATATATCCTTTCCCTACCCAACAGGCTTAGGTGCGAGAATGCAGTCCATGCAGTCCACCCACTTTAACGTGATTCCCCTTACTCTCATATTGAAATTCTGAATGTAACAAACGCAAGAAAAGTAAATTTGTGAGCCCCTTATCTACTTTGTACGGGTCTAAAAATAGAATGAACTTTTGGAATAGGTTGTCATTGTTTGACATCAAACACTTCAAACAGGTCCATTCCACTTCGAAATATTTTCGAGAATCGTTTTTTAACAAAAAAAATAAGATGCGATAAGGTTAAGCAAGATATATTTCGCAAATTATTGGAGAGAAAAAGAAATTTCGTAACTGAATATAAATATTCGTGTTTCAGTTCAATCATCCGATACCAAAAAATAAACTGATGTCTTTAGAGTATAACTAAATGACTGCTTGAATGCTGGCTTTCACCCTCTTTCGAGTGCGAAAATAACAAATAACAAATGAAGATATCTGCAAACTACATTTAATTTTAAATCAATAATCCCAAGTTCGTTTGCCAAAAATTGAACTTGGACTGTTTCCGAAAATCACTCACTATATTTATTTTTCAATTAGTAATAAAAAACTATTTACAATTCAATTCAATTTTTGCGAAATAATTGCACTATTCGTTTCACCAAAATAGTCTCTGTTTGAACAAATTATTTCTTAGCTGACTTGAACGTTATGTTCACGTATATTCAAATCGATTTTTTTCTAAAATGATTGTCAGTCTCGACGACCTTCTCTTAGCGGTATACACATGATACTGAATGTCTGTTTTATTAGCGGCAATATTTTATTATATCTTTTCATTGCTAGTTATTCACTGTGGATGAAGTTCACACAAGGAGTGTAGGCATACGAGTACTCGGATGGAGTAATACATTTTGTGAAAAATCAATTAACTTTACTAACATGCTAGTACCGCTACATATTGACCGTGAACACATCTAGTAAGCACCAGTGTGAAATCCCTTTTCAAGTAAATATTTCATAATGTTTTTCCATAAATAATCATACAAAATCATACAACTTTTTTTAATATTGGCCAGTTTTGTTCGACATTTTGAAAATGTTTTTTTGGCCAAAATACATATAATTTTATTGAAGTAGCTGACCAACACAACAGCAACCTATTTATCTCTTTCATTCTTAGTTTCAAGTTGTAGGTGAAAGTCGTTGGCACCCCCATAATTTAGAAGTGCGGTTATAATTATGCGCCGGGCCTCGCTGAGTTTGTGGTCAATTTTTTCGATAGTATGCTGAAAGTTTTTGACCGATGTTGCCCATACATCACTTTTTCGATTACGTTTCAGTGGAAAAAAGATTTCGAAAATCGGTCAAACTTTCCTCGAAATGTCGTGTTGACGGTCAGAAGGACGGACAAGTTTTTAGCCCGTACGAGGGTCTATTGGGTTTACCACTGCGTTTGTCGAATTTCGACCCGGAAGTTGGTTTGTTTTTCATTTTGGGGTCTGAATAAGAAAAATTTGTACAAAAAATCTATTTTCAAAATTTCCTTTTTATCTCGAAGAACTTTTTGATTGAATTTGGGCAATATCGGTCGAAATTCGAACTTTTTCGACCGATATTGCCCAAATTCAATCAAAAAGTTCTTCGAGATAAAAAGGAAATTTTGAAAATAGATTTTTTGTACAAAATGATCTAACGATCAAAAAAGTGTTAAAAAAACGTGGTTCAGGTCTGTGAAACTCTCTACAAAATTAGCATAGAAATCGCACTTCAAGGTTTTGAATGAAGGATGTGGAACTCCGGAAATCACAGTGATCCAAACGTGTCGGCGCTGGCTGCAAACTTCGCAACACGATTGAATTTTTTACTTCATCCCGTGTGATCCATAGAACTTTTCATTACAACACCTACGAATATTGTTACTTTTGCTTCCCAAACTAAATAATTTTTGAAAATCATTAACAATTCCACATAAAGAAATTTAAAAAAAATTGACTCTGTGACTAGGGAATGCAACCGGTTAATAAAAAACCGTTTTACCATTTTTTAAACCATTTACCGGTAAATTTTCATTTCATTTACCGGTTTACCGAAATGTTTTCCTACTTCTTAAAATAATGTTTTTCTTGAACCAAAAAGCTGCAAACATAGAATTTCTTTTCAAGGCTTAGAGCACAATAGTCACAAAGAGAGCTGCTAAACGATTTTTTTTTCAAAGTGTACCATTATAGCAAGTTTGTTTAGTGCTTTAGCTCTAGTCCGTTAAGCACTTAATTGCATTGGCTATGTAAATCGATTGTAATTGATTTCATATCAAATTTTCCATACGAAAAGTGACTCGTCAGGCTACCATACTTTTAACATGAATTTAAAGGTTCTAGGGCGGAATAACCACGAAAAAAATAACCCGGACATAATAACCCGGACAAAGTAACCCCATGCACACACGGATAAAATAACTCAGACAAAATAACCCGGACAACTCAACCTCTGACAATATTTCCCCTGACAAATTAATATGGTTGATATTTTTGGGGGGTCCCCTCACCCAGCGCCTGCGGCGAGCTTTTTTTGCCCTGCAGACTGCCTTACGTTCATGTGGCTCTGCAAAAAAAAACCCGCTAGGGTCTCTGCCCCTTAGACGCCGCCAGAGGGTTATTACCCCTGGACCCACACAGCGGGGGCTGCCGCCCCTCCACCTCACTTTTTTGTGGGCGTTTATTTTTCGCTGCCTGCTGTGAATTTATGTAGGTTATAGCAATAACCGCCATAACTGGCATTGTGCCCTTTTTTGATTTTCAGTTAATTTCATTGCTTCAAGCATCTTCGCAGTTTGAAAGTCACCTCTAAACAAACGACAATTCATTTTCTAATAAACATTGTATGATGTGGTTTATAGTTCGCCGTTTGAACCTTTAATTGTAATTTAAATTCCAATTTGATTTTAGGGGTTATTCTGTTCGGGTTATTTTGTCCGGCATATTATTCATTTGGGGTTATGTCGTCCGGGTTATTTTTTCCGGAGTTATTCGGCGTCTGCGCCGAATTTAAGTATGCCTAGACATAAGCTGACACCGCAATATGCGCGTGAGTTTGTGTTACAACATGAACATTTAGAGGTGCGAGCATAATGTGAATAATGTCGATGCGACGTTGTCGTTAGCCCGTGCTGAATCTGTCGCACTTTCACTCTGTGTTCCACGATTCTGTCAACTTTTCACAAGAAACTTTTAAAAATTCTGCAGCATTAAGTATTTGGATTTTTTTAACCAATAAAAATCCTATGTATGATGTGTTTCCTCCGATTTGATATCGGTCGCGTATAGTGTTCTACGTAGACTTAGTTACGAATTTTTGACAATTTAGTTCGAACTAGGCATGATTCTCATCAACCAAACTCCATCGGTGCTTTTCGTAAAGATTATCGTCATAATTGTATTAAAACAAATATAGTAAGACAAAAAACAGGACGAGAAAATAAGCACAAAATATGTTCAAAAATTAATGAAAAAACAAAATAATAGCCATTTCTGAGAAAAAACTTGGCCGAAATGTGACAACATTTTGCTTCGTAAAGTGATAAAAGCACAGTTTTGTCTCTAATATTTCTGTGACATTAGTATTTTCATTATGCTAGAAGCTACGTTTATCGCCTTTTAGTGACATTTTAAGTGAATTAAAATATTTAAAAAAAACGGTAAATTTGCCTGTTCAATCTCGAATCGATTGAACATTTTTTGTCATTTCAAAAATATGACACAAGTTTAGCCTATTTAATTAAATATAATTATTAAGGAAAAGAATTGTGTCATCAGGTAAATGAACTGGAAATTCTTGGGTAACACGAGCATAAATGCTTTACAATCACATTATTTCCATGTGTAAATATAACAAATATTGCAATCTCGGCAATAAGCATTTTATGTGTTATCTACAAAAAATTACTTCTGTTTCGAAAACAATATAGAATGATCTAGAATTATTAATTTAAGTAGTAGGGCATAATTATTGTATAAAAGCAGGGAAAAAAGACTGAATAAAGTTAGTTAGTTACGATAACTCAAAATGAGCTTTTCACTTCAACGAGTCTCTGAGCTCACGAGACCCCAACAATGGCAATTGGTCACTCCAGACCAACTCAAGAGAGCCAATTGCCCAACAAAACATCTTGGTAATTTTCATTATTGCACTATCTAAAATCGAAGGAGATATTGCAATCTTTAAAAATTAACATTACCGGTAAATTTTTTCCATTTACCGTTTACCGGTTTTTTTCAAAATGGACGGTAATTGAATTCCCTATCTGTGACAAATAGCTTCCATTTGAATGCAACAAATTTAAATTTTCCTACTTCTACCATGACACTTCAATTATGTAAACAAACCGAAGTCATGAAAGATTTTAATTTTTAGAAAGTAATCAATAGCTGAAAATAAGTGCTTTTTAATTTTTTTCAAGGGATCATCCCATCCTTAAATGGGGGGTCGGCCATACATTTGACGGCTTAAAAGTAAATATTTTTCAAGTTATTGATGATTTAAATCTGATGGCAGCACTGAAAAAAGCGTACGTAATTTATGGATGGTCCCCAACCAAAAAAGCAGTTTTCTAAAATTTTGCAACACTTTTTCATTCAAAGAAAAAAATTATCTTGAAAAAACAGTTACGAGTTGTTGCAAGCATATTGCATTCGATTTTTGATAATTCAATATGGCCAAAATCATTTCTTTCTAATGCGTAAACAAAAGAAATAAACTGAAATTGTTTGAATTTTTATTTTCCGAAATTACAAATAACGTCTCAGAACACACAATATTTGATTTCATACAACTAATAAATACTTTCTCACTAATATTTAAACACTTTCTCGATCGCAAGAAAAGAGATTTTTCAAAATGAAAATTTGAAACGATAATGAAACAACAAAAACCTTTTCAAAGGTAGAGTGTGACGCAGTCTGTAAGTCCGCTTCCAAAATTAATGATATCGCTTGAGGTGACGCTATCGCAGATAATACGCAGAAGTTTGTTTGAATGGAATCTTGTGTTCAAAGTTTTAATTTCCTGAAAAAATTGCAGCGCTTTTTTAAAACAAAATTACGTTGTGTTAAAAAAATTGCGTCACAAATGCCGGACCCACCAGCGGAATAATTTTTCAATACTTTCAGTTTTTACACGCAAAAATTTAAATTTACCTTAAACAATCTACGCAATAGGAAACAAAAGTCAAATTTTTGCAGCGCAAAAACTGAAGGTACAGAAAAATTATTTCGTCGTTGGGTCCGGCATTTGTGACGCAATTTTTTTTAACACAACGTAATTTTGTTTTAAAAAAAGCGCTGCAATTTTTCAGGAAATTAAAACTTTGAACACAAGATTCCATTCAAACAAACTTCTGCGTATTATCTGCGATAGCGTCACCTCAAGCGACTCTACATTTGAAAAGGTTTTTGTTGTGATATCAGTCGGGTGGGAAGGGTGGCAGTTGGGGAAAACAGGTCCATAGGGGGGAAAAAATAGGGGGCGCAGCAAAAGAAAAGGGGCGGGAGAAACAACAGGCGCCGAAAAAAAAGGGGCGTCAAAAAAAAAGTGCGCCGACAAGGGGGTGCGGGAATACAAAGGGTGCGCCGAAAAAATGGGGCGCAGGCAAAAAACGGGCGCCAAAAAAATGTGCGCCGAAAAAAAATTTTTCTCCAAAAAAAATTTTCTCCAAAAAAAATTTTATACTAAAAAATTTTTCTCCAAAAAAATTTTTCTCCGAAAAAATTTGTTCTCTAACACCTTTGGCTACCATCGGAACACTTCGTGTCACCTTCGGCTACCTTCGGAACACTTCGTGTCACCTTCGGCTACCTTCGGAACACTTCGTGTCACCTTCGGCTGCCTTCGGAACATTTCGTGTCACCTTCGGCTGATTTCGGAACACTTCGTCTCACCTTCAGCTACCTTCGGAACACTTCGTGTCACCTTCGGCTGCCTTCGGAACACTTCGTGTCGCCTTCGGCTGCCTTCGGAACACTGCGTGTCACCAATTCTTCTCAGTGATTTATATAACTTTCCTGAAGAAACCAACTATCTAGGTATTCTTATTCAGAATTTAGCAAAAAATCCAAGACAGTTGGCAGCCGTTTTCTTATGATCCCAAAAAATTCTCATGACGAAACCCTATAACTTTCCTGAAGAAGCCATCTCTCTAAGTAGTGTCATTACTGAGCTAAAATTCGAAAACCGAAAAAGCATAAACGAAAATCCAAGATGGCGTCGCTATGGCAGCTGGCAGCCATTTTCTAATGATACAAAAAAATTCTCCTGATGAAACTTTATAATTTTGTAGAAGAAACCGTCTCCCTAAGTAGCGTCATTCCGGAGCTACAGATGGCAGCCATTTTCTTATGATCCCAAAAAATTCTCCTGATGAAAATCTATAACTTTCTAGAAGAAACCAACTCTCTAAGTGTTATCATTCCGGAGCTAAAAATCGAAAACCCAAAGAAGCATAATTTATACCTTACAAAAATCCAAGATGGCGTCACTTTGGTAGATTTCTGAAAACCCCAAAAAATTCCCCTGATCAAACTCTCCAACTTTACCGAAGAAACCAACACTCTAAGTATTGTCATTCCGATGCTAAAATTCGAAAACCAAAAAAAAAACCTAATTTATTGCTTGGGAAAATTCAAGATGGCGCCAGTTTGACCGCTGGCAGCCATTTTCTTAAGATCCCAAAAAAATCTCCTGATCAAACTCTATAACTTTCCCGAAGAAACCAACTCTCTAAGTATTGTCATTCCGAAGCTAAAATTCGAAAACCAAAAAAAAAACCTAATTTATTGCTTGGGAAAATTCAAGATGGCGCCAGTTTGACCGCTGGCAGCCATTTTCTTAAGATCCCAAAAAATTTTCCTGACCAAACTCTATAACTTTCCCGAAGAAACCAACTCTCTAGCTATCGTCACTTCGGAGCTAAAATTCGAAAACTCCGTGCATTACCACTTTCAACACTTTTCCACATGCCACGGCTTTTGCGGAAATTTCCCGGAAAAGCGGCATATGAAATTTTTCATTTGGGGCCGAGACTAACGTTCCCTGAAAATTTTAAGGAAATCGCTCGAGCGGTTCTCGAGAAAAAAAAAGTAGATAGATACGGTGACGTGACATTTGTCCGCCGCAAATAACGCCCGGGGCGCTAATAACGCCCGCCCGGGCGCTAAAAACGCCCGCCCGGGCGCTAATAACGCCCACACTCCGGGCGCTAATAACGCCCGCACTCCGGGCGCTAATAACGCCCGGGGTGTTATTAACGCCCGCACTCCGGGTGCTAATAACGCCCGGGGTGTTATTAACGCCCGCACTCCGGGTGCTACTAACGCCCGGGGTGTTATTAACGCCCGCACTACGGGTGCTAATAACGCCCGCACTCCGGGCGCTAATAACGCCCGGGGTGTTAATAACGCCCGCACTCCGGGCGCTAATAACGCCTATATAATTCGGTAGACGGTCACTATTGAGCTTCAAGAATGAATTGGAAGTTATTTAAATTCAGAAGCTTAGGACATTTCAATGTACACATCTCGTCTTGTATTGTTTTTATTCATCCCTAATTTTTTGATTTCTTATTGACAACTTTTTTAAAAATAAAAGAGCAGAGAAAGAAATTCTTCCATCTAGTGGAATTCTGTATGATTCTCCTAATCAATCCCTTCCAGTGACGTTCTGTTCTTTCCCCTTAGTCAACTCTTTCTAGTGACATTCTGTATAAGGAAAATGTTCCTCTTACTCAACTCCTTCTAGTGACATTCTGTATAAGGAAGATTTTCCTGTAGTCAACTCCTTCTAGTTACATTCTCTATAAGGAAGATTTTCCTGTGTTCAACTCTTTCTAGTGACATTCTGTATAAGGAAAATGTTCCTCTTAGTAAACTCCTTCTAGTGACATTCTGTATAAGGAAGATTTTCCTCTAGTCAACTCCTTCTATTGACGTCCTGTATAAAGAAAATTTTCCCCTTAGTCAACTTCTTCTGGTTGCATGATCTATAAGTGAAGTTATTTATTAAAGTGCCATTTTGTAGCGTTTATCCAATTATTCAGCTGGGCGTTATTAACGCCCGGTGTGCGGGCGTTAATAACACCCCGGGCATTATTAACGCCCGGAGTGCGGGCGTTAATAACACCCCGGGCATTATTAGCGCCCGGGGTGCGGGCGTTAATAACACCCCGGGCGCTATTAGCGCCCGGAGTGCGGGCGTTAATAACACCCCGGGCGCTATTAGCGCCCGGAGTGCGGGCGTTAATAACACCCCGGGCGTTATTAGCGCCCGGAGTGCGGGCGTTAATAACGCCCCGGGTGTTATTAACGCCCTGGGCGTTATTTGCGGCGGAGAAATGTCGTGCCACCATAGATACATCGTTGACACAACACACAGGAATAAAATTGTTATTACTTGCAAAGCAGATTTGACCATTTTTCCGATTTTGATGAGTGAGGGCTTGTTGGAAAGCTGCTGCGACGTAGTTTATATATATATATATATAAATAATTTAGAAATAAGGGGGGCGAGGGGAAAAAACTCAAAACTTCGCCTATATATGGCTCCTTGTCCCAAAGGTTTTTGTATGGAGTTTTTTGAGTTTGTGGACGTTTTTTTGTGGTGTGGGGACTGCGTCACGCTCTCCGCTACCGCTCCGAGCATGATTTGTTTTAATTTTTACGATTCAATATGGCAGAACACAACTTTTGGGAGAGAAGTTCACACCTATTTCTATTTCGACATTATGGTAGCGTTCTTCTTTGACAAAATTAGATTCGAATAACTTTCGATTCTTGTTAGAGGGGCGAAAGTATTTTCGGACCCCATTCAAATGAGAAGGGTATTGGGTAGTTAGATAGGGTAGCGCCTGATTGCATATGAGCGGAGTGTGGTAGTCCGTGTCATGTGCCAGGCGTGCAACTGTCTAATTATCAAGTGCTCTTTTTAGGTCCACGTCGTAATCCCCGGGACCTCAATTCTCTTCGAAGTTTTGTGCTAAACTTAAGAGTGCTACCTGATGACTTGCTTACGGGTCTTCGGGGAAACGGAAGTAGGTTGGGCGTTTGGTTAACCTCCGAACACCAGAAAAAATGGATCGGTAATGAACTCAACAACACAGCCTCGGATCGGACAGGATAAACGGCAACGACTCAAGCAACGGAAAAAGGACAATGATTTAAAACTAGGAACATGGAATGTAAGATCTCTGTTGCAGCCAGGAGGATTGAGATCTCTCAGAAGTGCGCTAAGAGTGGCAAAAATTGACATCACGGCAGTGCAAGAAACGGGATGGCCTGGAAAGGACACCAAGATCAGTGGAGACTATAAGTTCTACTACAGTGGGAAAAGTATTGACAGTCCAAGATAGTATGGAACAGGTTTCATGGTTTTCGGCACAGCTAGAAACGCCGTGATTGGTTTTAATCCTGTTGACGAGCGATTGTGATCTCTACGGATAAGAGGAAAATTTTTCAACTATACTCTTATTAACGCCTACACACCCACGGAGGAAAAAGACAACAAAGCGAAGGAGCTATTTTACGAGAAACTGGTGGAGATATATGATGGAGCACCGAAACGTAACATTAAGATTCTGCTTGGAGATCTGAATGCCAAGATAGGTCGCGAAGTCTTCTATCGTCCCACAATGGGTAATTACAGACTCCATGAAAACTCTGACGACAACGGTACGCGGGTAGTTCATTTCGCAGCATCAAGAAACATGGTTGTGAGCAGTACGTATTTTGAACAAAAAAACATCCACAAAGCGACACGGGTATCACCTGATGGACAAGCCAAAAACCAGATTGATCACGTTTTGATAGATGGGCGCCACTGTTCAAATGTATTGGATGTCAGGAGCTGTAGAGGACCAAATGTTGATTCTGACCACTACTTGGTCAAAGTGGTTGTTAGATCTCGCATATCGGTCCACCACAACCGACAACAGGCATTGAAAAAGTGGGACGTTGAAAAACTGCAGAACGAAGACATCAAACACAAATACGTGGATAGTATGGAGAGAAAAATTATCGAAGAAATGGCCAACGAGCAACACAGTATTGACGATGCGTGGAATCAAATCAGGCTGAATGTAGAGAGCGCCGCGGCAGAGACCTTGGGAACGAGAACGGGAAATAAAAGAAATAACTGGTTCGACGATATTAGCCAGCGAGCTCTGGAGAACAAAAATGCAGCTCGACTAAAAACTCTGAGTCGATACACTCGAGAAGGCCAGAGTACCGTTCGAAGAGAAATTTCGCTCGAAAACTGTTCCGAAACAAAAAACGGCTGCAAGATAGGAATGTTTTGATCGAAATTGAAAAGTTTGGCAATAGGAAGGAATCTCGGAACTTCTATGAGATAGTAAACGAATCCAAAAATGGTTACAGTCAACAACCTTTGCTGTGTAAGGGCAAGAATGGATTGGTCTTACCAGATGAGGAAAAGTGCATTGCGAGATGGGCTGAGTACTTCAAAGAACTGTTTAATCCGAGCACACCGCTCAACCGAAACGAAGAAAACAACGAATTCCCATTTCATACTGCGCAACCATATATAGAAGAACCAACGATGCAAGAAGTTGAAGCTGAAATTTCTCTTCTCAGAAATTTCAAAGCCCCCGGGACAGACAATCTACCCGGCGAACTTTTCAAGAACGGCGGCAACGCGCTATATATGGAGATGCACGAGCTCATCACACGTATATGGAATGTCGAGGAGTTACCGGAAGAGTGGAAGAGTGGAAGACCAGCATACTTTGTCCCACATACAAAAAAGGTGATAAAATGGAGTGTGGCAATTTTCGAGGAATTGCTCTGCTCAATATTGCTTACAAGATATTTGCAAATATTGTTTACCAACGCCTTCATCCATACATGGAAACTCTGTAGGTGAATACCAAGGTGGTTTTCGTGTAGGTCGTTCAACATCGGACCAGCTGTTTAATATCAGACAGATCTTGGAGAAGTGCAAGAAGTACATCATTGAAACACACCATTTGTTCGTTGACTTCAGGGAAGACTATGACAGTGTTAGAAGAAGTAAGCTATGGAGAGTAATGGAGGAATTTGGAATCCCCAACAAACTGATCTTGCTAACCAAGTTAACACTGAACGGGGCTAATAGCCGAGTAAGGATCCGTAATCAACTGTCAGAGATTTTCGACATAGAGGAAGGCCTACGTCAGGGAGATCCTCTCGCGACGCTGCTTTTTAACCTGACCCTTGAAGCAGCTGTGCGCACCATGGACATAGATTCCAGCGGCACCATTTTCACCAAGTCCAGTCAGTTGCTAGGTTTCGCAGACGACCTGGACATACTTGGACGGAAAATGGATGTTGTTAAAGACAAGTTTATGGCCTTGGAGAGGAAAGGTACCTTGCGTTGAAAGTTAATGACGAAAAAACGAAATATATGATCATCCCGCCTTCGAATCAACACCAGGAGGAAACCGTAACGATCGACACACACACATTCAAAATGGTCAACAAATTCGTATACCTTGGATCGGAGCTGAACACTAATAACGACATCGCGGACGAAATTAAGAGACGAGTAATTCTGGGCAACCGGAGTTATTACGGCCTTCTGAAAATCTTAAAGTCCAAGTCAGTAAGCCGAAATCCAAAATGCGCAATATACAAATCTGTGATCAGACCGGTGGTTACTTATGGTTCGGGGTCATGGTGCTTGACACAAAGAGACGAACAATCGCTGCACACGTTCGAAAGAAAAGTACTGCGGACAATATTTGGACCAGTGTTCGATCAAAGGCAGAACCGATGGCGCAGACGATTCAATCATGAGCTTAGTCAGCTTTATGGAGAGCCGGACATAGTCAGATCTACCAAAATAAACCGACTGCGTTGGCTCGGTCATGTACAACGAATGGAAGATCCAGATGGTATGACGCAGCTCTTGCCGACTTAAAAACTGTAGGAGTATCCAGCTGGGAGACGTTAGCTGCGGATAGGTCCGGTTGGAAAAGAATGTTGCAGAAGGCCAAGACCCTTAATGGGTTGTAGTGCCGGTTAAGTAAGTAAGTATGTATCCCATTTGGAAAGCGAAAGTAACAATTTTCGTAAGTGGAGTAATGACAAAAAAGTTTTATGAAAATCTGTATAGCAGTTCGGAATGTGGGGTCCTAACTCTTTCTACGTGACCTTACACAATGTTGGTTGTTTTTCATGAATATTTATCTTTTATTAGGTTTTATTGTGCTGTGTTGCAAAGAACATAGAGATGAATATTTTTTGCCCTTTTCTTAAAGCTCTCTAGGCTCTAGCTCTACAGGTCGGGCAAAAACATAGCACTGCAGTGCTGTGGCAAAAAAAAATATTTCTACACCGCTACTTCTATGCAATTTCGAATACAGTTTAATACTTTATAATCAGTAATTCAATACAACTGTAATCCTTGCAACAGGATTCGTATCTCATACAAATAAATGTAAATTAATTTTTACGCTTTCACTGGAGGAAGCGAAAAATCAAAAGAATTTCATGTAAGATGAATTGTAATAAAGTTTCCCCATTTCATCCTTCAATGGACTTGTGCCACAAAAACACCGACAGGTAGCAGCACAAAATTATTAAAAATGTAGAATGGGCAGCACAAAATATGTAGATTGCGATGAGTAAGAGAAAAATTCAAAAAAATTCATGTCTCAATTGATTGCTATTTTTTTTTAGATTTATCAGGGTTAGGTGGGCTATTTCTGGCTCCTAAAACACAGGTCAAATTGATTAAATACTTTGTTTTCTTCCCGTTCATCATGTAAATAATTTAAAACCTTCCGGTTCTCACCAAGAACCTATCTAGAGCGATAGGTTCTAGGTGTAGGATAACGGAGGGTCGATCGAATCACAGAACCACCTAATAATGTCATGCTCCTAAGCAGGTGGTACTTCGACGGCATATTACGTGGACGCCCGTTTCCTCCTCCAGGCCGCAGTCACATCTTGGATCAGCCAAAATGGTCATTTTGGCCAAATGCTTGTTGAACCCACAGTGACCCGTAATAGCTGCCACTACTCTCCTAATGCCACCATGGTCCATTCTGAGAAGCTCCTTGGCCCACTTCTCGTCAGGCGCCGGGAAGAAGAGCTTCGTGTGCTTTCCTCCGCCGTACGCGCACCAACTCTATGCGGACTCAGCCCGCACGCTGTTTTCCACCGCCCTTTCACACAGAGAGTGTGAGATCGGGATGTGGGGTTCAGGGCCCTCGATCGCAGATGCTGAACCCTGTCTGGCTAGCTCGTCTGTTGTCTCATTACCGTCTACACCAGTGTGCCCACGGCCCCCGGCGATCGTGATCTGATTTCTCGGTCCCAATCGGGTCCCTTTCAGCTCTTTAACCAGTTTTGAGGTTGTCACAGGCGACGCGAGCGTCTTTATCATCGACTCACTGTCTGAGCAGATGGTCGCTCTGCCACCCGTCATTCCTTCTGGAACTAAATTCATCATCTCCATCAACGTCACAAACGTCTCCGCTTGGACGCTCACTAACTTTCTCAAATGGAGACAGTTGCAGTTCGCTGTCGTTGATCACTTTCAGGATCTTTCCATGGCCAGATTCAAAATTCCTCATGCAGAGACCATTTTGCTTCAGCCTATCTGCTGAGGCAAAGGATCTTGCTTTAACGATCGTCTGGATGGGCGATAGCGCAATGAGCGCTTCCATGGCTGCTGTGGCGGTAGTCTTCACACGAGCCTCTGAACTTCTTTCAACTCCTTCCTCGCGTACTCCACGTTGAGCCTAGGCCACCAAACTACGCAGCCATGGCTCAACATGGGTCTGACCAAAGTCTCATAGATCCACAGTTTGTATCGAGACGGTATTCCCCAGTCCCTTCCAAAAGCCTTTTGACAGATTCAGAAAGCGGCCACCGCTTTCTGTGCTTTGTATTTAACATGCTCGATCCAGTTGAGCTTTTGATCGAGAATAATCCTCAGATACTTTGCTTTTGGGCTGGGATCAACAACCTTTCCGAAGAGCCTGAAGTTCACCACTAAATTGTGTCCTGTGTTCCTTTTACTAAAAAGCACAATGTCCGTTTTTTCGGGGTTGACGTTCAAGCCCCTCTCTAGGCACTATTCGTCCACTAACCTCAGCGAACTCCTCAAGCGACTTCCCAGGCTACTTTCGAACTTGCCTTTAACTAGAATAGTCAGGTCGTCCGAATAACCCTTGCGCATGAACACCTGTCTCGTTCGACCTCTTGATCAGAGAATCCACGACCATGCACCATAGCAACGGTGAGAGTATCCCCCCTTACGGACAGCCCTTCGATTCCCAGAAGCTGGACTTGTGACCGCATACGCTGGCTTCCACGGTCCTGCTTCTGAGCATGTTGCCAATCCACCTCGTTACTACTGGTGCTACGTCTCTTTCTTCCAGCGCTTGTTGAATGACATCGAAGCCGGTGTTGTCGAATGCTCCTTCAATGTCCATAAAACATCCAAGAGCAATCTGATCGAATTCGGAATGCGTGCAGAGCCGAGTCCGTCGTTTACCCACCCGATATGCATGTTGCTTCTCTTGCAGCGGGTATACGAGCTTCTCGAAAGTCTTTAATATAAAGGAGGTGAGACTTATGAGTCGGAAATCTTTGGCTTTGCAATGCGAGGGCTTTCCCTGCTTTGGTATAAACGTCACATTGACTTTTTCCCAAGCCTTTGGGACATGACCAAACACTAGCAAACTTTTAAGAACTCCACAAAGTCGTTCCAATAAGATCTCTCCACTCTCTTTCAACATCGCAGGGAATATCCCGTCCTCCCCTGCCGATTTGAACGGCTTGAATCTACCAATTGCCCACCTTAACTTGTCTATAGTATTTATTCGGCTTGTCAACGACCAGTCCTCTTCCGACAGAAGTGGAGGATCAGGTACGTTGTCTCTGACCTTTGTATCACTACAGCCAGGAAAGTGTGTCTCTAGCAGAGCTGTACCTAGCCCCGCTATTTCTAGCGGGCGCTAATAGCGCCGCTTCTTTTAGAAAAAAGACTAGCGCTAGCGTTAGTGCGCTTTAAATTTTATCAAAGCGCTAGCGCTAGTATGTTAAATAAAGTTGACCACATTCACTGAATTTTCTATGTGAAAATAACACAATAATGGTTTCGTACGATTATTTGTTTATCATCAGGCTTATTTACCTTCTGATTTTTAAGTACTAGCAAGAAACAGAGACTAATATAGATAACACACTCACTCCAGGTGGAACAAGGTGTAAAGGTGAAGAGTCACTGGAAGACGTCATGGACCTCTTTTTTCAACTAACGAGAATTTAAGAAAAACACTTGCCGGCGAGGATTATATGTACACGAAATTCTGCTTAAAAACATTTCACTTCTACAGATTTCAACTTATACATGAAAACCACACCAGTTAATCTGCAATTACATGCATGTGTTTAAATACTTAGATGTGTAAATGTTTTTAAGCAGAATTTCGTGTACATAAACTCCTCGCCGGTGAGTATTATTTTATTTAAGCTACAACCAAAATAGTACATTATGCACCGCTGTCCAGGATGCTCTATTTTGACGATTTGGAGGTTATTTCCCGAGCCGAAGGCGTGGGAAATAATCCAAATCCTCAAAATAAACCATCCTGGACAGCGGTGCATATATAGTTTTATCTATCGAGAGCAATATATCGAGTTAAACAGTTTTGCCCTAGGGAATTAAGTACGAGATTATTGCTCTAGATAGATAAAATAAATTAACGAACTAAGAGCTTAGTTGACTTATGCGCATGCGCAAAACCAACTAAGAAGTTAGTTGATTTTTTTTTATTGCTACTGTCCAATGAAAAAAAAAATTTTATTGTGCGCATGCGCATAACGTCAACTAACTTCTTAGTTGGTTAATTTATTTTTTGGTTGACTCGCCGAATGCTGAAAATAGAGAGTTGCGGGAAATTTGAGTTTTGAGCACCTACCACTAATTTCAGTGAAAGTTTTACATCAAAAATTTCCAATGAACTCCGTTGTAATTTGAAATTTTAGTATACGGTAGATGTCGAACTTATTACTTCCGAGCCTGCGTAGCCGTTTGGTTTCGCCTAAGAACCGGCACAGCTTGCTTAGTTCAACACATGAGTAAATGTTGGAAAATGTAGAACACATATGCGATCCTTAAAAATCACTTATATGTGGTCACATCTTTGAATCACATCTGTGAAAATCTGTAATTTCGAGATTTCTGAATGACACATTTACCGAAACTGTTGGAGAATGTCATCTGATTTTTACACATCTACAAAATTTGAATGAAAAATTTCCCGAGATGTGCAAAAAAAATTAGAAAATAAAATAATTTCACTGATGTGAAAATTCAATAGAAAATTTTTGCTCTGGATATTCCCAGCTGAAACCATAATTGTCCTGTGAGAAAAATCTTTATTTGTCTTGTCGTAGCGAAAAGTACACCAAAGCGTTGAAATGGGAGGTACAAACGAAATCGACAAACATGCACTTTGTCTGATTAGTCATACCAATGCATTTCGGCAAGGTAGTTTAATCGGGAATTTCAGGATTAATAAGAAATCATTATTGTTATTGGTTTTCAAAAAAAAGTTACGATGAAAATAATTCAGAAGAATCAGGTCAATGAATCTGACTTCCTCCAGCTGAGGAGTAAATAGAAATAATGCCTGAGAAAGCCTCGCTGTCTACTCAAGTTTTAGGTTGTACAAAGTTGAAATTTAAAAAAATTAATCAATTATCTTATTATAAATAGGGACTAGCGCTAGCGCCTAAGCGGCGCTTGTTTTCAGACGGTGGTAGCGCTAGCGCTAGTAAAATTGACTAGCGCGCACAGCTCTGGTCTATAGTAAATGGGTGGCGGTCTCTTTCCCGCAGCTTGTGAAGCTATTGTCCGGTCTCCTAAGTGAGGCCGGTAATAGTCTCGAGTCTTTCGATAGAACCTCATGAATGCTAGCATAATCCGGGATCTGCTCTACTTCAGAACAGAACCTCCTCCAATTGATTGCCATGCAAAGTAACATTATTTGAACACAAAAGCATTTTGTGCTGCGGTCACAGGGCAGCACAAGATCTAAGAGTGTCAGCACAAAACTCAGCGAGTGCCGGTGTATAATTTTAGCCGCAAAATTATGCGGGTACCAACAACTTTCACTATAAAGTTGTTGCTTAAACAAAATCTCACGTGTTGGCACTTTCGTATCTGTGCCACACTCGAGGAAAATAATTCTCCCGAACAAGATATGAATTTTTACATAAATGGGATAAAAGCAATTTTCCATAAGGTTTCTTGATAAATTTCGGTTACTCTCGACATGAATGACGTAACTACGCTATCGTTTCCTTGGTTTTTGGGATGAAGGTGATTTTGTTTAGCAATTTTAACTTCAAAAATTTTCTTGGCTCAACTTTTTTCGATCAATATTTTTATCAAATTTTTGAAGGGAGAAGCAAGTATATTTGAGCAATATTATGCTATAAGGTTGTAAGTCACAGACATCTATCTCATCTTTAAATTTGACATTTAGAGCGAAAGAACGTGACAGAAAATAGGCTTACTTGATTATTGCAAACTCATTTGTAGAGAGATAAACTTACCAAGGTATTGATATCCGCACAAAAACCCAATAAAAGTTGAGGTGACGCAATTTTTTGAACGTTATTTTGTTTAAAAATTTTTTTTACGTACCGAAATTGAGTTATCACCACTGATATCCGAACTTTTGTATTGGACGAAAACATTTTTGCAAATTTAAGCTTATTGCATCAGTACTGCTGTGAGTACTTTTGTAAGTAGTTAAAAAATACCCTCGTTATATCTCCACTTTAAGTGGTTGTTTGTGCGGATATCAGAACTTTTGTAAGAGATACTTGATTAAAATTGATCAAGCATCAACGTTTTACAGGTTTGAATGTAAAAAAATTATTTAAATATGACTAAAGCTATATTCATCACTCGATACGGGAGATGCCTTGCCCATCAAGCTAGCCGGCTACGCTGTTTCTCCAGCCATAGAACGCAGAATGAGTTGCTTTAGGAGTTGTTGAACCGTCTAAAAGCCCGTGGTGCTCTAATATTGCATTATCGGTAAAGCCAAATGGTAGTGGTAGAATGTGCCTTGATAGCCGTAAATTAAATTCCGTTTCCAAAAAATATAGCTATCCACTTTCCAGAGTGGACTCAATTTTGACAAGACTAAATTTTTGTCATCGATTGATTAAAATTGATTTTTTTCTGCAAATACGACTATCTGAATTTTCTGAAGAACGCTTTTCTAATACCAGGTAGAGGATTATTCCATTATGGATTCGATTTTTGTGTATTCCGCCCTGGCTAGTGCTCGGTTATCATGGCCCCACGGTAGTAAGGCGCCGTGCCGCAATTCTTACACGCCAAAAAATTTACAAGAAATTTTTTCGTAAAATAAGGAACATATATACAGAAACTTTTTGACTTCCGCCTTGCGACGTACCACCGAAAAATATTTTTTCTGGATCCTACGCAAAATTTCAGGCCGAAACGCTTTTTTACTCATTAAAATCGGTTCAGCCAATCCGAAGATATGAATTAATCAAGATTGCTATTTTGTATGGAAACCTTTCTTTCTTTCTTTGTGGCAATTTGTGGTAGGATGACCCAAATCTCCAGAACTTTGAGAGTTAGGAAGCTGGTTCCAAAAGTGAAGTTATAGAGAATTAAATTTAAACGAACACGTGTTTCAGGGTTCCGGGGAAATATGCCTTTGACAGTAAATCTCCATATTGCATAGTTAAGAAAATATAGACGAAAAAATGTTTTCGTATATGGTCAAGAAACTCAATTTCGTCCATTCCATTGGTCACAGTGCCCCTGACTACTTGCCTCAACTACTTGATCGATTTTACTCATCTTCGAACTTGAATCATGGCAGGCATGTATCTTTCAGGAAAAAAAGTTTAGGGTGATCGGTTGAGCCGTTTGGGAAAAAAAGTGGAAAAAACCCTGATACGCGTGTCTGCTAAAACTTAATTCTCCACAACTTTGTTCATAAAGTACATAACGCTAAAATCGACATTTTTCAGACCCCCCCCCCGTAATATTTGAGTTGTTTGAAATAAGTCTGAACATTAACAAATTATATTAAAATTGGAATTACAAACACGTGCTTTTGAATTTACTTGTTATGCTGTTTACAACATTATCGACATTATCTCTTTTTGTGTGGCAGACCTTGAAAACACCTGAAACTTGATAACAAGTAAATTTATAAGGGCACGACCGTTATATTGGGGTGTGCATATTTAAGAGGCCTACGAGCTTTACAGGCCCGTAGCCAGGGTCTCGAGCCCCCCACCGAATTGATAAAATTATATGAAATTTAGAGAAAATTCTCTTTATTTCGCTCATTTCACATTAATACAGTCGTATTTTTGGTATAGGGTTTTCGTTAAACAGGGTCGCCGATAGAAGGTGTTTTGTGTTTGACCGGCACCCCCACTAAATTATTTGCCGTGCCTAGCACACAGAACTTTTGTTTATTCCCCAGCTTTTTAGGATGCACACACGTCTCTGGTTAGTCTTTGAAACAAAACCAACTTCAGAAATCGCGAGCGGAGCGAGCGAAATTTTTTTTTCACAAATTTTTGAAAAATTTAGTATTATTCATGGCGTTTTCCATTTTTCCAAAATAATCTCATTACTTATTTTCACAAGAAATTATCCTCTTCTTGGTTCGTTTAGCTCACAAAATGTGAGGTAAATGTGCGAAGTTTCCCTCCGCCTGAAATATATGCAGCAACGGATTTTTAAAAACAAGCTACTCTAAGTTTTGACAATAGCATTTGTCCTTCACTTCCCATATTTTCCGGAAATCGTTCACACTATTTATAAGAAAATTTCCTAAATTTTTGACGAAGGTTTTGTTAGCAGCTAGTATACAGCCTCTATTATAACGCTGCAGGGAAAAATTTTTTGAGTACTGTTCTTATGCGAGAAAAATAAAAAGTTTAGTTTGAGTTGGTGGTGAATGTTATACTTAAAAATTGCTCCGCAGGCGAAAATTTTTCAAAATTTAATTGCAAATTTTGGTTTTCTATGAGATATGAATATTGACATATTTGGACCCGTACGAAAAACAAAAAGGTCCTATACGTTTACTACAAACAATTTTATTGTAACATGGGGTAGATCGAGGTGGTAAAGTGGGCATGCATCTATTATCGTCTAGAGATGACGAATCAGCAATAAAAAAATGTCCGTCTGTCCATCTGTCCGTCTGTCCGTCTGTCCGTCTGTCCGTCCGTCTGTCCGTCCGTCTGTCCGTCCGTCTGTCCGTCCGTCTGTCCGTCCGTCTGTCCGTCCGTCTGTCCGTCCGTCTGTCCGTCCATCTGTCCGTCCGTCTGTCCGTCCGTCTGTCCGTCTCCACTTTTTTTTCCAAACGGCTCAACCGATCAGCCTAAACGTTTTTTTCCCTGAAAGGTACATGCCTCCCATGATTCAAGTTCGAAGATGAGCAAAATCGATCAAGTGGTTCCGGAGATATGGTCGAGGAAGTGACCAAAAACATGGTTTTTCGAAGGTCGGTGAAGCTTTTTCGCAAATATCTCAGCAAGTATAACACGGACATTCCTCATTTTGGTGTCAAATGAAAGCATTTGATGTCACAAAACTGGGAAAAAATTTTTGTAGGAATCGGTACAGGGGTCTGGGCACTTGGACCAATGGAATGGACGAAATTGAGATTTCCTTAACTATGCAATATGGAGATTTACTGTCAAAGGCAAAGTTGTAGAGAATTAAATTTAAGTGAACAAGTGTTTCTGGGCTTCGAGGAAATGTGGTACAATCCTGGTATATGGCCACTTCCAAAATTGGGCAGGATGACCCGGATCTCCAGAACTGTGAGAGTTAGAAAGTTAGTTCCAAAGGCGAAATTGTACAGAAATAAATTTAAGCGAACACGTGTTTCAGGGTTTTGGGGAAATATGGCCCAATCCTGGTATATGGCCACTTCCATAATTAGGCTGGATGACCCAAATATTCAGAACTATGAGAGTAAGAAAGTTGTTTCCAAAGGCGAAGTTGTACAGAACTATATTTAAGCAAACACGTGTTTCAGGGTTTTGGGGAGATATTGCCCAATCCTGGTATATGGCCGCTTCTATAATTGGGCAGGATGACCCAGATCTCCAGAACTATGAGAGTTAGAAAGTGGGTTTCAATGGCGAAGTTGTAGAGAATTAAATTTAAACGAACACGTGTTCCAGTGTTTTGGAAAAATATGGCCCAATACTGGTATATGGCCTTTTCCATAATTGGGCAGTATGACCCGAATATCTAGAACTATGAGAGTGGGAAAGTTGGTTCCAAAGACGAAGTTGTAGAGAATTAAATTTAAGCGAACAGTTGTTTCAGGGTTTTTGTGAAATATGGCCCAATACTGGTATATGGTCTCTTCCATAATTGGGCAGGATGAGCCAGATCTCCAGAACTATGAGAGTTAGAAAGTGGGTTTCAATGTCGAAGTTGTAGAGAATTAAATTTAAGCGAACACGTGTTTCAGTGTTTTGGAATGGCCCAATACTGGTATATGGATTCTTCCATAATTGGGCAGTATGACCCGAATATCTAGAACTATGAGAGTTGGGAAGTTGGTTCCAAAGGCGAAGTTGTAGAGAATTAAATTTAAGCGGACATGTGTTTCAGGGTTTTGGTGAAATATGGATCAATACTAGTATATGCCCTCTTCCATAATTGGGCAGGATGACCCAGATCTTCAGAACTATGAGAGTTAAAAAGTTGGTTCCAAAGGCGAAGTTGTAGAGAATTAAATTTGAGCGAACACATGTTTCAGGGTTTTGGGAAAATATGGCCCAATTCTGGCATATGGCCACTTCCATAATTGGGAAGGATGACCCGAATCTACAGAACTATGAAAGATAGAAAGTTGCTTCCAAAGAAAAAGTTGTAGAGAATACAATTTTAGAGAACACGTGTTTTAGGGTTTCAGGGGAAAATGACTTTGTCCTTGGATATAAGCTTTTCTAGATTTGAATGGTCTGTGACGTACTTCGGTAGGGCCTTTGACATTACCTTGGGTAATTTCTATGGATCTTGGAAATTCTTACAGTTATAAAAGAACAGAAAACGTTGGATTGTTTGCTTATTTGTATATATTTAGGTACGTTCGAGTCACTTTGTCACATCTATTCTGTTTGTCACGTCTATTCTGATACGTACGGGTCTTTGGTTATGTTTAATCCTGATAGCTTCAATTATATTAATTTGATAAATTCTTATGGGTTTATGATATCAAATACTTTTCGTACACGGTCATTGTCAAGTACACTTCTTGATCACTTCAGCACTAATTTCACTTATAGATCATCTGTGACTAATCATACTATAGACAATGATTTCAGCGATCATAGTATGATAGTGTCTGAAATTGACATAACTACCCACAATGTATCAGAAAAAATTCCAAAGTTAAGCAAATTTTTTGATTCGGAGAAATTTAAAGCAAACTTAAACAAATTTTTACTTGAAGAGTCTTATGTACAAGGAGATGTGAATGATCTTTGTGAATTTTTGATAAAAGCTATATGTTCATCAGAAATGACATCGACTAGTTTTAAGACAGTATACAAGCGCAAAAAGGAGGTACTTTGTCCATGGATAACCAAATAAATTATCATCCTATGCAATTACAAGGTCAACTTGTTGAAGAAAATTAAACGAAATGAAACTCGTAATATTAATGCGGATCAGTTAAAATTTAGGCTAAATTGTATTAGCAATGTAATAATTTATAAGAAGCGTATTGAAAAACAAAATTATTATTATCACCTTTTTCAAAATTCTTCATCTTTTAAAACCTGGCAAAATATTAGAAAAGCTTTAGGTACATCAGGATCAAAAAATAAATTAATACAAAGGATTATTGCAGATAACGAGGAAATAACTGATGATTCTTTAATCGCTGAAGATTTCAATGAATATTTTTCAAGTGTAGCATCAAAATTGTCAAGTGAAATAGTAAATGACGATATTGAAACTGAAAATTATCTAAATTCTCTTCCCGTTGAAACAAATAGCATGTTTCTATATGTCCAGTAAATGAGGACGAAGTCATTGAAGAAATTTTCAAATTAGATAATGAAAAATCTCCTGGATCGGATAATATTTATGCTAATCTTTTCAAATCTTCTGCTCCATTTATTTGTGCCCTTGTCAACCTAATATTTACTTTAGGCATTTATCCGAAACTTTTGAAAGTGGCGAAAATAATACCTATTTACAAATCTGGCGACTCAAAACACACTGTAACTATAGGCCGATATCTTTACTGAGTGTATTGAATAAAATAATAGAAAGATTATTATTTAAAAGGCTGATTGAATTTCTTATTAAAAACGATTTCATTTTTGCGTACCAGTATGGATTTAGGAAAAACTCAAATACGAGAATTGCCGTGATTGAGCTTTTAGATAAAATTATTAGTGCTGTTGACAACGGAGAATTTGTCTTAGGTATTTTTCTAGACTTAGTCAAAGCCTTCGATACAGTAGATCATAGAATTTTGATTAAGAAACTTGAAAAAGCTGGTGTCAGAGGAATCACGTTAAGTCTAATTGAGAGTTATTTAAATGAAAGAAGACAATTTGTTTCAGTAAATGGAAAAAATAGTAGTCTGAAAAATGTAACATGTGGAGTGCCACAAGGAAGTATATTGGGGCCGTTATTTTTCTTAATTTACATAAATGATATAGGTAACTTTGGCTTAAAATGTTTTCTTAACCTTTTCGCCGATGATACGTTTCTATATTATTTCAACAAAGATGACAAAACTAATTTCGATAATGCCCAATATGATCTAGACCTCTTAAGTAAATATTTTAAATTAAATAAATTGACTTTAAGTATAAAAAAACTAAATTTATCAGTATTCATTCTAAAAATAAAATGTTAACAGATACTTATACACTAAATTATAATGGTCATATTATTGAAGAAGTTACAAAATTTAAATATTTAGGAATAATTATTGACAAACACATAAATTGGGATATGCATATCAACAATTTATGCTTAAAATTATCATGTCTTGGCTTAATCAAAAAGCTTTGTTATTTTCTTCCACAAAGAGTATTATTACTCTTATACTACTCGCTTATACATTGTCTTTTAGAATATCTTTGTATAGCTTGGGGCTCAGCATGTAAAAAACATCTCAAACCTCTTCAAGTTCTTCAGAATAGAGTTCTAAAATTTATTTATAAATTGCCAATGCAATACCCATCAGAAGAACTTTATTTAAAAACAAAAATATTACCACTGAAAGGAGTTTTTGATTGGCAAACCTGCATTTTAGTAAAAGAAGTATGACCGGAAAATGTTATCACAATTTAGTTTTAAGACCAATTAGTCATAATTACAATACTAGGAATTCCAGAAATCTATATTTCAGAACATCGAGAATAAATATTGGAAAAAATAGAATAACATGCATAGGACCCGATTTATTCAATCATTTACCGGATGATTTAAAAGATTCGGACTTAGGAAATACTTCCTGTAAAAGAAAACTAAAATCGTGGCTCTTAGAAGCTAATCAAATATCTAAACTTTCTAAACTGCAGTCATTCCACACTTCACCAAACATATAATAACATTTACTAAAAAATTACATATACATACAAATACAGAATATTTCATTAAAATAAATAAATTCATTACATCACATTTAAATATAAGTAATAATAAGAAATTAATTATTCATTTTCTTTAACATTTTGAATTTTAAGAAAATTTGTTAAAATTATGTCAAATTCCTTCAGAGAATTAATTCACTGGAATTGGCAATTTGTTCTAAATTTTATCCCTAAATTTGTAATTTGTTTCTTTTAATTATTACTTTACTGTTGATCTGTTTTTTTTTTATTAATTTTATGGATAATTATAATTATAATATAGATAAAA
>CM055404.1:81566428-81589090 GCA_029228625.1 Pseudolycoriella hygida
GTGGGCTATTTCTGGCTCCTAAAACACAGGTCAAATTGATTAAATACTTTGTTTTCTTCCCGTTCATCATGTAAATAATTTAAAACCTTCCGGTTCTCACCAAGAACCTATCTAGAGCGATAGGTTCTAGGTGTAGGATAACGGAGGGTCGATCGAATCACAGAACCACCTAATAATGTCATGCTCCTAAGCAGGTGGTACTTCGACGGCATATTACGTGGACGCCCGTTTCCTCCTCCAGGCCGCAGTCACATCTTGGATCAGCCAAAATGGTCATTTTGGCCAAATGCTTGTTGAACCCACAGTGACCCGTAATAGCTGCCACTACTCTCCTAATGCCACCATGGTCCATTCTGAGAAGCTCCTTGGCCCACTTCTCGTCAGGCGCCGGGAAGAAGAGCTTCGTGTGCTTTCCTCCGCCGTACGCGCACCAACTCTATGCGGACTCAGCCCGCACGCTGTTTTCCACCGCCCTTTCACACAGAGAGTGTGAGATCGGGATGTGGGGTTCAGGGCCCTCGATCGCAGATGCTGAACCCTGTCTGGCTAGCTCGTCTGTTGTCTCATTACCGTCTACACCAGTGTGCCCACGGCCCCCGGCGATCGTGATCTGATTTCTCGGTCCCAATCGGGTCCCTTTCAGCTCTTTAACCAGTTTTGAGGTTGTCACAGGCGACGCGAGCGTCTTTATCATCGACTCACTGTCTGAGCAGATGGTCGCTCTGCCACCCGTCATTCCTTCTGGAACTAAATTCATCATCTCCATCAACGTCACAAACGTCTCCGCTTGGACGCTCACTAACTTTCTCAAATGGAGACAGTTGCAGTTCGCTGTCGTTGATCACTTTCAGGATCTTTCCATGGCCAGATTCAAAATTCCTCATGCAGAGACCATTTTGCTTCAGCCTATCTGCTGAGGCAAAGGATCTTGCTTTAACGATCGTCTGGATGGGCGATAGCGCAATGAGCGCTTCCATGGCTGCTGTGGCGGTAGTCTTCACACGAGCCTCTGAACTTCTTTCAACTCCTTCCTCGCGTACTCCACGTTGAGCCTAGGCCACCAAACTACGCAGCCATGGCTCAACATGGGTCTGACCAAAGTCTCATAGATCCACAGTTTGTATCGAGACGGTATTCCCCAGTCCCTTCCAAAAGCCTTTTGACAGATTCAGAAAGCGGCCACCGCTTTCTGTGCTTTGTATTTAACATGCTCGATCCAGTTGAGCTTTTGATCGAGAATAATCCTCAGATACTTTGCTTTTGGGCTGGGATCAACAACCTTTCCGAAGAGCCTGAAGTTCACCACTAAATTGTGTCCTGTGTTCCTTTTACTAAAAAGCACAATGTCCGTTTTTTCGGGGTTGACGTTCAAGCCCCTCTCTAGGCACTATTCGTCCACTAACCTCAGCGAACTCCTCAAGCGACTTCCCAGGCTACTTTCGAACTTGCCTTTAACTAGAATAGTCAGGTCGTCCGAATAACCCTTGCGCATGAACACCTGTCTCGTTCGACCTCTTGATCAGAGAATCCACGACCATGCACCATAGCAACGGTGAGAGTATCCCCCCTTACGGACAGCCCTTCGATTCCCAGAAGCTGGACTTGTGACCGCATACGCTGGCTTCCACGGTCCTGCTTCTGAGCATGTTGCCAATCCACCTCGTTACTACTGGTGCTACGTCTCTTTCTTCCAGCGCTTGTTGAATGACATCGAAGCCGGTGTTGTCGAATGCTCCTTCAATGTCCATAAAACATCCAAGAGCAATCTGATCGAATTCGGAATGCGTGCAGAGCCGAGTCCGTCGTTTACCCACCCGATATGCATGTTGCTTCTCTTGCAGCGGGTATACGAGCTTCTCGAAAGTCTTTAATATAAAGGAGGTGAGACTTATGAGTCGGAAATCTTTGGCTTTGCAATGCGAGGGCTTTCCCTGCTTTGGTATAAACGTCACATTGACTTTTTCCCAAGCCTTTGGGACATGACCAAACACTAGCAAACTTTTAAGAACTCCACAAAGTCGTTCCAATAAGATCTCTCCACTCTCTTTCAACATCGCAGGGAATATCCCGTCCTCCCCTGCCGATTTGAACGGCTTGAATCTACCAATTGCCCACCTTAACTTGTCTATAGTATTTATTCGGCTTGTCAACGACCAGTCCTCTTCCGACAGAAGTGGAGGATCAGGTACGTTGTCTCTGACCTTTGTATCACTACAGCCAGGAAAGTGTGTCTCTAGCAGAGCTGTACCTAGCCCCGCTATTTCTAGCGGGCGCTAATAGCGCCGCTTCTTTTAGAAAAAAGACTAGCGCTAGCGTTAGTGCGCTTTAAATTTTATCAAAGCGCTAGCGCTAGTATGTTAAATAAAGTTGACCACATTCACTGAATTTTCTATGTGAAAATAACACAATAATGGTTTCGTACGATTATTTGTTTATCATCAGGCTTATTTACCTTCTGATTTTTAAGTACTAGCAAGAAACAGAGACTAATATAGATAACACACTCACTCCAGGTGGAACAAGGTGTAAAGGTGAAGAGTCACTGGAAGACGTCATGGACCTCTTTTTTCAACTAACGAGAATTTAAGAAAAACACTTGCCGGCGAGGATTATATGTACACGAAATTCTGCTTAAAAACATTTCACTTCTACAGATTTCAACTTATACATGAAAACCACACCAGTTAATCTGCAATTACATGCATGTGTTTAAATACTTAGATGTGTAAATGTTTTTAAGCAGAATTTCGTGTACATAAACTCCTCGCCGGTGAGTATTATTTTATTTAAGCTACAACCAAAATAGTACATTATGCACCGCTGTCCAGGATGCTCTATTTTGACGATTTGGAGGTTATTTCCCGAGCCGAAGGCGTGGGAAATAATCCAAATCCTCAAAATAAACCATCCTGGACAGCGGTGCATATATAGTTTTATCTATCGAGAGCAATATATCGAGTTAAACAGTTTTGCCCTAGGGAATTAAGTACGAGATTATTGCTCTAGATAGATAAAATAAATTAACGAACTAAGAGCTTAGTTGACTTATGCGCATGCGCAAAACCAACTAAGAAGTTAGTTGATTTTTTTTTATTGCTACTGTCCAATGAAAAAAAAAATTTTATTGTGCGCATGCGCATAACGTCAACTAACTTCTTAGTTGGTTAATTTATTTTTTGGTTGACTCGCCGAATGCTGAAAATAGAGAGTTGCGGGAAATTTGAGTTTTGAGCACCTACCACTAATTTCAGTGAAAGTTTTACATCAAAAATTTCCAATGAACTCCGTTGTAATTTGAAATTTTAGTATACGGTAGATGTCGAACTTATTACTTCCGAGCCTGCGTAGCCGTTTGGTTTCGCCTAAGAACCGGCACAGCTTGCTTAGTTCAACACATGAGTAAATGTTGGAAAATGTAGAACACATATGCGATCCTTAAAAATCACTTATATGTGGTCACATCTTTGAATCACATCTGTGAAAATCTGTAATTTCGAGATTTCTGAATGACACATTTACCGAAACTGTTGGAGAATGTCATCTGATTTTTACACATCTACAAAATTTGAATGAAAAATTTCCCGAGATGTGCAAAAAAAATTAGAAAATAAAATAATTTCACTGATGTGAAAATTCAATAGAAAATTTTTGCTCTGGATATTCCCAGCTGAAACCATAATTGTCCTGTGAGAAAAATCTTTATTTGTCTTGTCGTAGCGAAAAGTACACCAAAGCGTTGAAATGGGAGGTACAAACGAAATCGACAAACATGCACTTTGTCTGATTAGTCATACCAATGCATTTCGGCAAGGTAGTTTAATCGGGAATTTCAGGATTAATAAGAAATCATTATTGTTATTGGTTTTCAAAAAAAAGTTACGATGAAAATAATTCAGAAGAATCAGGTCAATGAATCTGACTTCCTCCAGCTGAGGAGTAAATAGAAATAATGCCTGAGAAAGCCTCGCTGTCTACTCAAGTTTTAGGTTGTACAAAGTTGAAATTTAAAAAAATTAATCAATTATCTTATTATAAATAGGGACTAGCGCTAGCGCCTAAGCGGCGCTTGTTTTCAGACGGTGGTAGCGCTAGCGCTAGTAAAATTGACTAGCGCGCACAGCTCTGGTCTATAGTAAATGGGTGGCGGTCTCTTTCCCGCAGCTTGTGAAGCTATTGTCCGGTCTCCTAAGTGAGGCCGGTAATAGTCTCGAGTCTTTCGATAGAACCTCATGAATGCTAGCATAATCCGGGATCTGCTCTACTTCAGAACAGAACCTCCTCCAATTGATTGCCATGCAAAGTAACATTATTTGAACACAAAAGCATTTTGTGCTGCGGTCACAGGGCAGCACAAGATCTAAGAGTGTCAGCACAAAACTCAGCGAGTGCCGGTGTATAATTTTAGCCGCAAAATTATGCGGGTACCAACAACTTTCACTATAAAGTTGTTGCTTAAACAAAATCTCACGTGTTGGCACTTTCGTATCTGTGCCACACTCGAGGAAAATAATTCTCCCGAACAAGATATGAATTTTTACATAAATGGGATAAAAGCAATTTTCCATAAGGTTTCTTGATAAATTTCGGTTACTCTCGACATGAATGACGTAACTACGCTATCGTTTCCTTGGTTTTTGGGATGAAGGTGATTTTGTTTAGCAATTTTAACTTCAAAAATTTTCTTGGCTCAACTTTTTTCGATCAATATTTTTATCAAATTTTTGAAGGGAGAAGCAAGTATATTTGAGCAATATTATGCTATAAGGTTGTAAGTCACAGACATCTATCTCATCTTTAAATTTGACATTTAGAGCGAAAGAACGTGACAGAAAATAGGCTTACTTGATTATTGCAAACTCATTTGTAGAGAGATAAACTTACCAAGGTATTGATATCCGCACAAAAACCCAATAAAAGTTGAGGTGACGCAATTTTTTGAACGTTATTTTGTTTAAAAATTTTTTTTACGTACCGAAATTGAGTTATCACCACTGATATCCGAACTTTTGTATTGGACGAAAACATTTTTGCAAATTTAAGCTTATTGCATCAGTACTGCTGTGAGTACTTTTGTAAGTAGTTAAAAAATACCCTCGTTATATCTCCACTTTAAGTGGTTGTTTGTGCGGATATCAGAACTTTTGTAAGAGATACTTGATTAAAATTGATCAAGCATCAACGTTTTACAGGTTTGAATGTAAAAAAATTATTTAAATATGACTAAAGCTATATTCATCACTCGATACGGGAGATGCCTTGCCCATCAAGCTAGCCGGCTACGCTGTTTCTCCAGCCATAGAACGCAGAATGAGTTGCTTTAGGAGTTGTTGAACCGTCTAAAAGCCCGTGGTGCTCTAATATTGCATTATCGGTAAAGCCAAATGGTAGTGGTAGAATGTGCCTTGATAGCCGTAAATTAAATTCCGTTTCCAAAAAATATAGCTATCCACTTTCCAGAGTGGACTCAATTTTGACAAGACTAAATTTTTGTCATCGATTGATTAAAATTGATTTTTTTCTGCAAATACGACTATCTGAATTTTCTGAAGAACGCTTTTCTAATACCAGGTAGAGGATTATTCCATTATGGATTCGATTTTTGTGTATTCCGCCCTGGCTAGTGCTCGGTTATCATGGCCCCACGGTAGTAAGGCGCCGTGCCGCAATTCTTACACGCCAAAAAATTTACAAGAAATTTTTTCGTAAAATAAGGAACATATATACAGAAACTTTTTGACTTCCGCCTTGCGACGTACCACCGAAAAATATTTTTTCTGGATCCTACGCAAAATTTCAGGCCGAAACGCTTTTTTACTCATTAAAATCGGTTCAGCCAATCCGAAGATATGAATTAATCAAGATTGCTATTTTGTATGGAAACCTTTCTTTCTTTCTTTGTGGCAATTTGTGGTAGGATGACCCAAATCTCCAGAACTTTGAGAGTTAGGAAGCTGGTTCCAAAAGTGAAGTTATAGAGAATTAAATTTAAACGAACACGTGTTTCAGGGTTCCGGGGAAATATGCCTTTGACAGTAAATCTCCATATTGCATAGTTAAGAAAATATAGACGAAAAAATGTTTTCGTATATGGTCAAGAAACTCAATTTCGTCCATTCCATTGGTCACAGTGCCCCTGACTACTTGCCTCAACTACTTGATCGATTTTACTCATCTTCGAACTTGAATCATGGCAGGCATGTATCTTTCAGGAAAAAAAGTTTAGGGTGATCGGTTGAGCCGTTTGGGAAAAAAAGTGGAAAAAACCCTGATACGCGTGTCTGCTAAAACTTAATTCTCCACAACTTTGTTCATAAAGTACATAACGCTAAAATCGACATTTTTCAGACCCCCCCCCCGTAATATTTGAGTTGTTTGAAATAAGTCTGAACATTAACAAATTATATTAAAATTGGAATTACAAACACGTGCTTTTGAATTTACTTGTTATGCTGTTTACAACATTATCGACATTATCTCTTTTTGTGTGGCAGACCTTGAAAACACCTGAAACTTGATAACAAGTAAATTTATAAGGGCACGACCGTTATATTGGGGTGTGCATATTTAAGAGGCCTACGAGCTTTACAGGCCCGTAGCCAGGGTCTCGAGCCCCCCACCGAATTGATAAAATTATATGAAATTTAGAGAAAATTCTCTTTATTTCGCTCATTTCACATTAATACAGTCGTATTTTTGGTATAGGGTTTTCGTTAAACAGGGTCGCCGATAGAAGGTGTTTTGTGTTTGACCGGCACCCCCACTAAATTATTTGCCGTGCCTAGCACACAGAACTTTTGTTTATTCCCCAGCTTTTTAGGATGCACACACGTCTCTGGTTAGTCTTTGAAACAAAACCAACTTCAGAAATCGCGAGCGGAGCGAGCGAAATTTTTTTTTCACAAATTTTTGAAAAATTTAGTATTATTCATGGCGTTTTCCATTTTTCCAAAATAATCTCATTACTTATTTTCACAAGAAATTATCCTCTTCTTGGTTCGTTTAGCTCACAAAATGTGAGGTAAATGTGCGAAGTTTCCCTCCGCCTGAAATATATGCAGCAACGGATTTTTAAAAACAAGCTACTCTAAGTTTTGACAATAGCATTTGTCCTTCACTTCCCATATTTTCCGGAAATCGTTCACACTATTTATAAGAAAATTTCCTAAATTTTTGACGAAGGTTTTGTTAGCAGCTAGTATACAGCCTCTATTATAACGCTGCAGGGAAAAATTTTTTGAGTACTGTTCTTATGCGAGAAAAATAAAAAGTTTAGTTTGAGTTGGTGGTGAATGTTATACTTAAAAATTGCTCCGCAGGCGAAAATTTTTCAAAATTTAATTGCAAATTTTGGTTTTCTATGAGATATGAATATTGACATATTTGGACCCGTACGAAAAACAAAAAGGTCCTATACGTTTACTACAAACAATTTTATTGTAACATGGGGTAGATCGAGGTGGTAAAGTGGGCATGCATCTATTATCGTCTAGAGATGACGAATCAGCAATAAAAAAATGTCCGTCTGTCCATCTGTCCGTCTGTCCGTCTGTCCGTCTGTCCGTCCGTCTGTCCGTCCGTCTGTCCGTCCGTCTGTCCGTCCGTCTGTCCGTCCGTCTGTCCGTCCGTCTGTCCGTCCGTCTGTCCGTCCATCTGTCCGTCCGTCTGTCCGTCCGTCTGTCCGTCTCCACTTTTTTTTCCAAACGGCTCAACCGATCAGCCTAAACGTTTTTTTCCCTGAAAGGTACATGCCTCCCATGATTCAAGTTCGAAGATGAGCAAAATCGATCAAGTGGTTCCGGAGATATGGTCGAGGAAGTGACCAAAAACATGGTTTTTCGAAGGTCGGTGAAGCTTTTTCGCAAATATCTCAGCAAGTATAACACGGACATTCCTCATTTTGGTGTCAAATGAAAGCATTTGATGTCACAAAACTGGGAAAAAATTTTTGTAGGAATCGGTACAGGGGTCTGGGCACTTGGACCAATGGAATGGACGAAATTGAGATTTCCTTAACTATGCAATATGGAGATTTACTGTCAAAGGCAAAGTTGTAGAGAATTAAATTTAAGTGAACAAGTGTTTCTGGGCTTCGAGGAAATGTGGTACAATCCTGGTATATGGCCACTTCCAAAATTGGGCAGGATGACCCGGATCTCCAGAACTGTGAGAGTTAGAAAGTTAGTTCCAAAGGCGAAATTGTACAGAAATAAATTTAAGCGAACACGTGTTTCAGGGTTTTGGGGAAATATGGCCCAATCCTGGTATATGGCCACTTCCATAATTAGGCTGGATGACCCAAATATTCAGAACTATGAGAGTAAGAAAGTTGTTTCCAAAGGCGAAGTTGTACAGAACTATATTTAAGCAAACACGTGTTTCAGGGTTTTGGGGAGATATTGCCCAATCCTGGTATATGGCCGCTTCTATAATTGGGCAGGATGACCCAGATCTCCAGAACTATGAGAGTTAGAAAGTGGGTTTCAATGGCGAAGTTGTAGAGAATTAAATTTAAACGAACACGTGTTCCAGTGTTTTGGAAAAATATGGCCCAATACTGGTATATGGCCTTTTCCATAATTGGGCAGTATGACCCGAATATCTAGAACTATGAGAGTGGGAAAGTTGGTTCCAAAGACGAAGTTGTAGAGAATTAAATTTAAGCGAACAGTTGTTTCAGGGTTTTTGTGAAATATGGCCCAATACTGGTATATGGTCTCTTCCATAATTGGGCAGGATGAGCCAGATCTCCAGAACTATGAGAGTTAGAAAGTGGGTTTCAATGTCGAAGTTGTAGAGAATTAAATTTAAGCGAACACGTGTTTCAGTGTTTTGGAATGGCCCAATACTGGTATATGGATTCTTCCATAATTGGGCAGTATGACCCGAATATCTAGAACTATGAGAGTTGGGAAGTTGGTTCCAAAGGCGAAGTTGTAGAGAATTAAATTTAAGCGGACATGTGTTTCAGGGTTTTGGTGAAATATGGATCAATACTAGTATATGCCCTCTTCCATAATTGGGCAGGATGACCCAGATCTTCAGAACTATGAGAGTTAAAAAGTTGGTTCCAAAGGCGAAGTTGTAGAGAATTAAATTTGAGCGAACACATGTTTCAGGGTTTTGGGAAAATATGGCCCAATTCTGGCATATGGCCACTTCCATAATTGGGAAGGATGACCCGAATCTACAGAACTATGAAAGATAGAAAGTTGCTTCCAAAGAAAAAGTTGTAGAGAATACAATTTTAGAGAACACGTGTTTTAGGGTTTCAGGGGAAAATGACTTTGTCCTTGGATATAAGCTTTTCTAGATTTGAATGGTCTGTGACGTACTTCGGTAGGGCCTTTGACATTACCTTGGGTAATTTCTATGGATCTTGGAAATTCTTACAGTTATAAAAGAACAGAAAACGTTGGATTGTTTGCTTATTTGTATATATTTAGGTACGTTCGAGTCACTTTGTCACATCTATTCTGTTTGTCACGTCTATTCTGATACGTACGGGTCTTTGGTTATGTTTAATCCTGATAGCTTCAATTATATTAATTTGATAAATTCTTATGGGTTTATGATATCAAATACTTTTCGTACACGGTCATTGTCAAGTACACTTCTTGATCACTTCAGCACTAATTTCACTTATAGATCATCTGTGACTAATCATACTATAGACAATGATTTCAGCGATCATAGTATGATAGTGTCTGAAATTGACATAACTACCCACAATGTATCAGAAAAAATTCCAAAGTTAAGCAAATTTTTTGATTCGGAGAAATTTAAAGCAAACTTAAACAAATTTTTACTTGAAGAGTCTTATGTACAAGGAGATGTGAATGATCTTTGTGAATTTTTGATAAAAGCTATATGTTCATCAGAAATGACATCGACTAGTTTTAAGACAGTATACAAGCGCAAAAAGGAGGTACTTTGTCCATGGATAACCAAATAAATTATCATCCTATGCAATTACAAGGTCAACTTGTTGAAGAAAATTAAACGAAATGAAACTCGTAATATTAATGCGGATCAGTTAAAATTTAGGCTAAATTGTATTAGCAATGTAATAATTTATAAGAAGCGTATTGAAAAACAAAATTATTATTATCACCTTTTTCAAAATTCTTCATCTTTTAAAACCTGGCAAAATATTAGAAAAGCTTTAGGTACATCAGGATCAAAAAATAAATTAATACAAAGGATTATTGCAGATAACGAGGAAATAACTGATGATTCTTTAATCGCTGAAGATTTCAATGAATATTTTTCAAGTGTAGCATCAAAATTGTCAAGTGAAATAGTAAATGACGATATTGAAACTGAAAATTATCTAAATTCTCTTCCCGTTGAAACAAATAGCATGTTTCTATATGTCCAGTAAATGAGGACGAAGTCATTGAAGAAATTTTCAAATTAGATAATGAAAAATCTCCTGGATCGGATAATATTTATGCTAATCTTTTCAAATCTTCTGCTCCATTTATTTGTGCCCTTGTCAACCTAATATTTACTTTAGGCATTTATCCGAAACTTTTGAAAGTGGCGAAAATAATACCTATTTACAAATCTGGCGACTCAAAACACACTGTAACTATAGGCCGATATCTTTACTGAGTGTATTGAATAAAATAATAGAAAGATTATTATTTAAAAGGCTGATTGAATTTCTTATTAAAAACGATTTCATTTTTGCGTACCAGTATGGATTTAGGAAAAACTCAAATACGAGAATTGCCGTGATTGAGCTTTTAGATAAAATTATTAGTGCTGTTGACAACGGAGAATTTGTCTTAGGTATTTTTCTAGACTTAGTCAAGGCCTTCGATACAGTAGATCATAGCATTTTGATTAAGAAATTTGAAAAAGCTGGTGTCAGAGGAATCACGTTAAGTCTAATTGAGAGTTATTTAAATGAAAGAAGACAATTTGTTTCAGTAAATGGAAAAAATAGTAGTCTGAAAAATGTAACATGTGGAGTGCCACAAGAAAGTATATTGGGGCCGTTATTTTTCTTAATTTACATAAATGATATAGGTAACTTTGGCTTAAAATGTTTTCTTAACCTTTTCGCCGATGATACGTTTCTATATTATTTCAACAAAGATGACAAAACTAATTTCGATAATGCCCAATACGATCTAGGCCTCTTAAGTAAATATTTTAAATTAAATAAATTGACTTTAAGTATAAAAAAACTAAATTTATCAGTATTCATTCTAAAAATAAAATGTTAACAGATACTTATACACTAATTTATAATGGTCATATTATTGAAGAAGTTACAAAATTTAAATATTTAGGAATAATTATTGACAAACATATAAATTGGGATATGCATATCAACAATTTATGCTTAAAGTTATCATGTCGTGTTGGCTTAATCAAAAAGCTTTGTTATTTTCTTCCACAAAGAGTATTATTACACTTATATTACTCGGTGCGCATTTAGAGTTTCTGCTTACTGATTTGGACTTTAAAATTTTTATCAGGCTGTAATAACTACGGTTGCCAAGAGTTATCCTTTTTTTGATTTCGTCCATGATTACGTTGTCAGAATTAAGCAGAGATCCAAGATATACGAACTTGTCTACCACCTTAAATGTGTGTGTGTCAATTGTTACGCTTTGGTCGTGTTGTCGATTCGATGGGGAGACAATCATGTACTCGGTCTTTGTGTCATTAACCTTTAACCCGAGGTCGGTACCTTTTCTGTCCAAAGCCGTGAACTTTTCCTTAACAGCTTCCATGTTTCGGCCCAAGATATCCAAGTCATCAGCGAAGCCCAGCAATTGACTGGATTTGGTGAAAATGGTGCTGCTGGTGTCGATGTCCACGGTTCTCACTGCTGCTTCAAGGGTCAAATTAAAAAGCAGCGTCGCGAGCGGATCACCTTGACGTAGTCCTTCCTCAATGTCGAAAGCGTCTGACAATTTGCTTCGGATTCTTATTTCTTACTCGGCTGTTAGCTCCATCCATTGTCAACTTTGTTAGCGAGATTAGTTTTTTGGGAACCCCTAATTCCTCCATCACTCTCCATAACTTCCTCCTGTTGACACTGTCGTATGCTGCTTTGAAGTCTACGAACAAATGGTGTATTTCCATGTTGTACTCCTTACACTTCTCCAAGATCTGTCTAATGCTAAACAGCTGGTCCGTTGTTGAACGACCTACACGAAAACCACCTTGATATTCACCAACAGTAGATTCCATGTATGGAAGAAGGCGTTTGTATAGAATATTCGCAAATATCTTGTAGGCGATATTCAAAAGCGAAATTCCGCGATAGTTGCCACACTCCAATTTGTCGCCTTTCTTGTACAAAGGGCAGATGATGCTAGTCTTCCACTCTCCCGGCAACTCCTCAACATTCCAGATGCGCTTGATGAGCTCGTGCATCTCCATACATATTGCGTTACCACCGTGCTTGAAAAGTTCTCCAGGTATGTTGTCGGTTCCTGGGGCTTTGAAATTTTTGAGCTTTAAAATTTCATGCTGTACTTCCTGTAGCGTTGGTTCTGTAATATGTGGCTGCGCGGTCTGAAATGGTAAGTTGTTGTTGGTGTCGTTTCGGTTCGGTGGTCTGTTCGGGTTCAGCAGTTCCTTAAAGTACTCCGCCCATCGTCTGATGCACCTTTCCTCATCTGCTAAGACCAACCCATCCTTGTCCTTGCACAATAAAGGTTGTTGACTGTAACCTTTCCTCGATTCGTTTACTTTCCGGTAAAAATTCCTCGTCTCTTTTCGATTACCAAACCTTTCAATTTCGATTAAAACTTCCTTGTCATGTTGTCGCTTTTTTCTTCGGAATAGTTTTTCCTCGAAATTTCTCTTCGAACGGTACTCTGCCATGCCAGCTCGAGTGCATCTATTTAGATATCTCGCTCGAGCCGCATTTTTGTCATCCAGTGCTTTTCTGCATTCGTCATCGAACCAGTCATTTCTTTTCTTTCCCATTCTCGTTCCTATCGTCTCTGCTGCGGCTTGCTCTACGTTTCGTCTAATTTGATTCCATGCATCGTCTACGTTTCGTTGTTCGCTTTCCATTCCGTCAATAATTTTCTTCTCCAAACTATCCACATATTGTCGTTTAATATTTTCGTCCTGCAGTTTCTCGACGTCCCACTTTTCCAATGCCGGCTGTCGATTGTGTGAAATCGAAACTCGAGCCCTAACAACCACCTTTACCAAGTAGTGATCTGAATCGATGTTCGGTCCCCTACAACTTTTCACATCCAAAACATTTGAACAGTGACGCCCATCTATGAACACGTAGTCAATCTAGTTTTTGGTTCGTCCATCAGGTGATACACATGTCGCTTTGTGGATGTCTTTATGTTCGAAATAGGTACTGCAGACAACCATGTTTCTTGACGCTGCGAAATCAATTGCCAACGTTCCATTTTCGCTTGTCTTTTCGTGGAGGCTATATTTACCAATAGTGGGACGGTAGTAGACTTCGCGACCTATCTTGGCATTCAAATCCCCAAGTATGATTTTGATGTCTCGATTCGGTGCTCCATCATACACTTTCACCTGTTTCTCGTAAAATAGCTCCTTCGCTTCATTATCTTTTTCCTCCGTTGGAGCGTAGACGTTAATAAGAGTATAATTGAAAAATTTTCCTCTTATCCGTAGAGTGCATATTCGTTCGTTGACAGGAGTGAAACCAATCACCGCGTTTCTGGATCTACCGAAGACCATGAAGCCTGTTCCGTATCCTCTTGGGCTGTCGTTGCTCTTGCCGCTGTAATAAAACGTAAAGTCTCTACTGATCATAGAATCCTTCCCAGGCCATCTAGTTTCCTGTACTGCTGTAACGTCAAGTTTAGTCGCCCTTAGCGCACTAGTGAGTGATCTCAACCCTCCTGGCCGTAACAGAGATCTAACATTCCATGTTCCTAATTGTAAATCGTTGTCCTTTTTCCGTTGCCGAAGTCGTTGCCGTTTATCCTGTCCAATCCGAGGCTCTGTTGTTGAATTCATAACCATATTGCTTTTTTGAGTGTGGTATGGTGGCTAGCCACACGCACAACCCACTAATCCGATTCCCCTCTGACCCGTGGGCAAGTCATCAGGTAGCACTCTTAAGTTTAGCACAAAACTCCGAAGAGAATTGAGATCCCGGGGACTACGACTTGATAGTTAGACAGTTGCACGCCTGGCACATGACACAGACTACCACACTCCGCTCATATGCAATCAGGCGCTACCCTATCTAACTACCCAATCCCCTATAATATACAATAAACAATAATATACAATAACTAATAATAAGAATTTAATTATTCATTTTCTTTAACATTTTGAATTTTAAGAAAATTTATTAAAATTATGTCAAATTCCTTCAGAGAATTAATTCACTGGAATTGACAATTTGTTTTGAATTTTATCCTTAAATTTGTAATTTGTTTCTTTTAATTATTACTATACTGTTGATCTGTTTTTTTTTTTATTAATTTTATGGATAATTATAATTATAATATAGATAATATGGATAAATAGAAAAGTATACAGTTCTGATTACCATTTTATAGCAAAAATTCTAACAGCTCAGTATATGTGACCAAAAATTCTAGCAGCTCAGTATATGTGACCGATAACACGCCACTGTCGTTAAGAGTGACAAAAGTTTTTTCTTGCAATGTAGAACCGAAAATCTATTTCAATAACGAAATGGAAACATTGAATTGAGATTGGAAAAGAAAAGAATGATTGCGCCGCAGGCGAAAATTTAAAGTATTGAAAACGATCATGACGTCAAGATTTATATTTTTCCCCAAAACTCACAACATTTCAGTTTCGCCAGGTGAGCTCTGAAGACGCTCAGGGGGCTCTGAGGACACTCAGGGGGGGCTCTGAGGACGCTCAGGGGGGGGGGGGGCTGAGCCCCCCTTGCCCCCCCTAGATACGGGCCTGGAGCTTTAATAATAATAAAATTGGGCTGCAGACCGATTTTATTTTAATAGTAAGTCCCAAACTAGTCCTAAATATCAGATTACTTTTTGAACTAAAAATACTTTAACCATCGCTGAAACAGCTAAAATGACATGCATTTTTAAGTGCAAGTCAAATATCTTGGGTCCTTGGTGAGCCCTAAATTCGCGGTCGGTTTTAATCGTCAGCCCTAAACAAGCCCTAAATTTTAAACTAAAAAAAACTTCTGCCATCACTAAAACAGCTAAAACGACATGCTTTTTGAAGGGAAAATTTAATATTTTTGCCCCCACACCAGCCCTAAACTCAGGACCGGTTTCATTCGTCAGCCCTAAACTAGTCGTAAATTATAGATTCTATTTTTACTCACATACATTTTTAGTTTCACTGGAACATGCAAAGTGACATGCTTTTTTCAAGAAAAATTGAATATCTTTGTCCCTCGACCAGCCCTAAACTCGAGACCGGTTTTATTCGCCAGCCCTAAATGAGCCCCAAATGTTGTATTCATTGAGAAACTAAAAATTGTTCGATTTGGTGAAAAAACGTTAAAACGACATGATCGACTACTTCAATCGTTCAGGGCTCGAATACTATGGCAGCCCTAAACTTAAGGATTGCAGTCCTATTCAGCCCTAAACCAGCCCCAAATAATTGGTAATAAAAAAATATGATACTAGATGGTGGGGGTGCCATCGACATGTACCTAAATTCGAGTGTGGTGAATACTTAATTTTATCAATTTGCATGTATTTTATTTATCGTTTAAACAAAATGGTCCTAAAGATTTACAAATGCATTAATGCTCTGATTACTTGACCGTGATACATCGAAGCCAAATTTAAACATTTGAAGGGACCCGTACGTATCAGAATAGATGCGGCAAAGAGAGTTGATGTTACGAAGAGACTCAAACGTATCTAAGTAAATATTGCCTTACGTCCACATGAAATTGTATTGGAAATTGCCGATAGGGCAATATTGAAAAACCCGTCCGAAGAAACGGTGTAAAAAAAACTTTCCGAAAGCACAAAATTGACCCAAATAGAGAAAAATATTCTCCTCGATTTTATCTACAATGTACAAAAAACCATTTTTTGGGTTAGGGTCGATCTAGAGCCCTAGACGCCTCGGTCACATACGTCCATAGATAAAAATGTTTCCCTTAATTTGCTTTGCAACATAGCAAAAAAAATTTTTTGGCTACTGCCGTCCTTAGGACCGACATGAGGGATGAGGCCCACTTGAGACCTAAGCACAGGCAAAAGTTTCTTTTATAAATTGTCGCCATTCCTAGATCTTTCAAATAAAAACAATTTTTCGAAAATCGGAAAAGATTTATTTAATTTATATACAAAAAACACGTAGGGCCGTAGCAGAAACTCGTTTGTAGTGCCCTACCCTAGCTAAGTCCAAGGACTCAAATCCAAGACGTTTCTTCCATAAATTGTCGGCCATGCCCAGTTCTTTAAAATAAAAAAAAATTTATGAAAATCGGAAAAGTTTTACTCGAGCTATGTACAAAAAACACATAGATCCCTAGCAGTCACTCGTTTTTAGTGCCCTAGCTAAGTCCAAGCACTCAAATTCAAAAAAGTTTTTTTTTCCATAAATTGTTAGCAATGCCCAGATCAAACAAAAAAAATTCTTTTGAAAACCGTAAAAGATTTACTCGAGTTATGTACAAAAGACCAAAAACCACTCTAATGGCTAGCTCGGCTGCCCTTGGACCGACAGTGCCCAGATTCAATCCCATAAAAGATTTTTCGATTACCTTTCAGGGGAAAAAAGTTTTTGAAAATCGGTTGGGTTCTACTCGAGTTATCGTGTTGACGGACGGACGGACATTTTTTTATTGTTGATTCGTGATCTAAAAGGACCATAATCGATGCTCCCCCCCTACTCCCGGGTCGACATTCGACTGGTTACAAACGTCGGGGTAAACGCAATAGGCCCATTTTCGAAGCACTGTGTTCTTCGTAGGGGTATAAAAATACGTTCTTGTGTCTTGTCTTGCGACTTGTGTGTGAGTATATAACTTATATATAAAAGATTCATCACAAGGTACATTATTGCCGAAAAAGATACAATCGATTTGTAACTCGATTCGGCCATGCAACGCGAATTGTCGATGTTGGCGAATCCTATTGAAAACTGAAAATTAAAAAACGATATCTATTATGCCCTCAGCGGAGGTAGTGACGCAGTCTCCACACCAAAAAAAAAAATGCACAAACTCAAAAAACGCCATACAAAAACCTTTGGTCATGCCCACAGAGGCAGCGGAGGGCGTGACGCAGTCCCCACGCCTCAAAAAGGAAGTCCAGAAACTCAAAAAACGCCATACAAAAACCTTTGGGACAAGTCACCATATAAGCGCGACCTTTTGAATTTTTTCACCTCGCCCCCCTCCCCCTCCAATTTTATTTTTAAAAACTTCGTCGGAGCAGCTTTCCAACGAGCCCATCAAAATCAGTCGGAAATTGGCTGAGATATGGAGGCAGCAGTCAAACCGGCGCCATCTTGAATTTTCCCAAGCAATAAATTAGGTTTTCTTTTGATATTCGAATTTTAGCTTCGGAAAGAGAATACTTAGAGAGTTGGTGTCTTATAGAGTTTGAGCAGAAACATATTTTGGAAATTTAGGAAATCTGCCAATGTGACGCCATCTTGAATTTTCGTTAGGAATAAATTATATTTCTTGTTTGTTTGTTTGTTTGTTTATTTAATATATATATATTTCTTTGGGTTTTCGAATTTTAGCTCCGGAATGAGAATACTTAGAGAGTTCGTTTCTTCGAAACGATTGTAATAAGGTTTGATCAGAAGAATCTTTTGGGATCCTAAGAAAATGGCGGCCAGCTGTCAAAGTGACGACATCTTGGATTTTTCGCTATCTTTTGAATTAGAATAGCTAGACAGTTGATTTCTTCGGGAAAGTTAGAGAAATTGGTGCGAAAAATTTTTTCGGAGAATTTTTTTTTATAGAAAATTTTTTTGGAAAAATTTTTTTTTTCTGAGAAAAATTTTCTTCGGAGAAAATTTTTTTCCTCTCAGAACACTTTTGCTTGGTAAATTTTGTTATAGAGAAGATTGGTTTTCGGTAAATTTTTTTGGAGAAGAATTTTTTTTCGGAGAAAATTTTTTTCGAAGTAAATATTTTTCGAAGAAATATTTTTTCAAAAAACCGAGATTTTTTTTCGTGTTTAGTTTTAACAACTGCAAACTTCCAAAACGACTGATATCGCATAAAGAAACTTCTTGAAAGATAAAGTGTGCCGCAGTCCGTAAGTCCGCTTCCAAAATCAATGAAATCGCTTAAGTGACGCTGTTGTTATTAATACGCAAAAGTTTGTTTGAATGGAATCTTGTGTTCAAAGTTTTAATTTTCTGAAAATATTACATCGCTTTTTTTAAAACAAAATTATGTTGTGTTAAAAAAATTGCCGGACCCACCAGTGGAATAATTTTTCAACACTTTCAGTTTTTACACGCAAAAATTTAAATTTACCCCAAACAATCTACGCAATAAGAAATAAAAGTCAAATTTTTGCCGCGCAGAAACTTAAAGTACAGAAAAATTATTTCGCGATACACTTTAAACAATTTATTTTTAACCCACCAAAAAACCTCTTACAGAGGATGTGTGACGCATGTCTTCATTTCTGCTTAGAAAAGTTGTGAGATCAGAAAAGGGTGACGCATTGAGCATCTAAGTTGAAACGATTTTCTTTCAGTTACAAAAGTTCTGAAATCGGAGGAAGGTGACCCATTCAGCTTCGATACGCAAAAAAATTAAAACGAAGTTACGTTGTGTTTTCAAAAAATTGCGCCACAAATGCCAGACCCGCCAGCGTAATAATTTTTCAACGCTGTAATATAGCAGAAATTTCAAGACACGAAAAAATTGGCGTAGACAGTATGAATATTTTTACAGCAAGTGACCCCTGAGGACTTTATCCATTCAAACTGACGCAAGCGTTAATTACATTTTTAACCTGACGAATTCGAATTTCCAACGAATTCCAACTTACTTGACAAATTGTAATTGCCATCTTTACAAATTTAGCTTGACAGTTTCAACTTAGCAAAATAATAAAATAGTGTATTACAATATGGTTTGGACATTTGTATTTTGACGAGTGGGGAGTTTGCCGAAGGCGTGGGATGCAACCACACGAGTCCAAATAAAAATTTCGAAACCATATTGTAAGTTATTTTAACGTGTACGCACTCGGTACGTTGAGCATACGCTGCAGGTTCAATGCTTTGTAGATATAATTTCACATGCTACGCAGTAATGATGCGACCTACGTAATGAGCCATTATGGTCCAGTTCATTCAGAATGAAGTCTTCTAAGTTTTATAAAAAAAACCACATCCACACCGCAATTTGAACCTGTCACATTCACAGCTGCGTCTTGTACGCAGTACGCAATCCCACGGATTCATGTAACGAACAACGATTAGAAATCAAACACTTAGTAGTAAGGGCATAACAAGGCTACTCTATTCAAAAAGTTCATATGTCGTTGATTTTGTTTAGAACGTTAACAAAATAATTAAATTTTGCCCATAAGGTTTTTGGTGAAGCGTAATGCCAGTCTGTCGTGCGTGATCATAGGATTCCTGTAAAGTACTTAGTTTCTCAATCGGACTAATATATCCCGAGAAATAAGTTTTTGCAAACATGATGTAATCAATTTGTAAAATTTGTAGGTCGATATCGATTTACTACATTTTTATAAGAGTTTCTGTAAACAAATTATTGGACATATTTGATGGAATGCACGCAACACAAAAAAAATGTAAAAAAATTAGGATTTGAACCGAAAATTCTGGAAAAAATGAGTTTATAACACCACAGCACTGCTCACTGAGCTATATACACCGTCCATGCCTTGCTTTATTATCACATCGACAAATGAAATAACAGAATGAACGCAACACATTGTCTACGATATTTAGCCCACTCTAAAAACTCAAATAGTGTACGTGTATTTCAGGAGTTATTTTTTTTTGTTTTCAAAATGTTTAATGTTTAATTGTTTGTTTCAACGACCGAGTGCTACTACGTTAAAGCATAGGTCATGTAAACAGCCTGTAACACGATTACACAAAACTTCGCCCTTATGTTACCGGCTCTGTGACCTCTATTTTAATATACTATTACTTGCTAAGTCCAGCGAAAATGAAAATTACCGCTACTAACTCATTTTCGCGGGTCGCTGCAGGTAAAAAACTTTACATCTAAATGAACGGTGTTCTGCAGTAACTGAGTGCTTTCATTGTGGTAACAATAGAATGACAAAGATGGTGCAGAACACCGTTCAAATATGACACATAAAAATATGAGCTTAACGATATCGTAGCAGTATTTTGCGCTGCGCAAAGAAACACTATTTGCAGGCAGTGCGAATTATCCCAAGAAGTACTATTCGCAGACACGGAAGATATTCGCGCTGCCTTCAAAAAGCGTTTGCCTAAAAAAACGGTAAATTTTTGGGCTATGTCGTAGAAAGATTTTTCGCTCAGAGTTATGAAATAAAAATATAAAAAAATTAGGCGCTTTTCGTAATTATTCCTTTTGATGTAATGTAATAGTTTACGCCTAGGCAACGTCATTTATTTGATTCGCCCGCTCACTCAACCAGCTGGCAATTATTCCTGCCAAAGTTTGTTTTCGTCTAGTGTAATATCCCTTCAATTTTATTTTTCTAAATAGTGGCATCCTGTGGTTTTTATTTTGTCTTAAATTTTACATCGTCAGTCAACGTTTGATATTGTTTCCATTCCAGCTGAGTATTGACATTTAATCAAGAAAATGAATAATCGTACAGCGTGCGATGGATGTCTCCGGAATTGTAACCCAATTCCGCTTAATTTTTGAATATTGTGAAAACATTAAGTTAAGATTGATTTTTTGTATGTATTTAGGAGGAAGTATATATTGGAGACTAAGCTGATGCGAAATAGACATTCGGGTCAAAGTTTTGCACAACTTTTTTTTGGCGTGAATAGGGCTACTGGACACGTAGAAGGAGTGACCTATGACAGGTTGTGAATGTTGAATATGAGCGAAAGAACACCGAACAGCGTCAGTTGTGGAAGAGTGGAGTTGCCCCGGATGATTTTGCATTTACAGTTGATCTAGCAAAGATCTAGTTAATGATCGCTGAATTTTATTTAATGGTCGTTCAGTAGTGAGAATATAATTTCATTGTTGTGAAGCTCGTGGATAATGGGCACCTAGGGATAAACACAATTTTTGAGCATGATAATTCTGAACATGATTGGTCTGGCACAGTCCAGATCCTATAAGACTGTACAAGTCTGCATGGGCACTCGAATCGACATTAATCGGCAGAAATGAATTTGATGCAAACGCCACATCACATGTCAAGAAATTGTCATCCGTCTGATTACGGATCCAACAAACATTAGCCATGTTGAAATCGCCTAGGACATAAAGTCTATCGTCAGCATTCATGTCAATAAAATCAATCATCCTCGACTGGTGATCCGGACGGAATGTGGACACAACACACGTAACAAGTTCTACATTCTCAGCATGCGGCACGCTTATCTTTGCGCTGGAAATGTTAGACTTTGATGCCACCACAACACCACCGAGTCGCTCATGATCGCTATTTGTAATTGATCTATCACACCTATAAACGCAGAAAATTTTAGGATTGAATTACTCACCATTATATGTCCATGTGTGTAGGCCAGTTACAGTTAACGCAATGATGTAGCCGTTGCAACCAGTTGAGGACTCCTTCATCTTCGTCCCCAGTCCTCGGACATTCTGATAGTACATAGATGTTTGGTTGCGCTTGCTTACAGATGGCTGAATCGCATTGTCTTCACGCTCGTTTGCAGAAAATTCTCGTCGGTTGTCCATCAAAGATATTCCAGTTCGAATAAACGAACTATCGTCATAAACATTTGGTGTTGGTATCACAGGAATTGAATCAGCGTAATGACATTTCGGATTGTCAATGTGAATAGCACCGTCGTCGCCACGTTTCGTCAATGAGCTTAGTCGAGCTGTTTCATTTCGACGTTGTGGCCGGTTAAGTGATTTAGTGTATCAGTCAAAGTTTCTTCGTTCAACGACGGGACAATTATTGGTGGTATTGACACCATTGTTCTGTCGTGGTTTCCAAACATATTCGCGAAGTCGTACATCTCTTGGCCAAATGCTCGGTGTCATCAAAGCCCCGAATCGACCTTTAGAGCTGATATTCGGTACTGTAACGAATTAAATCCTAGTGAATTCTTGTTTATCAACGTGACTCGAATCAATTCTTTATCGACGTTTAGTTCGTTGGCCACATAATTCGTCAAATATTTGGCAGTTATGTTGCATCCAACATTCGACACAACGACACATCCACGTCGTTCCTGTTTAGTTACTTCTCCTGATGAATTAACGCCTCGCGAAACGACGGCTGCGATTGATCTATCCTTTTCATTGTCTACAACTTTGTCCTTGGAAGCAACTTTCTACCTCTCATAGTTCTGGAGATCTGGGTCATCCTGCCCAATTATGGAAGTGGCCATATACCAGGATTGGACCATATTTCCCCAAAACCGTGAAACACGTGTTCGCCTAAATTTAATTCTCTATAACTTCGCCTTTGGAACCAAGTTTCTAACTCTCATAGTTCTGGAGATCTGGTTCATCCTGCCCAATTCTGGAAGTGACCAGGATTGGACCAT
>CM055404.1:81592847-81627218 GCA_029228625.1 Pseudolycoriella hygida
GTGGCCATATACCAGGATTCGGCCATATTTCCCCAAAACCCTGAAACACGTGTTCGCTTAAATTTGATTCTCTCTAACTTCGCCTTTGGAACCAAATTTCTAAATCTCATAGTTCTAGAGATTTGCTTCATCCTGCCTAATTATGTAAGTGACCATATACCAGGATTGGGCCATATTTCCCCCAAAACCCTGAAACACTTGTTCGCTTAAATTTAATTCTCTACAACTTCGCCTTTGGAACCAACTTTCTAACTCTCATAGTTCTAGAGATTTGGTGCATCCTGCCTAATTATGAAGTGACCATATACCAGGATTGGGCCATTTTCCCCAAAACCCTGAAACACGTGTTCGCTTAAATTTAATTCTCTACAACTTCGCCTTTGGAACCAACTGTCTAACTCTCATAGTTCTAGAGATACGGAATACATTTCATGAAACTTTCAAAACCTTACAACGTCAAAAAAAAATTGCCACAAACAAACAAAGAAAGGTTTACCAAATTGACTAGTTAAAAATATTCGATTTGAGTCCATTTCCATACAAAATAGCAAAATTGTTTAATTCATATCTGCGGAACGACTGAACCGATTTTAATGAGTGAAAAGGCACTTCGGCCTAAAATTTTCCGTAGAATCCGGGAAAAATATTTTCCGGGGGGTACGTCGCTCGGGGGGGAAGTCAAAAAGTTCCTGTATATATGTTCCTTAGTCTACGAAAAAATTTCTTGTGAATTTTTTGGCGTGTAAGACTTGCGTCACGGGCGCATTGCTACCGCGCGCCCATGATAAATTTGAACGCGGCCAAGATGTCATTGTGCTTCTGTTTTGATTCTGAGTTAACAGATTGACAGTGGATCAAATCGAATTAAGGAATGGTTCATTAACGCAATACATATAGAATGCACTCCATTGTAAGGCGAATTATTAACAAAAACTGCACAAGAAAAACAGACGAAGTTCCTAACCTCAACCAACACCAATAAAGTGCATTGTCATCTGCTGGGCTTATTAGTCCGGGCTGCTATGTCATCTCGCTCGCTAGGGAGTTTTAATGTGTTTTGACTGTTGGATATCATTAAGGGGTTAAAGTTTCCCAACCGAATTTTTTTTTGGGTCTCATGAACCGGTTAAAACCGGTAAAAACAGTTTTAGCTGCAAAACTTTGAACTCCCATATCTCCCTCAAATCTGAATATTTTTTATTTATCTCGACGGTTTCTGAAAGGCTGATATTCATGGAACAACTTTTTTGTGAAGGTTCAAAAAAGCCTGGGCTAGGGAGGATTCCCAGAAAAGTGTCCCGAAAAAACCGCTAACTTCGAAGGGTCATTTCCCTGGCCATTTCTTAATCAATTTTGACGAGTAGGGGTGTTTTGGAAATCTTATCTTATACGCTATCAACGACAGCTGGCGAAGCTCTGGCATTCCATGGGATCAGGAGCCCAGCTCTAGGAATCATCAATACTTTCCTCATTCATTTTTTTCTTAGAAAAACGCAAGAATTAATGACCGTTTCGAATAATTTCCAGCATTCTTACTCGAAAAATCCCAAGACCATGATGCATTTGACGACCTGCAACTATGTAAGTATTCCTCAGTCTTCCCATATGCATCCCAGAACTAGAACTCAAGGAAAACAAGCATTTTAATCACTTTTTTTTTGTAGTCTACTCTGGATTTGAAGATAGATTGAGGTGTCTAGAGGTCAGTTCCTACAATTCCATCACTCCGCAAGCTTCATCTTCTTCCCAGTGCTAGAACTTAAGGCAAAGAAATACTTTCACCAGTTTTTTTGAGCTATATTCTGAATTTGAGGAAAGATTTAGGTCTCTAGAGGCTAGTTCCTAGAATTAATTCACTTCTACAGGTCCATCTTCTTCCTAGTTTGGAAGGCTACAACTAATTCCTTCAGTTGTTTTAAGGTATATTCGAATTCAAGGAAAGTGTGAGATCGTAGAGATTAGTTCCCGGAATACTGGTTCAAGAGGTAATTGAAGTTTACAAAAAGAAAGTGTATAAGGAATGCAAACGTTGATATTCAAAGTCCATCATAATAAAATATCTTAATTTCAACGAATTCATTTTTCCCAAAGTACTGAATGGGTTAACAATTACGGTGTGAAATATCGTCGGACCATTATGTATTCATAATACTAATTGTTAATCTATTGTATTTAAAGTGACGTTCAAATTTAATTGTTCTATTTTCTACCATCATAACTTCAACTTTTTGTGTTTTGTGTGGATTAAAAAGTAAAGTTAAAATATGTGACGACCCGACACCCAAACAAATCGAAAATATAATTTCCCAAGCTGTTACTCGAGTGGAATCGAAAAAGTTCGGGAAATACAAAAAGGATATTTGTGAAAAATTGAGTAAATCAAATTCTGGTGTCCTTAAGAACACGGCAGTCTTCCATAGATGTTGTTACAAAGATTTCATTCGCCCAAGTACATCAAAATTATCATCATTCAATGCTGGATTGAAATTGGATGACTTTTTGTCTAATTACATTGATTGTAACATTATTCGTGTAAATGGATACGTTTCCATTGGAACCGTTACGGAAGAATACAAAGCTCTGACCAAAAGCTCTATCGAAACAACTGTCCTAAAAAATGTGAAATCGTATTTACAAAACAGGGACGATGTTTTCATATTACGACCATCAGACCGAAATAGTGGCATCTCGTAAATTTGTAGAAACGGTTTTTTTCAATCATTACCTTGGCACTACAGACGATTTCGAAAAACTCTTGGAAGCATTCGAAAACGCCAGAGAAATGTCATTAGATGAACCTGAATGGCAGTTTGATGCAAGCTTCAGAAAATTTAAAGTCAGTAATGGCATTCTATCGCTGTTCAAAATGCTAGTCGGCGGCAAAAATCCACGTTAGGGTGGTCCAAAAAAGTAAAGTGTCGAAAAGTTTGGGGCACCAGCGTTAAAACGAATCTAAATGGATCCCTGATAAAAAGTGTCTATGGACGCAACTCAATCCGGAGTGATCTAGGGGTTCCGCAAAATCAAAATAGTCAAAAAATCCCAAAAACAGTGAAAAACGTAGACTTTTGCGAAATTGCATGAAACTAGTATAAGGGTAGGAGTCATGTTCAGGCAAGTTTAATGAAATCCGTTCAGAATAGTCCGCAGAGAACGTTTTTTGACTTACTTCGAGTTTCCGCACGCTGTCGGAATCATGGGAGCCCATTGAAGAACAAAGTGTACCCAACTTTTCCTAGCGCCAGGCCGCGACGACATCAGGTAGTGGCAAAGTAATTTAAGGGAAATGTTAGGAATGAACAGTACTTTTAATAAAAAAAATAACACTTGGGTTCAATTCACAAACTTGAAGTTTCCTGTGTCTTAAAAGTTGACCCATATTTCTTCACGATAATGTTAGAACCGCAAGAAGTCATTTGTTCCTACGTTTGAAATTTTTCGACTCCGCATCTTTTTATTCCCTAAAAGATAATCGAAAATGGAAGGTCAAGTTCGAAGATGAGCAAAATCGGTCTACGGAAACCGGAGTTATGACAAAAAAAGTGGTCAAAATCGGTGTTTTTTAAGAGTATCTGGAACTTTTTCGCATATATCTCTGCGAAACAAGCATGGTAATTGGTTTTCATGGTTTTAAATGAAAGTTACGTACCTAAGGAAAGCAACCAAATAAATTTAGTGAAAATAGACTGAGTGGTTTTAGCTGTAGGGTAAATAGAGTGGACCAAACTCGGGCTACTCGACCGTACATGATACTTTGTGGATTTTCATGTTTATTTCCATTCTATTTGATTTTTTTTAAATTGTTTTTTATGACAGGCTATATATCGAAGACGTCGGCAGCCAATTAAATTCGTTTCCACCAATTGGTCTTTGAAAATTTACATCAATAGGTTGTGCATTTCGTCGAACGAAATCTTCAACGTTTTTTATCGTCGCGTCTTTATCTTTTATGCCTATAATAAATTGCAGATTTTACATAGAAAATGTATCGACGGTATCTGTCTAATTCGAAAATAACACTTATCTTCCGAACAAAAATAGCCATTTATCATACAAGGGTTGTACTGAAAGTTTTTGCAATCTGGTGCTAACAGTAGTGCCATCATGCTGTCAATGTTAAGTTTTGTTTCTTTGCCGGTTAGTGTAATGTTAAAATATTTTTCTTGGATGTAGCGGCATCGGGTATATGAAAATCAAACGACGTTTTTAACTATATTTCGAGCTACATGTTTGGCTCTTCTTCAGGCTCTACTTTATTATCTTTTACATTTATCACGGAAAATCATTGAAAAATTATTAAAAAATTTACATCAAATAAGTAGCACACATATCACATATCACCTACATCCAAGAAAAATATTTTAACATCATGCTGTCAATGACGTTTTCGTATTTAACATTTTCTGAGATAAACGCCATTGACAGATCGAAAAAACGTTAACTCGTTCTTTTTTACCATCGCATCGTTGTGAAAAAGAGTCTATTTGAATGGAAACTTTTCGTCATTTTTTTCCGACGCGCCATTTCTAGAACACTAAGCAACACAACGGTATATTACTTTGCTCTCCAAAGCAACGCAGTAAGTCTATCTCATAAAACGTCATTTTGTATGAAAATAGGGTAGTACCCGCTTTAAAAACGATGGTATAGCAGATTAGCAACTCCGCGAAGGGGGTGGGGAAGGGGGCAAGCAGTCATGTAGACTTAGAGAGATAGGAGGGGGTTACGATTTTGTGCAGCGTGACAGACTGGAGATAAGCGGATTGGTTGAGAACGAGCAGCCGAAGTAGAACCAATTCGAAAATATTCTTACCGAGTTGCGAACATTGTCGACACGATTGTTTTAGTGCAGTTTCTTCGAACTGTAGTCAAATGTTTTTTTTCACCAATTTTAAAAATTGGTTTTGGGCAACTTGCAACCTCTCTATGTGACTAACAGCACAATCTCACCACACGGGGCCGCGTACAAAAGTATAGATCTGAACGAGGACTTGAAAAGCAACATACATTGATCGCATACATTTGGTGGCCTTCAACAGAGCATATCCAACGTTGTGACTGAACGTTAGCTTGCGATCAAGCATTACTCCCTGGTACTTAAGAGAACTCGACCAAGGTACGGAGTTTTCTGCAAGACACGCTTCACGGTGAGGCAGGACGAAGCACGAAGATCATATCTCCTAGGAACCTTAAGGTCAGCCATATGTAGGTTATATAAACAGGGACTCAGTACGCTATCTTGTGGTAGTTTTTCTGGTACGAAGAATTCCCTAGAGCATGCGCCAGAGACAAAGACGTGGAACGACCGTTCTGCCAGAAAAGAGCGAATAATTTTAATCAATGGATTCGGACAAAAGCTTATACGGGAGACCGTCGAAAGGCGTCAAAAGGATCGTGTCGAAAGCTTTTTCTACAGGAACGGAAAAGTGAAAACCGACAAAATTCTGATTTATCATACGAATTTACCAAGGTTGTGCTCGCCAGTCATTTTTTTAGCGACGCTAACGCTAACGCTAGTTTCGAAAAATACTAGCGTCGCGTCGCTAACTGATTCCCTAGTCTAAAAAAAACACGCTAATTTTTCGCTAATAATCCAAAATCTGGAATAGAAAAAACACCAAAAATTTTTGAAAAACTTGTATTCGGTCGAAAATAGACTGATGACTTGTGATGAACAGCTCCATATTTTAGCGAATCCATAGAAATCGCTAGACCCCGGTTGTACCGAGTATTGTTCATAATGAAACATCAAAATGTCGGTAATCAACCCCCTTCAATATATCAAGTTGCATGACTTGGCTGATGATTGGCACTAGATGCCGAAATATTGATGTTTCTAAAATGTTCAAGAACTCGGCGATCCTAGTTGAGTTCAACCTGAGCGTCATTACAATGACAAAGTAATCTCATTAACTCAAAAATTCTTCATTCTGTTACTATGACTAGACCGCTATAATCAAGAAAAATGGCTACTTCAGCCAAATAACCATTGTGATCCAACGGTCGAGAAAAATTGATAAATATATAGGGTATCTCTCTACCCAAAGGTTTTCGTATGACAACTTATTCGAAATTTTAGTTTTATTGAATTACAAAATAAAAAATGCAGACAGACAATGAATTTTTAAGTGGGGTTCATTGTATAGAATACCTTAATCATAATTGTTACTTATATATTCTACGGACATTTTTATTAAGCAACGTCAGTTGTTCCGTATACCTGCTTGCTATAAATCAAATATTACAGAACATTTTAGGAGACTTTTGTATATCTGTTCTACACTTTCAGACACACATGATTTATAATGGTTCTTCGTTAAAATTGATGGCAATTTAAATTAATAGTAAATTGGTTAGTCATTGTTCTATCGTATGGATGAATTTAAGGTGAAAATATTTGCGTGGGAATATTTTTCGAAAATTGGTTATAGGTCACTCAAGGACGTACATTCACAAAGTACGTACGCAAAAACGGTTGAAAATTTGTTTGACCACATTGACCACATCGTGCGATAGTAGAACTACTATCGTGCGAAACCGAACCCGAATTGTTTTTTTCGGGTTCATGGGTTTCGGGTTTCGAAAATTTTAATGAGGTCGGGTTTGGTCCGGGCCGAGTTTGGAAACAGTTCGGGTTTCGAAAAATTTTATTGGGTCGGGTTCGGTCCGGGTCGGGTTTTTGTATCATTTTATTCGGGGCGTTGAAATAATTTTTGTTTGGAAGTAATTTGGGTTGTGAGTTTCGAAAAACTTGAGTGCCTGGTTCGGTCCGAGTCGGATTTTGAAACAGTTCGGGTTTCGGGTTTCGAAAATTTTGATCGGGTCGGGTTCGGTACGGGTCGGGTCTTGAAACAATCCGGGTTTCGGGTTTTGAAAAATTTTATCGGGTCGGGTTCGGTCCGGGTCGGCTTTCGAAAAATAGTCGACCCGCTCATCTATAATTACAAGAGTTAAGCAATATTTCCATAGATAAGTTCGAGAGTTTTTGCAACATCTATTTTGATGCGTACGGGTCTCTTGAATATGTTTAAGAATACATTACTCAGCTAATATTATAATTGCCTTTGACTCAGTGGTTTACACTTGTCGAAATACAAATTTCGACTGATTACTTCGTACAATTCATGCAAATGGTGCGTTTTTTATTTCTCTTGTTTATATTTTCACGTAGGACGACGAGATGTGTGATAGCTGTAAGAAAGTCAGGACGTCAAAAACGAACAGAGCTTTACACCAACAAAATACGAACCAATTGTTATATAAAAAAAGTTTGAACGACGTTATGATGTCTTTGTGTTGTTCTACCAATGTTATGGGAAATGTCTCTACGTTCTGGGATTCGAGGACGATATGAATTTCTTCGAGCGATTGTTATGAGCGAAGCCAATAAGTTGAACGATTTGGAGATGTCGAGAATGTTGTATGCTTGAATATGCTTCTGCCGTGGAATCTCTGAATTCCCGTCGGTCAGATTTGTTAGGTACGCTTCACTTTATTTTTCTCACAGAATTTTTATTTATCGCAGTTAATAGTGCGGTAATTCTTTATATGATTATTATTTAATTTTTATCTTAGATTCGAAGTTAAAAGTTCGAATCTAAGACAATGAAAACGACACAAACACCTTTTACTTTTCTTGACTGTAATTTCTACTAAGTATTTTACACCTTTTTGCTTAATTCTTTACTCTAGTTTTAAATTGTAAATTTTGTGAATTTTAAGAGGTTGAGAGCTCTTTTTATTTTTTTGGTTTCCTAGTTGAAAGTAGGAATCAGACTGAATTTTGGTTGTGATTTAATTTGACCTATCGACTCGCATTTACCAAAAATGCGAATCGATAACGTCCAAAAATTTGTCTATTACCAATAGGAATACTTATTGCATTTCATAATGCAATAAGTATTTATTTTCTTTTCGAGTGCATTAACTTCGTATATGCGTGCTATTCTCGCCTACAAAGTTAATGCATCGTCAACACGTGCTTGCCAATAATATCATATTGACCCGTAAACCTTTTTCTTTGCCTCGTGTAATATGAGGCGATTGCATAAGAAAAAAAATGTATATGTCATGCTGCTCGTAAACAATACATTGTTTACGAGTTGAAAATATGCTATGACAATTTTTTTGTAGGTCTTAAAATTGTTGATATGTTTATTTGAGCTGGATATGATAAAACTTTTGGAGAAAGTTTTATCATAGACAGCTTATAGTTGATGTGGAAAAATCCACATACAACACAATGACATAAGAGTATCCACGCAATGCGGTGAAAGATCCAAAAAAAAGTGGTGCTGGTTTAGCTGTCAGTCTGCGGATGTTTGATTTTGGTATGGAAATGAACATTCAACCTGTGATATTTCAATATTTCTGGCGGCGCTAACGCTAACGTAAATTCGAAAAATATTAGCGACGCTAGCTGCAAGTAGCGAGGCTTTTCAAAAACTAGCGCGCTAGTAGCGCTAATTTTCGCTAATGGTATAAAGTTTTCATTGCATTGAAATAATTCAAAAAATAAGAAAATTTTTGCGGAAATCGTCTGACCTAAAAATATATTCAGAAAAGCTGAAAAATCTTTCACTACTACAAAGTACAACTGTGCTGCACTTTACAATTCCCTACATAGAAAAAATTAGTTAAACTCTCTATTTATACTATATCTGCCGAAGTCACAGTCAACGCGCACCTACGAGGATTTTCACTTACGTCGTCGTCGTGGAAAAGGTTCATCTTTTTTGTGTACCAGCGTCTCACAGAATTTTTGAGAAACTTGAATTGCAAATTAACGATAAAGCGCGATGCTGTGCAGCTTAGGCGTAACATGGCAGTACATGTATCGAACGTTCAGTCGTCATATGCTAATCAATACTTGTGTTGCGTGAAAATGATTTTTTTTGACATTTCAGTAAATTTTTTTTTCAAAACGACGAAGTGGAAATCGAGATTTTCGCTAGTCAAATTTTGGCTGTACATACTGTGGAAATTTGAATTCTAAAAAATTCGAGTTCATACAGTTGCGAAGTAGCGACTAGCGAAATGGGTTCGCTAGTTGACTGATTAGCGGATCGCTGGCGGTTACTAGCGAAGTGACTAACAAAAAAGCTAGTAGCGTCGCTAACCCAACCTTGATATTATCATCATGTTGACATGCGACAATATTTTTACATTAACTACTGTTACATCAATTACTGTTATCTCTCTTCCAATAAATACTAACAAATTTGTTTTAATTCTTGAATTAAACTAAAAAAAAAAAATTAACTCAAAATATAAACATATGAAGGGACCCGTACGTATCAGCACAGATGCGGCAAACAGAGCTGATGTTACGAAAAGACTGGAACGTATTTAAGTAAATATTGCGTTCACATTAAATTGTATTGGAAATTGCCAATAGGGACAACCTACAATCGCTATCTCGAAGGTATTCAGAATGACTTAACGAAGAACCCAAAGAAATTTTGGTAACATTTTTGAATCAATAGTTAGACTCACAGTCGACCTTAGATGCGTCATTTCAAAAGTTCAGCACGGATTTTGCAAAGGTCGTTCTACAGTAACAAATCTCGTTGAGTTTACGAACTACGCATTAACCCTGATGGAATCGGGTTTACAAGTTGATGCCATTTATACGGACATACGTAAAGCGTTTGATCGGGTGAATCACCGCCTTCTCGTTCAAAAACTGAAAGAATTGGGAGTTCACTCGTGCTTACTCAACTGGTTGAAGTCGTATTTGGAAAATCGTTCACAGTTTGTTAAGATTGTCAGTTGGAAATCCTCTAGCTTTGACGTGCCATCTGGACTGCCTCAGGGAAGTCACCTCGGGCCGCTTCTCTTCATTCTGTTCATCAATGATGCAACGGAAATTTTCCAATTCGCCAAAGTAGGCGTTTTCGCAGATGACTTGAAGTTATATGCGAGTGTTATTTTAACGGTGAATGTCTTGCATTTACAGGAGGATGTTGATCGGTTTGCCGAGTGGTGTAAGAAAAACAAAATGGAGTTAAGCATAGATAAATGCCAAACAATGTCGTTTCGTCGCAAATCGAATCCGATAGTTTATGACTACAGCATAGCATACACCCTTATTTTAAGAGTTCGGGAAATATGTGATCTTGGTGTTATTCTGGATGAGAAACTAGACTTCAGCGCTCAGCAGCCATATTGCCAAAATTGACTCGAAAGCATGCTCGATGCTAGGTTTTTTGAAAAGGATTTGTTATGATTTTAGAAATCTCAAGTCCCTGACAAGCATTTATAACGCACATGTGCGATCGCATCTTGAATATGCGTCAGTAGTTTGGAACCCTAGCCATGATGTCCACATTGACAAGATCGAGTCGGTCCAGAAGCAGTTTATTATATATACGCTTTGAGGAGGACGGTGAGACGAGATTCTAATTACCGACTACCACCATACTTAGATAGGTGTAATTCGTTGAGGTTGGAATCACTAGCAAGACTACGTTCAAACTTTAGTATATTCTTCGTCTTCGACGTGTCGAGAAGAGTCCTTGATACTCCTCAATTACTACATTTATTCGAATCCTTGAGGAACGTCCAGACACACAGCTATTCGTTGCGTGTACTGAACATGCTTCGCAACGTTTTTCACAGAACGAACTATGGGGCACCCGAACCAATCAACAGAGCACCGAAGTTGTTCAACAAAGTCAGCCACTTGTTCAGCGATGGAATTTCAAGGAGTGTATTCAGAGCAAATGTTCGAGCACTCAACGCGATATGACTGGTTCACCCGTCTCAAAATCTGCTTCTGTTTGTTCTGCTTCTGATTCGAGTGATGCGAACTATGTCATGAAGTTGTCTCACAGTTTATGTATTTCAAATCAATAGTTGTGCGCCACGTTAAATGTGATTTTACCATTAAGTTAAATTTATAACGTTTCGGTAAATAAATGTATAAAATTAAATTAAAAATTGAAAAACCCGTCGAAGAACCGGTGTGAAAAAATTCTCCGAGCACACAAAATTGACCTCCAAATAGAGAAAAAAGTTCTCCTCAATTTTGTCTACAACATAGCAAAAAACCATTTTTTGGGCTAGGGCCGACCTTAGCACTGACCTAGGGCACTAAGTAGAGGCCTCCGACACATACTTCCATAGACAAAATCTTTCCCTTAATTTGCTCTACAACATAGCAAAAAACATTTTTTTGGTTAGGGCCGTAATTAGGACCGACATGAGGCCCACTTGAGCCCTAAGCGCAGACAAAAGTTCTTCCATTAATTCTCGGCCGTGCCGAGATCTTTCAAACAAAGTTTTTGAAAATCGGAAGAGATTTACTCTAGTTATGTACAAAAAACACGTAGGGCCCTAACAAAGACTCGTTTGTAGTGCCCTAGCTCAGTCAGTCCAACGACTCAAATCAAAAATGTTTCTTCTACAAATTTTCGGTCATACCCAGATCTTTCAAACAAAAAAAATTTTGAAAATCGTGACAGATTTACTCGAGTTACGTACAAAAAACACATAGATCCCTAGCAGAGACTCGTTTTTAGTGCCCTAGCTAAGTCCAAGGACTCAAATTAAAAACATATGCAGGGGACCCGTACGTATCAGAATAGATGCGGCAAACAGAGTTGATGTTACGAAGAGACGTATTTAAGACGTATTTATTAAGAAACGTATTTAAGCAAATATGGCCTTAACTCTTAAGTGTATGAAATTACGTCCGAAAAACCCGTCCGAAGAAACGGTGTAAAAAAACCTTTCCGAAAGCACAAAATTGACCCCCAAATATAGAAAAATGTTCTACTCAATTTTCTCTACACATAGAAAAAAACATTTTTTGGGCTAGGGTCGACCTTAGTGCCGACCTAGGGCCCTAAGTAGAGGCCTCGGACACACAATTCCATAGCCAAAAATGTTTCCCTCAATTTCCTCTTGAGCCCTAAGCACAGGCAAAAGTTTCTTTTATAAACTGTCGGTCATGCCTAGATCTTTCAAACAAAAAAAAAATTTGAAAATCGGAAAAAATTTACTCGAGTTATGTACAAAAAACACATAGCCCTCAATTGTAGTGCCCTAGCTAAGTCCAAGGACTCAAATTCCATAAATTGTCTCGGCTATGCCCAGTTCTTTCAAACAAAAAAAAATTATGAAAATCGAAAAAGATTTACGCAAGTTATGCACAAAAGACCAAAAACCACTTAAACGGTTCTAGCTCGGCGGCCCTTGGGCCGACAGTGCCCATATTCAATCCCATAAAAGATATTTCGATTACCTTTCAGGGAAAAAAAGTTTTTGAAAAACGGTTGAGTTTTACTGGAGTTATCGTGTTGACAGACGGACGGACGGACGGACGGACGGAAAATCGAAGTTCTTCGAAAAGGGGTCTTATGCGTTTAGCACGACGTTTGTAACCAGTCGAATTTCCACCCTGGAGTAGGGTGGAGCATCGATCGTGGTCCTTAGATGACGAATCAGCAATAAAAAAATGTCCGTCCGTCCGTCTGTCAACACGATAACTCGAATAAAACTCAACCGATTTTCAAAATCTTTTTTTTTCCCTGAAAGGTAATCGAGAAATCTTTTATGGTATTGAATCTGGGCACTGTCGGCCCAAGTGCCGCCGAGCTAGGGCCGTTTAAGTGGTTTTTGGTCTTTTGTACTTTGTACATAACTCGAGTAAATCTATTCCGATTTTCAAAATTTTTTTTTGTTTGAAAGATCTGGGCATGACCCACAATTTGTGGAAGAAACTTTTTTTTTTGGAGTTGTTGTCTGGCTGGTCTGTTTAAATAATTGGCTGATGTTGTATTGCTTGGGAGAAACGACCTGGAACCTTGAAAACCGCTGCGGGCCACCAGGTGGGCATAACAAAGATCTGCGGAACATAGACAAGAATCCCATGGTCACAGCACTAGTTCACCACGTAAGCCTTATTAGCCATAAATTTAATTTCGCTGGAAATCCACGAAACCAACCAGATCCTTCTCCACGAAGGCTATGCTGTGAATTTCAAGAAGGATGCTGAACACGTGACACCAGGGTTCTATAACCTAATTAAACAATGTGAACGTAATGAACGGTCAGCCAAAAATTCACATTGTAAACCCAGACGCGAACGGACAACACCAAAATATAATTTCTGACAGGTATTTATTTAAAAAACGAAAACAAACGGACAGTGATTTGTAAGAAAATTCAAAGAAGCGTTTCGTGATAATCTGTAATTAAAGTAAATTATAAAATTATAGTTATGACCTAAACGTTAAGCTAAGAAATTATTGTAATCTGTTTTATTACTTGGCGATGAAGATGGACGGTAACGGCGTCCGAATGCAATGTGCATAGTAATAAAAACAAAAGCAGAGTAGCGTAATGTTTTTAATTTGGTCTCGGCAAGCAATACAACATCAGTCAAGAAACTCTTTTTAATTTGAGTCCTTGGACTTAGCTAAGGCAATAAAACGAGTCTTTGTTAGGGCCCTACGTGTTTTTTGTACATAACTCGAGTAAATCTTTCCCGATTTTCAAAATTTTTTTTTTGTTTGAAAGATCTGGGCATGATGAACAATTTGTCGAAGAAACATTTTTCGATTTGAGTCTCTGGACTTAGCTAGGGCACTACAAACGAGTCTTTGTTTGGGCCCTACGCGTTTTTTGTACATAACTCGAGTAAATCTCTTCCGATTTTCAAAAACTTTTTTTTGTTTGAAAAACCTCGGCATGACCGACAATTTGTAAAATCAACTTTTGCCTGTGCTTAGGGCTCAAGTGGGCCTCATGTCGGTCCTAAGGTCGGATCTAACAAAAAAAAATGTTTATTGCTATGTTGCAGAGCAAATTGAGGGAAACATTTTTGTCTATGGAAGTATGTGTCCGAGGCTTCTACTTAGGGCCCAAGGTTGGCCCTAGCCCAAAAAATGGTTTTTTGCTATATTGTAGACAAAATTGAGTAGAACATTTTTCTGTATTTGGAGGTCAATTTTGTGCGTTCGTAGAATCTTTTTACACAGTTTCTTTGGACGGGTTTTTCAGTATTGCCCTATGGGCGATTTCCAATGTGAACGCAATATTTACTCAAATACGTTCCTGTCTTTTCATAACATCATACGGGTCCCCTGCATATGTTTTTTATTGCTGATTCGTCATCTAAGGACCATGATCGGTGCTTCCCCCCTACTCCCGGGTCGAAATTCGACTGGTTACAAACGTCGTGGTAAGCGCATAAGACCTCTTTTCGAAGAACTTCATTCTTCGTACGGGTCTAAAAATCGGAATATTTCCTTCAACTAAGAAATCTTGTCTTGAGTTCGCGCTCATATTCGAAAAATTTCATAGAAAATACGTAAAATACAAATATACACACACGACTAAACATTTCGATTTTCACCTTTGCTTCACTTTAAGTTTGCTTTCGTGTTTCAGGCTGACAGTCTACTGACACTCTTATGTCATTGAGAGAAGATCTTTATTTACAAAAACAAAGTGTGCCTCCTTGTAGAAGGTTGCTCGACTACACAGCATATCTATTAATAATTAATTACAAAAAATTTACAGGTAACGCGAGATATACAATATTCAAAACCTTATGACTATTTAGCGTATATGTGGTTTTTTATAATTTGGATCGTTCGGACTAAAATTCCTTCTGTAATCGTCGTCAAATTTGAAACATCTAGCTTGAACTCGTTGAAGAAGTCGAGCACACTTTGTCCCACTGAACCACGGCTTCCAAACCAAAGCCCGTGAACTGACCAATTGCGACTTCCGAATGTGGCTTTGTACTTCTACTGGTAAAACGGGATATTACAACTTATTACAATATTTCTTATATCTAATGATTACAATTTTTCTTGAAGACAAGGAGGTCGTAGTGACATTCGTTGGGTTGATTTGTAATGTAGTGCACTCTGCCGGGAGGTTAGCTGACTAACGGGTTCGGCGTCCAATGTGGTAGCGTTATTGTCCGCAGTGACCGCGTGTCCCAAGTACGTGATTTTTTATGGGTTGCTACGTTCGCGCCTTTTGTTGAATGCCGATATCCAGACTTTGTGGGTTCAGCACCATCTGTGGTCGAGTAGCTGCAGCTGATGACCATGTGGTTGTATTTCTCGACCATTCTGTTGTACACAAACTGCTACGTAGGTGAGTGACGTCACGGTCCGATTTATTGTGTACATAAATTTCCTTCTTGTCGGCTTGGATTTTCGAGTCTTGGTCATCGTCACTATTTTCGTACCTTATTGTGAGGTCAATGGTGTAACCGTTTCGTGACTTAATGTCGATCGCAATGATGTCGCTGAATCCGGAACGACCATCGCTGTCCAGGGTATAGACTTCTTCGAAACACTAAAATCCTTTGGCACGCAGTAATTCAGTAATTTGATGTTTCACATTGTGGTGTCTTGAAGTGATTTGCTGGTTGTTTGAAGGACAGCTTCCAGTTACGTTTGTTTCGTTCTTTACGTTGCAGAGGTTGGAAGCACTTTCAATACCCGGCACCCCATTCAAATTTGCATAATTACTGTTTAATTTGATAGCGGCAGTCCATTCGGATGGGTAACCTCCAAACAACGGAAGAAATGGATACCGGTTATGAATTCAACAACACAGCCTCCGAAAGGACAGGATAAACTGCAACGACTCAAATAACGGAAAAAGGACAACGATTTAAAACTAGGCACATGGAATGTAAGATCTTTGTTGCGGCCAGGAGGATTGAGATCTCTCACAAGTGCGCTAAGAGCGGCAAAAATTGACAGAAAAATTACAAGAAACGAGATGGCCTAGGAAGGACACCATGATCAGTAGCGACTATAAGTTCTACTACAATGGGAAGAGTAACGACAGTCCAAGAGAGTATGGAATAGGTTTCATGGTTTTCGGCACAGCTAGAAACGCGGTGATCGGTTTCAATCCTGTTGACGAGCGATCGTACTCTCTACGGATAAGAGAAAAAATTTTCAACTATACTCTTATTAACGCCTACGCACCCATGGAGGAAAAAGACAACGAAGCGAGGAGCTATTTTACGAGAAACTGGTGGAGATATACGATCGAGCACCGAAACGTGACATTAAGATTCTGCTTGGAGATTTGAATGCCAAGATAGGTCGCGAAGTCTTCTATCGTCCCACAATTAAGCTAAAGGACACTCAAGGATTTTGCTGTAACACCATACTCGCACATGATCGAACCTTGTCAGTTTATAGAAATAATAACTTTTTTAAGTTGCTACATTTTGTTGTCACAACGTAAACATTGTGGCGATTGTGGCAGTTTGAAATTTTTTGGCAAACAATTTACGGATTTTTTTAAATTGAAAATCAGAGTTCAAAAGTATGTACGAAAGCGATTATTTTAAAATTATGTGCAACTTAATGCTCATTTAATTTTGTTTATAGTGGCGCCGTCGAAGAAGTGTTTTGTGCCTGGATGTCCCAACGAAAAAACAAAAAATCGGGAAAAATATTTGAAAGTTCCACCGATGAAACAGAGCCGTAGCCAGACTGATATTGCAGGGGTGGCGCGCGCCCCCAAAGTTCACGAGTGTTATAAAAGTAAATAAGCTGTATCTATCGTATATGACAATGGAACATTTTTATAAGGTGTTGTGTAGATTTCTGTCCGAAGTTTAACATTCGCACAAAGCAGTTTAACGTAGAAGCGTCTTGATATAAATTTTACTAAAATTGTTGATTTCCGAATTTTCTATAATATTTTAAGTCGCGAGCGGAGCGAGCGAAATTTTTTGACTTTCATGGTTAGGCCATTTCAAAATTTTGGCATCAGATTAAGCCCAAAATACCTGTAATACCCGACTAGCGTAACATGAGACTTACAGAACTTTCACAGTTTGGCTTGAATGTATGTAAATTTAGCTAAATTGTTGTGTGTTTCAACGGACTAACTCTAGTGACTTTTTCGTACAAACATACGTTTTCGAAAAATAGAGTCTACAATTCTCTTCCAAAATACGTTACCTGAAAGCACCAATTATATCCTTTCAAGGCTTAAGGATTAACGAGATTGATTTTTTATTTGTTGAAGCGTTTCATTTAAGAAATATTTATTTAAATTTTTTTAATTTAATTATTCTAATATTTAATTCTAATTAATTAATGTCTAGCTCTTGTATTTCAATTTGAATATATGTGAAAAGTTAGCTGACTAAGAAAATCTCTTAAGAAGGTTGCAATATTTCTAAAGGGGGCGCAAACTTTTCTAGAGGGGGCGAAGCCCCCTCTGCGCCCCCCTGGCTACGGCCCTGCGATGAAACTTCCTCGCCTGTACATTTACTTTATGAGCCCAGTCTTAATGAAATCGAAGAAGACGATGAAAGCGGAGGATTAAGTGAAGACAATTTTGATGAAAATGTTGATGATGTCGATTCTGGTTTGTCCGAAAAGGACAAGACAGTAATTTGTGATTTCACAATGAAGATGATGTTAAAGAATTTGATTCATTGGTATTACACAAGATATGACACAACGAAAGTCTAACAATTTTAGGTGACACTTTCGATATAGGTAGGCACCAAGCAGGTAGGATCTTTAGAACGGATTAAGAAAAAATTGCAACTTGCCTACAGCCTAAATTACTTCATTAATTCAAACACGATTCAATTCAATTTAAACGTTGACTTTCTGACGTTTTGACATTAAAAAGTTCATATTTTTTGTTGGTACCAATGTGACAAACAAATATCTTATGTTGTAACTGCTGTTAGTAAATATTCGCGCGAATTATTTGAATGAAGGACTTGAAATCGATATAAATAATAAAAAAAATTATTATGTAACATGGGGAAACCCCGTTCCTCCTACATATAACCCCAACTTATCGAAATAAAATACAAAAAAAATCATGCTCTAGCTTAATTGGTAAATACAGCCTCCATGAAAACTCTAACGACAACGGTACGTGGGTAGTTCATTTCGCAGCATCAAGAAACATGGTCGTGAGCAGTACGTATTTCGAACATAAAAAGCGACATGGGTAATGGACCCGATGGACAAACCAAAAACCAGATTGATCAAATGTATTTGATGTCAGGGGCTGTAGATGACCAAATGTTGATTCTGACCACTACTTGGTTAAAGCGGTTATTAGGATAGGAACGTTTTGATCGAAATTGAAAACTCGGAGGAAACTCGGAACTTCTATCGGAAGTAAGCGAATCTTAAAATGGTTACAGTCAACAACCTTTCTGTGTAATAGACCTGTCCAAAAATGTATGGGAAAATTAAGTTGTCGAAAAGTTGTAGGCTTAGCCCGGAAAACGGTGCCAAATGTTCCCCTGACAAAAAATTTCTATGGGGCTGAGGCCCAAAATGGCGATTTAGGGAGTCCTCAAATCGAAAAACTGAAAAAAATCGTCGAAAATGGAGTAAATTTCGTCACTTTAGACAAATTTAATGTTCCAGATCGATCTTGAAAGCGAATGTCAAGGCATTTGGTTATTTTAGATCAAAATAGTCCTGAAAACACGGGGAACATGTCTGTAGGGTCTTCTGGGCTCCCAGCAGCTGTGGAGTCTCACTCAAAGGCCAAGGTGGTGTCCGGCAGTGTCGGAGCCCGTTGGAAAATTTCTGAATAGCTATCTCATTACTTATATAAGGGAAATGTTGGCCTAGGGTAGGACTACAAAATATTTGAAAATGGTGGCTATAGGTGTAGAGATGTAAAAATTTTTAACGCTCAAGCGGTAGAGCGGTCCAAATTTGTATGGAAAAATTAAGTTGTCGTAACGTTTGAGGGCCCGGTCGACTATCCATGCTATTTGGCGTCCCGAAAAATGTTCTAAATGTCACAATCAAGGCCGCGTTTGAATTGGTAGGAGGAGCAAAAATTGCAAAAACTCGGGAAAGTCCATTTTTTGTTCAAAAATTTAATTCGTTAAAAAACAAAGAATTTCATTAAAATTTATTGAAAATGGAAACAAACATTAAAAACAAACAAAAATAAATAAACATTTGGATGGATAACAAAGGCTTATTGCTGAAATAGGAAGTTTTTTTGGATTTTACTGAAAATTTATTGCAGTGATCTTCAACAATTTGAATCATTTTTTGTTTTTCAGCTTCATTATAAGACAATAAGCAGTACGGTCCCAATCCCCATCCCTCCCTTCCAATTGCCTTTAAGGGAACGTTGGCGATCCGAAGCAATTGAATGTTTACAGTCTCTTTTAGCTGATAGTACCAGCTATATTCCTCGAAAAGATTACAGGGAGTTGATTGACTTAACATTAATCATTCTGGGCGTTCGTAATACAAACTACAAACTGAAAGTACCGGGTGGGTCGCATCGAGCACATTGGATGTGCAAAGTAAATTACACATTCAAAATATACTTGTTACGTAGAGAGCTGAAAATCTCCATCGTGGTTGCTGAAGCTCTGGAAGAGTTTGGTTTGTTTTGCAGTGTGCTGTATGTTAAGCAATGAGTGACCTGCCCTCTGCTTTGTGATACTGATGTAAATCGCACTATTGCACGCAGCGCAATGCTCAAATTTCATGGGTAATCGTGGTACCTTGGGCGAGAACTCACTGTTTTCTCGTTATTCTCATATAAAGTACCGGTCAGCGAGAAACGAGAAGCGATTGCGAAAATGAAATCTTGTGATGGAAAGTGGCGTCGGTCACTTCTGCCAAATTTTACTCAGCTACATCTTAAAGGAATATGTGATTTAATCACATCAAGATCCTTGTTTCCTATTTATAAGATAAGTTCGTCGACGTTCTAATATATGCTCCATAACGATCCAACCACTTGGCACTCAAATCCTGAATTCCAACAGGTAATAGGACATTACGATTTTGTTTCCAAATTTTTGTTTTGACTCCTAGGAAATAATGCTATGAGTCATAGCAAATATTTTGAAGCACTCACGTACAATTTGTTACATGTTGATGCTAGCTAAATGCGAGGTGAGGTAATGACGCATTTAGAGAGCAGAAACATGTAAAACTTGTTTCATTATGATATGCTTCCATATTGTTATTCCAATGGATCCTATATTTACTTCCCCAGCTCAAATGTTTTGTTCGTCAAATTAATGTTGTAAACGACGTCGCTGAAAGAGGTATAGCCCAGATGACAAAATACAACAGCTTATTGTCTTATAATGAAGCTGAAAAACAAAAAATAATTCAAATTGTTGAGGATCACTGCAATAAATTTTCAGCAAAATCCAAAAAAATTCCCATCTAAATGTTTGATTATTTTTGTTTGTTTTTTACGTTTGTTTCCATTATTGATGAATTTAAAAGAAAATCTTTGTTTTTTAATGAACTTGTATTAAATTTTTGAAGTAAAAATGGATTTTCCCGAGTTTTAGCGATTTTTCACACAAATCTCTTTAACTTTCCCGAAGAAACCAACTGCCTAGATATTCTAATTCAGAAGATAACATTTTTGAGTATAGTCGAAGACAGCTGGCATACATTTTCTTAAGATCCCAAAAAATTCTCCTGAACAAACTCTATAACATCGTAGAAGACACCAACTCTCTGAGTATTCTCATTCCGAAGCTAAAATTTGAAAACAAAAAAAACCAAATTTATTGCTTAAGAAAATTCAAGATGGCGCCGCTTTGACTGCTGGCAGACATTTTCTTAAGATCCCAAAAAATTTTCCTCATCAAACTCAAAAACTTTGCCGAAGAAACCAACTCAATAGGTATTGGGAGTCCGGAGCTAAAATTCGAATACTCCGAGCATTACCTGAAAAACCCTCGTAATTGACCACTTTTCCAGATGCCACGACTTTTCAAGATTTCTCCCAGAAAAGCAGCCTATGAAATCTTTCATTTGGGGCCGAGACTGACGTTCCCTGAAAATTTGAGGAAGATCGGATGTCTCGTTCATAATGATGAGAACAATAGAAAAATCGAAGATCCATAGAAAAATGTAATTTTCAAACCTCGATAATAATGATAATAATCCGCCGTTACAATCCGTCCGGGTCAGAGGCTAGATCGTTTTATTTGCTAGTTCCGCAATTTTTTGTGAGCTTTTGCTTTAGAGATCCTTTCGTTACCGACGTTTTTACTGTGTCAGTGGTAAATTGCACACAAACCTAGTGCCATCAATGATGTACTAGGGCGGAAACTAGTAGGGCTTAGAACGCCGGTTTGCCCCATAAATGTGTTTTACCGGCAGGCATTTTTTGGACCACATGCCTAACGTACGTGAATTCCGAACCACGCCTAAAGGTAGCTTGCATTTTACCACTAGGATTTCTTCTGGTGCCAATTATATCTACGTTCAAATCAGACTCACACTTACAGAGACTTACACAGAATTCATCGGATATGGGTGACGTCATATTTGTCATTCTTCTATGTACGATTCGTTGCGGCACCAAATTCACAACTACCCATATTATGAAGCCTGGGTGCGCCTAGGAACGTTACTTTCATGCTATACATTGAAGAAAAATCCTATACAGAATTTTGTCCCCACCAGAATTGAACCCGGATATTCTTGGTGGAAAGCCAGTACGTTACCACTGAGCGTTTTTTGAGTTTGTGAACCTTCTTTCGTGAGAACTGCGTCGCGATCTCCATTACCGCTGCGGACACGATTACTTCATGTGGATTCAAGGAAGAAATAAAGAATTTCAATCACTTATATCCACAAATATATTTTGCAGAAACAGTGAGTTAACAATAGAGTTAAATGTACAAACATGAAAGAAATAAAAATTATTTCAAGGACAATTATAGCAGACTATCAAAGTGTTCACGAATTTTATCGTATCCGAAAAAACTAACTTTATATCCAGCCAATCGACTAGCGAAATGAATGGCAAAATTTAATGCATAATTTTGATATAATGCAAAAATGATAGCAGCCGCAAATGTATCACCAGCACCCAACGAATCGATAACATTGTCCGGAGGATAAGCTTCAGCGGTAAATAAATTGTCGTTAGAATCTAGCGCCGCAACGCCGTCAGTACCCCATGGGCATATGATGATGTTACTATGGAAATGATAGTTGTGTAGATTCAAAACGAAATTCATGGAAGAAAAAACTGACCCGTTTTTTGTGAGTTGACGGAAGCTATGCACGGCTGAAGTTTTGTTTTCATATCCCAGATGCACGACAAATTCCTTACCTATGATAACGACGTCGGCCAAGTTGCTAAGCGAAACAATTTCCTCTTGTAATTTTTCCAGATCCAAAGAGATTGTAATTCTATCAGAAGGCAGTTTTTCCTTGTTGAAATCGACAACGGATTCCATCATTTTCAGAGTATCAGCAGGATGTCGTCCCTAGTCCATAAAAACACAATTTTGACTTGTCTAATCTTCTGAATCCTAATCTTCTGTTTACCTCAAAATGAATCCATCCAAAATCATTTAAATTCAATCCCTTGAAGTCATCATACGTAACGTATGGCATATTTGGATTTGAGTGAATAATTGTTCGTGACCCGGTTGATTCGTTTAGCAAAATTGATGATATTGGTGCTTCACAGTCGTGATACACACAATGACTGTAGTCGATTTTCCGATTCGTCATATCATCGAGAACGAATTGGAACATTTTCAATTTGGTCAATGGACCGAAAAATTCGCATTTCGTATTCAATTGACTGAGTACTGTACAATTATTCGATGCATTTCCACCTCGTTGCCAGCGTCCGTGTTTACTTCTGTAAAGTAGTCAAATTTGCCGTTTTGTTTTCGTTATTTCGACAGGTACGCAGTATATGAAAATAATTTTTGATGCTGGAATATGCAACAATCAAGGCTGTCAAGAAACCTCCCTCTTGTCCCTCAATTGGAAATTCGTTGCACACATGGACTACGTCAACGCAAGCTTACCTCTTATCTTGGTCTTCAATTGGAAATTCATTGCACACATGCACTATGTCTAACACGCACATTCCGACACATAAAATTGTCTTTTTATTTTCATCTTCTTTCTTAATCAGTGCACTGTCATTCATGTTTAATGGGAAAGAGTTTTTAAGTTAAGCAATTTTTTTTTCACCGATCGAACAACGTTTCTAACTCCAACTATTGCCAGATTGATAAACGAAATAAACTGTAAAAATAGACTACTCCCGGTGATAAACGAAAGTTTATTTTTTGATTCGGAATGCTAGTTTTTATTGCCTCGTGTATTTGGTCTTTTTACAGACTATTTTCAAGGCTAAACAATAAAACTAAATGAACACAGTAGAATCAAGTTTAGTTTCTTTTCCTGAAAATTATAGCGATGATTTCTGTTGTGGTTTCGATTTATTGTTGACATTGTTGACATTGTCACATTGCAAATTGACAAAACATGTGTGTGCGTTACTACACACAGGGTGTTTAATACACACGTCAGTCATACATTATGGTGACTTTCTCAATTTCACACAGCTTGATTATACATATTACTTACCACCGACTACACCGTCCACTGTTTTACATTTTACTTTCAGAGAGAGAGGGTTGTTCGATAATGACGTTGGCTGAGTGAGTACAGGGGGTTCACTTGCTATAAAAATATTCATACTACCCCTACACCAATTTTTTCGTGTCTTGAAACTGCTGTATTTTATAGTTACAAATCGATTGTTTCTTTTTCGGCAATAATGAACTTTTGGATGAATCTTTTATATTGAAACATACATATGGAGATTTAAAGATACCTTTAATGATGTTGTGAGAAATCGGAGTTTGCGTATTACAGTATCGTTTCTATGGTTTCCGAGTAAATAATGGGTTAGTGCATTTTGAAAGAAAATCTGCTAATTGAATTCAGATTTAGCGGATCTAGCGGATTTAGCACGCAAATAATGACAGGCCCCATACTATGTTAATATTATAAGATTATTGGCTCTGCGTGGAAACCGAGTAGTTAACGTCGAGTTATATTACATACACCGAGATTTATCGAAGTGTGTGTAATATAACGAGATGTTAATACAAGATCCCATTCAGAGAAAATACATTTTTTTATGTTCTAAATGTTGAATGCATTTACATACACACATTTACACGCACGCATATAGAAAGCACATTTTATGAGAGTTTTCAATTGAATCACATTTTAGCTGCGAGAATACAAATCGCAATTCATGCATTTTCGAAGAACATTGTGGTGTAGTGGTAAATATCGTTGATTGAGAATAAATGCAATAATTTCTCATTTACCATCTCAATAAGTTGCGGTTAAAGTGAGACTTATCGTCAGTATACAATAAATATTATGTTTTTGGACCCGTACGACGAACGTAGTGCTTCGAAAAAGGGTCTATTGCGTTTACCACTACGTTTGTAACCAGTCGAATTTCGACCCGGGAGTAGGGGGGAGCATTGATCATGGTCCTTAGATGACGAATCAGCGATAAAAAAAATGTCCGTCCGTCCGTCCGTCAACCCGATCTCGAGTAAAACTCAACCGATTTTCAAAAACTTTTTTTTCCCTGAAAGACAATCAAAAAATCTTTTATAGGATTGAATCTGGGCACTGTCGGCGCAAGGGCCGCTGAGCCAGGGCCGTTTAAGTGTTTTTGGTCTTTTGTACATAACTCAAGTAAATCTTTTCTGATTTTCATAAATTCTTTTTTGTTTGAAAGACTTAGGCATAGTCGACAATTTATGGAAGAAACTTTTTGGAATTTGAATCCTTGGATTTAGCTAGGGCACTACAAACGAGTCCCTGATGGGGTCCTACGTGTTTTCTATACATTACTCGAGTAAATCTTTTCTGATTTTAAATTTTTTTTTTGTTTGAAGGATCTAGGCATGACCGACAATTCATAAAAGAAACTTTTGCCTGTGCTTAGCGCTCAAGTGGGCCTCATGTCGGTCCTAAGGATGGCCCTAACCAAAAAAATTTTGTTTTGCTATGTTGCAGATCAAATTAAGGAAAACATTTTTGTCGATGGAAGTATGTGTCCGAGGCCTCTACTTAGGGCACTGGGTCAGTCCGAGCCCAAAAAATGGTTTTTTGCTATGTTGTAGAGAAAATTGAGGAGAGCATTTTTTCTCTCTCGGACAGATTTTTCAATATTGCCCTCTCGGCAATTTCCAATACAATTTAATGTGGACGTAATTTCATACACTTAAAAGTTAAGGCAATATTTACTTAAATACGTTCAAGTCTTTCCGTAACATCGACTCTGTTTGCCACATCTCTTCTGATACGTACGGGTCCTCTGTATATGTTTATGGGCCATTTTATTGGTAGGTTGCGAGGGAACCATGTGTTCTTGCTAAAAGTTCTGAAATCAGAGGTGGGTGACGCAGTAAGTTGTTTATCGGGGTGATGCGGCAATAAGGAAAAACCATAATTTTGATTAACTCATCGCTATGTTTCGTGTCTTGTTTGGACACATCATCAGGCTAAAAAATTAATAGTGAAATTTATTTACATCTTAAAATATCACAGTCAAACAAATTTGATAATCTAAGTGTCAGTGGGTGTCAAATGGTGTGTTAAGCGTAATATAGTACTCCTTTATGTACCTTAGCCTCTGTCCACCTACTCCTACATCCTATCCTACCCGTGGTGACACCTGTTATAGTGAGCAACCCGCATGAACGATCAGGTAACCAACCCTGGTGTAGTAGTGTGGGTCACTTAGCATAAGGATGAGGGGGGCTGCCTTCGGGTAGTACCTAAACGGCACGTATAGGGAGGGCCGAAGGCAGCTAGGCGCTATCAAGATGGGATGGCGACTTAGTATGGTGGCGGATGATCTCAACAGCAAGAGACAACGGCAGCATACACAGCCCTAGTCAGATGGGCTACCATCACCACCTGGTGACTTCCCTACGGGTCATCGGGAGAAGGAAAGTAGGTTGGGCGCTTGGCTAACTCCCAGACACCGTAAAAACAGTCTTGTTATGAATTCCCCAACACAGCCTCGGATCGGACAGGATAAACGGCAACGACTCAAGCATCGGAAAAAGGACAACGATTTACAATTAGGAACATGGAATGTAAGATCTTTGTTGCGGCCAGGAGGATTGAGATCTCTCACAAGTGCGCTAAGAGCGGCAAAAATTGACATAACAGCTGTGCAAGAAACGAGATGGCCTGGAAAGGACACCATGACCAGTAGCGACTATAAGTTCTACTATAGTGGGAAGAGTAACGACAGTCCAAGAGAGTATGGAACAGGCTTCATGGTCCTCGGCAGAGCTAGAAACGCGGTGATTGGTTTCAGTCCTGTTGACGAGCGATTGTGCTCTCTACGGATAAGAGGAAAATTTTTCAATTACACTCTTATAAACGTTTATGCGCCTACGGAGGAAAGCGACAACGAGGTGAAGGAGCTATTCTACGAGAAACTGGTGGATGTATATGATGGAGCGCCGAAACGAGACATTAAAATTGTGCTTGGAGATTTTAATGCTAAAATAGGCCGCGAAGTATTTTATCGTCCCACAATCGGTAAACATAGCCTTCACGAAAACTCGAACGAAAATGGAACGCGGGTGGTTGATTTTGCAGCATCAAGAAACATGGTTGTCAGCAGTACCTATTTCCAACATAAAGACATCCACAAAGCGACATGGGTATCACCGGATAAACGAACCAAAAACCAGATTGACCATATTTTGATAGATGCACGTCACTGTTCAAATATGTTGAATGTCAGAAGCTGTAGAGGACCGAATGTAGATTCCGATCACTACCTGGTGAGAGCGGCAGTTAGGTCTCGAATATCGGTTCAACACAATCGACAACCGGCATTGGAAAGGTGGGACGTGGAAAAACTACAGAACGAAGACATTAAACGTCAATATGTCGACAGGCTGGAGACGAATATTATTGCCGGAATGGTCAGCGAACAACGAAGCGTAGACGATGCGTGGAATCAAATTAGACGGAATGTAGAGAGCGCCGCAGCAGAGACAGTGGGAACGAGAACGGGAAATAAAAGAAATATCTGGTTTGACGATGAATGCCAGAAGGCCATGGACGACAAAAACGCAGCTCGCCTGAAAACTCTAAGTAGATTCACTCGAGCTGGCCAGGAAGAGTACCGTTCTAAAAGAAATTTCGAGAGAAAACTCTTCCGACGGAAAAAGCGACAGCGTGACAAGGAAGTTTTGATCGAAATTGAGAAGTTTGGCAATCGGAAGGAGACTCGGAACTTTTACCGGAAAGTGAACGAATCCAGAAACGGTTACAGTCAACAACCTTTGCTGTGTAAGGACAAGCATGGATTGGTCTTAGCAGATGAGGAAAGGTGTATCGCGAGATGGGCTGAGTACTTGAAGGAACTGCTTAACCCGAACAGACCGCTCAACCGAGACGACGAAAACGACGAATTGCCATTTCAGACTGCGCAACCATACATAGAAGAACCAACGATGCAAGAAGTTGAAGCTGAAATTTTAAAGCTCAAAAATTTCAAAGCCCCGGGGACTGACAACCTACCCGGTGAACTTTTCAAGAACGGCGGCAACGCGCTATGTATGGAGATGCACGAGCTCATCATACGCATCTGGAATGACGAGGAGTTACCGGAAGATTGGAAGACCAGCATACTTTGTCCCATATACAAAAAAGGTGACAAATTGGAGTGTGGCAATTTTCGAGGAATCGCTCTGCTGAATATTGCTTACAAGATATTTGCAAATATTCTATATCAGCGCCTTCATCCATACACGGAATCTACGATAGGTGAATACCAAAGTGGTTTTCGTGTAGGTCGTTCAACATCGGACCAGCTGTTTAATATCAGACAGATCTTGGAGAAGTGCAAGGAGTACAACATTGAAACACACCATTTGTTCGTTGACTTCAAGGCAGCCTATGACAGTGTTAGAAGAAGTAAGCTATGGAGAGTCATGGAGGAGTTCGGAATTCCCAACAAACTGATCTCGCTAACGAAGCTAACACTAAACGGAGCTAACAGCCGAGTAAGGATCCGCAATCAAATGTCAGAGACTTTCGACATTGAGGAAGGCCTACGTCAAGGAGATCCTCTTGCAAACGCTGCTTTTCAATTTAACACTCGAAGCAGCTGTTCAAACCATGGACATAGACTCCAGCGGCACCATTTTCTCCAAGTCCAGTCAGTTGCTTGGTTTTGCAGATGACCTGGACATTATTGGCCGAACTATGGATGTTGTTAAAGATAAGTTTATGGCCTTGGAGAGGAAAGGTACCGACCTTGGGTTGAAGGTCAATGACGGAAAAACGGAATACATGATCATCCCACCTACGAATCGATATCGGGAAGATAACGTAACGATCGACACACACACATTCAAAATGGTCAATAAGTTCGTATACCTTGGATCAGAGCTGAACATAAACAACGACATTGCGGACGAAATAAAAAGGCGAGTAACTTTGGGCAACCGGAGTTATTACAGCCTGCTGAAAATTCTAAAGTCCAAGTCAGTAAGCCGAAATTCAAAATGCGCACTTTATAAAATTGTGATCAGACCGGTAGTTACGTACGGTTCGGAGTCGTGGTGCTTGACACAGAAAAATGAACAATCTCTGCATACGTTCGAGCGAAAGGTACTGCGTACAATATTTGGACCAGTATTTGACCGAAAACTGAACCGATGGCGCAGACGATATAATCACGAGCTCATAGAGCTTTTTGGAGAGCCCGACATAGTCAGAACAACAAAAATAAATAGACTACGTTGGCTCGGTCACGTACAACGAATGAATGAACATCGTATTCCAAAAAAAATTCTGAAGTCCAAACCTGAAGGCAAAAGGAGTGCAGGGCGACCCAAGTCCAGGTGGAGCGACGCTGCTTTTGCCAACTTAAGAACTGTGGGAGTAACCAGCTGGGAGACGTTAGCTGCAGATAGGCCCGGTTGGAGAAGCATGTTGGAGAAGGCCAAGACCCTTAATGGGTTGTAGTGCCGGTAAAGTAAGTAAGTAAGTAAAAATTTTAGCTAAACGACAGTGACACATCAGATTAGTGCATAACAAAATTGTTTCCCAACAAGAGTGCCATGTCTACAATTTCTATTTTTTATTTTAACTTATTCCGTCTCAACGTATTTATTTATTTATCAATTTTTTAATTAGTTTTCTTATGAATCTTTTTAGGAGCATAGCTCAAATTTTTACTTAGATTATTAAATTTGATTGACTGTGATATTTTAAAGCGTAAATAAATTTCACTATTAATTTTTTAGCCTGATGATGTGTCCAAACAAGATACGAAATATAGCGATGAGTTAATCAAAATTATTGCTTTTGCAATAAGTTGCCGCATCACCCCAATAAACAAAAACAACAAAAGTGAATAATAAAACATCGTACATATTTTGTCCGGATTTTGTCCACATTTCATACTGATTTTTGAAAATCTTCCGGATTTTGACGCTTCCTGATTCTCTGTCTCCGGATTTTGTAGCGATACCGGAATATTTAATTTGTTTGACAAAGCTATCTCTGAAAAACTTTTGTTTTCATCTGACACCATCTAATGGAGATTCGAACTCGAGTTTTTCGCGTCGGCTTGATAACAAACACAACTTCTAACTTATGTTTTGCGCTACTTTCTTTTTATTAGAAAACAAACATTAATGCGATAAAATATCGTACTGTATAATAGCAGAGTTCACAGCTAATATCAATTTCCCGTCGGTATTAAAAAACACTATTTTCACTCGTATTGGTAATACCAACGCGTAAATTATATTCTCTTTATAACCCACAATAATATTTAAATTTACATATCGTTGAGCGTATCTTAAAAAAAGATTTTTGTTCCTTAAGATGAAATTTCACCTGATTCAGTCGATTGTTCTGGAGATATATCCTCAACTACAGATTGCTCCGGTGATATATCTTCTACGGTGAATTGCTGCATGCATAAATTTTCTCCATGCGATGAATTACGAGATTTTGTATGTGTTAAATTGCAAGACCGTACATGATCGTTATCAAAGTCAGTGTCACTTATGCTCGACAAACTTTTTCGACGAATTTTTTGGGCCGTCTCAACATTGCTGACACCTTGCCAGCTCTTCTCACTAACTTCGCTAATTTTCCTTTTCCTTTTCTTCTTTTTCCGTTTTTTCAACTTTTTCTTGGACTTTCTATCGTATTGGTTTTCTAAATCAGTAGCTAACTCATCACTTGATATATCCTGCTTCGATCGATATTGCTTCGGTAAATTCGACTCATCATTGTTTATGTCTTGCGAATAGTTTGGAGAATTAGGTCTATAGTTACCATCTCCAGAATCACCCTGGTAATCCCTACCACGTTGTTTCTTAATACTTTTGAGAATAACTCGTTTTTGATGGTCTAGTTGTGGAAATAAGTCTCGCGAATTATCCAAAGCCGATTTAGCTGCATTCATTTCGGCTTGTTGAATAGAATGACCGGTGGCACTGGCTAGTCGCTTGCCTCGAAAATATACAGCTACCGTGTACACACGAGTATTTGTAGGCCCAATTGATTCAATGACTTTGTAGACTGGTATATCTGGCTCGCCGCCATCCATTGTACGCAAAGTTAAGCAACACTGTTGCAGTTTAGATTTAGGATCATTCCAGTCTTGGTTCATAATGAATTGTTGCAGCCGAGGAAATAAGCAAACTTGACAAAATACAGTGCATGGCAACATTCCTTGGTCTACATAAAGTGCACCTAAAAAAGCTTCTAGCAAATCAGCCCTATCTTTCGTTTTCAAATCTGGTTTTGGTGTGGAATAAACTGCGTACTGAGTCATTCCCAAATCGTCACAAACTACGGCTTGAGTACGATTGTTGACCAGTGAGCTTCGAAGAAGCGAGAGGTGTCCCTCATGATGTTCAGGAAAGTGACGGTATAAATATTCTGAACAGATAAGTTGAAGAACCGTGTCACCAAGAAATTCTAGTCGCTGATTCGAACCCATTGTAAGATGAGTGAATCCGATGCTGCGGTCGGTGAATGCACGTGCTAACAATCGAATATGCCGAAAATGGAGGCCAATGGAAGTCTCAAATTTGGTAAGATCCTTCAATAGTTGATACGAGTCAATCCATTGCCTATCACCAAGTGGCTCTTCTTCTTGTAATGGATGACGCGGCAGGTTGTCCCAAACCTGATTTTAGTTGATAATCGTTACCGTAATGTTTTGAATTTATTAAAAAAATATTTACATCTTTCAAATCCAGCTGGTCCATCCAGAGAGCACATGAAAACACTTTATCAGCTACTTCAATGCCCCCATCAAGTAACAATGCACCCATTAGTGCTTCAAAACAATTTGCCATGGCATGTCTCAATTCCAGTTCATGGCATAAATCTGATCCGTGAGCGTAAAGCATAAACTCTTCCAAGTGTAGTTTCTGTAACAAAATGAATAGCTTAATTCAAACAAAAACGCATAAAAATAGTCATACATAGGCTGAATTTAGCCTTATGATCTTCCCATATTAGTCCATCTTAGTACCGACATTCAAAGAACAACTGGAAACAGATTTTTTTTCTGAGTGATATTGAAAACAGATTTTACGTCATAAGGACGGCCAGAAGGTTTAGTGCTAAAGCATGGACGTAAGATGCTCAGTAGCTAATTAATTTTTAGAACCGTACGAAGAACAAAGTTCTTCGAAAAGGGGTCTTATGCGTTTACAACGACGTTTGTAACCAGTCGAATTTCGACCCGGGAGTAGGGGGGGGGGGGAGCACCGATCATGGTCGTTAGATGACGAATCAGCAATAAAAAACATATGAAGGGACCCGTACGTATCAGAATAGATGTGGCAAACAGAGTTGATGTTACGAAAAGACTCGAACGTATTTAAGTTGATTTTGCCTTACGTCCACATTAAATTGTATTGCAAATTGCCGATAGGGCAATATTGAAAAACCCGTCCGAAGAAACGGTGTAAAAAAACCTTTCCGAAAGCACAAAATTGACCCCCAAATATAGAAAAATGTTCTACTCAATTTTCTCTACAACATAGAAAAAACCATTTTTTGGGCTAGGGTCGAACTTAGTACCGACCTAGGGCCCTAAGTAGAGGCCTCGGACAGACAATTCCATAGCCAAAAATGTTTCCCTCAATTTCCTCTGCAACATAGCAAAAAAAAATTTTAGGACCTTAGGACCGACATGGCCCATTTGAGCCCTAAGCACAGGCAGAAGTTTCTTTTATAAACTGTCGGTCATGCCTAGATCTTTCGAACAAAAAAAAAATTTGAAAATCGGAAAAAATTTACTCGAGCTATGTACAAAAAAGACATAGAGCCCTAGCAGATACTCGTTTTTAGTGCCCCAGCTGAGTCCAAGGACAAAAATTCAAAAAAGTTTCTTTCATAAATTGTCGGCTATGTCCAGGTCTTTTGAACAAAAAAAATTTTTGAAGATCAGAAAAGATTTATTCGAGTTATGCACAAAAGACCAAAAATCACTTAAACAACCTTAGCTCGGTGACCCTTGGGCCGACAGTGCCCAGATTCAATCCCATAAAAGATTTTTCGATTACCTTTTAGAGAAAAAAAAGTTTTTGAAAATCGGATGAGTTTTACTCGAGTTATCATGTTGACAGATGGACGGACGGACAGACGGACGGACTGACGGACGGACATTTTTTTTATTGTTGATTCGTCATCTAAGGATCATGATCGGTGCTCCCTACCTACTCCCGGGTCGAAATTCGATTGGTTACAAACGTCGCCGTCGTGGTAAACGCATTAGACCCCTTTTACAGGTCTAAAAACCCGTCCGGCGTAAAAAAAGGCCTTCCGAAAGTACAAAATTGACCCCCAAATAGACAAAAATGTTCATCTCGATTTTTCTACAACATAGGAAAAATACTTACATAGACAAAAATATTTCCCTCTATTTTCGTTACAACATACTGAAAAACCATTTTTTTGTGTAGGGTAGACCTTAGAACCGACCTAGGGCCATAAGAAAATGCCTCGGACACATACTTCTCTATACAAAATGTTTCCCTCAAATTTGCTCTGCAACATAGCAAAAAAAATTTTTTGGCTAGGGCCAACCTTAGAACAGACCTGAGGCGCACTTCAGCCCTAAGCAAAGGCACCGGGTCCAAATTTGTTTTTGAATATAATTCGGTACTCGATTACCTCTCAAATAGAAAAAGAATCAACAAAATCAGTTAGGATTTATACAATTTATGTAAGTAAACGCGTTGGGCCCTAGTAGAAACTCAGTTTAAGGGTCCTGACTGAGTCTAAGGGTTTCTAATCAAACCATTTTTTGCCATAAAACAGGAGACATTCCTAGATTTTTGGATGAAACAAAATTTGAAAATCGGAAAAGATTTACTGGAGTTATGTACAAAACATACGAAGGGACCCGTACGTATATGAATAGATAGAAACAGAGTTGATTTTACGAAAAGACTCGAACGTATTTAACATAGCAACATAGCAACAAAGCAAAAAAAAAATTTTTTTATTTACTCGAGTTATGTACAAACTAGCGTGGTATCATTAATTACTATTTTTAGAAAACTATATATCCGGTTCTGCCGTGATATGATACGATAGGATAGGTAGGATTTAGGATATCATAATTTGAAGGGTGCTCCACTCAAGGGGAAGTCAGAAAGTTGTTGTTCTTATAGTAGAATTGTCTATTACAGAAGTTTCTTGAAGCTTCACTCGATCGTAAGCTTGCGTCACTGAGGCTTAATACCGTTCAACTATAGTGTAGTGAGGTGCACTGATGATGTATTTTACATTATAGAGATAGCTTGGTACCCGGACTTCGACCTGAATGTATAGGACCTCAAAAGTTGGGTGATAAGACAAAACATCTCCGGACAAATATCTCAAATATCTCACGGACAAAATTTACCAGACCTTATAGTCCCGGTTTAAATATCACCATACAAAAAAAACCCAATCAATTTTGGTATTTATTTCAATAGCGCCCCAGGCCGTGAAAAAAAAATGGACATCGTAAATAGCAAGGTCGAGGTGGGGCTAAGGGATCGTTACCAAAATCGAGACCAAAATCCTGTTAGTTCATACTTCACACAAAATTGTTACATCTTGTAATGAATTATTTCCGCAGCATTCAACATAATATAATTTCGCTCACCTAGAACGTAATAACTAAATTATACTACGATGTCTGTTTCCTGCCAGAGTAAAAATAAATTACAATAAAATAAAAAACAAAGGGCTTCCCGTAAAAAGCCTCAACGTCGTAAGTATAACATTTCATAATGAACCTACAAAAACCAAGTTAGCTATATTGTGAAATTATTTTGAAAATTCAAAGGCAATTTTTTGAGAGATAGATCTCCTCATTTTTTTATGACAAATTAAAGATTTTGTTGAGTCGATGACCGACAACATAAACTGGGTCTAACTGCCACATAAAAAAAATTTCACGGAACAAAAAAATTTGAAAAAAAAACATTTTTTAAGAACAAACTTCTGAAAAAAATATTAAAAAAAAAATCAATTTAAAAAG
>CM055404.1:81627718-81640153 GCA_029228625.1 Pseudolycoriella hygida
AAGGCAATGAAAGCCACCGCAGCATTGGCCAGAATAATGCCAAACGGCTTTGGACCGCGCAGCAGCAAAAGGAGGCTCCTTGCAAGTGTCACCCTATCGATATTGCGCTACGGGGCACCAGCGTGAATACAGGCGCTAGATACGAAGAGGAATCGGAGAAGGCTTAATAGAGCCCAGAGGCTGGCAAGCAATGTCAAACGCTTTTTTAAGATCGATGAACATTGCTGCTACCATTTTTCTTTTGAAGTTTGACTTGATGATGTCGATTAATTGTAGCGCGGCACTCTGACAACTTGAATTTTTTAAAAAACCAAACTGATTGCGAGCAAAAATATTCAAATCGTCCAGGTAGCAGTAGAGCTGTCGCAGTAAAAGCTCCTCAAAAATTCGTGAAAGGGAAGGCAGTAACGTCAAGCCACGAAAATTGTCGATATCGCAGCATTTGTGTATCAGCTTCAGTCTCCCTTTTAGTAGTTCACTGTGATATTCTGATGCATTAACCATGGCATTAAAGCAAGTGGCAATTGATAAAGCGATTGTCAAAAACGACGATTTCAACAGTTGAATCGGCACTCTGTCGAAGCTAGTTGATTTTTTGTTAGGCATAGTTTTGATGACTTCGGTAACCTCCTCAGCATCAACATGACGGAAATTCCAGTTGTTGTCAGAATGTTGTGAGAATAAGTCGTCGATATCATCAGTTTCATAGCCATGAACGGAGATAATAGATGTAGCCAATTTTTCCCCAGCCGAGCAAAAGTAGTCATTTATGGCATTACACGATGCGACGTCGTCACTTAGCGGTTTTCCGTTAATGAATACCGACTTGTCAGATTTACATTTAAAGCGATTGAATATAATCTCTTTATATATTTGCCACGTTTTACGATCATTGCCAGCAGCTGCAAGTAATCTGTCCGTTTCATATGCTGATTTTAGTTGTTCATTACGAGTGCGGATGGATTCTTTAATCATTTTGTGTTGACGATCGATAATATCGTTAGATGGATAATGTTTCTTCAATGATGCTAGTCTGTCTCTCTCACGGATGGCAAGAATTAAATCGCGGTCGATGTGAGATTTGCGGATACGATGATTTGAACAAACTTTGACGTTCGTGGTACATTTATCGACAATGTTGGTTAACGAAATATTTAATTCATTGCCATCAATAAACTGTCGGCTAGTAAAAATTTCTTCCAGCATCCTCGACCGAGATTCAGCTTAGACCTGGTGAATGCAGAAGACAACGAATTTGTAATTGAACTAGTTGAAAGGAAGAGGATGCTATGGTCGGATGCATCGTTGTGTATCAGAGAAAGCTTGTGGTCAGCACACAGTAAATTTGAAGCATAAAGATCAAGAATTGTGCCAGAACACGCTCTAGTAACACCTCTTGATGTAATTTCATTCATTAGCGCGAAACCGTTGCCTTCGAGGACGTCATTTAAACGAATTCGGTTGTTATCCTCTAACCGGTTTAAGTTGAAGTCTCCTAACGTCACACAATTATGCAAACTTAGACAATTTCTTTCCAATTCGTTGAGAAAATCTTCGATAAGCAGTTGCTGATTTAAACTATCTGGTCTCCTGTATGCTACAGCGACAGTCGCATTCACCGAGGGAATCTGAATAGTTAGGAAATGATTGAGATTTGGAGAAACGAAATCGATCAATACATTGGGTGTAATTTTGCAGATGCTCTCGTGTATAAATAAGGAGATACCGCCACCTTCGCGATCTTTTCGAACATTATGCGTTGCTAGGTAGCCGCCCAGGTTATAAGTTGATCTGTTTAGAGTTGTTAACCATGTCTCTGTAATGGCAATGATGTGAAGAATGCCCGGGAAACATGCCACATAGTGCTCAACAAGGTGAAGTTTATTTGTAAGATGATTTATGTTCCATTGCATATAGTTTAAGTCACCTAAGCTAGGTGCAATGATCGAGCCGTCGAACTTCCTGGTCACACGTATCAGGTCGTTGAGACATTCCGGAACTATGTCGTCCATGTGGTGGTGTTGTATTTATATTAAGCTCACTCTTTAGTTGGGCAATATGTTCAGAGTCAATGATCCTTATTACTTTAGAATTTTGCTTACGACGTGCCAGTATCTGACCATTCGTGGACCAGACAAATTTAAAACCGTTTTCACCTCTAAGACCTCGAGCTTGATAAAGCAGTTCTTGATTCGATTTCGTAAGGTGCTCGGATATTATAACAGCCTGTCTGGAACCGTTGCACACGCCAAAATCAGATGGGAAAATATCTTTTTTAATACGACGAATTTGTAAAAATTTCTTTTTAGCTTCAGAGGACGAAAGCTGAACTTGGATAGGCCTGAATGACGATTTGGAGTTAGCGGAAACTCGGGGAATAACCAATATGCTGACGTGGTCAAGTTCAGTAACGTTTTGAATGTCCAGGTGATTTCTTAGACCTTCATACAAGGAGCGTAGATCGGATTCAGTAGTATCCTCGTTAACATTCACTCCACGTATGATGATATTCGCATTCAGTTGTTCTTGCTCAGTAGAGATTCCACTGACAACAGCCGGATTAGCTGTTGTATTAATCGATCTTAGTTTTATAGTTAATTGTTCCTTGATCGCAGTTCCGAAACGGTCTCTCTTAAAATAGCGTTGTCAGCTTTAAGTTGGTTAAACGATTGTTCAAGTATATTCATACGTGAAACGAGATCGCTAATTTTTTGTTCTAGAGACAGTCCCAGAGTAGATTCAGGAGCCGCAGTAGAAGTACTCGAAGTAGATAATCTATTGCTTAAGTTCTTTTTAATTTTGGATGCTACCGTTTGCCTTGTGGAAATTGATTTTGCAGAACCACTTACTGACGACGATATGCCAGTGTTGGACACCTGATTTGCAGTTGATATTTTATCTAAGTTATTTTTGGAGTTAAGGTCCACGTTGTGACTGCTACGAGTAATACGTTTAGTTGCACTGGCCATAACAAATAGAACTCAAATCCGATGCGGTGGGTTCACATACACCACATTCACCAACAAATTGTATGACACCAAAGAACAAAGACTTGGAGATAGTGACGCCTTAGCTCAGAAATTCTTCACAAATCAACGGTGTATACGGTTACAGTTATATGAGTTATACCAAATTGACCAAATTGCAGCACACTAATTTCATCACAAATTACGGAGAAAAATTAATTACGCATATTTTAATCAATACTGTGTGTAAAAATTTATCAAACTTCAACAGAAAACTCATACTATTCAAATTAAAAAAGGCAAAAAAATACACGGACGCAAAATCAAAACAATCACCAGTCAAATCAGTGTTTGCCAACCATCTCAATATCGACATGGGAGTAGGTGGGGAGCATTGATCCTGGTGCTTAGATGACGAATCAACAATAAAAACGTTTTCCGTCCGTTCGTGCGTCTGTCTGTCACCGCGATAACTTGAGTAAAACTCAACCAATTTTCAAAAACTTTTTTTTCCCTGAAAGGTAATCGAAATATCTTTTATGTATCTTTCGCCCAAAATGTGCCATTTTTCGCACTGAAAACTAGACTTAATTTGACGTTTTTTGATCAAAATTCGAAGTCGACTAATAAAACCATGATGTGGGAAGTGTGTGTGATGATGTGGCAAGTGTGTGGTATGATGTGGGAAGTGTGTGGGATGATGTGGCAAGTGTGTGGTATGATGTGGGAAGTGTGTGGGAAAAATTTATTTTGGAAAAAAAATTTTTAAATTTTTTTTGAAAATATTCTTTTATGAAAAATCTATTGTAAAAACCTCTTTTTGAAATAAAACTTTTTTTTCAATTTTTTTCCAACTTACTTCCAAAAGAATTGATATCACAACAAACACCTCTTAAAGGTGACGCAGTCCCTATGTCCACTTCCAAAATAAATGACATCGATGGAGGTGGCGCTTACGCTGGTCGAACGCAAAAAAAAAAAATTAAATGGAAATAACTTTATCTCGTGTTCAAAAAATGCGTCACAGATGCCAGACCCTCCAAAGTAATAATTTTTCTACAGTTTCAGACTTCACACCCAAAAATTTTTTTCTCATATAAAATTTCTCCAGCCGGAGACAAATTTTCCAGTTTGAAAGCTGAAAGAACAGAAAAATTATGCGTTGGTGGTGGTTAACTTTTTTGCGTTCGACCAGCGTAAGCGTCACCTCCATCGATATCATTTATTTTGGAAGTGGACATAGGAACTGCATCACACCTTTAAGAGGTTTTTGTTGGGATTCTTATTACAATCCATTCTCATATGATTTGAAATCTCTCTGTGGAGGTATTTATGTGTTGTTCGTAGTTACGTACAATACGTACTTTCAAATGAAAAAATAAGAGGCGAACTAACTAGAACATCCATAATATGGATACACACAACGACATTATTTTGCCTGATGTGGAACACCAAAAAGAAAATGCAAATAAGTTGAAATGTCTCGAAATTTGGGAGAAAGTTATTTAGGAAAGATTAGTGAAATATTGTGCAGCTTCTTGGAGAATAAGGGACTTCTAAAATTGATAGATTAGAAATTTTTCAACATTTTCGAAAGTAAGTGAATTTGAAAAAGTGTCTTTGAAAGTGTGTTTTAAAAAAGTGTCCCTAATATGGAACACCAGGGTCCCTAATGTGGAACGCTTCAAAACATAAAGAAATTTTTCGCAACTATTTTTTCTTTGAAAATAAATTGACAATGAGTGTTAAGAGTTACAACAGAAAATAAATTTCGTCTTTCGGACCCTTAAGCGATGTTTAGATGTGATGCAAATGTGGAACATGCAGCTATTGTGGAACACTGTTCCATATTTCCATATCCATACATTTGTATAACATTAACACTTAACTTATTCACACCTTTACATCTTTTTTTGCATGTCGTCTTCCAAAAATAGAAAATAAAATATTTTCCCTTTCAATCTGAACGAACATTAGGAACACAGACAAGATTTTTTTTGTCTCGTCTCTTTCTTCTATATTTTTCAATTTTAAAAGAAGGTAACAAGGCACTCTTTTACTAAGATGTCTAATAAGTACTTCAAAACATAAGAAGTTTATATTTCTTAACTTCTCTCGATGTTATCCAAATTTTTCTTCAGGAATTTTTTTTAACAGACTGGCGTCAAAATGTGTATTCTTTTTCTCTTTCGTGCACAACTACACGACGTAAATCAAAAATGAACGTAGCGTGCGCATTTTTTTCAAATTAGACATTATCCACGATCAAAATTTATGAGATATGGTGGTTGGGGAGGTCCGAAAATGTATGGGGAAATAAAAGTATTGAAAAGTTTGGGGCACCAATCGAAAAACAAAAGGTTTTTGATCCCTGATCAAGATTTTATATGGGCATAGATTGATCCGAGACGATTCAGGGGTAGCTCAAAAGCGTTAAAGTCGAAAATTCAACGACTTTCAAAGGCACATATTCACTCAAGTAATGAGTGAATCTATCGGTCGTTGTGGTGTATTTGGAAGTTCTTTCGACACCCTTAAAATTGGCATAGAGAAATTAGACCATATGTCCCACATGATTGAAATTCATGAGAAAATTGCACCACTTTGATGATGTGGGACGTATGGACGAAAACACTGCCTGGTCTACTTTCTTTATGCTGATTTTAAAGGTGTCCTAAGACCTTTCGACTGCACCACAACAACCGATGGATTCTCTCATTACTTGAGTGAATATGTGCCTTTGAAAGTCGTTGAATTTTTGACTATAACGCTTTTGAGCTACCCCTTAATCGTCTCGGATCAAGTTAAGTCCCTGTACAATCTTGATCAGGGATCAAAAACCTTTTGTTTTCGACACTTTTGTATTTTGGACACCCCTAATGGTGGTGTTCCACATTAGGCACCCTTACTCTACTCCATAATGTAGAACGAACGTTGAGAAGTGCAGTCTTCTTTGTTTTTTTCTCTTATATGAAAATCTCTTTTACGTTTTTAAATTTCTCCTAGGAATACTCAAAATTGATTTCCTTTGATTTTCTAATCAAAATAAAAATCAAATCAATTTTTAGGATTTGATCATCAAATGAAGAAAATTGATAATCGGCTTACTTTCGATAATCTATGAAATTGATTATTTTCTCTTATATTACTCCGTTCGGTTTTCTACATAACATAACACATGGTTGGCCTAACCCATCCAATTTCGAACAAAGTCGTCAAATTCGAAAGCGAGAGGAAAACTGCGATTGTAAATGGTGGGACAGGCCCTATATTCATTTACGTAAATGACAAGTAAATGGCACGTATACCGGGCTGATGCTCTACCATTGAGCTACCGTGTACATTTTCATTTCAAATCCAATTTTTGAACCGTTGGTATCTACAGCACATGATGTGTGCTGTTCATTTTTGTATGTGTGTTTCTACCTCCATTAAATTGTGTTTGTGTTAATTAGTATACATCGTTTCGATATATTTTTCAAGACTCTAAACACATTGACACCTCTTGCAACACAGAATGCAGTGCATTGCATTTTATTTCAAAATTTCTACATTTTATCTAAAAATTAGTAAATATTCGTCGCGGAATATAGCGTTCAATTAAATAAACAAATGGCACGTAAATGTCAAATTAGGAAATATTAGGAAAAATGAAAATGTGAATAGGTCTAGTGAGTGATCTAAGAAAATTTAAAATAAAAGATAGTAAATTTTAAGATAAGATCGGCAGATCTACGAGATTCGGGCTGGAAATACCCTAGGTTAGAAAAATAAAAGGCAACCCTCGTACGAAATTTTCGATGATCTCATACCGAAAGCAACCCTCCGAATTTCGAATCATCCCGCCTGGTACGACGACAAACTCATCAACCTGAAAAACAAAAGAAATCGTGCATATCGGAAGCAACTAACAGTGGTGTAGAGGATGACTCTATATTTTTTGTAGTAGCAAGAAACGAATTTGAATCATACCAGAACGAGCTCTGACGAAGATTATTCATAACAAGATTTTGACCATCGACTATACTCATCCGCTGCAAGAGTCCATAAACAGTCCCTTCGAGTGGTGCTTTAAAAATGGGTTAGAACTCATCGAAGGTAAATGCAAAGTGATGACAATTTCTCACAAATGCACTCCGATCTTGGCCCTACCAAATAAACGGCAAACCATTGAAACGAGTCTACAAGACTAAAGATCTCGGCGTGACATACAGAGATGAAATTTATTTTTACGCACATCACGAGCTCGCTTCAAATAAAGCGCCATCAAGCGCCAGTGTTACGGCCCGGCCGGTTCAAAGTGCACACTGCAAAAATGCTTTACAGTGCAGTTGTACGGTCACATATTGAATTCGCTTGTTCCATCTGGTCACCTTAGCCCGACACACACATCCAGTCACTCGAAAGCGTACAACGGCAATTCGTACTCTATGCCAACCCCAATCGATAAGCTGATCCGAACGACGGAAGTTTTCGCCTTCGCCCAAACATCGACAGTTTACGACAATCGGAAAAGATTTACTCGAGCTATGTACAAAAAACACGTATGGCTCTAGCATAGACTCGGTTTTAGTGCCCTAGCTAAGTCCAAGGACTCAAATTTAAAAAAAGTTTCTTCCATAAATTGTCGGCCATGCCCAGATCTTTCAAACAAAAAAAAGTTATGTACAAAAGACCAAAAACCACTTAACCGGCCCTAGCTCATTGGCCCTTGTGGCGATAGTGCTCAGATTCAATCCCAAAAAAGATTTTTCAATTACCTTTTAGTGAAAAAAAAGTTTTTGAAAATTGATTGAGTATCGAATTAAATGGTTTTTCACTATGTCGTAGAGAAAATGGAGGGATATATTTTTGTCTATGTAAGTATTTGTCCGAGGCCTCTCGTGAGGACCCTAGTTCGGACCTAGACAAAAAAAATGGTTTTTTGCTATGTTGTAGAAAAAATTGAGATGAACATTTTTGTCTATTTGGGGGTCAATTTTGTACTTTCGGAAGGCTTTTTTTACATCGTTTCTTCGGACGGGTTTTTTCAATATTGCCCTCTCGGCAATTTCCAATACGAGTTAATGTGGACGTAATTTCATACACTTAAGAGTTAACGCAATATTTACTTAAATATTTTCGAGTCTTTTCGTAGCATCAACTCTGTTTGCCACATTTATTCTGATACGTACGGGTCCCTTGCATATGTTTTTATTTAATTCTCGTTTTTACATGTTGTATTATTCTAGTCAACTAGTTACTACGAGCTGTGATTTTTGTTTTTTCTTAACAATTTTCGTAGAAATTACGTTTATGTTTGAGTTTTAAGTTTAAGTTTTGACATCAGATCTGGCGGAGACGCTCTTGATCTACAAATCACCCAATGAGGCTTTCTGTGACCAGGGCCGCAGCTACGGGGGGCTTTGGGGGCGCCTCATAAAAATCCTGAGGAATTATCAGGCTCGGACTGTCTATGGGCAATTCCATGCAATGAATTTTGTATATTACCTGGGAACCGTGTCAATCTCCTGAAGCGTACAAAGATGAAAAGTTGTGATGTATGAAACATTTTTCAGGAAAAACCCTATATATAAGTCTCTCATACAAAAAAATATTTTCAGAGGAACGGTTTAACCGGAAAAAGTTGTTTTCAGGTCATCCACTTTTTTATTTTCAACTTTTGGGTGGAATGACCCAAATTCTGTAAATTCGGAAGATTCCCCCCAGGCCTTCAAATATTTTATTTACTTTCGTGAAAGCGTCTAAGAAAATACTTGTACATTGTACAATAACCACCACACCTCATCAAGGATTTGATATCATCAATTATTAAAATTGAATATTTGCTCTTATGGTTCAATATTTCGAAAATTCTTAAATTTTCTTCCTTCTTCAAGTACATTTTTCTCGATGTTGACAAGGATGACGGAGTGGGTAAAAAAAACGAACTTCAAGCACTGACATGGTCATCTTCAAATTTTTGGGCCCTAAGAAGTAACGTTTTTCGCTTCCTTCATGGCAGATAATAAAATTGCCGAATCAGGATTTTCATATATATTAAAATTTTTCGCCTACGACGCTAAAGTACACGCCTAAATTTCTTAAAAAGCAAATAAGCAGCCCAAAAAAAAGTCGGTTCCGGCACTTTTTTACCTACTTTAAAAACCCAAAAGTTTATTTCTGTTGTGCTAAAAATACTTTAATTTACTTAGAGAACAAGGAAAGGAACTCAAAAATTTCTGCCTGCGGCGCGAGACTCGTTTAGTGGGAAATCTGATTCAATAAATAAAACCGTTCACTATCTCTATTATTTTTAAAAATCATCCGAATTTGTGGAAATCTTAGCTCAAAAAGAAATTCCTTCAAAATCGCACAACTGACGAAATTCCGTTGGCTCGCTCACAATTTCTATTTAAGTTTCTAACTATTCACTTTTAGCAACAAAATTTCAAAAACTTTTCTCGCATACACTTTTTCATGATTTAAAAAATATTTAAGGGTAGTTTCACCGACGCTCGAAAATCCATGTTTGACCTTCACTTCTTCGGAACTGCTTGATTGATTTTGCTTATATTCGAACCTGAATCACGGGAGGCATACCTTATAGGGAAGAAAAGGTTTGTGGTGATCGGTCGAGCCGTTTGGAAAAAAGTGAAGACGCACGGACAGACATTTTTTTATTGCTAATTCGTCATCACTAGACGATAATAAATGTATCCCCCCACCTCCCACCTCGATCTATTCAATGTTACAATAAAGTTGTTTGTAGTAAACGTATTGGACCTTTGTACTTCGTACGACTCCAACAACATTTTTAAAACATATCGTAAGGTACTTATTATAGTCATCACTTATTATAGTCATCATTCTTCGACTTATTATAGTCATCATTAGAGTAAACGAAGCGAATTTTTTTAAAATAATTAAATATTTAACGTACCCTTGCTAAAACCGCCAAATGTTGATTTTGTACAATTGCAGCGCGGTATGTCGCCAGTCCACCCTCCTCTAAATCAGGAAACATGAAAAACAAATGAATCGATGATAGAAACTCCACCACGGCATCGCCCAAGAATTCCAGCCTTTCATTGTGACTTATGTTGCTATCGGTTTCTCGTTCCTCGCCGAACCTAGACATAATATTTATCAACGTGTTAATGCCCCTCTTTCGAGTATTCATGTAATGAATCTTGCGATCGCCATATTCTGGTTGTCGAATTCCACAATTCGTTAAACTATTTCGTGCATGATCGGGATTCGTACCAAAATTTTCTTTGTAAGATGGATGTGTTAACGCCAACTGGAGAATATAACGATTTTGAAATTTGTATTCGATATTTGCTTCCAATATGTCTAACGCTTGATGAAATCGTAAATGAGTCGTTAGAACCGGAACGAGCAATGCATGTTGGATGATATCGCACATTATTCCGGTTCGGTAGAACCCTTTTGAGCTAACGGCGACCGTAATATTTCTCTTCATTCTACCTTGTGTCCGCATTTCTTGTAAACGAATCTCTTTTTGTTCCAATTTACGTTTATCGTCGTATGATGGCTTCGACATATTTGCGACTAAATGTCGAAATTTCACATATTCTCGCCAAGCTTTTTGGTATTCTGGATTACCAGCATAGCTCAATTGAGGTGGCCGAATACCGAAATGTACAATAACTGGATGAACGATTGCTCTGTCATCTTGGTCGATGCATTCTGGCAAGTCGGACACATTTCTATCCAACTGATCCACACGTACGGCACATGGTCTCATCCCCGGATTCGTAACGACCATTTCTTTTATGCTGTCCACATAATTTTGCCAATCATTTTGGCTTATGTGCATCATTTCCTCCAGAGTTGATCGCGACACCAGCGGACCGGAAGAATCTAGCAAATATCGGATTACTTCACTCATAGCTAAAACTTCCTTGCCATTGTCGGGCAAATCTCGAACGAAACGTGGAAGGAAATGGAAGCAGGTGCAGATATCATCTGAATTTGTATTGGCTGGCTGAAGTGTGAAATCCAATAACTCAAGAAGTTCCGTGAACAAATATTGATCTAAAAACACAGCTTCGATTAATTTCATAATTATTTAGATAATCTCAATACCCTCTAATTTTAGTCGCTAAAGACCGGCAACGAAATCCTGGTATAGAAGCTGTCACACATATGCCTCTAATTTGAAGTTCCGAGAACTTTTATTCATACACTGCAACTAACTAACGTAGTCAATTGAATATAACGTATTTGGTGACGGGAAAAATCGCCCAGTTGAATATCGTCCGGGACGTTATTTCACGGAGAATATTAAACGCGGAGGATAATATCGTTCACGTCCACGGACGTTATTATTCTCCGCGTTTTTACGGAGGATAATATCGTCTGCGTCCACGGACGTTATTATCGTCCGTGTTTTCACGGAGGATAATAACGTCCGCGTCCACGGACGTAATTATTGTCCGCGTTTTCGCGGAGGATAATATCGTCCGCGCCCACGGACGTTATTATCGTCCGCGTTTTTACGGACAATAATATCGTCCGCGTTCACGGACGATATTAACCTCCGTAGTTTAAACGGACGTTATTATCCTCCGCACAAATTACGGAGGATAATATCGTCCGCGGACACGGACGTTATTATCCTCCGTGAAAATGCGAACGATAATAACGTCCGTGGACGCGGACGATATTATCCTCCGTAATTTGCGCGGACGTTATTATCCTCCGTAAAAACGCAGACGATAATAACGCAGTGGACACGGACGTTATTATCCTCAGTGTTGTCTCTGTGGCCGTAGTATTGTTACGGTCTTGCGTTCTATTGAATTTTTGTAAATCATATTCATGCTGTTCTGTCCTCACATGTAGTTTATGGCCCGTAGTGTCCACATAGCAATTAACGCAAAATTGATCAGGACCAGAGCCATAGCAAGGAATGTGATATATTACATCATACATATCGCGAAGCTGAGTGCGATGTTTAAGCTTTGAGAAATTTACGCGATTAGTGATTATAGGTTTATACCCTAATTTTAAAAGAGGCAACCCTTTGCATACGATATTTCCAATATTAATCGAACATGACGGACTAAAAAGTATTCCTCTAAATTGAAATGGTTCTATCATTGCATTGGCCGTGTGCTAGGAAAGTTTGCTGATGGTGTAGCAAAGACCCGTACGTATCAGAATAGATGTGGCAAACAGAATACATGTGGCAAAGAGACTCGAACGTATCTGAATATACAAATAAGCAAACAATCCAACGTTTTCTGTTCTTTCATAACTGTAAGAATTTCAAAGATCCATAGAAATTACCCAAGGTAATGTCAAAGTTCGGTACGTCTCAGACCATTCAAATCTAGAAAAGCTTATATCCAAGGACGAAGTCATTTTCCCCTAAAACCCTGAAACACGTGTTCTCTAAAATTTTATTCTCTACAACTTTGTCTTTGGAAGCAACTTTCTATCTCTCATAGTTCTGGAGATT
>CM055404.1:81640653-81651676 GCA_029228625.1 Pseudolycoriella hygida
TTTTAATTAAATTGTCCACTACATTCCGTTGTTGTGCATGCGATTGATTTGATAAGAAACTCAACAGTCGCTGTGTACAGGTTTGGAGTACCAATTAAATTCGATTGAGCCATCCAATTTGTGTATGATTAGAAGGTCTAAGTAAGGCAAAATGCCATAATTTTCAATTTCATGCGTGAATTGTATATTCGGATGAATGGAGTTAAAAATCTTCAACGTATCTATGATTAGATGTTCAGGAATGACAAGAAGAAGGTCATCCACGTACTTTAAGCATAAGATCAATGAGTAGCTAATTATTTCCCAAGCCTTATTCAAGATATAGTTATCAGCTAATAACGGACTTAAAGGTGAACCCATCGGATTACCTTCCAATTTTTTGTAAACTTTACTGTCGTAACAAAAATAAGCAAAAATAACTCAATTTCTGGGATAGTAGTGTGATTCTGAATCTCTTGCCATCTATCATGTAAGATCTGATCCACTAAGTCCAGAGGAATGTTGGTAAATAGAGAAACAACATCGAACGATACAAAACGATCTGTTATGTTCGGCTTAATGTTATTAACTCTCATGATGACATCCTGGCCATAATTTTTGTTATGCTTTCTGTTTTGTGTTAAATGTGTCAGAATACTTGCTAAAAAGACCGATACTTTATAATTTGGAGATTCATAATTTGCTATTACTGGTCTCAACGGAATTGTGGGCTTGTGAATTTTAGGTTGGCCATATATTTTTGGCATACACGAATTTCGCATGGTAATCCTGCCAAACTCTTCTTCAGTAATCCAATGATTTTTTAATAATCTAGTCGCCATGTAGAAAAGCCTCATATGTAGTGTATCCGTCGTGTTGTATTTTAACAGTAAATAAGTCTTGTCATCCGCCAAAGGTTCACACATTTTGTCATCATAATCCTTCTTTGTCATAATAACTGTCTTATTGCCTTTATCCGCCATTGTTTTAATTAATTCTTTATTGTGCCCAAAGAATTTTTTCGTTTTCTTATAAAGAACAAAAAATTGAAGAAACAAAAAAGATGTTACAATAAAGTAATGAAACGTCCGGTTATGTAACACAACCGTTTCTTTTATTTTAATGTGATCGAAAAGCTAACGAATACGTCATATTCAATTCAAATTCACGATCAAGTAGTAACAAAATATTGAACGTAGTCAAATTTCCCAGTCAACGTTGTACAGTATATGGAATTCGCCACTTTACACCACTTTCGAAATTCATTCGTTGCGATGGCTCTTAAGGGAAGGAACATTTAGAGTACTGAAAAATCATGCCGTATGAAGGCTATGATTCCGTATCTCATTTTAAATCCGATTTATTTGAATCTAAAAACCTACTTCTTGTCCCTGCCTAAAAACAGTACTTTTTTATGAAAAATACATAATTTGCCCGAATAAAAAAAAATTTGCGTCGTGAGATATCTCAAAATCTCACATTTTAGACCCGTACGTAGAATGAAGTTCTTCGAAAAGGGGTCTTATGCGTTTACCACGACGTTTGTAGCAACCCCAATTTCGACGAGGGAGTAGGTGGGGAGCATCGGTCATGGTGCTTAGATGATGAATCAACAATAAAAACGTTGTCCGTCTGTCCGTCCTTCCGTCCGTCTGTCACCGCGATAACTTGAGTAAAACTCAACCGATTTTCAAAAGCTTTTTTTTCCCTGAAATAACTTTTATGATATTGAACCTGGGCACTTCCGATATTCATAATTTTTTTTTGAAAGAATTGGGCCTAGCCGACAATTTATGGGAAAAACTTTTTTGGATTTGAGTTCTTTGACTTAGCTAGGGCACTAAAAACGAGTTTCTGCTAAGGCCGATTTTCATTATGGTTTTTTCAATCGAAAGGTCTATGAAAGCCCTAATACTTGGAGAAGAAACTTTTTTGAGATTGGGTCCTACGATAGAGCTAGGGCACTAAAAACAAGTCCCGGCTAGCGCTCTACATGTTTTTAGAAAAGGGATCTTATGCGTTTACCACGACGTTTGTAACCAGTCGAATTTCGACCCGGGAGCATCGATCTAATTTTTATGAGTCATTCAAACTTTCAAACTATTCAAACGCAATATTTACTTAAATACGTTCCAGTCTTTTCGTAACATCAACTCTGTTTGCCGCATCTATTCTGATAAGTACGGGTCCCTTCATATGTTTTTTTCGCTGATTTGTCATCTGGAGGCAACAAAAAAAGTTTCCCGGGTTCGAATTCGCAATGTAACAAACGTGGTAGTAAACGCATCAGACCTTCGTACTTCGTACGGGTCTAAAAATGTCCGTCTGTCTTTCGGTCTGTCTGTCCGTCAACACGACAACTTGAGTAAATCTTGACCGATTTTCAAAAACTTTTTTTTCCTGAAAGGTAGTCGAAAAACTGAGGTCAAGTTCGAAGATAAGCAACATCAGTCGAATAGTTCCGCAGATATGGTCGAAAAGGTGTCCAAAAACGTGGTTTTTCGAAGGTCGGTGAAACTTTTTCACGCATATCTCAGCAAGTACTGCACGTAAATTGTTTAAATTAGCGTCAAATAAAAGAATTAGATGTCACAAAACCTGGAAAAAATATTTGTGGAAATCGGTTGAGTGGTTTGGGCACTGGAACCCACGAAATGGAGACAATTTTATTTCTCAGCCATATACAATACGAGATTGGTTTTCATCAACCTATGGTTTATTATGATTATGAAACATAGAGACTTAATCCCGAAGACAAAGTTGTAGAGAATTAAATTTTAGCGAACACGTGTTTCAGGGTTTTCTCGAAAAATGTCCCAATCCTGGGATAAGCCACATGTAGAATTCAGAGGGATGACTCATATGTCAGAACTATGGCAGTTAGAAAGTACAATCTTTTCAATCTCGAAACTTTACGATTATGTCTTTCGAGAGTTATTTTTGTGGGTTTAAAATAAATAAATAATAAATAAATAATAATAAATAAATAAATAAATAAATTCCAATTCGGTGTTGCCGCTTTTGGACGAATGTATGTAAACAAATTGGCCATGTCATGTCATTTGTCAACAAAAATACAAATCGGAAGATGATCACAAATTAAATTACATTTTTTTATTAGAAAAGTTAATTCGAAACTTCACAAAATTTTACAACTTTTTCTAAATAGATAAACGTTTCTAATAAAAACAAAATTCTCGAAAATCCACTAGAGGAAAGCGAAATAATGCTTGCAGAAGCTGGAAGTTTTAAAACACTTTTCACACGATAGAAATTAGCGATTTTTTGATGGATACACCAATCTTTTTATTAAAAAAAGGATCAAAACTCCACAATTAAACACAGCACAACAAATGATCAAAACGTAATAACAATTGAAATTGTTTTAACTGAAGTAAAACAATAATTTGTGAGATACTTCACTAGAAAATCTAAAATTTTAAAAAATATACTGAAGTACTGCTACTGTCAAAGCCGTCAATCAAAACAATGGATGATAATGTAGATAAAGATGATGAAAATCAAGATACGGTTGACCCGTACGGTTATTTCAAAAATAAATTGAATTTTCAAGAAATTTAAAGTTTTTGTGAAAATTCAAAATTATCAAGAAAACTCAAATTTTTGAAAAATCCCAATTCTTTCTCCAAATATAAATTTTTGAGAAAATAAAAATTTCAAGGAAATCCCACAATTACAGGAAAATATAATTTCTAGAAAAATTTCAAATTATCAAAAAAATTAAAAATTTCTCTCTTCTCTCTCTTAGACTCTCTAAGAAAATTGGAGTTTTATAAGATATGCGAATCCCCGAAATAATCGGACTTTCTGCAAAATTAAGCTTTTAGGAAATTTACAAAATTAAACAAAAAACTACATTTGCAAGAAAATTCAAATTGTTGAAGTAATTTCTAAATCCAACATTAAATAAAAAATAATGCGAAGAAACAAATATCGATCTATTCCGAAATTTGCTAACAACAGAGTCATCAAACAAATGTGCAAAAATTTTAAGTCAGAGAACGTTTGAATTTTACAAAAAAAAAATGCGCCAACTAAATGAAACTGCATTATCGAAATTAGCGACAACACTAAAACTGGGTGTGGGTTTTAGATCTCAAAGAACTCGCAGAACCCACAAATCGCAAGTTTTGTATAATTTTTCATTTAGATCGATTGTAACTTCCAAAGACAAAGTTGTATAGAATTAAAGTTTAGCGAGCATTTGTTTCGGGGTTTCCCTCAGAAACGTCCCAATCCCGAGATTCAGTCCTTCCGTCCGTCTGTCAACACGATAAATCGAGTAAAACTCAACCGATTTCCAAAAACTTTTTTTTCCCCTAAAATGTAATCGAAAAATCTTTTTTCGGATTGAATCTGGGCACTGTCGACCCAAGGGCCAATGAACTAGGGTCGTTTAAGTGGTTTTTGGTCTTTTGTACATAACTCGAGTAAATCTTTTCCGATTTTCAAAATTTTTTTAATCAAAAGATTAAGCAATTCCCTACAATGTATGGAAGAAACTTTGTTGAATCTGAGCGCCTGGACTCAGCCAGGGCTATAAAACTGAGTCTCTACAAGGGTACTACGTGTTTTTTGCGTAACTTGAGTAAATCTTTTCCGATTTTCAAAAAAAAAAATTCAATCGAAAGGTCTGGGAATGCCCAACAATTTAACGATAAGAGATCGGTGTCAAAGGCAAAGTTGTTGGTTTGGGTGTGGCGCATGTCGTAATGCCTGCCAATATGGCCGCTTTTGTTAGGGTGGATCGACCTAGGCAATTTATTTTGGAAAAAATCAAATATTTTGAAAACTATTAGAGATAGAAGATCGGTGTCAAAGGAAAAATTTTTTGGTTTCGGTGATACGCATGCCATGACGCCTCCCAATATGGCCGCTAATGTTAGCGTGGATCGATCAAGACAATATATTTTCCAAAAATTCAAACATTTTAAGAACTGTAAGTGATAGAAGATCGGTGTTAGTGGCAAACTTTTTTGTCTATGGAGGTAAGGGTCAGAGGCCTTTCCTTAGTGATCTAGGTCGGTTCTTATATCGGCAGTAGTACAAATAACATTTTTTGAAAATATGTCTGAAAAAAAAGTTTAAACTTTGACGGTTGCTTGAATATTTGGAGAGACTTTTACACCGTTTCTTCGGACGGGTTTTTCAATATTGCCCTTTCGGACTTTCCAATCCAATTGAATGTGGGCGTCATTTCATACACTTCGGAGTAGGACTCGGAACAGTTTGTTCTGATCTGATCTGAATCTGAAAAAACGCGATCTGAATTTTTCAGATCAGATCAGATCGGGGTCAAACGTAATCTGATCTGAATGTGATCTGATAATTTTTTTTCAGATCAGATCAGATCAGATTGATCTGATTCTATTCACTCCATTTATCACCGTATGCTCAAAAAAATATTTTGTTGCGACTGTGAATAATAAAAACTTTTCTTTTTTTCTGTATACGTGAGAGTGTATTTGTTGAGACGGATCATATTTTCCCATTACTTGGGGCGAAGAGTTGCTTTTCACGGTATGTGCGCCAACACACTCTCACTATTACAGAAAAATTTCTTTCAAAATACCCCAATACACACTCAATGTGTACTTTTCGCTAGGGCTTCGCCCGCGCGTACGTACACATCTCGTTTTCATTCGACATCATCACTTTATCAAATTTATTAGACTAAAGCATCAGAGATTGCGTTTCAATATTTTAACGTGTACCCACTCGGTAAGTTGATATAACCAGTGTGCGATGCGATGTGTAAATGGCTCATAACGTACGTGTAGTCAGAGTAGTCGGTAAATCTTGTGCGACGTGTTTGTTTTCATATAGTGAAAGTTTGTGATTCTCAAATTTGTGGTTTTTTACGGAAACGAATGTCCTGCTTATGACATTACTCAATTCACGGCAAAACATGTGTTCCCTAAAGTCGCCTATAAGTTCTCCATAAAGATGAAAATCTTGAATTAAATCTCGATACTAAACAAAAATTTAACCGACAACTAAAGTCATTTCTAAGAAGCATGAATGAATTGGCACGCGGCAACTTTGATTCGTTCGTGAACAAAACAAAATTTGAAACTTGAATTGTTTTTTATGAAATAAGATGTTTTGTATTCAATTTACCTTGTAGGTACACGTTAAAACATAGTACAGAGCAGAGGTCTGCATGGTTAACTGTTTCACTATTTATTTTCTGGTTATTCGAGTAACCATTGAATTTTGGTTAAAGTTACCACTATCAAAAAATGGTTACTAGAAGAACTATCCCAAATACTATTAATTTATGGTAATAGAAGTAAGAAATATTTTTGGTTACTCATTTAACTACAAAAATTATGGTTGTATGTTTAACCATTTTTTTCCTGGTATTACAGCCGGTTCATTACTTTTTTACCTAGTTTTAAAGAAATGAATGACAGCTTCACTTTCAAGCGTACCCAGCAAATTATGTTATTATCAAATCATAGGTTTTTTGCGCTAAATTTGAATGTGCGATAGAAATTTCAAATTTTTCGCCTGGAGTTGAGGGAAACGTGAACATTGCATGCAAAAATTTGATTTTACCAGAGACCACGATAATAGGATGAAAGTTGGTATTTTATTTAATTGATTCAAAAGTTATTGTGCATCTCAAAATAAGTGATTTTGCAATACTACAGACAATTAATGCTATGAATTAAAAGCTTTTTTTTAGTCAAAAACAATTCTAAAAGGTAATAAAGCACACAATTCTTAACGAAATTTTAATACTTTTCGATCAATACGAGGGGCACCCTAAAAGTTTCGGGAATCGGCTATAAAACGATTTTATTCCTTCTCAAAATAATCACCATTACAATCTATACACTTTTTCATCCTTAAAAACCAGTTTTCGAAACATCGAGTCCATTCGGAAGTTGGGATTTGGGCCACTTCTTGTTCATATGCATCGACAGCAGATTCCGCAGATAAAAATCGCTTCCCACGCAACTTATTCTTGACACTCGGAAACAAATAAATGTCGCACGGTGCCAAGTCGGGACTGTAGGGTGGATGCAGCATCAAATTGATTTTTTCCTTCTCCAAGAACGTCGTGGTCAGAGCACTTGTGTGGGAGCTTGCATTATCATGGTGGAGGACGATCTTGCGATTTCGACTCTTTCCACGTAGTTCTTCAAATACTTTTGGCAAACAAATCGTAGTATACCACTCTGAATTGATTGTTTTACGATCCTCAAGTGGTATAGTAGCCACATGACCTCATTTCCTGAAGAAAGTAGCGACCATTTTCTTGGCGACGCTTCGAGTGCGAATTACCTTTGTTGGTAAATCTTCATTTTGAAACACCCAAACGGTGGATTGCTGTTTTGTTTGGGGATCATAGCTGTAAATCCAACTTTCGTCACCTGTTACGATGCTATATATTGAATCAGAAGCCCCATTGTCAAATTTTTTGAGAGTATCTCGGCACCATTTCACACGAGCCTCCTTTTGGTCGTCTGTCAATTTGTGTGAGATGCACCGAGAACAAAGCTTCCGTGTGCATAAATATTCGTGTAAAATTGTTTGTGTTTGACTTTTCCCGATCCCAAGGGATGCAGCTATCTCAGCATCGATCGGCTTCTATCATGTTCCGGACATGGTCAATATTTCCATCAGTGATGGCTGTGGAAGGTCGACCTTCACGAAAGTCGTCACTGAGGTAAGTGCGTCCCGATTCAAACTCAGCGAACCACCGATAAACAGTAGTCTTGGTTGGGGCCCCATCTCCAAATGCTTTTTGCAAACGATCAATACACAATTTGGGAGTCAAGCCAGAATTAAAGTCGTAGAAAATCATGAATCTAAAATTTTCACGTGATAAATCCATTTTTTCTCTGCAATGACTTTTTGGAATTGTTGTATCTTTTGACTGCTACTATCGATTTTCATTTAGATCATCATTTTTAAATCAGGAAAGACCAACTTAATTTTTGTGTAAATTGGCGAAAAGTTTACACGAGCCGATATAGCCGATTCCCTAAACTTTTAGGGTGCCCCTCGTATAAGCGACCTTTTACCCCAAAAAAATTTTTGCACAAAAAATTGCAAGTTCTTTACTTGCGAGGTTGAAATTTAAATCACTGCTTTAAGTAAGAAAGAAAGCTTCCGAAAATCTGTACTACATAAAATGTTAGCTTTGTAATTTTTTCTTGTTTTTCCTCTTCTGAACCATTTTTGCATATTATTATTTTTCATTACTCCACCTACGAAAATTGTTACTTTCGCTTCCCAAATGGAATGAGAAAATAAAATATTTCAGCTCTCAGATGAATGGGGCCCGAAAATATTTTCGCCCCTCTAACAAGAATCGAAAATAATTCGAATCTAATTTTGTCAAAAATGAACGCTGTCATAATGTCGAAATAGAAATTGATGTGAGTTTCTCTCACAAAAGTTGTGTTCTGTCATATTGAATCGTAAAAATAAAAACAAATCAAATTCATTATCGTTTCAAATTTTCATTTTGAAAAATCTCTTTTTTTGCGATCGAGAAAGTGCTTAAATATTAGTGAGAATGTTTTTTTTAGTTGCATGAAATGAAATATTGTGTGTTCTGAAACGTTATTTGCAATTTCGGAAAATAAAAATTCAAACAATGTCAGATTGTTTTGTTTACGAAATGATTTTGGTCATATTGAATTATCGAATCGAATGCAATATGATTGTAACTACGCGTAACTATTTTTTCAAAGTCTTCTTTTCTTTGAATGAAAAAGTGTTGCAAAATTATTGAAATCTGCTTTTTTGGTTGAAAAAAATGAAATAGCACTTATTTTCAGCTTTTGATTACTTTCTAAAAATTAAAATCTTTCATGATTTCGGTTTGTTCACAGAATTGAAGTGTCATGGTGGAAGTAGGAAAATTTAAACTTGTTACATTCAAATGGAAGCTATTTGTCACAGAATCAAGTTTTTTCAAATTTCTTTATGTGGAATTCTTACTGATTTTCAAAAATGATTTAGTTTGGGAAGCAAAAGTAACAATATTCGTAGGCGTTGTAATGAAAAGTTCTATGGATCACAATTCGCACACGGCTGAAATTTTTTATATTCATCTCTTGTGATCCAAAAACCATTCACACAAAGAATAGCAATTCTGAGGAAAATTTCGAAATGTGTCAGTAAAAGCTCATGCCAGGGAAGTTTTACAATGATCCTGATCCCAGCGAATTTGAAGAAAAAAGTCACATTTGCGCAGATGTGATTGGCACATTCGTCTATAGAAAGCAGGTGTATTCAGTGGTATAGGTCACATCTCGGCACATTTATACCTAAAGTTTTGAGATGTGCACTAACCCGTTCAAAAAGTTTTGTAGAAAAGCGAAATGTGCCGTTTAAAAATTCTGTGTTTCACATTTTTTCACATCTGTGGAAATTATGTGAACGGCACATTTGACTCACAAACCGTTCATTTCGGTGGTGTAAGTGCACATCTCGGCACATTCCATCTTAAAAAGAGATAATTGATGTCCAGCCATCGACAAAAGTTGATAGGTAGACCAAGATGAGGAAATGTGAAATTATGTCACTTGGTGATGAAGTTGCAACGAATGACACTGAAAAAGCAAATCTGTTCGCCAAATATTTTGCTTCCGTATACAAGCGATACCCCGATGATGACAAAGAGATGGTTTAACTGATCTCTTTCATTAATACTAGAGACGATATTGGGTTCACAAACATCACGATCACCCACGATATCGTGAAGAAAATTCTTTTGAGTATGGACTTAAGCAAAGGTATAAGCCCAGATAATATGGCTCCCCTGTTCCTCCGTGAATGTGCAAATGAATTGTCCCATCCACTAGCGATGATTTACTCGAAGTCATTAAAGGAATGTCACTACCCTGATCGCTGGAAAATGGGTCACTTAACTCCAGTATTTAAGTCAGGCAAGAAGATTGATGTCACTAATTACCGTGGTGTATGCCTAGCTCCTAAATGTGCCAAAGTGTTTGAGATTGTGATTGTGGAACGTTTGAAGTACAACGTTTTCCCGCATACAACACCGACTCAGCATGGATTCTTCCCAGGTCGAAGAGTTGAATCTAACCTGATGGAGCTATCGATATTGGTTCACCAATCCTTTGACAACAACAAACAAACCGATATCTTCCTTGCTGACATACACAAGGCATTCGACGTTATTCGCTTAGTCCGATTAGTGAAGAAAATGTCAATCGTCAAATACCAGCTATGCAATTCGATTCTTCTGGGGTTCTGCTCCTTCCTGTCAGGCAGAAAGCAAAAGGTGAAGATAAATTCTTGTAAATCCAATGCGATCGACGTATTCTCTGGGATTGGTCAAGGATCTGTTCTGGCAGCTCTATTGTTCGTGATCTTTTTTTGATGATTCTCATTGTTCACCTGGTCCTACTAGAGACATCAACTTTGCTGACGACAAGAAAATAGTTCATAACAGCATATCAACGATCGACGATTCTCACTCAATGCAAAAAGCCATAAACAGCTTTATAAAATGGTGCTCCGACAACTATCTTGAGCTCAATGTCAGCAAATGTAAAGTTATCACCATCCACCGAAAACGTTTTCCAGTCCTGGCGAACTATCATATAAATGGGGATGTGATTGAACGTGTTAACTGTACGAAAGACATCGGTGTAACGTATGACGACGACTATACTTTCAATGGACACCTTGAATTGGCAGTCAAGAAAGCCATGGCAATGCTTGTGTTTCGTTGTGTTTCTTTCAACGTCGATACAGCTAAGATGCTATATTCAGCCATAGTCCGTTCGCATCTAGAATTTGCCAGTACGATTTGGTCACCACACCACTAGGTCCACATCCAATCCATAGAAAATGTCCAAAGACAGTTCGTTTTATATGCAAACCGTGATCGTCGAGTCGAAGGCGACGCTAATCCATATCGTATTCGGCCATATGCTGAAAGATGTGAAGAACTTCAGCTCGTTTCACTTTTGAGACGTCGGACCGATGCAGCGATATTTTTCATTCATGATGTTCTCACAGGGAAACTAAA
>CM055404.1:81652176-81665176 GCA_029228625.1 Pseudolycoriella hygida
GATTTTTCCCCTCGCCATGAGCTCGCTTGTGCGCTTTACTCGTTGCTCTTTGCCGTCGTAACGTTAAAGCCTTTGGCATGATCAGTGCTTATGCCCCAAGTTTTGGATTGAATAGTTACTATAACTGCTGAACTCGGCAATGAATGCTGCCTTTTCTATTGTAATCTTATTTGCAGCATTCATTTAAATCGACAGTATAGGGAAAAATAGAAGAAATTAGTTTGCATTGAACCTTATCTTGCAGAAACCACGGCACAGCAGAAAAATATTTGATATTCGAATTAATTTGAACACAACAAAGCCACCTTTGACTAACAAAAGGCAACTTATTTTATGTTTTCTAAATGTGGTTTTAAAGCTTTAAAATTTTTAAATGAACTCGCACAGAAAGTTGGGCAGTCCAGAACTAAGACTCGTGCAATAAATTGGAAAGTCCAGAAATAAGACTCGTGCAATAAATTGGAAAGTCCAGAAATAAGACTCGTGCAATAAGTTGGACAGTCCAGAAAAAAACTCGTGGTAAAAGTTGGACAGTCCAGAAATAAGACTCGTGAAAAAAGTTGGACAGTCCAGAAGTAAGACTCGCGAAATAAGTTGGACAGTCCAGAAATAAGACTCGTGCAATAAGTTGGACAGTCCAGAAATAATACTCGTGCAATAAGTTGGACAGTCCAGAAGTAAGACTAATAAAAAAATTGGATAGTCCAGAACTAAGACTCGCGAAATAAGTTGGACAGTCCAGAAAAAAGACTCGCGAAATAAGTTGGACAGTCCAGAAATAAGACTCGTGAAAAAAGTTGGACAGTCAAAAACTAAGACTAGTGAAAAAATTGGATAATCCAGAACCAAGACTCGCGAAATAAATTGGACAGTCCAGAAAAAACACTCGCGAAATAAGTTGGACAGTCCATAAATAGGACTCGTGCAATAAGTTGGACAGTCTTGAAAAAAGACTCGCGAAATAAGTCGAAATGTTTGACCCTACGAAAATTCCGATTTGAATTTTTTCAATCACAGATATACTTTATTTTGTTATTTAGAACTTAAAATAGTCTGCTAAAAATACGATCCATTTATAAATTTGGATTTTTTTTTTCTAGTCGAAGTACGGGTAGGTGTGCGAAAAGTCGCACTTTTTCAGAAATTCTTCTGGCGCAAGCTTATAACGCCTTTTAAAAAATTCGTAGTGGATGATCAACTATCAACCATTACGTCAGTTATTAAAGTTGGATAGTACACAAAAACAATTTTTTTGTAGACAAAAATTTTAAAGAAAGCAGTGTAGAAGTGTCGTTGGAAAAAGCAATAAAAAATTTTTACAGTGAAATATTAACAATTTAAACGCTGGGAACGTCGAAAACATTGACATTTCTTGACATTTCTATTTGTCCTTAGCTGTACGAGTGTGAAGTTTGCGGTCCAAGCGAAGCGAGGTCCGTAATCGCACGAGTTTAATTATTTGTTCATAAATAGAAAATATTGCAGATGTTCATTTATTGTAATGGATGATGAACTATCAAAGTGAACAGTTTTTATATGAAAATAAAAATAAAACAGTGAATCCGCGTGGAGTCAACATTCTAAGCAACAAAAATAACTTCGTCTGACACTTCGCAGTGAATTAATACAATTAATACGATAATTAATATAAATTGAAAAAAAAAAATATTGCTGTTGATATAAATGAACAGAATTTTAAAAAATTTAAATAGTCTAAATTCATGTAATCATTCTTCGAATGAACAAAGAAGTTTTGTGACCGTATGGTTATTTCCAACCAATGTCAACTTTCATACTTACTCCCTTCCCTCCAAGCTATGGTTTCATATTTTCGCTTTCACCCCGTGGTATGAAGTTTGTTATTTTCGTTTTTCTTTTGGCGCAGCTGGTAAAAAACTATTTTCACTAAATAATTGCATAGTCTTCCTCTGGTCTTCCCAAACCCTCTCCTATCAACGAAAAATTATTCGAAATACATATTTCCGAGTATGAATCGATTTAATTGGAAAATGCATGGAGAATGTCTCTATATGGATTTTATATCCTATTATATGGCTACTGTCAGTGCCACCATGCCAAAACAACTATGAAATAAAATCGCAAAATATTCAATTTCATTTGTTTTATTTGGACATATTTTAATTGAATGAAATATAGTTTAACAAATACATTGAACAGCGTTCTTGTAGTAGGGTATGCTTCTCTTGATTATAATGAAAAAGTAAAGAATCAGTCAAATGATCTGAACCACCCAAAAGGTGGGACCTAGTTATAAAAGAACATAAAATATTAGTTTGTTTGCTCATTTCTATATTTAAATACGTTCGAGTCTTTTTGCAACATCTATCCTGTTTGCCACATCTATCCTGATACGTACGGGTCTTTGGTTATGTTTATTTACTGTTTTAAGTAACGTTAGGAATGCAGAGTAATGTTTGGTGATATGTAAAAATATGAGATCGTTGTAGGTATGTACTATTTTAGCAAAGTCCCTGAAGATGAGCACATAAGAGGCTTGAAATTCAAGTAGGAAACCATAAATTAATTGGTACAATTTAAATGATCTTTTACTGATAGCCTTGAAAAACATTTAGTCATTTAGTTAATTGCGCTGAGTTTCGCGACTTTGTTTAAAATTTTTCAAAATATTTAAACGCATAATGCTCTCTTTGGAATTTCAACGTAAGGTTTGCAGAGTGTCTTTAAAAGAATCAATAACTAAATTAACATCAACAATATAAATTTCGATAAATTACAAACAAGTTGTCTGCAAAAGTCCGTCATCACTGATTCCCATCCACTTGGATTATTGTTATACAAAATTTCGGCAGGTTCAGTAATCAGCCTAATTTGCTGTTCTGCATCTAATGTAACTCAAAAAAGGTACTAAACGTGCGTAACTTGTTTACTATGAATTAACGAAATTCATTACGGTTACAAGTAACATAACTCAAACAATCTGCAAATTCGAAGAGACATCCATTATTTTTATGCCAACAAAATACCCACAAAAAACATAACTTTTATTCCATAAAACGCAAATTCAACAATTTATTATTCACGTCTGATGTAATTTCAACAGCAACAACAATACGTTCTTTGTCCACCATAATTACAAAATGTGTGATCAAACACAAAAATAAAATAAAAAGTTTCATATCTCAGTCTTTTTGACTATATTTTCAAACACAATTTAGAATTAAATACAATTCACAATTTAGGACGTACCATTATGTCGATCTCTACCGAAATGTACGGAATTGTTTCTGAAAGAACTCATTACCCCTGCGATGTGGAAAAGTGAAATCGAAATTAAATCAGGTCCGATTCACTGTTTTTAGTAATTTGAAAAATATAGAATCTAAACTTAGAATAAAATAGAAACTATTCAGAAGTAACAATTTTTAGGAAAAGTATTATTTAGTTTGATATTCCAGAACAATATTTAAGATCCCCTGACATTTTAAACTAAATTAATTAGACGTATCATGCACTTACGTAATATTACTATATTTAGATGCCAATTTTTCATCTTTCTCCTGCCATAAAAACGCTTGCGAAAGACTAGCATATATTCTAGCTTTGAATTTGCAAAACGTTGTCAATGAAAGGTTAAATTTAGTTTCCTTATTCAATAAGCCATTTACAGGAGATGCGGACCTGAACTTCATTAAAATATTCTATGTGTATTTAAATACTTTGCGACTAAATACTTACACAAAAGCTGAATTTAGTTTTTAAAGTCATTCAGACGTTGCAAATGACAATATCAAACGTCGCTATCTATCGCATAGATTCCAAATTGTATCGATGAATAGTTATATTCTAAGATGGGAATATCTTGTGAAAAGTTAAAAGGAAATATTCTCATACGACTTTTATTTTCAGTGTTCATAATCCAGTTAGTGAATTGTTTAAGAAAAATTAGATGCTAATTTAATTAAGGCTGACGCTATCCGCCCGCGCGGGCGAATAGCAAGCCCTATGTGGAGTAGACTATCCGCCCGCGCGAGCGAGTAGCCAGCAGTATGGGGAATATAATATCTTTCCGCGCGGGCGTTCAGCCAGTCTCATGTATAATTTTCGCACGGCGCGAGGCGCGCGGCGCTAAAATTATATATACTTCTTCTAGAGAGAAACATTTATTCACATAAAAGGTGCTGCTTACATAACATAAGTTGCTTTACATACACAGCATATCAATCAATCCAAAGGACATCGTTAATACAAATACGTTCATTGCTTTAATTTTGTTAAGACTTTAAAATGTGGGTCATGTATATATGTGAGAATTCATTATGTGAATCGTCTTCGTCATCTGATAACTGTTTTAGGACTGCGAGGTCCAATTTTACTTCGCGGAAAAATTCTAATACGCTATTGCCAAACGTTCCTCTGCTACCAAACCATAATCCACGAACACACCAATCTCTTTCACCGAATTTGTCCATGTATTTTTCGCTGTAGAAGGGAATGCATCTAGTGTAGATTTTCTCCTTTTCATCTTTCACCTTTCGATCCTGGCCAATATCATTTGTCTCATACCGTATCGTAGGATCTATGATGAAAGCGTTCGATGAGTTTGGTTGGAATGCGATGATATCGCTAAATCGAGTGCTTCCGTCTGAGTCTATAGCATACACTTCTTCGAAGCATGTAAAGCCTTTGGCGCGTAAGAGGGCGGTAATGCGATTCTTAATGCTATGGTGTCTGGATGAAATTAACAGGTTGTTTGCAGGGCAACTTCCGATGACATGTGGGATTGTTTCACTCTCTTTGCCACATATGCGACAAAGGTTAGAAGTGCTAGCAACGCCTGGAACTCCATTCAGGTTGGCATAATTCGTGCTGAGTTTGATTGCCGACACCCATTCAGACGACGACAGCGTGTTTTTATTGTATATAAAGTCATTGCTGGGAGTGTGATTCTTACAGTGAACGACTCCAGCTCCTTGGTATTTCAATTTGCACCATTTCTCAAATGATTCCATTCGCAAAGCTGCTCTCAATGCTTTTGATGTGTCACCGGAAACCATTAGCGATTGAAGACATTGGTTCATTTCTTCAGAACAAGTAGATACACTCTGAAATAGGGCATCATTGACTGTCGACAGTTTGCGTGCCAGGGAGAATTGTAGGTGAACTTCCCAAGATGCTCTGAAAAGTCCCAAGCCACGGAGTTTTCTCGGTGCATTGAATATGTTGTCGTTGGTCCTTGACGGTAGTCCGATGATTTCCTTGACGGTTCGGCGGATCATTACGTCTAAACCATTCGTGACAAACGCTGGGATTTTCTGCACCGGTGCCGCTTGTAACGGGTACACCAAAGTCGGGAATACGCATTGATTTATGATATTGAGCTTTTGGTCTGGCTTCAACCACGGAGAGGTGGAGAGCTGGCTCAAATATTTATTTAGCTTACCGATGCATGTGTCGTCGAATACCAATTAAGTTTCGAAGGAACAACCAAGGCACTTTATCCATTCGTTAGGCTTGACACCAGCAATGACACTGCCATCTATCATTTGCAGTGAAGAGCTTTCAAGGACACCGGATGTGATGATTATTGCCTGACTTTTCGATGCATTTAATTCGAGGCCAATTTTCCCAAACAATGATTTAATCAATTCGATCGCTCGACACGCTGACAGTTTAGAATGTGAGGTAACGGCCTGATCATCGGCGAAACCAGACAGGCATAAAGGTCATAGCCATTAGACAGCTGGTACCCGTTAATGCTTGCATATTGAGAATCACATATTTCCTCATAGATGAAGTCGATGGCAATGTTGAAAATGATCGGAGACAGCGGACCACCCTGTGGAACGCCACATTTGACTTCAATGGGATTGGATGATTCTTTGCCCAATGAGATAATCACGCTGTTGTTTTTGAGCAAGGTCATGATGAGATTGCATAGGTTGTCAGGAACTCCTTTCGATATTAATGCTGTCATGTCTAAAAACGCCGTCACGCAATTTCGTTTATGTTTTTTGGCATCTGCTAGGCAGGCGTGGACTAGTCGGGCATTGACGTGGCAACCTGGTATGCCAGAAACGAATCCACGCTGATTACAGTTGATGGATATTATTGAACGGAGCTTTGAATCCAGGGTCTTTTCGATGATCCTCCTCAAAACAGAACAAATAGTCGGCGGTCTCCAGTTGTTTATTGCGTTAACATCACCATCTTTGTCGTTCAGTATTACTTTACCTTGTCGAAATCCCGTTGGAACGAAGGAAGAGCGTAGCATTATATTAGCAATTGTAGAAATTATTTTCGCTACATTTAATTGTCTTAATGTTTTTGCCAAAACACGGTCTGAGCCAGTGGACGTGTCTAACGAAATTTTCTTTATCTGTATTGCCGTGTCTTCTTCACTGATTGCTGGATATGACTCAAGACATTTGTTATTTTCTTTTTCGAAAATGTCTTTGAAGTGATTTTCCAGTTTGTCCATTTTTATTTTACATTGTTTTGGAGCGCCATTACACATAACCATGCGGACTGATTTCTTACGTTGATTATAATACCAGTATTGAGCTGAGTCATACTGGAATTTATCACGTCGTCGTTGTTTCGATCTTGCATCAGAGCGTTGTGGGTTTGATGACCTTGACTGTTGCGCAGATGTAATTTTTCGGTTTTTGTTTTGCTGTCGAAGACGATAAAATTTGACGGACGGATGTTGAGGTCCTGGTAGCCTCTGGTTCGCCTTGAACAAAAATTGTTTGAATTTACTGACATCCTCGTCAAAGTCTTCAGTATTTGTCGTTTCACTGTTCATGTGCTTGTTGAAAGTGTCTTGCCATCTTTTACATTCCGAATCAAGGGCTGATCTGGTTCATATCGCTGCTGCATCTGTTTCAGATGGGGTCTCTATAGCGTCAGTTTTGTTGAGCCTAGACTTTAAATTGCGAGCCGTCTGGTCATTAGGTTCCTTTGCATGGCGATTCATGTGCACTGGTAGACCTCGCTTCATGAATGACTGACTACAAATGCTGCAAGTAACATTCTGTGATGATGGTTCAATTGGAATAAGATCTTCTGACGGAGCTGTTGGATTTGAATTGTTGGTCGCAAGAGTATCATTGTGAATGTTTCGGTGAGTCGTGAGGCCTCTTTTGGTGTCAAATTCTTTGTAGCATGTTTCACACCAAAAGACTTGCGGCTTTAGTGAGTTTGATGGTTGTAAAGTAGAAATGGTTTCTGAGAGGCGTTCTGACTTTTTGATGATAATTCTATTGGGAGTCATTTTCGATTGCACGTTACATCCGGATATTTGATATTTCCCAACCAGGACTACAACTGGAGCTATAGATGGTTCGAGACGCCGGAAGTGACCGGAGTCTATTGCACCAGTAAACAGCAAATATAGCTGAGGCTTCTTTTTGTCGATGAAGCTGTTTCCGGTAAGGCCGAAGTCGTAACAAATATAGTCGTCAGATTCATCGCACTGAAATATGTAACCAGTGAAGCCATACAATTCAGCGGCCGCACATAGTTCCGCTAGTTCGTGAGAGAATGTAATTAACTATTTGAGAGCGTAGTTGGCCCGTCGACAGGGGTGCGCTCTTGAGCAGATCGGAGTTATGTGGTATAAAGTCCAAAATTGATGAAAAGAGGCAGTCACCGTCATGGCTTGACTCGACAATATTGAATATGCCACATTCATTGATTGACTGACTGTCAATTTGTCAACTCCTTGATTTCGACCGGGTAGTTATGTACGTCATGTTGTATCAATTTATAACTTCGTAACACCACCAATCATGTTCTCGAACATATGATAACCCTCCAATTACCAGCTCAAAATTATCTGCGTTAATGTAAAGATACGTTGCTATGTGCTAAATACGGCTCTGATTAAAAACTCAACGACAGCTGATGCAGCTGAGAGGATAGTAGTGCCGTGACTTTAGATTGATGTTTACCACTGTTATCACGTTACAAAATAGCTTTATTTCTGCCAAAAATCGTCGGACAGCGTCCTACCTTCACCAACGCACAATGCCACGGGCTCGATCCAGTCGATGCACGCAAATATAGCGCCGGTCATCGCAACCATACGTTGTAAACCCCCAATAAAGTTAAGATTTTTTATTCGTCAATATTTCGGGAGCTCCCATCATCAGGGTTATATAATAAAAACTAGTAAACCCCCGCCCCTAAGGGCTACGCGGACATTAAGCATTCTCGTCCGCTGTGTCGGAGACTTGCGACTTTAATACTAAAATGTATGCAAGGGTGTGCAAAGTTAGATTTGATTGATTGATTGATTGATATTAATTTTATTGTCTACTTTTTTCAAGCCGACATGGAAAAAGAGTGGCTATTTTAGTATTTTAGTAGTTACCATAAGCTTACGCAAATCTGGTTTTCCCCCGTACTACCATTTTCCCGTAAAACCGTTTTGCCGAACTACCGTTTGCTATATACTATCATTACGTCTGTACTACCGTTTTCCCCGTGCCACCGTTTCACCCGTACTACCGTTTCCACCATACAACACTATTCCCCGTATTACAATTTTCTCCGTTCTACCGACCCCTGTATAAACGTTATCACCGTGCTACTATTTACCCTTACAACCGTTTCTCCCTTCCTACAATTTCCTTCTCACTACTGTTTTCCGCGTACTACCATTTCATCGTTCTGCCATTTTCCCCGTACTATTATTTCTCCCATACTACCATTTCCCCGTATAAACGTTATCATCGTACTACCATTTCCCCGTACAACCGTTTCTCCCGTCCTCCTCACTACTTTTTTCCCCGTACTACCATTTCCCCCGCACAACCGTTTCCACCGCACTACTGTTTTTCCCGTACAACCGTACAATACTGGTTACTTCTACTCACAAGACTCTGAGACTTTGCAAAAGAAACCTATCGTCTGTTTCTCATACCTTCCAAAATAATTTTAAAACCATAAAAATTTACCCCGTGTCCAACTTCCCGACATTTTCACCAATACTGGTGACTTTTACTAACAAAACTCTGAGACTTTGCCGAAGAAACCAATGATCTGTCTTTCATACCTTCCTAAATACTTTTAAAAGCAAAAAATCCAAGATGGCGTCACTTTGACAGCTGGTAGCCATTTTCTTAGGATTCATAAAGATTCTACTCATCAATATCAACAACTTTCCCGAAGAAACCAAACGTGTAACTATTCTAATTCAGAAGATAGCAAAAAATCCAAGATGGCGTCACTCTGACAGGTAGCAGCCATTTTCTTAGGATTCATAAAGATTCTACTCATCAACATCAACAACTTTCCCGAAGAAACCAACTGTGGCTAGCGTGACAGTTTGTGACAGAGGGGAGGGGGGGGGGGGGCACGAGAGTAGCGTTACGTTCTTTCAAAGATGTTGTAATAGTAGATTACAGATCAGATCATGTAAATTGGCTGTTACATAAGTGCAAAGTATAATGAACACAAAACGAGACGATACAACTGATATGTCCACTGATCGCTACGTTGAGCACGAGCAATGTGTGGCTTCACAAGGGTACATCCAGACCCCAGACGACGAAGTAGTGGATGCGGAAATGATGGACGTCGGGGAGGAAGTACAGTCGACAGGACGGACAGATTTTATGAAACAATTTTCGTTTACTAACTGCAACGTAACAATAAATCTCAAAAATTAATTTTACTATTGTTATCAGAACATGACTTTATAAAAATCAGTTCCTTTGTTATGAAATAAAAATTTGAAAAAAAAAAACAATTCTCCTACCTCCAACGACCCTCTACTTCTAACACAACAAACCAAAAATTTTCTAATTCTTCTACCTCCTGCCACCTTCTACTTCTACCACAACAAGCTGAAAAATTTTCTACAAAAAGTCACTTCTACTCGTACAATGGGCATTCCATCTTTTGCATTTATTCAAAATTTGCTGAAACTAACTCGTAATGCAACTAACCCGTAATGAAACTGACCCGTAATGAAGCATTTACATTGCCTAATATTGTCGATGTAATGAACATACCGGGTGGTATACGTTAAAAAATTTTTAGTCGATTAAAAATTAGTATGTTTTTTCCATTATGTGAAGTCCGAACTTTGTCAGCATGGAGTAATGCCAATTTCCAACGCACTCTGTAGCACGGACCTAGGATGTGACATAAATCTAATAGACGATCAGAATTACCGAAGTTGCATTGCAAATGTATACAAAACAAAATACCTAATGTCATGTTGGTTTTATTTTTATGTTTTCTTTTTGTTTCTTCCGTTTTTTTTTATTTTTCTTTGTTTTTTCTTATTTTTTTTTTTTTTTTTGTTTTTTCTATTGTATTGTTTTGTTTTTTCTCGATTATTCAATCCATTAACAAGGATGTGAAAAGTTACCGAACACTTTTTAATGAACGATTCAGTTTATTCGTACGTTACGATGACATATTGCACAGTACATATTCATTTGTTACAACTTTATCATATATGCGTATACATTACAATTGAAATTATTATTATTATTATCATTTCGTATGGTATTTACATCTTAGGTATTACATTTTATTTTTCACAGTTCATTACGTATACTAAGTCAGATCTCATGCTAACTTCATGTGTTACATCTAGTAATTATGTTCTAAGTACATAGCATGTTGAGAAGGTGTTGCATTATCGTACAGTTCGATGCTTAATCGACCGGGAGGAAGGTTATGATACCAACGGTTCGACCACCATAACAGAAGAATAATTTCGTTGTATTTAGTTTCAGAAATAACATTTCTCTCATAATTTCGCTTCAAAAATTAAATGCTCGAATTTCGTTCACTTCTGTCACTGATAACTGAAAAATGATTCAATCTAATAGATTCTCATTAACTAGCTTTAGGTAGTCGCTTATAGCTTACCACAAGTCATGTTTCAACTAAGTGTTCTTGATAGAAGGCGTTTGAATTGAAGCTAAGATGACTTTTTTAACAAACATAAAAAACCAGCTTCAATTCTGTGATCGCTGTCAATTTTCAGCACTAATTGGTTTTGGCGACGTTTTTGGTCAATTACTTTAATTCACGACCAAAATTTTTACTTTTGAGTAAATTTTAATTTTGTCATTGATCTTTGTAAAGTATCCCAGGAGTAACATTAATAGAAGGAGTGCCAAAATTCGGTTTCTCTTGATATAATGTCAGTTTTCGCAGGAGTAGAATGAAATTTTTACTTCATTTTTCGTGAGTAAAAAGATATTTGTGTTGTTTTTAAATGAATTCGTTATCAAGAAATCAAGTTTTGGTAGAAAACAAGAAAATAAAAAATATCTTCACTTTTAACCTTATTTCTTCGGTTTTGAACGGATCACTCAAAATTTGCATCCCAAATTTGGGGCTCTTTTTCCACAAATGTTACACACCTGCACTGTAAACGGAAGAAGAGGTTCATACAAAAACAGCAAAAAAGCGTTTACGGCGTTTACTAAACAGTATGTGCTAGGGGAGCATTAATTGGAACGTATCATCATCGGTACAATTCCATTAGCATTGATTTAAAACGCCACTTGCGAGCCTCTTAAGACTAGTCGCGAGTACGCTACATCTATTGTTTCGATGCTCTATCACTGATGTGATGCTTCTTTTCGCTACACCAAGAACTCATAAAAGTAGAAGTTCTTCACAAATATTAAACTCGTTGAATTGAATAAGTGCAAACATCGAACGACAATTTTGAATGAGTAATAGTAGAATACAGTGGGGGATGCGGAGATAAGTCATTACATGAGGGATTAATTTTGTGAAATGAGCCAAACTGAAGAGGCTGTTTTTAAGCAAAAAGCTTTGAAAACTGTTTTTTGACGAGTGTAGAGTTTGTATCATGAGCCGAAAGCAAGGTATACAACTACAAGAGTCAAAGAACAGTTTTCAAAGCTTTTTGCTTAAAAATACACTCGGTGTCCCACCAAAAACGCGTCATTACATGCAGATATACATGTAATGAGAAGTTTCCGGTGGGGGCTACATGTAATGAAATGCATGTAATGAATGACATGTAATAAATAATTTCCGTGGGGTGCACATATACATGTAATGACAAGTTTTCGGTGGGACAACGAGTAAAAATTCAAAATTCAACATTTCGATGCCTTTAAACCCACACACGTATACATTTAGATGTACGCACATAACATTCGAAGGAGACTTCACTGATAAATTTCGGATGTGTATCTTCTTACACGAATGTGTAGAAAGTTGTAAATAGTGATTGGCTCATCGTTTCTATTCATTTCAACGAATTTAATATTTGTATTCTACTTTTTTATTTCCTGGTGTTTCGAGTTCAAACAGAAAATAAATTCGGTTCGAAGTGAATAATTTTATTTTTTAGCTTGAACACTACTTCAGAATTATGAAGCCCTTGTATACAACATAAATTCTTCTTGGTGTTTCTAGGTTCAAATTATTAAACGAATTGTCAATTTTTTTTCAATCATGTAAATCTCTGCTAAAGTTGAATATCATGGGCGCCCGGCAGCAATGCGCCCGTGATGCTATTGTATAACTTTCGAATTATGATATCCTATTAGAACTCTACCAAATTCAGTATTTCTCTTTTGGATCGTAGTTTCACTTTTTATTAAAGGCGTTTAAAATGTAAATTGCTTTTGAATCATGCGTCAGAACAGGCATATTTTTCGAATTTTATTTAGCCCCTTGTAAATTTTAAAGGTGTTTCGACGTTCAATATTGAACAATTGTGATGCATCATATTTACTATACTTATGTTTCAGTGATGTTTTTATTTTCATGCGTAGTGTTCAGAAAATCGTCGCTTTTGAATTTTTTAATATTTTAAATTTTATCAAGAATTTTATCAATTTTTTTTTCTCACCTTGGAACATCCGAAATATTTTAATAAACATATATTATGTGGATGTTGTGGATTGACAACATGTGGAACACGAAAATACAGCAAATAGTTCATATTTAAAAAATTGCCAGTTTGAGACTACAAAAACGCACATGGAATTTAGTTTTAATTTATTTA
>CM055404.1:81675625-81727632 GCA_029228625.1 Pseudolycoriella hygida
GGATCATGTGGGGCTCCATTAAGCGGACAGGAGGTATTTATCGGCTGGTTAGTGTTTATAGCCCGTGCGAGGGTAGCAGTGCTGGCGATCTTGACACCTTTTACGAGCAGTTAGGGGATGTTGTCAGCAAAAAAGGTAGTGAGTGTGTGATTCTGTTGGGGGATTTCAAAGGGAGAATAGGAAACAGTAAGACCAGTGGCGGCTATGAAAGGGTAGTGGGCAAATTCGGGGAGGATGTTTTAAACTCAAACGGAAAGCGGTTGTTGGATTTCTGCGATTTCAATGGACTGGCAGTAACCAACTCTTTCTTTAGGTATAGGTGGATCCATCGGTACACTTACGTTAATAATAGTTTGGGGCACAAGTCAATAATTGATTACATGGTTATAGAGCAGGACAGGAGACAGGAAGTCAGGAACACACGTGTTTTCAGGGGTTTCACATTTGGCTCAGACCACTACCTTTTGGGTGCCCATCTCTCTGTTAGTAAACTCTGTCAGGCTAAAAGGAAAAAGTGGTGGTTCGGAAATTTCGTGTGGGAAAATTCAGGGACGAGGAAGTTAAGTCTCGCTTTATGTCAAAATTCAGCGAAGCTTTCGAAAGGCTTCCTCCGGGCTGCGTAGACATTGAGGTTGAGTGGGCAAACTTTAAGGAATTTGTCTTGGGCGTAGCTGAGGAATGTCTAGGTAGTGTCTCTAGTGGGGGTAGAAACAAAAAGGCAGGCTGGTGGAACGCAGATATCAAAAAGGCGGTATTAGAGAAAAGGAAGCTGTATTTGATTTGGTTACAGGATAAGGCGGACGAAAAAGCATGAGGCTTACAGGGCTTGCAGGCAGACGGTTAAGACTCTAGTCAAGGAAGCGAAGGATCGGTCGTGGAAAAAGTTTGGGGCGGAATTGGAAGAGGCTGGTCAAGGAAGGGGTAAAAAATTTTGGTCGGCAATCAAGGATATTAGGCGTGGTGGTGAAAAGGAGGGCTGCGGTAGCATTTTGGGTAAAGATGGCGAATTAGTTACAGGTAAGGGTGAGGTCCTGAAAACCTGGCAGGGTTACTTTCAGGATCTATTCGCCTCTGTCAATCCCGTAACAAGCCTTGACAGGGAAGAGGGCCGTAGCTTGGAGGGTGAGGAGGAAATTACATTAGAGGAAGTGTCACGAAAGGTAGCAGGCTGAAGGCAGGAAAATCCGCAGGTATAGACGAAATTAGGACAGAATTTATTAAGAATAGCGGGCCGGGTGGGGTTCAATGACTTTGTAGGATTTTCAATTTAGCATTGAAGTCCTCAGTAGTACCCGCTGACTGGAGCTTCGGTGTTATTGCTCCGATCTTCAAGAAGGGTAACCGCAAAGTCCTTACCAACTACAGGGGGATTTCACTCTTGAGCGTGGTCGGAAAGGTTTATACAAGTGTGCTCGTAGACAGGGTTAGGGTTATAGTGGAAGATGTTCTTGACGAGGTTCAGAGTGGTTTCAGACCTCTGAGAGGTTGTCAGGATCAGATCTTTTGTCTCAGGCAGGTTATAGAAAAGCTCTCTGAGAGAAATATTGATTTATACTTGTGCATCATCGCCCTAGTAAAGGCATTCGATCGGGTACCGAGGCAAAAGCTGTTCGAGGTACTTGGCGAATACGGGGTTAATGGAAGTTTATTGGGCGCTATCAAAAGCATCTACTCAGGGAGCAAGGCTGCGGTAAGGATAGCTGGTGAAATTAGTGAGGCTTTCGAAGTTAATGAGGGAGTTCGTCAGGGTTGTTGTCTCTCCCCTCTTCTGTTCATAATTTTTATGGACAAGATTATCAGGCAAGCGAATTTGCAAGGGAATGTGAAGGTGGGGGAAGTAATCATGGAAATCCTGGCCTATGCGGATGACTTAACTCTATTAGCAGATAATGCCAAGGATTTGCAGGAGAATTTAGACTGCCTGAATGCTGCATGTGAGGAATACGGCATGAAAATAAGTGTCAGTAAAACTAAAGTTATGCATATTGGCACATCCCGGAAGGATGTAGTTTGCAGTTTAAATGGGGAGCAGTTGGAACAGGTCTCTGAGTTTAAATATTTAGGAGCCATTTTTTCGGAGAATGGCAAGTTAGTTAGGGAATTTGAAGAAAGGAGAAGAATGGGGAATGCAGTGGCCAGTCAGTTGAGGTCGTATGTGTTCAACAAAAAGGAGTTAAGTAGTGGCACAAAGCTAGCTATTCACAGGTCAATCTACAGACCAACGATTTTATACGGTAGGGAAAGTTGGGTGGACTGCGGATACCTTGTGCATGACCTGGAGGTTTCTGATATGAGGGTTCTTAGGAGCATAGCAAAAGTAAATCGGAGGGAACAGTGGGACAATCATATTAGGAACGACGACATCAGGGAAAACTTAGGGGTAACATCAGTGGAAGAGGCGGCAAGGATTAGTCGTCTGCGGTGGTACGGGCACGTTCAGAGGATGGGTAATAGCAGGCTACCAAAGAGGATATTGGATGCTCAAGTCCCGGGTGTGCGTCCCAGGGGTAGGCCAAGGAGAAGGTTTATAGACTCAATTAAATCCGATGTAGAAGTTAGGGGACTTTCTCTAGGCGAACAAACCATCTCCTTGGCACAGGATAGGGGAGTATGGAGAAGGGTGGTCCATGATCAGTAGTAAAGACCTCACACCGAAAGGTACAAACGGTCTATAAAGTGTGATGATGATGATGATAAATTTTTCTAACAACTTGTTCGAAAGATCAGACGAAGAATAAACAGACGATAAATAGGCTGGTAATGCCAAATCTTCAACCTTCCGAATGCCTAATCCACCAAAAGCTAAAGGAAGAGTAGCTTGATCCCAAGAAAATTCTGACATCCTAACATTTGTAACAACACTCAAATGCTTTTGTAATAGGAAGGCCTTTGAGGATCGTAATAAGTAATTAAATCTACAACTACCTAAGGATTTCCTAAAAATGCACAATGAGGGGTGAACATCCTTTAAACGATCACACATTAACTTGATCGATTCAATTTTTGATGAAAACAACCTCTCTAAACCTGACTCAAAGATAGGTGAGCCTAATATCTCAAGAGAAGACTCATCAACTTTTTTAATCCCTGGCAATAATGCTGAGATCTCTGAATACATATGGGCCTCCTCCTCATTAGTAGCATTAACAAAGAAAATTTCACATTTCTTTTTGTTTAATGACAAGCCTGACAAATCACAAAAATCTAATACTTTCCTAATATCACTGACAGCACATCTCCAATAGTACCGTCATCTAAATACCAACCATTAAGTACATAGCTCGAGTAAATCTTTTCCGATTTTCAATTTTTTTTTTGTCTGAAAGATCTAAGCATTTGTCATATATAATTCTTGGATGATAGCGGCAATCACGTATAAATAATAAGAAAAATGTTTTGTTTCGTTGCTATATTTCGAGTCTAGTTCGACTCATCATCAGGCTATAATTGATAGAATGAATACATTAAATATATAAAATGACTAATAATTATCACATTGATTCTTGAATTTACCTTAAAATCTAATTTACATTAATGAATTTAAATAAAAACATATAACAAAAATTCTAAAACATTTTGCACGTAAAGATATCACATAGAGACATGACAAATCAAATTTGTTTACGTCTTTCTTCTTTTTCAAATGTCCACGGATAACCTTTGGTTTCAAATTCCATATGGCCAACATTCGGTTCACTTTATTTTTTGTTTTTTGAATAAATCTACATATGACTGGTGTAGTCCATGCGTGTCGAACTGCAAATTCACTGTGTTGTTTGTGTTGCAAATGTGCATCTTTTCCGCAATGGTTCGTTGGTGGTAATTTGGTATGTGGTCAAGAATAGTGACTTTTTCAAAATTAAACGTATGGTTGTTACTCACAGCGTGTACAGTCAATCCAGTTGTGAGTAACAACCATACGTTTAATTTTGAAAAAGTCACTATTCTTGACCACATACCAAATTACCACCAACGAACCATTGCGGAAAAGATGCACATTTGCAACACAAACAACACAGTGAATTTGCAGTTCGACACGCATGGACTACACCAGTCATATGTAGATTTATTCAAAAAACAAAAAATAAAGTGAACCGAATGTTGGCCATATGGAATTTGAAACCAAAGGTTATCCGTGGACATTTGAAAAAGAAGAAAGACGTAAACAAATTTGATTTGTCATGTCTCTATGTGATATCTTTACGTGCAAAATGTTTTAGAATTTTTGTTATATGTTTTTATTTAAATTCATTAATGTAAATTAGATTTTAAGGTAAATTCAAGAATCAATGTGATAATTATTAGTCATTTTATATATTTAATGTATTCATTCTATCAATTATAGCCTGATGATGAGTCGAACTAGACTCGAAATATAGCAACGAAACAAAACATTTTTCTTATTATTTATACGTGATTGCCGCTATCATCCAAGAATTATATATGACAATTGATCGAAACCGGCAAAGAAACAAAACCAACAAAGATCTAAGCATGACCGACAATTTGTGGAAGAAACATTTTTCGATTTGAGTCTTTGGACTTAGCTTGGGCACAACAAACGAGTCTTTGTTAGGGCCCTACGTGTTTTTTGTACATAAATCGAGTAAATCTCTTCCGATTTTCAAAAACTTTTTTTTGTTTGAAAGATCTCGGCATAATTTATGGAAGAACTTTTGCCTGTGCTTAGGGCTCAAGTGGGCCTCATGTCAGTACTAAGGTCGGCCCTAGCCTAAAAAATGGTTTTATTGCTATGTTGTAGACAAAATTGAGGAGAACATTTTTCTCTATTTGGAGGTCAATTTTGTGCGTTCGGAGAATTTTTTTACACCGTTTCTTCCGACGGGTTTTCCAATATTACCCTATCGGTAATTTCCAATACAATTTAATGTGAAAGCAATATTTACTTAAATACTTTCCAGTCTTTTCGTAACATCAACTCTGTTTGCCGCATCTATTCTGATACGTACGGGTCCCTTCATATGTTTTTAATCCACAGGTCTATGAAAGCCCAACAATTTGTAGAAGAAACTTCTTTTGAGATTGGGCCCTTGGATTTAGCTAGGGCACAAAAAACGAGTCTCTGCTAGCGATCTACATGTTTTTTGTACATAACTCGATTAAATCTCTTCCGATTTGCATTTTTTCTTTAATCGAAAGGTCTTTCACGTTTTATGTAAGAAAATTTTTTGATTAGAAACCTAGTCTCAGTCAGGACCCTAAAACTGAGTTTCTACTAGGGCACAACGTGTTTTTTGACATAAATTGGATAAATCCTAACTGATTTTGTTGATTCTTTTTATATTTAAGAGATAACCGAGTACCGAATTATATTAGAAAACAAATTCTGGTGCGGTGCATGTGCTTCAATTTTTTTTTAGATTTATTAGGGTGGGATGGGTCATTTCTGGCTTCTAAAACACATCCTTTGTTGTCATCACGTAAATCATTTAAAACTTTCCGGTTCTCACAAAGAACCTTTCTAGGGCAATAGGTCCTAGGTCTAAGATATCGGAGGGTTGAATCACATAACCACCTAATGTCTTGATACCTAGCAACTTCGGGTATTCGCATATTACGTGGACGCCCGTTTCCTCCTCCAAGCCGCAGTCACATCTTGGATCAGCCAAAATAGTCATTTTGGCCAAGTGCCTGTTCAATCCACAGATACCCGTAATGGCTCCCACTACTGTCATCATGCCACTACGGTCCATTCTGAGAAGCTCCTTGGCTCACTTCTCGTCAGACGCCGGGAAGAAGAGCTTTGTGTGCTTTCCTCCGCCGTACACGAACCAACTCTTTGCGGACTCAGCCCGCACCCAGTGTTCCACCGCCCTTCCACACAGAGAGTGTGGGGTCGGGATGTGGGGCTATGGGCCCTCGATCGCAGATGCTGAACCCTACCTGGCTAGCTCGTCTGCTCTCTCATTACCGTCTAAACCAGTGTGCCCAGGGACCCAGGCGATCGTGATCTGATTTCTCAGTCTCAATCGGCATAGGGTCCCTTTCAGCTTTTTAACCAGTTTTGACGTTGTCACAGGCGACGCGAGCGCCTTTATCATCGACTCACTGTCTGAGCAGATGGTCGCTCTGCCACCCGTCATTTCTTCTGGAACTAAATTCATCACTCCTATCAACGTCGCAAACGTCTCTGCTTGGAGGACGCTTGCTAACTTTCTCAAATGGAGACTGTCGTAGTTCGCCGGTTCCTGCGAATAGATCCCGGCTCCCGCTGCTTCCTCAGTTTTCGACCCATCCGTAAAGCTCACCAGTCCATCAGCCGGTAGGCAGGTCGGCCAGTTTCCTAGCCAATCCGCTATGTCCGGTATAACGATCTGGTATCGCCTCACAAAGTTGACCTAAGGAATCATGCGATCTCTGGGCATATCAAAAATCCTGTCGTTGATCATTTTCCTTCCATGGCCAGAATCTCAATCTCAAACGCATCAGACCTTCGTACTTCGTACGGGTCTAAAAAATTGTCCGTCTGTCTGTCCGTCTCCACTTTTTTTCCAAACGACTCAACTGATCAGCCTAAACTCTTTCTCCCTGAAAGGTACATTCCTCAAGTTCGATTCAAGTTCGAAGATGAGCAAAATCGATCAAGTGGTTCCGGAGATATGGTCGAGGAAGTGACCAAAAACATGGTTTTTCGAGGGTCGGTGAAGCTTTTTCAATATCTCAGCAAGTATAGCACGGAAATTTCTCATTTTGGTGTCAAATGAAAGCATTTGATGACACAATACTGGGAAAAAAATTTTGTGGGAATCGGTAGAGGGATCTATGCACTGGGACTAATGGAATCGACGAAATTGAGATTCTTGGCCATATACGAAAACAGTTTTTCGTCTAAATTTCCTTAACTATGCAATATGGAGATTTACTGTCAAAGGCAAAGTTGTAGAGAATTAAATTTAAGCGAACACCTGTTTCTGGGTTTTGGGGAAATGTGGTACAATCCTGGTATATGGCCACTTCCATAATTGGGCAGCATGACCCAGATCTCCAAAACTACGAGAGTTAGAAAGTTGGTTCCAAAGGCGAAGTTATAGAGAATTAAATTTAAGCTCACAGGTGTTTCAGGGTTTTGGGGAAATAAGGCCCAATCTTAGTATATGGCCACTTTCATAATTGGGCAGGATGACCCGGAACTCCAGAACTGTGAGGGTTAGAAAGTAAGTTCCAAAGGCGAAGTTGTAGGAAGATAGGAAGAAAGTTAAAATTACGTTATCACAAAATCTAAAATTTAATGAACATTCCACATTCCAAAATTAAAAAAAAAGAAAAATATTACAGTTACAAATTTCAGATTCAGATTCAGATTCAGACGAAAGTACAATTCAAAAGAAATAAAAAAACCAAAAGAATCGCAGTAAAAAACAAGTTGTATATAGAATCTAATTTTTCAGAGCCACGAGGTATAGTTCCCAAAATAGAGGCGGCGTTTCCCCGTCGAATAGCGATGCTAATTCTTTGGTACAACAAATGTTTTGAGCGATGTTACCCAGTAACCACAACCAATAATTTAATTATTTTTCGGCCCATTTGGAACATTTTGTGTCAGCACATAGAAAAAGTGAAATAACAAGTTTCCTTTAAATTCTTCGAAGCCACCAATGTTCAGGAAAAAAGTAGTTTAAAAATTAATTAAAAAATTGCACGGAATGATTTTGATGTTATATATCTTGGGGAAGGTGTTATTAAGTTACATATTCGTTAGTTACACTACAATTTTTCACCAAATGTAGCGTAACTAAAATAACACCTTCCACAAGACAGATATCAACAAAATTGTTCCTTACATGTTTTTAATTCATTCTTAAAATAAATTTTTGAAGCCTTCGAAAAATGTAAGTGAAGTTTGTGATGGTACGTTATTGTCATAGATGTAGGGATCATGGCCCCACGATAGTAAGGGGCCGTGACGCAAGTCTTACACGCCAAAAAATTCACAAGAAATTTTTTCGTAGACTAAGGAACATATATACAGGAACTTTTTGACTCCCCCCCCCCCGAGCGACGTACCCCCCGGAAAATATTTTCCCGGATTCTACGGAAAATTTTAGGCCGAAGTGCCTTTTCACTCATTAAAATCGGTTCAGTCGTTCCGGAGATATGAATTAAATAATTTGGCTATTTTGTATGGAAATGGACTCAAATCGAATATTTTTAACTAGTCAATTTGGTAAACCTTTCTTTGTTTGTTTGTTTGTGGCAATTTTTTTTTTGACGTTGTAAGGTTTTGAAAGTTTCATGAAATGTATTACCGTATCTCTAGAACTATGAGAGTTAGAAAGTTGGTTTCAAAGGGGAAGTTATAGAGAATTGAATTTAAGCGAACACGTGTTTCAGGGTTTTGGGGAAATATGGCCCAATCCTGGTGTATGGTCACTTCCATAATTAGGCAGGATGAACCAAATCTCTAGAACTATGAGAGTTAGAAAGTTGGTTCCAAAGGCGAAGTTATAGAGAATTGAATTTAAGCGAACACGTGTTTCAGGATTTTGGGGAAATATGGCCCTGGTATATGGTCACTTCCATAATTAGGCAAGATGAACCAAATCTCTAGAACTATGAGAGTTAGAAAGTTGGTTCCAAAGGCGAAGTTATAGAGAATTGAATTTAAGCGAACACGTGTTTCAGGGTTTTGGGGAAATATGGCCCAATCCTGGTATATGGTCACTTCCAGAATTTCGTCTTTTTTATGGCAATTTGTGGCAGGATGACCCAGATCTCCAGAACTATGAGATTTAGAAAGTTGGTTCCAAAGGCGAAGTTAGAGAGAATCAAATTTAAGCGAACACGTGTTTCAGGGTTTTGGGGAAATATGGCCCAATCCTGGTGTATGGTCACTTCCATAATTAGGCAGGATGACCCAAATCTCCAGAACTATGAGAGTTAGAAAGTTTGTTCCAAAGGCGAAGTTGTAGAGAATTAAGTTTTAGCGTACACGTGTTTCATGGTTTTGGGAAAATGTGGCCTAATCCCGGGATAACGCCACTTCCAGATTCCAGAGGGATGATTCATACCTCTAGAACTATGGCAGCTAGAAAGCTGTTTACAAACTTACAAAAGTACTGATATCCGCAAAAAAACCTCTTACAGAGGAGGTGTGACGCAAGTCTTTATGCCTGCTTACAAAAGCTGTGAAATCAGAAAAGTGTTTGTTTGTTTGTTTGTGGCAATTTTTGAGAGGATGACCCAGATCTCCTGAACTATGAGAGATAGAAAGTTAGTTCCAAAGGCGAAGTTGTAGAGAATTAAGTTTAAGTGAACACGTGTTTCAGCGTTTTGGGGAAATATGGCCCAATCCAGGTATATGGCCACTTCCATAATTAGGCAGGATGACCCAAATCTCCAGAACTATGAGAGTTAGAAAGTTGGTTCTAAAGGCGAAGTTATAGAGAATTGAATTTAAGCGAACACGTGTTTCAGGGTTTTGGGAATATATGGCCCAATCCTGGTATATGGTCACTTCTAGAATTTTGTCTTTTTTATGGCAATTTGTGGCAGGATGACCCAGATCTCCAGAACTATGAGAGTTATAGAGTTGGTTCCAAAGGCGAAGTTATAGAGAATTAAATTTAAGCGAACACGTGTTTCGGGGTTTTGCGGAAATATAACCCAATCCTGGTATATGGCCACTTCCATAATTAGGCAGGATGAACCAAATCTCTAGAACTATGAGAGTTAGAAAAATGGTTCCAAAGGCGAAGTTGTAGAGAATTAAATTTAAGCGAAGACGTGTTTCAGGGTTTTGGGGAAATATTACCCAATCCTGGTATATGGCCACTTCCATAATTAGGCAGGATGAACTAAATCTCTAGAACTATGAGAGTTAGAAAAATGAGTGCAAAGGCGAAGTGTCGAGAATTAAATTTAAGCGAACACGTGTTTCAGGGTTTTGGAGAAATATAGCCCAATCCTGATATATGGTCACTTCCATAATTAGGCAGGATGACTCAAATCTCTAGAACTATGAGAGTTAGAAAGTTGGTTCCAAAGACGAAGTTGTAGAGAATAAAATTTAAGCGAGCACGTGTTTCAGGGTTTTGGAGAAATATGGCCCAATCCTGGTATATGGTCACTTCCATAATTAGGCAGGATGACCCAAATCTCTAGAACTATGAGAGTTAGAAAGTTGGTTCCAAAGGCAAAGTTGTAGAGAATTAAATTTTAGCGTACACGTGTTTCATGGTTTTTGGGAAAATATGGCTAAATCCCGAGATAACGCCACTTCCAGATTCCAGAGGGATGATTCTTACCTCTAGAACTATGGCAGCTAGAAAGTTGCTTACAAACTTACAAAAGCACTGATATCCGCCAAAAAACCTCTTACAGAGGAGGTGTGACGCAAGTCTTTATGTCTGCTTACAAAAGCTATGAAATCAGAAAAGTGTCACGCATTAATCATCTAAGGTAAAACTTTTTTCTTCCACTTACAAAAGTTCTGAAATCAGAGGGGGGTGACGCATTAAGCTTCGATTCGTAACAAACATTTTTAAACAAAACTATGTTGAGTTCAAAAAATTGCGTCACAAATGCCAGACCCAACAACGAAACAATTTTTCTGTACTTTCAGTTTTTATGCTGCGAAAATTTGACTTTTATTTCTTATCACATCGTTTAAGGTAAATTTAAATTTTTGCGTCTAAAAACTGAGTGTTGAAAAATTATTCCGCTGGTGGGTCTGTGACGCAATTTTTTGAACTCAACATACAACATACACATACAACAAAAAAGTTTTACCTTAAATGATTAATGCGTCACACTTTTCTGATTTCACAACTTTTGTAAGCAGACATAAAGACTTGCGTCACACCTCCTCTGTAAGAGGTTTTTTGGCGGATTTCTTTTTTCATGGAATGGTCCTTTTCATAAATAACCACTGAAAAAAATGAGCTTGAGCTTAAGTGATCGTTATTCCTCTTCATTGCCCTATTCATAACCACGCGGTATTGATTTCTTAAAATTTTAGAGTATATAAATGTTGATTAAAGTAAACTGCACCTCAGATGCAGATAGCTTTAAATCAATTTATAGTCACAACAAAATAACAGCGAGTATATGTTACCTATAGGTAACTAAGCTATTAACTGCAAAATGTATTAACAACAAATATTAAATTATTCCAATTGCATAATAACCTTACGATGACCTACCTACCTATTCACAAAGAAAAAAACTTTCGGTTTCGTATAATTTACGATGCATTTAAATGTTAAAGATAAATAAAGGGAATTGAATTCACCATCAATAAATTAAAAAAATTGAATCAGAAACGTAAATACAACTGCTCACGCAATTTAGAAGATAGGTTTCATAGGTGCGTGTGATCACTCGAGATTATGCAACCGTGTTTGCTTTGTTATTTTCGATAATTTGGGTGAAATTAATAATACTATGTGATACTTTCCTTCTCGCGTTATTTAATTTTTTTATTGTAATTGTGTCCGTTGCTCCTTTTTCGTGCCCATGTTCCATGTTCTCCTAAATCATCTCTACAATACTACCTCCAAAAGTAATCATCTATACATCCAATAATATTCTTGAAAAACAATAACTAAAATTTGACTTGGCCCGAGTTTTACTTAGGGGCTGTTCAAAAATGACGTAGAGGTTTGGAGGGGGGGTCCAAAATTCATACGGTAGCGTACGATGAGGGAGGAGGGGGGGGGGGGTGGTGAAAGTCAAGTACGTACAAAAAATAAAGTGTTTTTCACGCGTAAGGTTTGTGTGAAAGCTGATAAATATATTTGTTATACAAGTTGATCCTTCACACAAATCTTACGCGATTCTGCGATAATGTTGTGTCAATATTGACGAGTTAATGTGATAAATTATGCCGAAGAGGAGTCGTTGAACGACATATGACACAAAAATGGACTAAAAAAAAGCTTCAGTTTTTTGAGGGGGGGTCAAAAATCGCTAAAAAATCCGTACGTCATTTGTGAACAAAGGGCGGTCCCTCCTGCTCCACACTCTAATTTTTTGCTTTTGGCACAACTATTGATGGATTTTAGAATTCATTGTAGACCTGTGCGCCGGTAAATATTTATCGGCGGCGGCGCGAGTAATTTTTTTAATTAATCGGCACTTGAAAATTAATCGGCGGCGGCGATCAGCGCGCAAAATTTTTCTACAGACGGCGGCGGCGCGCAACGGCACAGGAAAGTTGATCGTCGGCGACGATCGGCGCGAAATTTTTCAATAAAATTTTGAAGAAAATATTTATGAAATTTTCTTAAAAAGTTTTCAAGATGGTTTTATCGATACAAAATTTGATTTCGTACTCAGCGTATGAATAAATATTTTGAAATAATTGTACCACACTAACTTATTTAGAGAAAACTAAAGCTGTCAAAAATCATCCTATTGCCTGCATAAATTCGTTATACAACGATATCGCAAACATTATGAAAAATGCGGAAATTGTAAATTTCAGCCTAAAATATAATCTGTCAAGTAAGTAGTCTGAATTCCTCTCGCGTGAGGTGTAGAACGAGTGAGTGAGATAGTTTTATGTAACAGCCCAAAAGAGTGAAACATTACATTGGTAGACACGACAAGATATTTGCAGGGAATAAAAATTCTCTGCTCTTCCTTGAGCGATTTCGATACAGCTCGAAAAGCATTGAAAAATAGTAAAACAGAACATTTTACTCACGATGTTGCATCAAATAAAACTCAGAAATCTGCCTGAACAACCCTAGGGGCTAGATCATTATTTACTAGTTTTGTTACTACTTTTTGACTCAAAATTTTTGAGATCCTTTCATTACCGAAAAGTTTTAACTGTGCCAGTGGTAAGCTGTGCGACAAACCCAGTGGCATCTATGAGATGTACTAGGCGCGAAACTAGTTGGAGTACAATACCGACACCTCCTAAAAATGCCTTTCACCGTTAAGCCGTACGATGACGCTACACTAAACTTCACATCACTTGATCCGAATCAATCAGTTTGTTTTGTTTACAAATCTAACAATCGGAACAAATCCGTCTGCGGTTGAGTTTCGAACCAAAGCACTGGCAACTCGTTCTCATAGTAGCAGGCAAACGTGCTAACCAATACGCTATTGAGTTGATTACGAAAAGTAAAATACATCCCAAATGTAACTGTGGGTTGGAAACCTTATCAATATTCGCGAAATGGCCCACCCAGTAGTGTAACAACTGCCAGCTCTATGGTCACGACAATGGAACGTTTGCATTTTCGCAAATAATTTTTAAAAGATGTAAAACATTCTTCTGAGTAAAAGATTGTATGCCTCGAAAATGCACCGATTTTTTTATAAGCTTTCTCAAACGTCAAGTTGTGCAGCCGCCTACATAAATTTGTAAATTGGACCGAATATTTCTGACTTTTGAGTTGTCCGAAATATTTTTTGATTGCATTTGTCTGAAAGTTTTGAAAAATTTTTACGCTGGTCGGTCTGGCATTTGTGACGCAATTTTTAAAAAACACAATGTAGCTTTGCGTATCGAAGATGAATGCGTCACCCCTCTTTGACTTCAGTACTTTTAATGCGTCAACCTTTTCTGATCTCAGAACTTTTGTAAGGAGACAAAAATACTTGCGTCACGCCTCCTCTGTAAGAGGGTTTTTTGGCGGATATCAGTACTTTTGTAAGTTTATCTCTCGCCAAAAATAACTCAAAATTTCGATCAATTTGAAAACCTCACTCATGTCGAGAATAACCGAAAAATATAGAAAAACCTGATAGAAGTTGAAAAGTGCGAGAGAAATCCACAAGAATCCCATAAACCTCGGAAGCTTCATTGAATGATCTCACTCATGTCGAGAATAACCGAAAAAATTAAAAAAACCTGATGGAAGTTAAAAAGTAGTGGAGAAACCCTCCCAATTCTAGAAGTGGCCATATCCCAAGAATTACGCTATATTTTCCCAAAACCCCTAAACACATGCCTAGCAGAGTTCGAAAGATCTAATTTTTACGTTTTCGTAAAAAGCAGCTTTATCAAAATCGATGAGTATTTGTTACCTGCCCGGCATCCCAAAGTTGATCAGTTTCGCACCCAATATTGACATCATTTTGTATTACAAAGAAAAGTTCTTCCACGAAATGTCGGCATTGGATCACTTCCTTCATAGAAAGAAAATCTAAAAAATACTCAACCGTTTAGGAATTATTTGATTTTTAATTTTTTCATATAAATGGCTTTCCCGGCCGGAAAATTGATTTTCAATTTTCCAGAAAAGAAATTTATGTTATCAGACAATTTACATTTACTACTGCTAGCAGAACCAATTTTCTGACGAAAGCAGCCGTCGAATTGTTAAACATACTAAATCTGTGCTAGTCATTCAATTACATTCTTGTTTAATAATTACTCAATTTAGTTAAAATGTAATGTAGTTCATTTAAAGAACAATAAACAACAACAACAACTATTATAAATATGGAACAGAATCCCTTGAATAACGAAATCATAATGCGAAATGTGCGTAAATTACATCTTTTAAAGTTGCAATTAATAGTATATTATTAACCAAGGGATATAATGGCGCGATTATAGTCGAGATGAAGTGAATGTCCGAGGGGCTATGCCCCGAGGAATATTCACGTACCGAGACTATAATCAAGCTATTCATCCCTTGGTTAATACGGTAGTTTATATCATTTAAGCATATATTTTGCCATTTGACTCGTGGCTTTTTTTTATTTCCTTTGAAATTTGACGTCAAGATATTACAGACGGACTATAATGAAAATTATAGTCGAATCGAAAATTATAGTCAGATTATAATGAAAATCACAGGGACTACATCTCAGTATAAATTATAATTTCAATATGGCTGACTTCGTGCCAAAATTTTTTTGAATAAATTGAAATTATGATACTACATGACAGGTTAACAACTTCACTCCACTGTGAACGCTGTGAGCCATCATAATATAGAAGAGTTAACCTGTGGTTAACCTGTGCATAGATGACATTTTTTTTCATTAATGCATACCCGAATGTAAACAAATCGCATAAAAACACATTCAACAACAAAACGTTAACTTTTCATTGCCATAATAATACAAATTAAATCATTTCATCTTATTTCTATAATTACCGTTTGAAGAAATTTTTGGTAAGAGTCCAATTATGCGTGTTTTCGTATATTCATTTACGTAACTATGCTCCAACCATGTAAAACAAGGCAAGTGTTGACTGGGGACGGAGTCGAATTTGAGACGAAGCAACCCGTTAGCATGTACGAAGAAATCGCTAGGCAGGAAATGTCTCTTGCAAACTTTTCGAAACGAGTCCAGTTCGTCGTTCTCACAGTAAAAAACTTTAATTGCTTTTAGCCATTGTCGTCGCCGTTCACTGTTCCTTGGAAAATTGTGGAACCCGGCGCTGGCCTTAACTCTACAATACGGAACACAACACTCGATAACCATTTTGAAAACAAACACACCACGCACGAAATTGATGTTTTTTTTACTTGCAACGTAAGAAATATGTTTACAAAGACAGCTTTTCTTTTTAATTGTTTTGTTTATAAAATTTGCAACAAAGTGCAATAGTGAGCATATTAAAAAACAGCTTTTATTTTGAATTCGTTATCTGCCAACCAAAAAAACTGGCTCACAGTGCAAAATGCTAGTGACAGATTTGACAGAAGTGAAGTTCGTTGCGTGTCCTGTAGTATGATATCTGCAAATAATTCAATTTTTTTTGGCACGAAGGCAGCCATGTTGAAATTATAATTTATACTGAGATGTAGTTCCCGTGAATGAAAATTATAGTCGAGTCGACCATAATATGCCTATTATATACCTCCCAGCTTGTATGAAACTCGACTATTATATGGTCATTATACACCTACTTTCAGGTATATAAATAGCTAATTATATGCCCGAATGATATAAAAGAATTTTAATTTTCTATTTAAGCGAAAAAAGACTGCTCACATTGGCGCAGCCAGTAAAAAACGATCTTTTCAACAACAAATCAATTTCAATAAATAAAAGTCATCTATTCTATTTTTCCCTAGCGTTGCCAAGATGCATGCCGAATTGCCTCTTTGAATTGCAGCTGAAATATTTGGTAATAGGAAATCTTTCGAGCGTGATTCCCCACAAGCTGTCCTCGTCAATGACCCTAATTTGCCTATAAATTTCTTCGTTTCTGGACCCATACAGATTCTAAATTAATTAATATTTTATGATGAAACAAATGTTTTGGATGTTTAAGTAAAATAATGAAAACACAAGCGGTTAATAGTTCGACTTTCAGTGATTCGTTCCAAATCAACTTGGGCTCTACTGATATTTAAAAGCATATCCTTACCGATCATGGTATACGGCGCTCCATTGTGGGGTAAGTGTCCAGTCACTCATTTAAAAATGCTACAGAAGTAAAATAGTTCGAAATGAACCGTGGCAATCTAACACCAGGAGGCTACATACCGAAGCTAACACAATCTTGCTTAATCACTACAGTAATTACCAAAATGATAGAAAGTTACAAGACCCCTCTTACTTTTTACTATAGTAATTTTAATCGAAAAAGAGATAAGCCAACCAATCACAGCAAACCATTATGACGACATGATTACTATGATTGGAATGCGGAGGAATGGCGCTCGCATCAGCTCAAAATCATTTTTTTCAGTGGTTATGAAAAATCAATAAAAAAAAAGTTAAATTTAATTCAATTCAATTCAATTTAAATAGCAATTGAACGCTTCGTCCTGATTTATTCAAGATTTATCGGAAAATATGTCTTTAAAACTAATTTTAACTTTAGGACTACCAAATTGAATTTGGGGAACCTTGCGGGTAATTGCGACCTCGCGTAGGGTAATGGCAGCGATAGAAGAAAATCCAGAATTTTAACAATGAAAGTTAAGCTTAAACATTGGCACCAGTTTATTATTGAAGAAAAACACTAAGTTATGCATTTAAGGACAGTAGTGTTTCGTAAAAACAAACTGAATTGCGCACCCGAAAAATGTATGACATTTTAACACATTACACACATTTCAACACACGCATTTTGCATTCATGAGATTCCATGGTCACAATTACCCCTCAGTGCAGTTGCGGCAAAAAAGTCATATTTAGAAAACAGAAATAAATCATAGTACATTACATCACAAGGAGATAAAACGGTGCATTTAGACCCAGGTGATAAAATCAGAGGGTTGAGTGCAGCGGAGCTCGAGGAGGACCTTTTTACCACCGTGGTCTAAATCAGCACCGTTTTAGCTCCAAGTGCTGTATACTATTTTTCGCGAAGACAGGCAAAACGCCAGATTCCGAACAAAAGCACTGGACAAATTTTGCATGAACATTTTATATCATGATCATAGCAAGTGTACGATTGATTTTTTCACATTACTCATTTAATTAATTTTTGTTCCTGTAAACATAAACAAAAATAAGTAATAAAAAAGTGTATGTGAAGTAAAAAGAAAACAATTGTTCAGTGGTTAGCAGTGATAAATATTACCTTGAGTATAATGTTTTCATTTTTCTGTCAGCAGTGAAAGGTGGGAAAAAAAGACTTTTCTTCCCACCTGTCGTTTTCAGTCCTGGTCTAAAATTGATGTTCAAATGCAAGCCTAAAACGCGCTTTTTCGGATGCAAATTTGGTGAGGAAATAAGGCGTTTTTTGTCCGTCTGCGCGAAAAATAAATTCCAAACCAAGTTCCATCCAAACTAGTAAAATAATAAAAAGGGAAATTATGTGCTAATATGCTGAGCCTTCCCTGGAAATATCGACGCACGAATTCGAAAGAAAAATCCTTGGATTTTTCAATTTGATCTGAAAGCTTCAAAACGAATGTAATAACGAAAGAATCATTGATTATCAACAGGTTACAAGATGCACTAACATAAAATGTTAAAAATTTCTTTAAAAAAAGCGCCAAATACGAAATATTGCCCTAATCAAAACCGGTACAGATGCAATCTAGTTCGCCGCAGATGTGGTGGCAGGTATGGTAGACAATTTCAATCTTTGTTACTGTAGGAAATTCAGAGACGTAAAATTTGTAAAATATTGTGAAAAATGATTGAAGAAATTATTCAGAAATGAACTATATTACGAGATGTGTTGGTATGCTAGGGCTTCTGTTGGTACATATCTTGTTATATACTTCATGGTATGGTGTGTAAATTATCCTTGTTCAAGAGCCATACATCAAACGAAACGCTATTAGTTACATTGACCTGTGGAGGTTCGACATAATAAGCCATATCGGCACGGATAAAATCCGTACTTGCATTCTCGCCTCTAATAACTATGATATCCTTCCTTTAAGACATTTCTGTAGAGGTGACCTTACTGCCGCGATACTAAAATTTTTGCATTCAAAAGCACGATACTAAAATAATTTTCACCTCAACATACTTACCTTAGGACAAAAAATCTACCTGTACTCATTGGATGTGATGCAAATTCGCATCACACAATCTGCGGCAGTACTGACTGCAACCCCAAGGCGACGCTCTATTGGTCTTTCTCAAAACCTCTAATATGGAAATCCACAATGTCGGAAACGAGCCAAACTTTGTAACATCCGTCATTGAGCAAGTTATAGATATAACATTGACATCTATGCATATCAGCCATCTAATAAAGGGCTGGAAAGTAAACAACAAAAAAATGGCATCGAATCATAGATTCGAATCACCTTCCACATCAAAACCGTTCACATCGAATGCGCTAAATTCAGGAACCCTAACAACACCGACTGGAAACTATTTACCGACAAGTTGAGCGCAAGCTTGCCAGACACATCTATAATAGCCTCAAAAACAGACCTAGATACCAAAGCAGCAGCGGTTAGTAATGCTATTCTAGACAGTTTCAAAACTGCCTGCACAGAGAAAATCATTAAGTCGAATAGATCAGCAACATTCTTCCCGTCCGACATCAAAGCCCTGAGAAGAGAACTTAGAGCAGCATTTAATCGCGTTAAACCAAAGCGCCATTACGGCAACTAGAGTCCTCAGGCGACTGGCACAAAAGAAGTATAATAAGGCAACACGGCATAACCAACGATCGCTGCTAAAGCAAGCATACATACATGCAGCTGCGCCAGAAGCCCTTCTTTATATCACTCCACTCCACATACACGTAAAAGCCATTGCAAGAGCCACATGCCACAGACTGCATCAATCGTCACTCCTAATCAAACGTGACGTTGGACACGCTAAGCTGTGCCGAATCATGAACACAGAATCTCCAAGTATCGAAATACTGACGACGTCATTGTTCCAACTTACTGCTATAAAAACTCTTTCGAAAAAATTATTCCATCTAGATACGACTGGATAGAACACAGGGCTACCAATAACAACAACGCACTAATCTGGTGCTCAGATGGATCGAATTGTAACAACCAAACAGGGTCAGGCATCTACTGTCGTCAACTAAATATTGCTGATGCATTCTCCCTGGGTCAATACAGCAACATGTTTCAAGCAGAGTCATGTGGCATCATCGGCCAATGCAGCAAAGCAACTCTAAAAACCAATCCCCTCGGTGAAACAATTTATATCTGTTCCGATAGTCTAAGTGCATTGAAATCAGTCAGCATCACACAGGATCTAATCATCAACTGTACTTTGGTGCAGGAATAGATTACAACAGTTAACACAAGGCAACGCAGTAACGCTACTGTGGGTTCCCGGTCATAGCGGAATAAAGGGAAATGATATTGCAGACAGATTAGCTAAAATCGGAACGACACAATCAATAATGCGCCCAGAGCCCTGCCTCAGAGTCTCTACTTCATGCTTCAAGAGACTAATAAACACATGGAAAATAAACACCTTTAAAAAACACTGGAACTCCATCGACGACGCCAGACAATCCAAGAATTGCACAAGTATCAATCCCAAAAACTCAAAATTCTTCCTCTTACTTAGCAGAAGGAACATAAGGAGGATGGCACAAATCCTAACGGGCCATTGTCCCTTAAACAAACATCTATACACGATCCGTGTCGCACAAAGCAACCACTGTCAGAAATGCGCGGATGTAGAAACTGCTGAGCTTCTATTGAGCAAATTTCCAGCGTTTATCACTGCCAGAGCAAGATGCCAAGGAGCGTATATGCTACTCCATAAAGACACACACTAAAGAACTAAACCACTTAAATTAAAAATTTAGGTAGGCCGCTGTGGGTATGCACAACAGGCCCACTAGAGGTGGAGAAACCTCGGTTTCACCCACACATACTAACTAACTAACTATGGTAGGTTTTTCTATACACGTGCAAACTTGATGTTTAAGTAATATTCATTTTCAATTCATTATTATTATGTATTCTACCCAATTCACCTCCGCACATATAGTAATAGTTGAACATGCACCTTTCTATAAATTTCTTAGTAACTTTTTTTGATGCCGACAACTTTTGCGATTCCTACTTGATAAAAAATCAATAGTTTGTCGACGCATTTTGATTCACTTTTATTACACTAGTCTACAAGGGTTTTGTATCTTAAAAAGTAATGAGTACAATTTGTTTATTTTGATCCGAAAAATCGGAATTTGGACTCAGTTTGTTCCGGGCACCCTTCCCATTATAACCTGACCATTGTCTTGAGAATATGCTTTTACTTACCAAGCATGAGTATAAGGAGAAGCTTGAGCATAAGGTTTCACTCATAAAGCTTTTGCTCAAGTTGGAGCATTTGATACAGAATCTCTTGCTTATGCTTAAGTGATTGCTTAAAGCCTATACATAAAATTTTTTCTGATAGTATTTCCATTATAACTAAATTCTGAGAAAAATCTTAAATTTGCACTAATTGCAACGTTCTTATTCGAAAAATTTGAAGAAATTTAGAGAAATTTCACAAATTTAGAGAAATTTCACAAATTTAGAGAAATTTCACAAATTTAGAGAAATTTCACAAATTTAGAGAAATTTCACAAATTTAGAGAAATTTCACAAATTTAGAGAAATTTCACAAATTTAGATTGATTATCTAAAATAGGCTCTGATAAGAAGACAGTATAAGAACGTTGCAATTAGTGCAAATTTAAGATTTTACTCAGAAAAAATTTCCTAAAAATTCCATAAAATTCTTAAAAAATTGGGAAATTGTCAAATTTCAGAATTAAGGACTCTCAAAAAAATTCAAAACTCCTTCCGAGTCGAAAAAACAAACTTTATTTATTTTAAGAATTAACGAAATTTTTAAGAATTTTATGGAATTTCTAGGAGTTAAATTCCCAAAAATAGGCCCTGGTTTGTACTGCGAAATTAAATTAAGTGTACTATTAGTAATATTGTTGATTTTCAAAATATTGCTGTAGTTTTCATGCATCCTTTGAATGTCTCTTTTGTAATTATTTGTTTTAGAGTCATAGATGTTAATGTTATGACTCCATTATTTTGCTTTTGAATTCTATTTTTTCTATGTTTGGGCCATTCCATGTATGATTATGAGAGAACGATGCCTGCACACTGAAATGTTTATTTTTAAGAGATATGTTTAATGGAAGATCGTTTTATCTGAAATTTGTCCAATGAACAAAAATCTGGTCAAAGCTTAGTTTGGCCTGCAGTCGTCGTTCTCTCATAACCGTACATGGAATGGCCCGTCTAGTATATATATGTCTCTTGCTAACGAATTCGGCTCGTGCCCAGGATATTGAAGCATGTGTTTTGTTAGCGTAATTTTGTAACTTACTTTGTATCTATTCTTTAAGTACGTCTTGTGTTCGGTTCCACATTTTTTAGGAGTGCGTTATGTTTCACCAATATAGAACGATAGAACGGTTATGGACCGTTTCGATTTGCAATCAATAGATTGCATCGGTCTTTTCTTCTTGTGGTATTTTCGTTTTAGTTTTAGTGAAATTATTTTCCAGCTTTCTTGTGTGTGTTGGAGCGACCGCGAGTAGTGGGTTCGCTTTCTTCAATTGTTTATTCAACGCTAGTATCAGATGAGGAATGTATGGCATACTCCTGTAGATCGGTTTTTTAGGTTCTCTGGATTTGTATGTTTCATACGCTTTTTTGATGACACTTGGAAGATAATTGCTTTTCACTCAAATTCCCTCGATTTTTCTCCTGTCCGTTGGCTTAAATATCAAATCGCTCATTCGCATCACTCTATCCACCAGTTCGATAGACATGTTCTCTTTCATTCTTTTAGGATGTGCTGATATGTAATTCAAAATTCTGTTGGACGTAGTTGCATTGGAGTACCAGTTAGTTTTAATTTTTCTGTTAGTTATGTGTATCGAAATGGTTAAATATTGCTTTCACTTCGTCAAACTTATCTTCTGGAGCCGTAGATATTGCGTCGTCAATGAATTTCTTAATGAAAATGGGTTCAAAACAGTTTGGGTTTGCATTCATCGAACATCATTGTAAGGTAGAGATCCGCTATTAAACACGCCAGCGGCAATCCCACTACCAGTCCATTGATTTGTCCAAATGCATTTCGGTTGTGTGTGAAGTACTTTGTTCTTCTGCGCAGATATTCCTGCGCCCAAGAACAAAAGTTTTTATTTAAATTGCGGTAAATGTAGTATTTCGAAAAAAGTTTCTTTATCGATGATGTGAGTTTATGTCCTGACGGAACCGTCACTTTCGTTATGAATTCTTTGAATTCGTATGAATTTTTATGTTGTATTTCGAGTGGTCAATAATCTTCTTGATGATTTTATTCATAAACTTACATAAATGGTATGCTGGACTATCAGTTGTGTTGACGACTGGTCTTAATGGTATGTCATCTTTGTGAAGCTTCGGTAGGCCTTGCATGCGTGGAAGGAAAGCGAATTCATTGAACATCTGTTTCTTCTCTTTTTCGTCCAAATACATCTGATAAATGGCACTGGGTTTGTCGCACAGCTTACCACTGGCGGAGTAAAAACTTTACGGCTGTGAAAGGATCTCAAAGAGTAGAGCCACAAACAGCGAAAAGAAGTAAATGATCTAACCTCTAACCTCTAAGCAATAATAAGAAAAATAGAAAAAAAAAATTCACTTTGCTCTCAACATAATCCATACAAAGAACGAATGCAAATTTAGCTTATTTCCTTATTGCTTGGTCAGTTGTTCAGGTTGTTAAGTTATACACTTTTAGGCTCATGAGAAATGAAACAAGAGAGATTAGTTCGCTTCACAATTAAATAAACAGAGACATGATAACGGCTGCTCACTCTGCGAGGTAGAACGATTAAGTCGAAACTTTTCATAGAGCCGATGAAATGTCAGAATTTGGAAAAAATTGCGCAGCCAAGCGAAAATAATTAATTTTTGAGTTTATGGATTTGTATCAAGTAATATATAAACTTTTTTTTCTTATCATCATGATGAACGTAATGCAGGGTAGATGCAGGTTAGATGCACCAGTTATCAGCCATGTTGTTGTCTCCGGTCAAACCATAGTTTTACTAGTTACCGCCCACATTTCGCATTGAAATATGGCCGATTACTTACGCTGGCCGGAGACTACTACATGGCCGATGACTGGTGCATTTGCCCTAATTATTTTGTCAATCCGATTGATAGTTGTGAAGATATTTGAGTTCAAACACGAATCTCTAAGGAAATGTGGAACTGATTTATGAATAAATTACTTTAAGTTAATGTGAACGAATAGGAAAAAATAAAATCATTTTATTCTATGTGAATCCATTCAGTGAGTTGCGGGAAACGTGTACTTTTTTCACACAATGAGCAGAAATTCTGAAGAGAAATTCGTAATTTGTAACCAAAGGCTCTTACTATGAACATTTTACAATGATCCTGAACAAGTAAGGTGTTCGAAAAGTGTCAACATTCAGTAAGTTAGTCTCAATTAGTTAATATTGCAAAAATAATTCACTAAGCTATTCTGTAGATGAAAGTGACCGTTAAATAATTGATTCTCTAGTAATAATTCAGTAAGGCCTGCCTTGCACATTTTGGTTTCATTTTGCCAATCACATCTGGTCAAATGGACTTTTTTCTGTAAATTCGCTAGATGTGATTGGCACATTCGCCTATATAAAGCAGGTGTGTTCAGTGGTATAGGTCACATCTCGGCACATTCATATCCAAAGTTTTGAGATGTGCACTCACCCGTTCAAAAAGTAGAAAAGCGAAATGTGCCGTTTCACATTTTTTCATATTTGTTTCACATCTGTGGCAATTATATGAACGGCACATTTGACTCACCAACCGTTCAATTCAATGATGTTAGTGCACATGTAGGCAAATTCCACCATAACCGAAGTCTAACCATCAATAAAATTGATAGGAAGACGAGGATGAGCAAATGTAAAATTATGTGAAATTAGAAAAAATGTGAAAATCACATATTTTCGTATACTTCAAATTTTAACATTCTTGTTAGGTGTAAGTTAAAAGTAAATCAATAATTATGTCGTAGCGAAATTAAAACATGATTTTTTCACCTTTAAACTAATTTTTCGGCTCAGAGTGTGTTGAGAATAATGGAAGAATAGAAATTAAAAGCGAATAAATGCAATTATTTGATGTAAATTTCAGGTAATCTGAAACATATAAATACTTCAACTAAATAAAATGAAACCAAAATTTGCAAGGCAGGCCTTACCGAATTATTACTAGAGAATCAATTATTTATCGGTCACTTTCATCTATAGAATGGCTTAGTGAGTTACTTTCTGCTCATTGTGTGAATGTTACCATTTGAAAACATGTGAAAATAGTGCACGTTTCCCGCAACTCTCAGTCGAAAATTAATTATTTTCATACATTTTTCTAAGTTGAGGTTATGTTCAGTCAATTTTTTTAATTTTTGTCCAAGGAACAGACTTACGCTGTTGTTGTTTGTTGCAAGCCTTACAACCTTTTATAGCGTAAGAGTCTCCACAATCATTCTACCTCGCAGAGTCGACGCGTGAGCAGCCGTTATCATTTCTTTCTTCTTTCTTCAAATGACCGCGTTACATGGCTTTTTCCTTTCCGCGTAGCAGCAAAGATTCAACTGAAACTCAAAACGTCTTAGAGAGCATCTGGCCTATTACTTAAAAAACCAATTTTTGTTCCTTGGATTGAATTTTATTTTGAAAAATTCTAAACATGTAGTATAACAAAATTTAATACAAAAACTGGGGAAGCTAAGTAACGTCTCTTGTTTGACAAAATTAAAAATTCAGTTTATGTTTTTCGGCATTGTCTTAAGAAACATAAATAATTTATAAAACTAAAGAAAAGGCACTCACATCATCATAAATACATACAATCATTTTTAGTTTAGTTTTTTCGGTAAGCATTTAAAGATTGATTCCACGTTGGTTAGCTTCTGCTTTGAATTGAGTTGTGTAGGTATGTTCTGGATCATATTTGGCTTGTAATGCTTCCCATTGTGTAGGTTTGTTGTCAATCAAAAATCTGATAACGTGTTCCGTTCCTGATTTTTGTTTTTCACTACACTTGCTGCAATTAGTCTTTAATGCGTCTGGTAATAGTCGTTTCAATTCGCTGCCGTCTGGGGTACATTTTCCCTTGTCCATTAAGCATTTGAAATAATTATTGAACAATCGGTCAGACTTTAGAATCTCATCAACATCAACACCATCATATTTAGTGGTGTACTTTTCTTCTGGTCGTGCAATGGTAATTGCAACGAAGGCAGCGAATACGAATGCAGCTAAGTATTTCATCTGCGTAAAAAAAGAAACAAAATTTGTTTACCGATACACGCAAAAGTTTTAATTAAATGTAAATGAATTTACTTATAAATGGACCTGAGTTATTTTCAGATATTGCTCAAAAAAATCACATTACACGCAAAAAAACTGCAAAAATGATACGTGATCAAAACATGTGTAAACGCATGTTTCCAGTATACTGTCAGAAAGTATGCATTCAATTGCGATAGTAACAGACTGACCCAATGTACATTATCATATTTAACATGTATTGGCAATTTTTTCCGTGATAAACAATGACACAGCATAAGCAAAATGTAAAATATTAGTTGAAGATGTATTTTACTAAGTCACTGTTTCCTATTGTTTTCATCTTGCTTTGTGTTTGAATACAAACATTTTCGAATATTACACAAAGTAATATTTGATGAAGAACAAATAACTTGCAATCTTTTAGGTCATTAATCTGACACGTATAGCCTTTTAAAATTGAATTCCTAAAGTCTTTCTGTAATCAATGCAAAAAATCAAACCGATTGCAAATTTTTCTTTTAAAATATTTATGGGTCGCTCAAGTTTTTTACTGCATTTCCTTCAAGAAATGTATTACTTCATGAAATTGAATTGACATTGAACACATATTTTCAATATTGCATTTTTTACGGACGTACTGCTACTTAAAGCATTTTTTCTGAGAAAACAGTATTGCAATTATCGACAATGATAATTAATATTGTTACTATCATTGTTAGCGTGGCATTATAAGCGTAATCTTTCACTCAAAGTTATTAAGTTTTTTCTATGAAAACAAATTGCATATAATAATTTTAAAATTTCAAGAAAATGTAATAAATATGTTAATAAAATTCAAAAAACTAACTCCTATTGTTGTTCGATGCAAATTTAGCTTATTAATAATGTGCTAAATGTGCATGACCTTTTCAAATGATTATTTGCTCGATAAAAATATCACAATTTGTGTTGGAATTATACGCTTGACGTTATCTTTTTGCGTCTATAACGGGTGTCACTATAAAAATCCTGCAGTTAAATTGTGTTTTTATCGCTTTATAATTTCTGTTTACGTCATTTTTTCGTGTCGTATTTTCGATATAGACACCGTTTTAAATATTATGAAGATTCGACAAAACGGTATCGACAAATTTGTGTTGTATGACCGAATGTAGTGGCGAAACGAAAAATTCCACGATAATGAACATATCAATTAAAATCACATTGTTCACGAAATCAAATTGAAAAAAAGCAAAATATTTTAGTGCCACCCGGTACCTACCAAATTTAGCGAAAAAACTTAATCGCCACTTTCGATTTAACAATAACGAAAATGCATATTTTGAATTTATATGTTGCAAGACACTAAAATTATGAATGTAGGATACAATTTAACGATATATTTTGTTTCTTTATGTTTATCCGAATCTGGTTTATCGGGTTAAAATTATACAAATGGATCAGACTATCGAAATTTTTGAATCGTTCGGTTGAGTTGACGTTGCCTTTTTTAAAATGAAAATTGGCCAGCTAAATTAGTGAATTGTTTATAAAAACATAAAAATATAATATGAAAATCTGGATAATATTTTTCATATTTTATAGTTCCAACTGAAAGATTTTCGAAGTACCCAAAACTTTATTAATATTCCGATTAACTTAACTCATTATCTCAATATTTGACATATACATGACAACTTTCGATGCCTATCTGGCAGCACAGTTCCACAGGACATCAAAAATTTCGATTTTCGGCCAATCTCCGGAACAACTTTACTCATTTGGCATAAACAATAATGTTTGGACTAGAACATCCGAGAAAAAAGTTTCACTCGTTTTGCCGGTAGATATTATCTTCCCAATGTAATGAATGAAGTGAAGTAGCAGCTTATAATCATTATAATATTATGTCGGTCTAAACATGTGCAAGAATAAAACAATTCATAAAATTTTGATCAACTTCTACATCCTTTATACTTCTTTGATACTAAAAAGGAGAAAAGAAAATACGAGAACGGCGACTTTCAATTGTAATTTAGATGCACTTCCTACTGAGTACACTTCTATTGAACTTGCGAGAAACACATTAACATTAATTTAATTTTAATTTTAACTTAGTTGAAAATCAGCACTTCATCCTAACTTAATCGAAAGACATCGACAAAGCTACGAACTGTCTTCGAAACAAAGTGTTCGTGGAATGTATTGATTTTGAAGAATAATTTAACGCATTTTTAACATATTGCAAATAACCACGTCTCTTTTGTAATTTAGAATACACTTGCAGATTATATTTTTATGTCATTATAGTGGTTTACCGAATTATTGATTTAATTGACGTTTAAATGGTATGTAAAACCCAACTATCAATATTGATATGCCGTTCAATTCCCATTATGAGTCAAAAAATCCACATGCATATCAAAATGCCTAATCTAAAAGTGTTTGAAAACACTTCAATATCGTATTGAAAAGGAAAACAAAAGCCTTTCTGAAATTCATGAACAATGGGACGAAACACTAAATTTCATAAAATGTCCTCACTGTTTTGGGCCAACACATTAAGTTGAAAAATCTTCCTAATGAGAAGCAACACTGAAACGATACGCCGATATAATTTGTTAATATTTTTGTGTGTCTCTGAATTTGAACTTCGAATCTTTCGAGCAAACGAACAACAATTGAACTCTACAATCATGTTAATTGATGATCGACAAAAACGTCGTCGGCGCTGTTTAATTTTTATAAAAGTTTACACTCCTACTCACCTTAAGATTCGTTGTTAATGCGAGATTTGTTCGACACAAACTGATGATTAACATCTCACACCGTACAGCTTTTATACCAAATAATTCGCCTGTTTCTGGCACAAGTTTTGTTAAAACAAGACACACACAACGAAGCGTGAATAAAAATAACGTCGAGGAAAATTAATCGGCTGCTGTTTACAATTACACTTTGATTTAAAATTAACATACACAAAAGGCAAAAAAACCCAAACGTAAAAACTAACAACGGATGAGATAAATGTAAATTTTACAGTTTATGACGAAGAATATGTTTGTATTGCTAAGCAAACTAATATTGACATCTTTTGCTGTTGAATCGGATTTTCAGCAGTTCTTCAGAATTTTTTTTAAGAAAAGTTCGAGCATTGCTACCGGTTGATTATATCATTTATTTTCTTCACACTTGATTGCTTTACAACAAATCAATTATATTTAACTTGTAGATCGATTTTTTGCTAATAATTGCAATTAGTAAGCATATATAGAATTCGATGGGTCCAAATGGGTGTCACTTAATAATTTAATAAAACTAGGCCTCAGAGGGCATGACAACTTACATTATTCCGACATGACATCGGTCATATGATTGAAAATCATTTAAAAAAATAGCAACTAAAAAAAGATGCCTTAGTTTTTTTCGGTGGGAGCTAAAACAAAAACGAGGCGGTTAAGATGTGGGTTAAGTTAGCACAACACAAGAAAATGTCGTTGTGACCTCACAACGTTTTTCTTGTGATATCACAACTCATCACAACGCTTTTCTTGTTACGTCACAAAGTTGTGGTGAATGTAGAATTTGAGAGTGGTGAATATAAGATATGAGAGTGGTAAGTACAAATTACTTGTGTGATCACAGCAACACAAATTTAAAAAATGCCTGAAAAGCAAATTGTGATATCCCAACAGCGTATTGTCTAATCGAAATATACACAAAATCTAAAGTTGTGACATCACAACGACACAAATTGATAATATATCCGAAAAGCAAAGTTGTGATATCCCAACGGCGTATTGTCTGATCAAAATATACAAAAACTCTAAAGTTGTGGCATCACAACGACGCACATTCAAAATATACTTGAAAAACAAAGTTATATTTTGAATTTGTGTACATTTTGATTAGACAAAACTCTGTTGTGATATCACAACTTTGCTTTTCAGATATATTTTGAATTCGTGTCATTGTGATGTCACAAATTTACCTTTTGTGTATATTTTGATTAGACAAAACTTTGTTATGATATCACAACTTTGCTTTTCAGGTATATTTTGAATTTGCGTCATTGTGATGTCACAACTTTAGATTTTGTGTACATTTTGATTAGACAAAACTCTGTTGCGATATCACAACTTTGCTTTTAGGGTATATTTCGAATTTGCGTCATTGTGATGTCACAACTTTAGATTTTGCGTATATTTCGATTAGACAAAACTCTGTTGTGATATCACAACTTTACTTTTCAAGTATATTTTGAATTGGCGACGTTGTTATGTGACAATTTTAGATTTTGCGCATATTTTGATTAGACAAAACTCTGTTGGTATATCACAACTTTGTTTTTCAGGTATATTTTGAATATACGTCATTATGATGTCACAATTTTAGATTTTGTGAATATTTTGATTAGACAAAATTGTGTTGGGATATCACAACTGTGATTTACTCAGGTAAATACATTTTGAATTTGTGTCGTTGTGATGTCACAACTTTGCTTTTTGTGTATATTTTGATTCTAAAGACAAAACGCTATCACAACTTTGCTTTTCAGGATTATTTTGAATTTACCTCGTTGTGATGTCACAACTTTATATTTGGTGTTATTTTTACCACTTTCAAATGTTATACTTACCACCTTACATTTTAAATTCACCACTTCTAAATTTTCTTGGATTTACACAAATCATCACAACGCTTTTCTTGGTATAACAACAGTCACAACGCTTTTCTTGGGATATCACAACTCATCTTAACATGTTGTGTTGTGCTAAGTTATCTCACATCGGTTAAGGGCTTCTAGTTTTACGTTAAGGCCACGACTTAATAAAATCGATTTGAAGTTCAGATCGATGATTAGAAAGCTATAGGGGACGGTTAAGAACTGAAGGAGGGAGGAGGGAGGTTGCTAGTGAAAACATCTTGTTATGAATTTTTTTTTCAAATTTAAATTTTAAATTTTGTGATAACTTTAATGACATTCGCAGACAACTTTGGAGGCATTCTAAAGGGACTCATTAATTGCTAGCGACCAATCTTCTGACCAAAGACATCAACAAAAAAGCATGTCGAAATAATTCATTTCCACAAATAGATGTCAACATGTAACGCAGTCCATTCATGTTGAAAAATAATAAGAGCTGACGAAAATTTAGGTCACAGATCAGCCCTTAACTCAAGGTTGGTTTCAATCTTAATGAACCGGAGTTGTTAGGTAGAGACCTATAAGAGCCCTTGAGATGTAACTGGCAGTCCCGTTAAAAGAGCTTCCTATCAATGAGTTTGACGAACAAATTTAAAATCTGAAGTTAGCAATGGGACATAACAAAAATTTGCGATATAATCACAAAGGTCTTCAATCAATTATCAAAAAAATGGTTTTTTTTTAGTTTTAACATGAAACTGCATCATTAGTTCAAACACCTTTGTATTGTCTATATGTCTATTGATCAATCCATCTACACTTGTTTATTTTAGACGTCGTTTTGACACCCGGTTGAGGTGTGACTGTGACATTTGAAATTATTGATTCTTGTTAAAGGCACTTTAATTTGTCGCATTTAATGCTGGCTTTACGGAAAAATTGTGAGAATCGATTAATTTTCAAGCAAAATTGTTATTAATCGTATTCCTCTTAAATGTTTATCTACAGTACAGAGCTTACAGAACATTTACCATAATAGTTGAATGAAGGCTGCAAATATTTATACCCGGACGAAGAACGTAGTGCTTCGAAAAGGGGTCTATTGCGTTTACCACGACGTTTGTAACCAGTCGAATTTCGATCCGGGAGTGGGGTGAGCATCGATCATGGTCTCAATCAATAAAAAAATGTACGTCCGTCCGTTCGTCAACTCGATAACTCGAGTAAAACTCAATCGATTTTCAAAATTTTTTTTTCCCTGAAAGGTAATAGAAAAATATTTTATGGGATTGAATTTGGGGACTTTCGACCCAAGGGCCACCGAGCTAGGGCCGTTTAAAAGGTTTTTGGTCTTTTGTACATACCTCGAGTAAATCTTTTCCGATTTTAAAAACTTTTTTTTTTTTGAAAGATCTGGACATGGCCGACAATTTATGAGAGAAACGTTTTTGATGTTGAGCCATTGGACTTAGCCAGGGCATCAAAAACGAGTCTCTGCTAGGGCCCTACGGGTTTTTTGTACATAACTCAAGTAAATCTCTTCCGATTTTCATAATTTTTTTTTGTTTGAAAGATCTGGGCACAGCCGACAATTTATGGAAGAAACTTTTTTGTATTTGAGTCATTGGACTTAGCAACGGTACTAAAAACGGGTCTCTGCTAGGGCCCTACATGTTTTTTTTACATTACCGGAGTAAATGTTTCCCGATTTTCATAATTGTTTTTTTAACCGACAGGTCTATGAAAGCCCAACAACTTGTAGAAAAAACTTTTTTGAGATTATGCCTTATATGGGGCACTAGAAACGAGTCTCTGCTAGGGCCCTACATGTTTTTTGTACATAATAATAATAATTTATTTATTTAGCGTATGGGTTTATTTAGCCTCGTAATTGTACAATTAGGTCAACAAAGTTAAGAAAAAAAAAAGGAAACAAATTTGACTAAAACATTACACATTTTACACGATCACATAAACGTCATATAGGTAAGATCGCTAGCCATTGCGTCGCTTGGTCCGTCAGGTTGGTGAAATCTTTAATATCGCCGTCATATTTGTAGATGGGGCAATCGAGAAACAAGTGTTCCATACTTTGACAAGGATGACCGCATCCGCAATTCGGACTTTCAATGAATTTCCACCTGTGCAACATTTCGTTGCAATTGCCGTGTCCTGTTCGCATTCTGCTCAAATTGCACCAAATCTTCCGTAGTAAATGAATTTCTTTCGATTTACTGGTGTGTTTGTGGAAGTCGAACAATCGGCTATTGGCTTCACTGTCCAACCAAATTTTATTCCAGGCGACTTTAGTATCGAAGCCGTTGGTGTGAAGATTCTTGGCTAGTACAGTTGGTGGTTTTCGGGATTTCAATCTGGTTAGGTCAGTGGTCAGAAGATCATGATGTAACGGTATTCCAGGGTCGCTAGTTATTTTCCGAAACAATGTGAGTAACGCGCATTGGCGCCTGACTTGCGGTGGAGGTATATTGCTCAATGCTGGGAGCCATTCAAGCGGGGTAGATTTCACCGTTCCTGTGATTATTCGCATTGAGTGGTTTAGCTCAACGTCAATTTTTCCTGCATGAGCGCTATTTAACCATGTTGAGCAGCAGTATTCAGCAGTTGAATATACCAAAGCCAGCGCAGTCGTTCGTAGGCAAGCAGCCGATGCACCCCAAGATGTGTGTGCCAGTTTTTGGAGTAAATTGTTTCTGGTAGCGAGTTTCGGTTTCAGTTTTTCGACGTGTGGTTTGTACGTTAGAGATCGATCCAATTTCACTCCTAGGTAAACCGGTTCCGGCTCATGGCGAAGGATCACACCGTTGAATTCAATTCGGAGATTAAAATTCGCCGCCTGGTTTGTCAAATGAAAGCATGATGCCACTGTCTTTGTTACGTTGGGAATTAAACGCCATTTTTGGCAATATCGTACAAATTCGACCATGTCCTTGTTAAGTATTCTGTTAATTTCTTGGAACGATTTGTGCTGATAAGCGTAAGCTTTGTCATCGGCGTATAGAAACTTTCGAGACATTGACGGGGGCAAGTCGTGGATATATAAATTAAATAGCAAACATGACAGGACGGACCCTTGAGCCAAACCATTATTTAGTTTTTTAATTCTGCTGCGTTCGTCATTTAGCAGCACCATGAACAATCGGTCGCTGAGCATATTATTGAGCAGGTTGCAAATCTGTAAGCAAGGAATGGCTTTAATAAGCTTAAAAAGCAAACCTCTCTTCCAGACTGTGTCGTATGCTCCACTGAGGTCGATGAGGACCAAGCCCGTTTTCAGCATCTTTTGAAACCCAGCTTCGATGTGATTCGTAAGCGTTAGCACCTGTTCCGCACAACTTCGGTTTTTTCTAAACCCGGCTTGTTCTGGAGGATTTAGATTGTTGATTTCAGGTTCGATTCGATTGAAGATTAACCTTTCCAAGAACTTGTATGTCACTGACAGAAGAGCTATCGGTCGGTAGCTATCCGGTTGATTTTCAGGCTTGTTTGGCTTCAGTAAGGCGATAACTTTGGTTTTCTTGAAACTGGGCGGCAGTCTATTTGTACTTGCAACGTTGGAGAAGAACCTTGCTAGCCACAGCCTCGTGCGTGGGCCGCTGAGCGTCAAGAATTCAGGATAGATTCCGTCGAATCCGCTCGCCCTTCCATTCTTCACATTTACCATTGCATCGTTGATGTCCGTAACAGTGAATGGTCTTGACAAAGTACTTTGGAGAACTGGTGTCGATTTACGAAGAACGTTATACATTTGCTTGATCTTTTTCGAAAACTGCTTGTCTGCTGGAGCTTTTGATGACTGCACCAGCCGCCGAGCTACCCTATCGGCATTCATTTCGGAAGTGTTTCTTGTCATTTTTGAAGCGCCTCCAAGTTTACGTATCAATGACCAACCACGTCTGCTTGAGCGACTCAGGTCTATGCTCTCCACCGTTTCAATCCACCGCTGCTTCCTCGCATTGTCGAGCGACGCTAAAAGCTCTTTAGCCACTTCCGGATCCTCTGTCTCTTGGAATTCGGCATATAACCGATCAGCATCCTCCTCCCAACACGGAATATATTCTTTACGGTAGCCTCTGGGTACGCATTTTTTGGCCGTGCTGATTACCAAGTTGTTGAAACGATCGTAATTTTCTGCTACCGGCGGAATAAACCTGATGGCTGAATCAAGTAAAACTGAAAACTTGGACCAATCGGCCTTACGGAAGTTCCACCGTGGTCTGGGAACGGAAGTGATGATTGGAATTGTCAAGCCAATTTCAAGGATTACAGGACGATGTTGGCTGTTTGGGAAAGCTGTCAAAACGCGTCTGGAAGTTCTTAATGGGACACCTTCCGAGTCTGCGCTTACGAAGCATAAATCCGGATTGGATTCTGTCTTGTGAACCTTTGAGTAGAATGTGCTTTTATCCTTGGCATCGTGAACCAATAATAATAATAATAATCCGTTACAACCCGTCCGGGTCAGAGGCTAGATCATTTACTAGTTCCGCAATTTTTTTTTGTGAGCTTTTGCTCACATGGATTCTCTCTTAGAGGTCTTTTCGTTACCAGCATTTTTACTGTGTCAGTGGTAAATTGCACACAAACCTAGTGCCATCTATGATGTACTAGGGCGGAAACTAGTAGGGCTTAGAATGCCGGTTCGCCCCATCAATGTGTTTCACCGGCAAGCATTTTTTTGGACCACATGCTTATCGTGAATTCCCAACCACGCCTAACGGTAGCTAACATTTTACCATTAGGTGCTAATTATATCTCCGTCCAAAGTCAGACTCAGATGTTTGTACACAGAATTCATTGAATATGGGTGACGTCATTCTTCTATGTACGATTCGTTGTGGCACCAAATTCATAACTACCCAAATTATGAAGCCTGGGTGTGCCTAGGAACGTTGCTTTCAAGCTATACAATGAAGAAAAATCCTATGCAGAATTTGTCCCCACCGGGATTGAACCCGGATATTCTTGGTGGAAAGCCAGCACGTTACCACTGAGCTAAACCGTTCCCGTTTTTTGTACATAACTCGAAAAAATCTCTTCCGATTTTCAATTTTTTTTAATCGAAAGGCCTACGAATGTCTCACATTTTATGGAAGAAAACTTTTTGGTAAGAAACCCTTGGACTCTGCCAGAACCCTAAAAGTGAACTTCTACTAGGGCCCAACGTGTTTGTTTACATAAATCGGGTAAATCCTAACCGATTTTGTGTATTTTTATCTATTTGAGAGGTAACCGATCACCGAATTATATTCAAAAACAAATTTGGACCCGGTGCCTGTGCTTAGGGCTCAAGTGGGCCTCAGGTCGGTCGACTCTAGCCAAAAAACAAATTTTTTCTATGTTGCAGAGCAAATTGAGGGAAACATTTGGAAGTATGTGTCCCCTTCTTAGGGTTCTAAGGTCGCACTTGTCAAAAAAATTGTTTTTTGCTATGTTGTGGAGAAAATTGAGGTGAATATTTCCCTCTATTTGGGATCAATTTTGTGCTTTGGGAAAGGTTTCTTCACATCTTTTCTTCAGAAGGGGTTTTCAATATTGTTCTATCGGCAATTTCCAATACAATTAAATGTGGGCGTTAGGCGATATTTACCTAAATACGTTCGAGTCTTTTCGTAACATCAACTCTGTTTGCCGCATCTATTCTGATAAATACGGGTCCCTTGATATGTTTATTAAAATAAGTTTAAGATAAAAACAAGAATGTATTGGCAGATTAGCTCTAAAATTGGAGCATATGTTTCAGTATTAGAACGGAGTGCTTCGAAAAGTGCAAGGATAAATCTTCAGAATAGTAGATTACGGGTAGGATACAGAAAATTATATGTTAAGCGAGTATATATTACACGTACGAGTTTTAACGAGTATGTGTAATATATAACGAGATTACATATAGATTTCTGTCGCCTATTCATATCCTGTTTTATCTTCCGCGAGCCAGTATGTCGTCATATATTGAACCGAGTCACAACATGATGTTGGCGCATCGCATTCGTTCATAAATCGTAAATGTGTTAGTGCGTTATACTAACAGAAAATTTTTCACGAAGAATTTTTTTAATAACTCAACCAATCACAGCACGGCACTATATATAAAATCAGTTTCAGCCATTTTAAATTGACAACATCAAAAATAAATGATCCGCATCACGATTTTTTTTCGCGAAAAACGGTTTTTATTTACTTCAACAACTTACGAAAGTATGTTTAAACTGATTTTTGTTGGTGAGGAAAGCCAAATAAATTATGTTCCTATGCTTTCTTGTCGTTAAAAATAATTCAAGATACACAAATTAGATCACTAAAAAATCAAAAGAGTTGAATGTATTGTATTAATTTCTGCGTAGAACCACGCACTATATAATAACTTCTTGTAGACACGTGGAACAATACTTTTGTTTATTATAAAAAAAATTATTCAATTAATTGAATGGAATGACATTCAATTTGATGCAAATTGCATCAATTTTTAATGAAAGATATGTAAACATTTCAACTAAAGCAAACGTCAAAATGACATATTTTACTGTCGTTTCTAAAGTAAATATTTTTCCTGTCTAAAGTAAATATTTTATTGCTCAGTAAAATACCTAAATTTTTGAAGCTCAGTAAAGCTTTTTAGTCCCGTACGAAGAAATTCGTGCTTCGAAAAGGGGTCTATTGCGTTTACCACGATGTTTGCAACTTTTTAGTTTCAGTGCCTAAGTAAGAAAAAATACAAAAAAAATATGCCCGTCCGTCAACACGATAAATGGAGTAAAACTCAACCGATTTCCAAAAACTTTTTTTCCCTGAAAAGTAGTGGAAAAAACCTTTATATTTTTTTTTTGTTTGAAAGGTTTGGGCGGTTTGGGTTTTCCTGACAGTTTGTGAAAGAAACTTTTTTCATTTTGACCTTTTGCACTCAGGCAGGGCCTAGAACTGGGTCTCTACTTTTATTTTTCTTCTATAAATTGTCAGACATGCCCTTTCAAACAAAAAAAAAAAAAAATGAAAATGGGAAAAGAGTTACAGTCTTTTTGTCGCTTAAAAAAACGTCAGAAGACAAGAAAAGTTACAATAATTTGTATGAAAGGCCAAAAACCACTTAAACGGCCCTAGCTCGGAGGCCCTTAGGGCGACAGTGTTCAGATACAATAAAATAGATATCGGTTACCTTTGAGGGGAAAAAAATTAAAACATTTTCAAAATCGGTTGAGTTTTACTCGAGTGATCGTGTTGACGGACAGACAGACGGAATTTTTTTTTGCAGATTCGGCATCTAAGGACTATTGGCTCAACTCTTGCAATTACGTCAACATTAAATTGGATTTAATGTGCCGAAATGGCAATATTGAAAAACCCGTCCGAAGTAACGGCGTAAAATCTCTCTAAATATCTACAAAACCCAAAAATTTCAAAAAAAAAGTTTAAAAAAAATTATTTTCAAACAAAAGTTTGTTCTAGGGCCGATCTTAAAACCGACATAGATCACTTAGGAGAGGCCTCTGATTCATACTTTCATGGACGAAAAATTCCCTGAATAAACTCCACAATATCGCAAAAAAATTTTTCGAGGTGGGGCCGACCTATGGCGATGGCGCTAAGGAGAGGCCTCTTTTTTCTCTACAACACTGCACAAAAAAGCTCATCATTATAGATGTATTCGCAAAAGGAGTATTCGCAAAAGGAGTACTCGCAAAAGGAGTATTCGCATTCCTTCACTAGAGGAGTATTCACTAAAAACACCAAATATCGTCCAGGGTCATGTAGTTGCGCCCACACACTCAAACGATTTTCGTGATTCGCTGAGGTTTGTATCTTTTTTTCAAACCCTTGAAAAACGATTTCCGTTCTAATTTCGAAGTGATTTGAAGAGTGATTTTGCGAAAACTTCGAACGATTTTGGGACAACATGTCCTACTTTTTCCCGATGAATGTGCCATTCGATTTCTTGTTCTATTGTAAGAAAAGTAATTTCTCATTTTTCGAAAATTTGATATTTTGGGTGAGTTATGGTGTCCTAAGTAAGTGCATGTCAGGGGGTGGTAAAAATGGTTTTTTGGCTATAACTCGTGTAAAACGAAATGCAATCAAGTGAACTTTTATGGGATGGTAAGACCCAATGATACAAAAGTTTTTCATCATTGGATTCTTTGGAGCCTTCCATCACTCCTGAGTTTTTAGTCACTTTAAGTGAAAACTTCGGGAACGCTTTACTGCTTGAAGTAGCGATGAACCGAAGAACTGAGTACGGGGTGCTCTAGTATACTACCCCTACTATAAGACCATGCAAAGACTTCCCCGGTTTAAGGCTGCTGCACCGGTATGGAACAACTTTTGTAAGAAAGGTCAATTTTTGACACTTTTTCTTGACTCTTTTCAGCTGAAGCAGTCTGTATAACTACCCTGAAACATGATCTGACCTAAGAACTTTTAACTTGCTCGTCCCCAAAGTTCAAACCGATCTTGCATCGCGTTCTTTTTTCGTTAAAGGTGTATCAATTTATAATTCGATTCCACCGATCATTAAAAGGATTAATTCGTTAACTGGCTTTAAAAGAGAATGCAAACAATATTTCAGTGTATAATTGTATCATCATCATCATCATCATCGCCATTACCATCATCATCACTCAGATAATATATTTACTTGTTACAACATTGACTTTTCTCATCTAAATTTTTGTTTTCTTTCTTTTTTTTATTCTCTATTTCTATCTTTTAATTTCTTCTGTTTTATCGTTAAATATTATTTATTTTAACGCGTTGCTTTCCCCGCGAATTATGTGTGATTTAAAAGGTTCTATGGGCTTATGCATATAATGACAATAATTATTTACAAACAAACAAACAAATCTTCGAAAAACCACGTTTTTGACCACTTTTTCGACCGTAACTTCGAAAGTTTTCTACTGAATTTGCCCAAATTCAATCCCGTGATCAACTTGGCGACTATCTTTCAAGGAAAAAAAAGTTTTTGAAAATCGGATAAGATTTACCCGATTTACGTAGAAAAAACACGTTGGGCCCTAGTAGAGATTCAGTTTTAGGGCCCTAAATGAAACCAAAAGCTCAAAATTCAAAAAAGTTTCTTCTATGAAATGTCCAGTGCACAGGCCTTTCAAACAAAAAAAAATTATGAAAATCGGAAGAGATTTACTCGGGTTATGTACAAAAGACCAAAAACACTTAAACGGCCTCAGCTCATTGGCCCTTGGGCCGAATGTGCCCAGATTGAATCTTAAAAAAGGGTTTCTAATTACCTTTCAAGGAAAAAAAAGTTTCTGAAAATCGGTTAAGTTTTACTCAAGTTATCGCAGTGACGGACGGACATTTTTTTATTGCTGATTCGTCATCTAAGGACCCGGGTCGAAATTGGGGTGGTTACAAACGTCGTGGTAAACTTCGTTCTTCGTACGAGTCTAAAAATTGTTTTTTGCTATGTTGAAGAGCGAATTGAGGGAAACATTTTTGTCTATGGAATTATGTGTCCAAGGAATTTCCTTATGGCCCTAGGTCGGTCATAAGGTCTGCCCTAGACAAATAAATAATTTTTCAATATGTTGAAGAGAAAATGGAAGGAAATATTTTTTGTACTGTTTGATGTACTGCTTGTTGTACTGTATGTTGTACTGCTTGATCGTTCCAATCGGTTAATTTTTGTCTATGTAAGTATTTGTCCGAGGCCTCTCCTGAAGACCCTAGGTCGGTCCTAAAGTGGCCCTAGACAAAAAAATGGTTTTTTCCTATGTTGTAGAAAAAATTGAGATGAACATTTTTGTCTATTTGGAGGTCAATTTTGTACTTTCGGCTTTTTTTACATCGTTTCTTCGGACGGGTTTGTCAATATTGCCATCTCGGCAATTTCCAATACAATTTAATGTGAACGCAATATTTACTTAAATACGTTCCCGTCTTTTCGTAACATCAACTCTGTTTTCCGCATCTATTCTGATACGTAAGGGTCCCTTCATATGATTTTCGCTCGGGTCTATCTGAGTTTTTCAAAGACGCTTGCCGTAAGTAATAATTCTCTGGTATTCTAGCGTGGCTAGACAATTGAATTGTACAGTGCATATAGTCAACAAATAAAAAAAAACCGCACCATTTTCGTAGAAAAACTTGATAAGATCTTGAATTAACTTTGGAGGCATGACTTTCAAGAGTTAGAGTAAGAAATCGTTGGAACTGCTTCCAATAGAGGGCGACTGTGAACATTTCAGTTACAATTCACTAGCCCCGGAAATACCTCTAACTGAGATAAATAGAAATGATAACAAATCGTCCTTCATGTCCATCAACATAGTAAGTTGAATGACTTACCTGATGATTGGCACGATATGCCGAAATGTTGATCTCTTCTAATAAACTCCATAACGCAACTGTTCTAGATGTGTTAATGTCTGAGCTTCATGTCAATGACAAAATAATTCATAACATTATCAATAACGAAAATGGTTTTACGTTTTTTAACCATCTTTAATGTTGTTTTAGTAGAGCCAAAGTTTACATTTCAATATGAAAACTGAAAGTCGTGAAGATAAATTGACTTGTCAATTCCACATTAAAGTAGTTATTTTCATGACAAGGGGAGAAAATAGAAAATTGCTTAACAAGGTTGACGACTGTGGCCAAAGCAGAGAAAATTGCAACGAGAGTAAAGTTTGTGGCACAAGCACGCTACGCTCTGGCCACAAACTTCACTCTCGTTGCAATTTTCTCTGCAAGGGCCACAAACTTTACTCAAGTTGCAATTTTCTCTGCGAGGGCCACAGACTTCAACCGAGATAAGAATTTTCTATTTTTACACGAGTTATGAATTAAACTTTTCACATTTGTTAGGTGAAAATTCATATTTTCTCCCGAAAAAGATGCACTATTACAATTATTGCAGATAATTTAACACATTTAAGCATACAAAAGACGAATTTCACAGAAAACATAGAGAGTAACTCAAAAACACATTCAACTCTGTTGTTTTTCTGAACTCTCATATCTCGAAAAATATTTGCCAAATTAGCAAATGAACTACTTTAGAGTAATCCTGTGATCCTAAACTATGTGCTGGCATTTTGTTTAGCTCGTATCCGTCGAGTCGAAAATTAATTATTTTTTGTCTACTTTCTTCATCGCAAAAAAAAATTATATGAACAGATCGGCCATGATACTTTATGTTAAGTATTTATTTTCTCACCTCCTTTTATTTTCTCACCTCCTTTTATTTTCTCACCTCCTTTTATTTTCTCACCTCAAATGAGGTGCGAAAATTTCAACCCGCTACAAACTACACATGCAAAATTCAATTTTCGCACCTCATTTGAGGTGAGAAAATATCAATTTTCGCCTAACAAATGTGAAAAAGATTTAAACGTCCAATCAGCGGCATTTTAAAGTGCCAAATTACACGAAAAAAGCCTATTTAGAAATTGTATATGTTCAAGAAAACATTGATGTTTATACCATAATTCATGGAACTATGCCTGAAATGAGTTTTTCCAAAAGAGGCAAATGAAGATCGAGTTTTTAAAAAAAAGGTTCTTCCACAAAACATTTGTGGGACCATTATACTATACAGCATTTGAGAGGAAAGGAGTTTTGAAAAAAAATAAAAGTTCAAATTCGACCCACCCTAAGTGCAGGTCGTGCAGGTGAAAGGTTAGAATACTCATACCTTATATATTTGTAACATTCACGTTTTTCAAATATACGTCAAAAAATATTTTCTGCGAAATTCATTTCAATCACACAAAGTAGAAACGGATTTTCAAAACAAAATCAACCAAAAATTGTCCCCACGTAATTTTATTCCTACGAACAAACACAAAATCCAAAGTACTTTTCATATTTTTCATGCTAATGTCCTCATAATACCCTCGATTATACGCACACACACGCTCATTCTCATTCGACAAAACATAGAAACAACTACTTACTTGCTTACATAACCGGCACTGCAACTCATTAAGGTCTTAGCTTTCGCAAACATGCTTCTCCAACCGCGCCTATCCGCCGCTAACGTCTCCCACCTGGATACTCCCACAGTATTGAAGTCGGCAAGAGCTGCATCATAGCATCTGGATTTTGGACGCCCTACACCCTCCGGTCTGGTTTAAGGATATTTTTCAGAATACGATGATCTTCCATTTATTTTACATGACCGAGCAAACGTAGACAGTTTATTTCAGTGTTTCTGAATCAAGCACCACGACTCCGAACCATACGTAACTACTGGTCTGATCACAGATTTGTATATTGCGCATTTTGAATTTCAGCTTACTGACTTGGACTTTAAGATTTTGAGAAGGCCATAATAGCTCCGGTTGCCCAGAATTACTCGTCTCTTAATTCCGTCCGCGCTGATATTGTTATTAGAGCTCATTCAGCTCCGATCCAAGGTATACGAATTTGTTGACCATTTTGAATGTGTGTGTGTCGATCGTTACGGTTTCCTCCTGGTGTCGATTCGAAGGCGGGATGATCATATATTCCGTTTTTGCGTCATTAACTTTCAACCCAAGGTCGGTACTTTCCTCTCCAAGGCTGCAAACTTGTCTTTAACAACATCCATATTTCGTCCAAGTATGTCCAGGTCGTCTGCGAAACCTAGCAACTGACTAGACTTGGTGAAAATGGTGCCGCCGGAGTCTATGTCCATGGTGCGCACAGCTGCTTCAAGGGTCAGGTTAAAAAGCAGCGTCTCAGAGCATCTCCCTGACGTAGGCCTTCCTCTATGTCGAAAATCTCTGACAGTTGGTTACGGATCCTTACTCGGCTATTAGCTCCGTTCAGTGCTAACTTGGTTAGCGAGATCAGTTTGTTGGGGATTCCAAATTCCTCCATTACTCTCCATAGCCTACTTCTTCTAACACTACCATAGGCTGCTTTGAAGTCAACGAACAAATGGTGTGTTTCAATGTTGTACTTCTTGCACTTCTCCAAGATCTGTATGGTATTAAACAGCTGGTCCGATGTTGAACGACCTACACGAAAACCACCTTGGTATTCGCCTACAGAGTATAAAACCACCTTGGTATTCACCTACAGACTTTTCCATGTATGGATGAAGCCGCTGGTAAAGAATATTTGCAAATATCTTGTGAGCAATATTCAGTATAGAGCGATTCCTCGAAAATTGCCTCTAATTTGTCTCCTTTTTTGTATATAGGGCAAAATATGCTGGTCCTCCACTCTTCCGGTAACTCCTCGACATTCCATATACGCGTGATGAGGTCGTGCATTTCTATACATAGCGCGTAGCCGCCGTTCTTAAAAAGTTCACCAGGTAGCTTGTCTGTCCCCGGGGCTTTGAAATTTCTGAGCCTCGAAATTTCAGCTTCAGCTTCAACATCGTTGGTTCTTCTATGTATGGTTGCGCAGTATGAAATGGCAATTCGTTTTTTTCTTCGTTTCGGCTGAGCAGTCCAATCTGACCAATTCATTCTTGTCCTTGCACAGCAAAGGTTGTTGACTGTAACCATTTTTGGATTCGTTTACTATGCGATAGAAGTTCCGAGTTTCCTTCCTATTGCCAAACTTTTCAATTTCGATCAAAACGTTCCTATCCTGCAGCCGCTTTTTGTTTCGCAACAGTTTTTGAGCGAAATTTCGACTCAGAGTTTTTAGTTGAGCTGCGTTTTTGTTCTCCAGAGCTCGCTGGCATTCATCGTCGAACCAGTTATTTCTTTTATTTCCCGTTCTCGTTCCCAATGTCTCAGCTGCAGCGTTCTCTACATTCCGCCTAATTTGATTCCACGCATCGTCTATGCTGTGTTGTTCGATGACCATTTCTTCAATAATTTTTCTTTCCAAACTACAATTAAACGTTTTTATTTTGTTACACAATTTCATTCCTTCAGACAAATCCAATTTTCAAGTCCCACAAGTTATATTCTGCATACAAAAGTTCCGAACCGCGCATTAAAATTCGAAATTTTACTACACAAAATATAACTTGTGGGACCTAAAATTTAGGTTTGTCAGACAGAATCAATTGTGTAAGAAAATAAAAATGTTTAACCGTATCCACGATGTCTTCGTTTTGCAGTTTTTCAACGTCCCACTTTTTCAATGCCTGTTGTCGGTTGTGTTCGACCGATATGCGAGACCTAACAACCACTTTAACCAAGTAGTGAATCAACATTTGGTCCTATACAGCTCCTGACATTCAATACATTTGAACAGTAATGCCCATCTATCAAAACGTGATCAATCTGGCTTTTAGTTTGTCCATCAGATGATACCCATGTCACTTTGTAGATGTTTTTATGTTCGAAATACGCACTGCTCACAACCCCCTCCCCCCTTTCACACTATGTCACGCTACGACCGACCCCCTCCCCCCGGAGCGTGACATACTTTATGAACGACCCCTCTTTTCGCTAATAAATTTTTTATTTTCGGTAGCCTCCCGAACTGTAAATCAGTCGAAAAATCTTCAGAAAACTCTAAACAGTAGATTCCAACAATAATCCTATATATTGACACTATTTTTTCCGTCATGAACCGTTCTAAAATCGAAAAAAGCTGGAAAACCTCCGATTTTTTCCAAAAACTAGGGTGTGCAAGCTGGAAAAACAATTTAAGAAAAATTTCAAATGACGTCAGGAATCGGAAAAACATGGTCTTCGTCTAAAAAAAAGTGGAAAACCCTATCCTACACCCCTACCATGGGTATCGATTTTTTGATTTCGCGCTGTGACGTGAACTGCAATTTAGTCATGGTTTCAAATAAATGTTTCATATGGTCAAAGTAAGTGGCTGTTTTTTTGTAATGAATGCTTTTTGAGATCCCTATTCCTTCCCTGAAGAGAGTATTATCATTTGTTAGAATTTGTGTGACTGCAACTTATGATGGCATGCCATGAAAATCGAAAAAAAAGATCAAATTTATCATTTTTCAAACTTCTCGCTCACAAAAAAATTTTTTTTCACCCTCCGTGAACTTAAAATTGATTGAAATATCTTCTTTCATCCTTAAAGAGTGGATTCCAACCATAATCTGAAATATTGACAATAATTTTTCGACAAACAATGTTCTGACAAAGCGGAATGTTAGGAAAATCTGCCTATCTTCAGAAAATTTGAGTGTGCAAGCTGGAAATCGAATTTAAAAACAAACCAAAGGCACCAAAATTAATTTTTCGACTCCTGGAATCGAGTCCAGGCTGTCCTCCTCGCAAAAGAAAAAAAAAGTGTAAAATCGGCCAACCCTACTACCCAATCCCAAACAACATGAGAGAATCATATTTTAGCCAAAATACTGAATGATACTTTTTCATATTTACAACATGAATAAATTAGATGTAAATGCAGCTTTTGAAACTCTCAGAACACAAAAATAATTTCTAATTATTGAATGCAAAGAGGCTGCAAGTTTTCGCGGGAATGACTGTTTGCGACCTCTTCACTTTCAATAATTACAAATTACTTTTGCGTTCTGAGTTCTGAGTGTTTCAAAAGCTGCATTCACATCTAATTTGTTCATGCTGTAAATATGAAAAACTTTCATTCACTATTTTGGCTAAAATATGATTCTGCGACTTTGGTAATTTCTTAGCGTTTCAAAATTGTATAGAATTGTATCATGTTCGTTTTTTCGAGTTTTTCTGGTGTGTTTTGTCGAATGAGAACATGATTGTGCGTTACGTATAATCGAGGATATTATGCGGACAGCAATATGAAAAATTTGAAAACAATTTTTTATTTTGTGTTTGTTCGTAGTTAATAAAATTGCACATGGGACAATTTTTCGTTAATTTTGTTTTGAAAAAACCTACCTGTGTGAGTTTTTAAAACGAATAAATTCAAAATGAAAGAAAAATAAAATTCGTCCATTCCATTAATTCCAGAGTTGTGAGATAAAATTCTTTTATTTGAAACCATAATTGCTATACTTGTTGAGATATTTGCGAAAAAGTTGCACCGACCCTCGAAAATTTCATGTCCAACCTCCACTCCTTCGACCATATCTCCGGAACTACTTTGACGATTTTCCTCATTTACGAGTTTGAATCATGGGAAAGATGTACCTTTCAGCAGAAAAAAGATGAGGGTGATGATCGGTTGAGCCGTTTAAAAAAAGTGGAGACGGACGAAAAGCGAAATTGATGATTTGTCATATTTAGACGATAATAAATGTATACCTCCAACTACACCACCTTCATTTACCCCATGTTACAATAAAATTGTTTGTAGTAAACGAACAGGACCGTTCGGGCCCAAACGAGCCCAAAAATATTCTAGTCCATATTTACTTTTCATTTAATTTGACCAAAACAGAGCGGAAAAACTATTATTTCCATATATTCATGATCGATTTATTTCTCAGGTATAAAAGCTACAATTGATACAATTGATCACAGTTATTAGCCATCTTTGTTGTGCCCATTGTGCTGCTCCCGATTTGTGTGTGTGTGTGTGTGTGCGTGGTGTAGTGTGATGGGGTGAGTTTTATGGTTCCTGGCTATTGTTTGTGTATGATGATTGTAGTGGTGGCGCTGACCTCCAACCAATTCTTCCCTGTGATAAAAGAGAGGACTTTTGGGAGTAGTACTTTACGGAATTCTTCTATTGTTAGGTAGAAGTCCCCCAGACATTGCGCCCAGAGTCCCGCTAAATCGGGACAGTGACATAGGTAGTGCACTGCTGCTTCCGGCACGTCTCCGCATCTCCTGCAGTTCGGGTCATCACTGAGTCCCATCTTGTTTCGATGGTATCTCAGATTATTGTGACCCGTCAGCACTCCTACTATCCTTCTTAAGGATGCCTTGTCCAGGCTCAAAAGATATTTGGTAGTGTGCTCGTTGCAATCTGCCGAAAATTCCTTTGCCTGTCTGCACGTATTTAGGTTTTCCCAAACACGCTGGCGCCTTTCTTTTGCTCTACGCCTTATCAGCGTTGATATTAGTCCCTCGTGTATTCCAATTACCGGTTCCGGGCCTTTCTCACCGCCTCTTCTCGCTAGTTCGTCTGCAATTTCGTTACCCGTCACATCTGAGTGGCCTGTGAACCCAAACAAGCGATACTTCGTTGTTCTCTGCTAGGGATTCTAGGGCTTCTCTAGCCCCGAGTACCGATCTCGCTGACAGCTTGCAACTTGAGAGCACTCCGATGGCCGACTTACTGTCAGAGCATATTGCTATTCTCTTATTGATAAGTCGTTTCTCTGTCAGTCTCTTGCAACCCTGTTTGATGGCAAAGGTCTCAGACTGAAACACTGTGGCAAGTTTTCCGAGGGGAATTGATGTGTTAAGTTCCAACTCCTCGCAATGAATACCTGCCCCCGTTCCGTCCTCCGTCTTGGATCCATCTGTGTAGACTATAAAGTCCCCAATCACAGGACAAGTCCCGCCTAGCCACTCCTCCCTACCCGGGAGGAGTGTCTCGAAGTTTTTTTTCGAATTTAAACGTTGTTGGAATGCGGTCGTTGGGCATTTCTATTTCTCTAAAGTCTTTCTTCAGTGAATTCAAAATGGCCGCGTGTCCCATATTCCTATTCAGCGCCAATCATTGGCCGCTCGTGAATAATCTCGCTATTGTCCGCTCTGCTTCTTGATTTATGAATAAATCAGTGGGACTGAGTGACAGCAAGACTTCAAGGACTGCCGTTGGGGTCGACGTCATCGCCAAATTGGCCAAATACTTCTTCGAAAGGCCCTGACACGAGTATCGCTATGTCGTCGGCGTAACCTATTGCTACGTACTCCGATTCGTTCAACTAGCAGATCATCAACCGTCATGTTCCAAAGAATCGGAGGTAGTACTCCCCCTTGGGGATAGCCTCTATCTACTAAATCAGTTCTACTGACGCCAAGCATATTTACTGTCAATAGCCTGTTTCCAAGCATTGCCATTATCCACCTTATTAGGGTTCTGTCCAAGCCGAACTTTCTCAAGGCGTCATTTAGTTACTTTGTTAAAGGCTCCATCCAGATCAATAAACACCCCCAAGGTGAGTTTATCGTGCTTCATGTTCATCTCCAGGCTATGCACTACTTGGTGCAGAGCGGTGTCTACGGACTTCCCTGATAGGTAGACGTGTTGATTTCTGTGTAAAGGTTTAACCTTCAAAATGGTGTCTCTTATGTACCTATCGCATAACCTTTCAAGCGTCTTCAGGACGAAGGACGTTAAACTGATCGGCCTGTACGAATTGGCCTGGTCGTAGGTTATACGCCCGGGCTTAGGTATAAAGATAATCTTAATATCCCTCCATGAATTGGGAATATATCCCAAAGCGAGAATGGCCTGCATAATATTTTTCAGAGGCTTCATTATTACATGAGCTGACTTCTGAAGAACTATCGGATAGATACCGTCGTTCCCTGGCGACTTGTATGGCTTGAACGAATTTATAGCCCATTGATCGGTTACGATAGTTTCTGCCAGATTCCAGTCCGTAGAATTAGGCGTTCTTGCGGACTGGGGTTCGGTCTGTGAGACCTGTATATTACGCGGAAAATGTGTTTCCATCAGGAGGTCCACTACTTCCTCATTTGATTGCCGTTCCTGCGTTTTAACATTTCTGGGTAAACTTTCTGGGCCAGTCTGTCTAGTAATATACCATACTAGTTGAAACCCCCGCCCCGAGGGGCTATGCATGCTATATCATTTTCGCTTGTTGTCTATTCAGAGAGCCAAAGCAAAAAAATTTTCGTTTTAAATAATGATACGTAATGTTGAAGGTCGTTATATCACTTCGTTGATATTACTGCTAAAAATACTTAAATCGAAGTGGGCGCGAAAGGCACTATAAATCAAAATACTTTCTTTGCCGTAAAATTACTCCACTTCCAGCAGTTAGCAGTGATACAGTACACACGTATTGCATTAACTGTGCGAAAAGTGTTAACGCAACCGAATTTCGTTTAAAGAATTGTATTAAGGTAACTAACGGTGACATGTCCGTTTGAAAAAGTGACATTGAGTTGTCCGCGTAAATTTGTATGAAGCGGAATGACTTTTAGTATATGGGACAACTCACGATTTATGAATTTATATGAAATAGGATAATTCACGGAACTCCTAGAACAACTCTACTTTTTCAATAAATCATTAATTATATTAAATTAAATTATATTAATCAAATTGGTGTTAAGAGTCAATCTGCGAATTCTTCGAACAGTTTGTATGAAAGTGAAATACAACACCTCACCGATTTTTGTGATTATTGGCCCATTGATTGCTTGTACCAATCCGAGAAATCCGTAGAATAACATTTTTCTGTTAGCGACCATATATGAGCTGTACAACAGGTGTAAGAAAAATGGTCTACCAAGAGGTGGCGAAAAATAATTTTGTTTAATATTTTCGCAAAGACCTGAAACTTATATATTTTTCGTAGTCATAGTGTGGATGCCTATTTGCTTGGAGGACCAGGAACAGTTTATAGTCGAGAAAAATGGAAATTTTGAAAATCGATTTAAAAAATACTCCAGCGCCGGTCCAAAGGCTAATAGGTGTGGTCGTTTAGGCCATGGTATCTAAAACGATGCTAAGTAATTTGGACTAGGACAAGAGTGAGCTAGAATACGCGAGAGTTGAAATGTTACACTGCATGAAGACTTTTGGAGGTCGGTGGTCTACGCGCAATATTCTGAAACTATTTTTCGGGAAAAGTTGACGTCTTTTCCTTTAAAATGACACCCCACAACATAGTTTTGGGTAAAAATTTTATTTTTGGCGAACCTCCAAATACCTAAAGTGCTTGCTACTCTGCCGGAGAATGTGCCTGAAAACGCTAATATCTCTTGAAATTAAGACTTTATCTGTGTAAACTAAATAGAGAATATACTTTAAAAACATTTTTATAAATTCTATAATTAAATTTGTATATTTATTTAAGTATGTTCTGAGTCTTCATACGATAGCTCAAAAAAATGTTATTCTACGGATTTCTCGGATTGGTCCAAGGAATCAATGGGCCAATAATCACAAAAATCGGTGAGGTGTTGTATTTTTTTTGTTCGAAGAATTCGCAGATTGACCCTTAATTAGCAAAAGAAAACACAAACCTTTGCAATAAAAGTGAAATAATTCCTTCACATATTGAAATAAAAGAGAAAATTGCGTGTAAAGTTGAAATTTATCGCATTAGGGCATGTCACCGTTAGTTCCCTTAATATAAATTGAATAAACAAACTAATAAAACGTAAAATTATCATTCAGCCGAACTGGTTTCCAGCGGTGACGATGATTCCCCTTCGAAAAGTCAGCTAGCCAAAAAACCTAGTGTATCAGTGCATAGCTTCCAAGGTCTGGAGTTAGCCCCTAAATCTTATTCATTTATAATGGCTCCTCCCAAACCAAAAACAAAGACTGCTTCTATAAACAATAAAACTGACCCAAACAAATTTGAGTACAATGTTCCAATTGCCAACCAATTCATACAAAAAAAAATACTGCAGACGCTTCAAAAAATAAATTTAAAACGAACATTAAAACAAAAATACCACCTATAAGCATCGTTGGTGCTACAAACTTTTCAAAAGCAATTTCAATATATGTCAATAGGTGTTAAAGATCTGAGAAAGCTCAATCGAGTGAGACTAAACCATACAGTGGCAAAATGGAAGCCTAGCCCAAGGCTTAAAAATATATAAAACAATGCCGAAAATGTCTCACATACGGCCATGGAAGCAGGAATTGTAATGTTTCACACAAATGCTCGCGATGTGGTGAGGGCCACCCAACAACCTCTTGTTCAAGCAATATAATCAAATGTATCAACTGTGCGTGTGAACACGACGCTACTTCAACTGAGTGCCCAAAAAGAAAGTCTCATAGAAATGAGGCAGAAAATGTAAACGGTAAACAACAATCGGAAGTCCGAACAAAAACTCCCTCATGTAAAGGGTACTGTCGAATTCCCGAAACTCCAACCAAAAAGTGCCTGGTCATTTGAAGCCGCTGGATCCAAAGGAACGCCAACTTTGGAAAGTCCTCTGATTCTACCCGATCTCCATACGAACTCTGCTTCAAATGAGTCCGACCCTTGGCCTTTCTCAAAGATCACATTCACCAGCGTGGCAAAACGCCTAAACCGAAAAGAAACAAGCAACGAGGAACTGTTTAATGTAGCAGAAATTACCAAAATAACTCACGCAGTTTTCAAGGGTTTGAAGAAGTGCAGATCCAAAGAAGACCAACTGATGCTGGTCATTGAATTAGCCTCTCACTTCATTTATGGCCAACCATAAGGACCACATTCTAAGTATCATTATTTATAACCACGACACCGAAATATTTGTCGCTTCACTATAATAACATTCGAGGCATGACCGCTAAAAAGGATCAAATTCTTCTCTCAACCACATCATGTGACTATGACGTTATTATTTTATCCGAAACATGGCTCGACAAAAACAAATTCAATTGGGGAGTTCTTCGACAGTTATTACACGGTTTATCGGAAAGACCGCTCTGACTCTAGCATTACTGCTATACGAGCCGGAGGAGTTTTAATTGCAGTTGATTCGAAAGCTCATTCTGACATTGATGTGATTCCTGAGATTGAGCAATTAGAGGCTATTTGCGTGAAATTGAGCCTTAAATCGGCGAATATCTTTATATACGGACTCTATATAAAATAGGGTGTCCCGATTGATGAAGGAAAAGACGTTAAAAAAATCCACGGTGTGGCATCGAAAGTACATGATTGGGTGACAAATATTCGCTATAGCAGTATTTTGTAAAATGCTTCGTAGGACTCCCCGGCTCAATTTTTTACTACAT
>CM055404.1:81728132-81739230 GCA_029228625.1 Pseudolycoriella hygida
GGTGTCCCGATTGATGAAGGAAAAGACGTTTAGAAAATCCACGGTGTGGCATCGAAAGTACATGATTGGGTGACAAATATTCGCCACAGCAGTATTTTGTAAAATGCTTCGTAGGACTCCCCGGCTCAATTTTTTACTACATCAAAACCTTGGTTTTTACACATTTTCAGTGGCTGAAACTTAAGTGAAATGACTAAAATCTGACTCTAATTGAAAGTTCAGATAAAAATAGTCCGACTAGACTTGATAGCTGACGGACTTGTGGATTTCCAGCGTTATTTATGGTAGTTCTAGTGAAAAGATGCCAATTTTCTCACTTTTTCTTCGACAAACATTTACAAATGCCTCTAAACACAATACAATTGACTCAAAACAATAGCATTTTTTTTTTAATTTATTTCAAGTTTAACATTGAAGGCTCTTGGCCTGTACATGCTCTGTTCTTAAATCCATACTAATATTTTAAATCGAACTAGAAGATAATATCCCAGTTAATCAATTAAAACTAGAATTTAAATCAGTAAATCAAATATAATTTTTTTTTTTTTATCTATTAAATCAAAGATTAATCAAAACTTAATTAAAGTATATAATAAAAAAAAAGAATGCACATGAATGTAGCAGCTAGTAACAGCGATGTGTCTTGTGACATTTCACCACCTCAGTATATATTCCAACGATTCATGGAGCATTTCAAGTAAATAACTTTTTAAACGTTGTTTAAAGGTTATTGTTCCTCTCGTCTCACGTATGGAAGTGGGCAAACTATTATAAAAATTGAAAGCGCGGATTTTCCGAAACTGGAACGAGCAAAGGAAGTGTGAAGGAGGTGTCTACCCCTCGTGAAGTGATCATGAACCTCAGAGTTCACTCGCACCGACATTTTGTTCTTCAGAAGGTCATTTTTGAGAGAATACACTAGATTTGCTGATTGGTACGCGTTAAAGTAGTCAATCGGAAGTATCGAGCTATTGAAATACGGCTTGGCAGAATCTTTAGATTTTAACCCCCACATGTTACGCAGAGCTTTTTTTTGCAGGAGCAGAAGATCGTTTAGAACGCACTGTGGTGCGCAGTTCCACACTGGATTTAAATAGCATATTCTCACGTACGAAAAATACAAATTGTACAGTACCCCTTTCGGTACGAAAAACCTGAGACGTTTCATAACGCCAATAAGCGGCGAAATTTTCTTTATGATGCAACTAACATGGTCATTCCAGGTAAAATCTTCATTCACATAAAGGCCGAGGTACTTCACGCTTCTCTTACGGATGAGCGTTTCTCCGTCATAGGTCAACTCAAAGTCAACCAATGATCCTTGCTTGAACAGAACATAGTTTGATTTAGACACATTGATAAACATCAAGCTTTTTTGCGACCAAGTGTGCAACAGGAACAGATCACTTTGCATCTTAGCTTTCAGATTACTGACGGAATCCGCCGAGTATTTAAATGCGGTATCGTCTGCATAGAGATAAAGACTTCCTTTGAAGCCCATATCGAACAAGTCATAAAGAAAAATCACGAACAAAAGAGACGATAGCGTAGAGCCCTGCGGGACCCCAAAAACAACTTCCAGGGGCGAGCTCTCAACACCAGCCACACTCACAAACTGCCTCCTGCCAACCAGGTAACTTTCTATGAGTTTATACGCAGAGCCACCCAAACCGAGACCTCTCAGCTTCCTCAGCAAAACCCCGTGATTGACCAAGTCAAATGCCTTTTTAAAATCGATAAAAAGGCATCCCAAAACCAAGCGCTTGTCCAGGTCACGCCTTATATTTGATGACAAATCCAAACAACACGCAAGTGTGTTTGATTTCTTTAAGAAACCAAATTGCTTCATTTTAAAAAAGCTCGTCTCTTCCAGCCTGGCATACAACTGCTCGTAAAGAATTGTCTCTAGGAGCTTCGACAGAGTAGACAGCAGTGATATGGGTCTATAGTTGCCAACCTCAGTTAAATCGCCTCCTTTCGGAAGGACGATGACTTTAGCAAATTTCATCATATCATCAAAGTGGGCTTCTTTAATGCATCTGTTAACCATAGAGCAAATGCATTCTAACAAAGGCTGTTTGTATTGCTTCAAGAACCGAGCGCTGATACCGTCATGTCCTGCTGCTGAGCCAGAACGCAAGCCATCAATATGCGCGGAGACCACTGAAATGCTAACTAACTCAAAGTTGAATCCTTTGAGATAGTTAAGCACACACAAATCACGAGGAGAGGCAGACGCGTTCACGGGAGTAACAAGATTGGTGGCAAGCTTGGTAAAGTACTCATTAAACCCATTCGCTACAGTCAGTGGGTCTTGCGTAGGCGTTCCGTTAACCAATATCCTAGGGCACTGCAGTGGTTCTGGATCCTTATTCACAAGCACTCTTTTGATAATCGCCCAAAGCTTTTTAGGGTCTTCAGCGCCTTCCAGTTGAGCAGTGTAATAATCCCTCTTCTTGAAACGCATCCTATACGCAACCTCCTAATATTACACAGCTGCGTTCGATAAGCAAAATTATCGGGGAACAGTTTGATTAGCCGAAAAATCTTGTCAAGACATTTGACAAGGTAGAGAATTTCATTATCAATAAACGGTTCAGAGGTCTTTCGTTTGCAAGCCTTCACTATTCGCCTGTGTTTATCCGTAATTTCGCGTAAGATTTCGGAAAAAGATGCAAAGTCAGCAACATTCGAGAAATCGACAGAATTCAATTCACATGAAAGGTCAGCATGATTGATGACACTTTTATAGTGGAACTTTTTTGCTTTCGGGACACTCACTTCCATTCCAACAATCACACCCCTGTGGTCACTAATATGAGGTCCCATAACCTTCACGTAATAGTCCACGTCAAATTTGTTAGTCATCACATGATCCAGGATAGTTTTAGACGTCTGAGTAACCCTCGTCGCGTAACGCACGTCAACTTTGTTAAGAATCGTGAATCCATTTGAGTTCACAGTGCTCTCATACTGAAGAGCTTCCAAACTACTCACAAGCAAATCTATATTGGAATCACCCAACAAAATCATTTCCGCATCGCGGGACAAAATGCTGTCAAGCATCTGCCTAAAGTGAAGAAAGTCGTCAGGCTCATTTCTATCAATGGGCCGGTAAAAACCACATATATTAAAACGCATTTGGGGCAAAGATACTACAACAACATTTGAAACACCAATGGATTCATTCATAATCTGACTCGATTGTAGCGTTGATTTCACAAACACACTGACCCCACCTCCCTCCTTGTGTATTCTCACGCCATGGTAGGCGATGTAGGAGTTCAGGTTAAAAAAATCTCCCTCACCTTCTCTGAGCCAGCTTTCACTAAGGACAATTGCATCAGGACTCTTTTTGAATGCCGACATGAGAAGCTCTAATCTTTCGAGCTTATTTCGAATACTGCGAGCATTGAGGTATAATATGGTGAAACTGTACTTACTTGGCACAAGCACATCGTCGTTGTTGCTGTAATTCACGTTATAAATTGACATCCTAAAAAAAACGCCAATGAAAAATCAAAATAGAGATCGATAGAGAAAACAATAAAGAAAAGAACAGATTACAAAATTACTTATCTAAGATATTCGTTGACTTTAATTTTTCCAATTATTTATTGTTGGAGATTGTTGAGAGAAAAATTGTTAAAGCTCATTCCCAATTTGGCCAAATCTGAGATGGATTGCACTTTTACGATGGGATGTTTTATGTCCTTTTTTAAAAGCACCGAATTATTTTGGAACCAGACAAATTTGTAATTTATTTGGTGCTTGTGTTGATTGGCGACGTTGTAGAGGAATTGGTCAAACTTGGTCATATGGTGTAGCAGTTGTAGAGTTGAATTTTGCCTCGAAGGGACGTTATTTAGCAGTTGATTTACCTTCAATTGGCCAAATGATTTCTTATTAGCAAGAATTTGTGATTTGATTGCTACTTTCGAGAATTTCACAAGTATTGTTGTAGTTTTATCCGAATCTTGGCGTGTTGTTGTATTTGTTTGGATGCTAACTATGTCGGATGTAGCAATTGGCCGCTTAATAATTATGCCTATATTCTTTACAAAATCCAGTGGAGGTCCAATGTTTACTTTAGTGGGGACACCAACTATGTTCAGATAGCACTCTAACTGTTGTTGCTCAATGATGTTAAGGTGCTCCTGTAGTCCATGAATTGTTGAGTCAAAAGAATTCAATTTGTCTTGAAGGAGTGCAAGTTGCGCTGTGAGGTGTTGTGTGTCGCCTTCAACAAGATTGATCCTTTGGTTAAAATGATCAAATTCAGACACTAATTTGAGTTGACTTGATATGATAGTGTCTAGTTTAGCTAATACCGCTGAGGAATCGTTTAGTGCACTGTTGGAGTTCAATCCTACTTTGAGATTAGATGTCGCATCATTCGTTGAAATTGTGTTTGTGCTGGAAAGTTTACACGATGTGGAACAGGCCCAAGATTTTTTATCTTCATTTGCTTTCAGCTTCAGATGAGACTTATTTACACATTGCAAATGGAAAAGTTTTTTACACGAGTTACACTGAAGTGGCTTGCACTTACTACTGATGTTGAGTTTACAGATTGTACATATTTTTATTGACTTAGACTCAATGTTCATGATTGTTCGAATTCGTTTTTGAATAATATTTTTGTGGTCGAAAGGTCGCATCAAAAGTATTTCATAAAAGACGCGGGGATGACATTATTTCACACCACAAACGAAAATCCACAAGATCACTTTCATTCAGTATTAAAAAATTATTAGTTCAATGGTAATGTTCACAGATTAGTTGTCAGTTAAATTTTTAATTGTTAATTGTTTGTTTACAGGCATGAAGCAGTTTGATGCTTAATTTTTTTTTTTTTATTTAGAACTCATGGTTTGAGTTTACACTAATCATAATTTTTTTTTTTTTTATTTTATTTGTCGATGGTTTGTGCTTTTGCTAATGTTCGAAGCTTTCTATTTGTTAGAATCAAGAGTGGTGGGTTCACTTACACCACTCCGTCCACCGTTGATGATTCGCGGATTTTCTTTATTTAATTTAACACATGTGATTAAGCACAAAGAGCACTATGTTCATTTAATTCAATTTAAATTTAATACCGCACTCAAACTTGACTTCGTGATATCAAAAACAAATAGCTATTACTGCAAACTATTGTTCAAAATTCCGCTGTTAGACCTTTTTAAAAAATAAAAATTTGTAGCTCACTGGTGTATTTTGATGACGAAATGATAAGTACGTCCATACACCTTGACTGACAACTGATAACTGATAATTAAAAAACACTCCATTTCACGTAATTTCGCCCGGAGGGTCGATTTCATGCAAAAAAAATGATTGTTAAAGGGTTCTTGAGGGATCACAATAACAAAAATGGTCGAAAAATGGACTTTTTTTGTAATTTTACACAGGAAATTCAACCCAAATTGGGAAGGTTAGTGTCCATAGGTATTGAATGTAAGCTAGGTCATGAAATGCTATTGTTTTGAGGCAATTGTATCGTTTTTAGAGGCATTTGTAAATGTTTGTCGAAGAAAAAGTGAGAAAATTGGCATATTTTCACTAGAACTACCATAAATAATGCTGGAAATCCACAAGTCCATCAGGTATCTAGTCTAGTCGGACTATTTTTATCTGAACTTTCAATTAGAGTCAGATTTTAGTCATTTCACTTAAGTTTCAGCCACTGAAAATGTGTAAAAACCAAGGTTTCGATGTAGTAAAAAATTGAGCCGGGGAGACCTCTAACGACGACGGATTTGACTTTCTGCCATGTATTGGCGATTCGATATCGATGCAATCAAATATTGCTAGAAACTTTACATCAAAATTATTAGAATGTGGCCTATTTCAAATGACAGACGCGGAAAACAAATTTGGTAACGTACTTGACCTGGTATACACGAACATGCCTGAACTCACATTGGTCACACTAGCTGATCTGCCGCTCATTTCTCATAAACAACAAGATAAAGCACATGTACCACTTCATTGCATGATTGAATATGAACCATCGTTTTGCCCACCATCTGCTTCGTCAGAGAAAATTTACTGCTTCAAAAAGGCTCCATTTAATTATTTGATTCGAGAGGCATTGTCAAATATCAACTTTGAGACGTTGATTGCTGATAAAACAATAAACGAAATGGTCGACACATTTTACAAGTCCTGCTATGACATCTTCGATGAACTCATTCCGAAAGCTTCAATTCGTACCTCGAGCCATCCTGTTTGGTATGACAACAAATTAATCAATCTTAAAAATAGGAGAAATCGTGCGTACCGTAAGCTACTGAACCAGCGTCACAACAATGGCGGCGTTGCTGATGACAGTAGGTTTCTAACAGCTAAGAAAGAATTCGAGTCATATCAAAACGAAAGTTTTAATGAATTTTTAAAAGGTTTAGCCCTAAACTATAAAAAGCAGCCGAAGAAATTCTGGAATTATATCAACTCCAAATACAAAAAAACGTCTCTGCCAGCAACAATTTTTTATGATAACGAAAGCGCATCGAGCGATTTGGATAAAGCTAATTTGTTTGCTAAGTTTTTTGCATCAGTGTATAATAAGCACGATAATGAAGAGGATGATGACCTCGCATTCCTTTCGTTCATAACTTCCAGGAACGACGAGAACTACCTTAATATCGAAATAACACCGGATATAGTGCGTTTAGTACTGCTGCGTATGGATTTAAGCAAAGGTATTAGTCACGACAAAATGGCACCGTTGTTTCTTTGAGAATGTGCTGATTTGATGTGTTCCGCTCGCAACCATCTACCAGAAGTCGCTGTCCGAACTATGTTATCCTGATATCTGGAAGCTTGGTCATCTAACTCCGATACATAAATCTGGCAAGAAAGCTAACGTCACTAACTATCGAGGAGTTAATGTCTCACCTAACCTGGTAAAAGTTCTCGAAATCATCATTTTGACTCAAATGAAATTCAACATTTACCCTCACATATCTCCAACGCAACACGGCTTTTTTCCTGGAAGGAGAGTGGAGTCGAATCTTATTGAATTCTCCCTACTGGTCCACGATTCTTTCGTTAGCGGTAAACAAACGGACACATTTTATGCCGATATTCGCAAAGCATTCGATGTCATATCCTACGTACTCTTGCTTTTCAAACTAGCAGCTGCTAAATATCGTTTAAGCAACCGATTACTGCTATGGCTTCCATCATTCTTTCGCAATCGAATTCAAGTGGTAAAGATAAACTCGAGCCTATCCTCAGAAATCGAAGTACACTCCGGAGTTGGTCAAGGCTCAATTATCGGGCCAATGTTCTTCCTAGTGTTTTTCAATGACTCAGATGACACACTCGGTCAAACTAAAGGATTGAATTTCGCGGATGATAAAAAGATTGTACAAAATAACATTTCCAATATTGACGACACTCGCCCGCTTCAACAATCAATAAACAACTTCTTTGATTGGTGCTGCAAAAATGGCTTTGAGTTGAATGAAGATAAATGCAAGGTGATGACGATATCCCGCCGCTGTCCAATACTGGCTGAATACCACATGAACGGCAAACCGATAAAGCGAGTTTACGATGTAAAAGATCTCGTACTAAATTATAAAAATGACTTTTCGTTCAATATGCACTTTGAGCTAGCTTCGAAGAAGGGTCATTCCATGCTTTCGTTTATCAAACGTCAATGCTATGGCCGATTTAATGTCGACACAGCTAAAATGCTGTATAATTCGGTCGTTCGCTCCCACCTCGAATTTGCTTCCTCAGTCTGGTTACCCCATCACGACGTTCATGTTCAAAAACTCGAAAGTGTACAAAGACAGTTCATACTTTACGCCAACCATGATCGCCATATCGACCAGAATAAATAAAGCTACCAGCTCCGTCCATACGCTGACAGGTGTTCCGAACTGAATCTGCAATCCTTGACAAGACGCCGAGCTAATGCAGCAGTTTTCTTCGTTCAAGATGTGTTGACCGGTAAAATAAACTCTCAAGCTCTTCGTGATAGAATTAACCTATACGACGGATCTCGAGCTCTACGAAATCCATCACTGATACGAATTGATGGATGCAGGCGAGAATACCAGACTTTCTCCCCATTTAATTTCGCCTGTACAATCCTTGGACCAAACTTGCGACGACGCTTTTTGCTTAATTTTCATTCATTTATTTTATTTCTTGCGACGACGCTTTTTGCTTAACTCTCATTTATTTATTTTATTTTTTACGACGACGCATCTTGCTAAATTTTCATTTATTTATTTTTTTGACATATGGTTTTGCTTCTTTTTTTATTTACAATTTTAGCTCTAAACTTTTATTTTTTTTCTTTTGACTCGAATTCGATTGTTGAATTCATGCAATATTTTGATATGCTCACGCTATATTTTGATTTTTTTACTTTATGTATTTGAATATTTGAATTTTGTGTTTGTCTTGGAATTTTTACTATGCTGTGATTGCGTTAGATATACTACTTTAAGTTGTATGATTTGTAACGTTTTCATGGTTTTTTAAGGAGGGTTATGACAGCAGTCATAACTACTGTTTTTCCATGTCGGCTTGAAAAAAGTAGACAATAAAATTAATATCAATCAATATGTCCGAAGCCTCTACTTAGGGTCCTAGCCCCTAGCCCAAAAAATGGGTTTTTGCTATGTTGTAGACAAAATTGAGGAGAACATTTTTCTCTATTTGGAGGTTAATTTTGTGCGTTCGGAGAATTTTTTTACACCGTTTCTTCGGACGGGTTTTTCAATATTGCCTTATCGGCAATTTCCAATACAATTTAACGTGAGCACAATATTTACTTGAATACGTTCCAGTCTTTTCGTAACATCAACTGTGTTTCCCGCATCTATTCTGATACGTACGGGTCCCTTCATATGTTTTTATTGCTGAGTCGTCATCTAAGGACCATGATCGGTGCTCCCCTTCTACTCCCGGGTCGAAATTCGACTGGTTACAAACGTCGTGGTAAACGAATAAGACCCCTTTTCGAAGAACTTCGTTGTTCGTACGGGTCTAATAAAGCAATTCCCTACAATTTATGGAAGAAACTTGCGACTGGACTCAGCCAGAGCTCTAAAACTGAGTCTCTACAAGGGCCCTACGTACTATTTGTGCATAACTCGAGTAAATGTTTTCCGATTAAAAAAAAATCAATCAAAAGGTCTGGGAATGCCCAACAATTTATGGATTTTCTTTTTTTACTTTGGCTCGCTGGACCTCGATAGAGCCCTAAAGAAGCGGACCCACTAGGGCCCTACTTGTTTTTTATAAATAAATCGAGTAAAATATTCGTTATTCTTTTTCTATTCGATAGGTAGTGAAAGCCTTAAAAGCATCCAAGCATCCAAGAAAAATTGTGGGCCCGGGCCGAGCCTAAGATGGCCGTTATGTTAGGGTGGATCGATCTAGGCAACTTATTTTGGAAAAATTCAAATATTTTGAAAACTATTAGAGATAAAAGATCGGTGTTAAAGGAAAAATTGTTTGGTTTCGGGGATACGCATGTGATGATGCCTCTTAATGGCCGCTAATGTTAGCGTGGGTCGATCTAGACAATATATTTCCGGAAAATTCAAACAAGTGATAGAAGATCGGTGTCAGTGGCAAACTTTTTTATCTATGGAAGTATGGGTCAGAGGCCTTTCCTAAGTGCTCTAGGTCGGTTCTAATATCGGCGGTAGTACAAGTAACATTTTTTGAAAATTTTTCTGAAAAAAAAATTTTGCTTTTTTTCAAACTATTTCAACTTTTTTTTATTTTGACGGTTGCTTGAATATTTGGAGAGACTTTTACACCGTTTCTTCGGACGGATTTTTCAATATTGCCCTTTCGGCAATTTTCAATCCAATTTAATGTGTACGTAATTTCATACACTTAAGAGTAAAGGCAACATTTACTTTGATAAGTTCGTATTTTTGGAACATTTATTCTGTTTGCCACATCTATTCTGATACATACGGTTCCCCTGCATATGTTTTTGTTATATTTTTTATGATTTATTGGATTTTGACAACTGGTGTTGGTTTTTGATTACGATTGTGGTTCTTACTAATTTGAATTTTATGTTAACTTTTAGATAAAATATGTTATTGGGAGAGAATCCTGTTTATTTGATTATAATTATAAAATTCAAAAGTTTGTCTGTTTGTCTGTCTGTTTGTCTGTCTGTCTGTTTGTCGGTCACAAATTTCCAGCGTGAACCAACATAGGTCCGACCTGCTTGAAGAGTTCCGAGGAACTAAAGCAAAAAGTCGTTTTGCATTGCCTTTTATAAGCCGAAAGCCAAAGAAAAGGCAATGCAATAGTAGATTCTTTTGCATTGCGTTATATGATTCAAAAAAAGGCAATGCAAAAGAAGATTCGCATGTGAATCTATCTACGTGCGACCTGCTTGAAGAGTTCCGAGGAACTAAACCCTTTTGTATTGCTTTTTTTAACCCAAAAAAGCAATGCAAAGCAGAGAAAACCACAAGGGAAACCTAGAGACAGAGAACGAAATATGTTCCTTTTGACCGCAATGAAGCAGTCCAACAAAAATAAAGCGCTCTTATTATGGGTACAGTCTCCCATAATAAGAACAGTATCGCCATACGCACCTAGCATCGTTTTGCAACGACGCTTAGCGCTGGACATCACCAACCGGCGATACTTTCAAGCGAATTAAAAAGTGGTATTTCTACATTTAAAACTGCGTACTTTCTGTGGAGTATAACATTTATACAACGAAAAATGATTAGAAATTTTGTATGAGAAATTTGTTCAAGTAATTTCAGGGAGAATATATTGTTATGAGTGTGTGTGTGTGTAAATGTAATAAATGTAAAAAGGAAGAAACGAAAAAACTATTTTATGCACGTGGCTTCATTCATTAATATTCTCAATGTATTTACGTTTGTTTATTAAGTGGCGTATTCAAATATTTTTTTTATTTGTATGAAATGAAGTCATGTGGCGTATTCAAATATTTTCTTTGTAAGGAATTATTTGTATGGAAAGAAATGATGGATTGATTTTCTTTATACATTTTTTTGGTTGGTTTCTTCGGCAAAGTCTTAGAGTTTTATTAGTAAAAGTCACCAGCATTGGTGAAAATGTCGGG
>CM055404.1:81761959-81800963 GCA_029228625.1 Pseudolycoriella hygida
ATAGTTCACCATTCTGGGGTTGTGGCATAAAGACCTCACACCGGAGGGTAATAATGGTCTATAAAGTTTGATGATGATGATGATGATGATGATAGTATCTCTGTGCTTCAATCAAAATCGGCGAAAGTCACTCCGTCATCAAGACCGATTCGTGTTCAACTACCAACCGTTGCAGCGAAAGATAAATTTTTGCAAGTCAGGCGCGTGAAAAAAAACATCGTTCATTCAGACATAGGAATAGTTAGCTCTTCTCGGCGCCCAATATTAATTTCTGAGGAGCTCTCCAGGCAGAATCAGGAATTATTATACAAAGCACGCTCACTGAGACAAAGAGACGTGTTTAAATTTGTCTGGTCAACTAATGGTCAAATTCTTGCCAGGCAGAAAGAAAATACGAAAGTTGTTAGAATCTTTGATACGGCACAAGTTAATCGTATTAGAGCAGAACTTAATCTTGAACCGCTGCTGGAAAATGGACGACTTCACGCCTCCAGCTCTGACCAGCCTAATTCGAATAACTCGTCGGTTTGACGGAACCATTATTACGCCGAATGCCGAAGATCTCAATTTCATGCACTGGAACATCAACCACCTGACAAATAAGCTTCATCTCGTTGAGCAATACGTTGCCTGTTATCCCAGTATATTGCATGTCATCGGAATTTCTGAAACATGGCTAACATCATCGATCATCGACACTTACAACCTGAAAGGCTATCATGCTACGCACAGTGTGAGACAAAACTCCTCTGGGTGGTGGTATTTCTGTTTTCATTCATGAGAGCATTTGTGGAACTACACCTAAGGTATTGATTGATGTTGTTACACCCGACCTTAATCATTTCGTAGTGCTGGAGATTCTGTCAGTGAATTCCATTGTAGCTGTCGCTTACCGACGACCTGATAGCGTTGATTACACCCGTCGTATCAACACTTTCCTCGACGAGTTCGACCGATTTCGTTTGATTCACCCACAGTGTATGGTGATGGGCAATCTTAATTTGAACCAACTGGAAGATAATTTACGCGATTCACTTGCTGACACTCTTGAATCTAATGGCTTCGTGTTGGCACCAGAGGCATCACACGACCTCAGTCAGGCACCATTTGAGATCTTTGTGCGACGAATATGTTACAGTCGAGATGTAAGTTGTCATTAATCCGCAATCAATCATCGGACCACAGCATTTCATTCGCGTCGATTGATCGCAAAGTTAAAGCTACGACTAATACACACGTCAAATCGAAGCTTAACATGACTCGTGCGATCGGGATGGTCGACCAACTTTGTGCTCGTGAAACAATCACCAGTGGCAGCGAATTCAACATTGCGCTTCAAAACATCGTTGAAGAATCGACTACGGCCATCAATGTCAACGCTCTGCATCAAATCAACAAGGCACATGTCAATCGTGAATTGATTATCGCCATCAGAGAACGTGACCGTTTGGCAGCATTGAAGAGTTGCATGCATGGCAATGACATAATTACACGTCAGTACGAACGAGCCAAGGAAGGTGTACGAATTTTGAACGAACGTTTAAAGATGGCTTATGAAACCGATAGACTTGAATCAGCATCACCAGATGCAAGGAAAACTTGGAAAATCTACATGGAGATTATTTTTAACAGGTACCACTCCGCTTCCGAGACAACTATCACACATAGAGGTATTCCACTTGACGACTCAGTTAACTCGTGTAACTTTATGAACGATCATTTCGGCACGACTGGTGAAAGTCTCGCTGCATCCATTATAGCAGTTCATGGATATGATAATAGTGACATCGACAGCCTGTACCCTGAGCATACAAACAGCAACTGGTCTTTCAGCCACGTCTCTGCTGATGACGTCAAAGATGTCATAAACAGTCTTCCGAATAAGAAGTAGACAAGTTATGACAAAGTGCCTATTCAACTTCTGAAATCTACTATGGTAACGATTGCACTCACTGTAGCCACTTGTTTCAATGCGATGGTTGATTCTGCACAATTTCCGACTGAATTGCTGAAAGGTAGATTGAAATTGATCTACAAGTCTGGTAGCCTCGACGTTGACAATTTTCGTGGACTGACGATTCTACCATCTTTGTCGAGAGTTTTCGAAGAGCTGCTGCTCAGACAGTTGTACTCGTATCTGGAAAGTCTGAATCTATTTGTTGGAAACCAATTCGGCTTTTTAAAGAATTCATCGTGTCAAGGCGCTGCTCTACAACTAATCGATTTGATCAAGTCCAACATTCGACAAAAATACGTTGCTGCTATGTTCGTTGACCTATGAAAGGCTTTTGACATGGTCGACACTCGACGCCTAATCCGCAAATTGAAACGGCTAGGACTTTCCGATAATGCAACTAAATTAATGCAGAATTACCTCCAGAATTGTCTAACTGCAACCACGCTAGGTAAGACGACAAGCAGATTTAGACACATCAACATCAGAGCCCCGCAAGGGTCGAAGCTCGGGCCGCTAGAATTTATTATCTATATCAACGATCTTCTGGACGAAAACTTTATTGGCCAACTGGTGCTATATGCTGACGATGCTGCGCTGATGTTCGCTGCTGCCTCACCGGAATTATTACGATTCGCTATGCAACATGATGCAGACATACTATATCGTTGGCTTAGTCGTAATGTGTTATCCGTCAATGAGACGAAAACATGTTACATGACGTTTCAAGAAATATCGCAGATATCAACATCACCGTCAATGGATCCATTATACACCGTGTGACCGAATACAAATATTTGGGATTAATCATAGACGATGGCCTCACTTTCAATAGTCATGTAAATCATGTAAAAAAGCAAATAACGCCTTTCATTGCTTTGATGTGGCGAAAAGGAAAATATGTGCCGTTGGAAAAGAGGAGACAAATTTACACTTTATTTGTTCATAGTCACATTCTATACATGTTGCCAATTTACGGAAATCGTTTAAGGAAAGACAATCTAACGAAACAAAACAAAACATGCTGATTTCGGCGTATCACGCCAGCACATACCAAACAAATTATGTGATTTCATCAGTACACCTATGTCTTGCAGGACTATGTGTATATCAGCGCAGACACAGGACAAATACAAATTTTGAACTTTCAGCGCAGCGGCAGATTGTGAGATGGTTCATTTCTTGACCATTTACATTAAAAAATGAAAATCGTCACTGGACTGCACAAATCTGGAAGTTCCATCTTAGATGGTATTAACTCCAGATGTTTTTGGCTTCCTCGGCGAACCGCACCACTACGTAATAAAGTACGCAAACTTGCTTTCAATGATCACAGAGTGAAAAGAATGAAAAAGCTGATAGACAGACTTTTTATAAACTCCCATGGTAATAGACCACAAAGTAGTCAACATATGTTTGAATTGTCTTGTTGAATACGGCTTACAAAGTTTTTGCTTAAGTACTATTCGAAAGATTAAATCCGCTGGCTGGAGTGTCATGGCGGATTATCAAGGCGGATTCAGACGAGACCGCTCAACAACTGACCAAATATTCACACTTCGTCTGATTCTGCAAAAGGGCATAGAGGATCAAGTCCGGACGTACCATCTTTTCATCGACTTTAAACAAGCTTACGACAAAGCCAAGCGTATGGAATTGTATGCGGCGATGATGATGATGGGGAGCTGGGCTTTGAAACAAAGTATATTCGTCCTGTGAAAGCGACATTGGATGGCACCAGATGACGTGTCAAGGTGCAAAACGACATGTCAGATGTGTTTGCTGTTAAAGAAGGGTTGAAGAAGGGAGACGCGCTATACTGCTTACTCTTTAACTTGGTTTTGGAAATCGCAATGAGACGTGCTGGTATTTAAACCAACAAAACGCTGGTGAATGGAACAATTCAAGTTCTGGGCTTTGCAGATGGCTTGGATCTCGTCAGTCGTAGACATGCAGCAGCAATTGACACTTTCCCAAATCTGAAAATCCAAGCCGACCGAATGGGTTTGATGATAAACGAATGTAAAACCAAGTACATGAAGACCGAGCCGAATCCGGTAGCCAATCAATAGGGAGACAAAATACTCATTGGATAGTTCAATTTCGAGATAGTGGTAACGGTCAGATGGTGACAACACACCTGAAATTCACAGACGTATCATAGCGGCAAGCAGATGCTATTTCGGTCTGATTAAACAGCTACGATCAAAGCTAATATCAAAGAAAACATAGTGCCGTATTTACAAAACGCTTATTCGTCCAGTATTGATCTATGGATGCGAATCTTGGACGATGAAGAAAAGTGATGAACAGTTGCTCCTAACGTTAGAGCGCAAGGTACTTCGCACCATATTTGGAGCTATACGCGAGGGTGAAAGGTGTCGACGGCGATATAACTTTGAATTGGAACGTGATTTTGGCGAGCCGGATGTAGTTGCGATGGTGAAAGTCCAAAGGTTGAGGTGGGCGAGGCATTTAGCACGCATGGATAAAAACAGAGCTCCTCAAAATTATTCCTTAACGATCCAGAAGGGCGAAGAGGAGTTGGTAGCCCAAAAATCAGATGGATCGATGGTGCCGAACAAGATCTTCGGACGCTCGGAATAAAAAATATGCAATACGCGGCAAGGAACAGACGCAATTGGATTAGAATCCTCGAGCAGGCCAAGGCCTAGAAGTGGTTGTAGCGCCGAAAAAGTAAAAGTAAGTAAACCGCATGCGCAAGTAGCGGACCTAGTGTCGTTTGCACAAATGGCTTGAATTTAGCAGGAAATTTGCATATTTGGCAGCAAACGAAACAAAATGCAAAACTTGTGAACAATCGTTTTGCGTTGTTGTGATTATGTCATTAATTATGACTGGTAAATCACTGACTGATCCAGGATCTGTGTAGGAATTGCTATGGTATTAAGCTGATGTATGTTAGCAAACTTTGTGTGGGTTGGTTAACCGATTTTCAGAACGGTTATCAAAAACGTGAGGTCGAGTTCGAAGATAAGCAAAAATGGTGAAGAAGTATCGGAGTTAGAGTCGAAAATGTGGTGAAAAACGTGGTATTTAAAGGACGGTGAAACAAGCAAGGCCACTAACGTGGCATGCCCGTTACTGATTTAGTTTATAATAAAACTAGTAAATACCCCCGCCCCTAGGGGCTACGCGGACATTAAGCATTCTTGTCCGCTAGGTCGGAGATTTGCGACATTAATACTAAAATGTATGCAAGGGTGTGCAAAGTTAGATTTAGATGAATAAGAAATGGATTTAGTAGTATTTTAGTAGTTACCAAAAGCTTACGCAAATCTGGTTTTACCCCGTACTACCATTTTCCCGCAAAACCGTTTTGCCGAACTACCGTTTGCTGTATACTATCATTACGTCTGTACTACCGTTTTCCCCGTGCTACCGTTTCACCCTTACTACCGTTTCCACCATACAACACTTTTCCCCGTACTACAATTTTCTCCGTACTACCGTTTCCCCGTACAAACGTTATCATCGTGCTACTATTACCCAAAGTCCAACTGGCCGACATTTTCATCAATACTGGTGACTTTTACTGACAAAACTCTAAGACTTTGCCGAAGAAACCAATGTTCTGGCTCTCATACCTTTCCAGATACTTTCAAAAGCATAAAAATTGACCCAATGCCCAACTGCTCGACATTTTCACCAATATTGGTGACTTCTACTCACAAAACTCTGAGACTTGACCATAGGATCCTATCGTTTGTTTCTCAGGTCGGACGTATGTTGGTTCACATGGGAACCTTCTTTTGCGTTATAAGGCAATGCAAAACGACACTTTGCTTCAGTTCCTCGGAACTCTTCAACCAGGTCGGACGTATGTTGGTTCACGCTGGAAATTTGTGACCGACAATTTACAGACAAACAGGCAGACAAACAGACAAACAAACAGACTGACAACCAGACAAACAGACAAACTTTTGACTTTTATAATTAGTAACAATCAAAATGTGTGATATAAGCAAAGGAGGTGTTTAAAAAAGCAAAAGTGTTGCAAAATTTTCGGTTAGCACGAAAAAAATAAAAAACAGAATAGATGTTGCAAAAATAATGGAACGTATCTAAGGGAATGTTGCCTTAACTCTAAGGTGCATAAAATTGCGTCCACATTAAATTGAATTGTAAATTGCCGAAAGGGCAATATTGAAAAACCCATCCGAAGAAACGGTGTAACGACCTCCTCACAAAAACCATAAAAAAAAATTCTAACCGAATTGTACTAGGGCCGGTCTAAGAACTGACAATTTAATTGCGCTCACGTAATATGTGAACAGCCCAGCGCCGTATCTAGGGGGGGGGGCGAGGGGGGCTGAGATTTTCTCAGCCCCCCCCCCCCTGAGGTTCGTTCCTTCCCTACTGATATATATTAATGTTGGGAAGAAAATCTTCCCGTAATGAGAGGACGCTTTTTTACTTTTTTCTTGAGTACTGTTAAGCCTTCGACTACCTCTCAATCGCAGCAAAATTTCTTTATATCTAATGAAATTCATGAGAAAGATTTTGGCGTGCTCTATGGACCCTACTATCTGAACCAGTGAATCAATTTTCATCAAGTTTTTTTAGTTAGTTTTTTGAGATCTATATCTTTTCTTTCTAACCTTGAAAAGCAATTCCCGTTCGTCGGATATATATAAGCGAAAACGTTTCTACGACCTTCAAAAAACAAGGTTTGTACAACTCATTCGATCGTAACTTCGAAAGTTCCTGACCGATTTTGCCCATCTTCAATCTCAACATTCCTTTTGAAACTACCTTTTAGGCAGACTTGATTAAAGTAGAGGAACGGAAGTAAATCCTTCGGGCCTGAGCGGCCAATTTAGGGGCCTATCCTATGGCTGAAAAAAAGAAAAACGGATCCACATTTTCAAAATTTCAATCACCTTGATTTAGTTAACAAAACTAGTTAAGAGCCTAAATATTTTCGCCTACGGCGTTAAACAAATAACAAATCTATCAATTATTGAAATTCTTACTTATAAGAAGTCCTTCAACCAAAAACTTTCGCATGCGACAATTAATGTGCTGAGAGTCTGTCATCTCCGCTACTTCGCATTTTCAACTCATCCCTCGACACTGGAAAATTTCCAACAAGATGGAAGACTTCTTATGTTACCCCAATTTTTAAAAGCGGTTCTAGAAGTAATGTCGAAAACTACAGAGGCGTAGCTATTCTACCAACAATAGGAAAACTATTTGAAGCCATCGTCACCTCTATTTTATCCACAAAGTTCAATCGAATAATTTCTAAGTCACAACATGGCTTTATGAAGCGCAGGTCTACAGCGACAAATTTAGCTGAGTTTGTTAGCTATGCTACCAAAGTTATGGAATCTAGGCATCAGTTAGATGTTATATACACTGATTTCCGAAAAGCATTTGATAGAGTAAAGCATTCGATTCTTTTGCTCAAATTGAACCAAATGGGTGTTCATTCAAACCTGTTAGCATGGATTGCCTCTTATCTTAATGGACGTTCACAATTCGTCAAATTAGGGAATTGCTCCTCTCGAATGTTCAATGTAACCTCTGGTGTTCCTCAAGGTAGCCATCTGGGCCCCCTCTTGTTCTTATTATTCATGACGATGCTACTAAAGTCTTCTCTTCTTCAGTTTACTTAATGTATGCTGACGACTTGAAAATTTTCGCTAGAATCAAAAATGTTCTTGACGCAAGTGCTCTCCAACGTGACTTGAACAGGTTTCTACAGTGGTGCAAAATCAACCAACTTATTTGAACGTGGATAAGTGCAAGGTTATCTCCTTCACCCGAAAGAGATCCAAAATTGAGTTCGGTTACAATATCGATGATGTTGTGTTGACTCGTGTTAAGGTAATTAAAGATTTGGGAGTTCTCTTGGACCAAAAATTGACATTCATTAAACACATTGAATATATAATTGCAAAAGCTTACTCAATGCTTGGCTTCGTCATGAGAACTTGTAAGAAATTTAAAAATACTAAAACTTTAAAAAGTATACACTTTGCCTATGTCCGTTCTTACTTAGAATATTTTTCAGTTGTTTGGCATCCTTATCAGGACACATTTGTTGACAGGATTGAATCTATTCAGAAAAAATTTTTGATGTACGCACTGAGGCGGACGGTGAAAAGGGACGAAAACTACAAGCTCCCGCCATATATTGAGAGATGCGATTCGATCAACATTGAAACACTCGCCCGACGCAGAATTAATGCGATTTAATTTTTTTTGTACAATTAAAATGACAATTATACACAAAAAATTGGAAATTGTACACAAAAATGGGAAATTGTACACAAAAAATAGGAAATTGTACACAAAAAAAAAGGAAATTGTACATGTGAAATTGTACACAAAAATTGGGAAATTGTACACAAAAAATTGGAAATTGTACATGGGAAATTGGAAATTGTACATGGGAAATTGTACACAAAAATTGGGAAATTGTACACAAAAAAAAGGAAATTGTACACAAAAATGGGAAATTTCACACAAAAAATTGAAAATTGTACAAAAAAGTCGCAATTTGCATGCCAGAGCTAATTTTCCTTTTGCAGGTGACAATCTCAATTTACAATTCGAAATGAAAAAGAAGAACTTATTATTTTCATCGAATAAACAAATTTATTTTATTGTAACGAATATAAAAAAAGTTAGTCGAATAGTAATGCCTTTGTAGCATGTTTTGGTCTACCACGCTTTGAAACAAAGAGTGGTTCATCATCGTAATCATCCTCTTCGAGTGTTTCGTCAATAATTTCGAGTTGGTATGCGATGCTGACTATGTGCTTACACATGTATTCAGTGTCGAAAGCGGGACAAGTGCAGATGGCTTCCTTCCACCGAGAAATTTCTTTGGGGAAAGTAATTTTCCATATATCGAAAGCTTTTTTGGCGAACTCGTCAAATGATTTGTAAGTCGCATTTTCGAAGCGAGACACAGCATGGAGAGTGATTTTTCTTTTAATGTCGGAACGAAAAGTATAGAAATGAGTTGCTCCAGTTGCTTTCACCTCTTCATAAACGAATGCTTGGTTTAGGCGTTTACCTTTCTCCATGACTTCATTGGAAATTGTCGTTTCGCTTGCAAATGGACTTTTGTCCTTCCAATACTCTTTAGAACGTTGCCGAACAATGACAAGAGCGGTTTGAATGAATTGTTTCAATGGTTGACGTCGGTGCTCAGTTTGACAGCGTTTGAGACTGGAATTAAAGGTTTCCGTGTTGTTGTTGTGCTTGGGAGTACGATAGCGGCACCCAATGTACCAATTTTTGTTTTTTTTGAAAAAAGATTTACGCAAAACCCTTGTTGCCTCCGGTTCAACTTCTTGCCATTTCCGTACGAACAATTCACAGCCCATATCGAACTTACTCTCAGAATCACATAAATGTAAAATAGATACGTCGGATTTGAAGTCGGCCTTGTTTCTGTTGCTATTGGCAAACTTGTACTTTGTTTGAATGTTCAGTAATACATGAAAGTAGCACATGATTATCGTGTATTGAGGCTGTTTTTGTTGTTCATCAGAATCGCCCACATTTTCTTCCTTCTTATCACCATCTGTATCGCTTGCAGTAGCGTCTGCAACATTATGGCCACTTCCAAATGCTAATGCGAAACCGTTATGTATTGATGGGTCTGCATCACAAATTAACACTTCTGGCTGCATTTGTTTACCGGTAACAATGCGAACACCTTTTTTCATTGCGTTGAAAGTTAAAGCATAATCTTGTGTTGACTCGTGCTCAGCAATAGTAATGGTTAAGCCAGATAAGTGGAATTTTCGATTTTGGTCAGTTACCCCAGCTACAATTAACGGTAACTTTTCGGTCGTTACTTTATATGTTGTGTCAGCATTGACAATTGTTCCTTTAGCTGTCTCAGCTAACAATCGACGAGTGGTGATAAAAAACCGGCAAAATTTATCATGTTTTACGTTGCGAGGTGATTTTTCAAAACTGAGAATGAACGATTTATCAACATCTTCAGGAACATCTGTGTATTTCGAAATAAACTCAGTTAGTTTACGCATTGTGATTGGTTCTGCACCAAAATACGATTTCTTATAAGCATTGATGACTTTCACAACTTGATTGTATGACGGCTTATCCTCGCGTGGGATATTTGGATTGTCCAATAAGCTAAAGGATATCTTATTTGCTTTTCGGCCATTTTTGTATTGTTCAATTATCAGTTCTTTTACTGTGTGGCTTACTTGTGGCTTCGCTAAATTTGGTTGCGGTATCTTATCATGGTTATGTGCGGCAGTTTTGCGGTATATTTCATATGATGTACACATTTTTGCATCGTCATCCTCTTTCTTATTCTCATCGCCATTAACTCCATCGCCATTAACTCCATCGACATTAACTCCATCGGCATTAACTCCATCGGGATTCTCATTACCACCAGTATCAGCATCAATGTCCTCTTCTAGTAGATAACGGGTTCTCACAATTACGTAGATACCAGCCGCACACTGTATTTCGCTCATCCGCTTGACTTTGTTACAGCGATATAAAATCTTTTTCCCATCGTTACAATCAGCAGAACCACGATATGACCAGCATTTCTCGCACTTCAAAAAAGTCTGAAACTCTTGCTCTGTATCGAAACTTTTTTCGTGAATCCAGTTGGTTGCCACTTTCGCATCTTTTTGGGTTTCGTCCAATTCTTCGTCCGCATCATCTTCATCGTTCTGATTATCATTTTCATCGTTATGATTATCATCTTCTTGATCTTGTTTATCGCCATTATTATTCTGACCAGCATTAGTATCGTCTTCGGATTCAGATGTCTGAAGTAACACATTTCTAGCAAAGCTGCACCCGTCATCATCATTGTCAGAGTCTTCATTGTCATTAATTTCGTTTTCGGTATTGCTAGCACTAGGCGAATCATGTGCGTGATCAGCGAGGACTCCTTGCATTTGCTTTGCTTTTTGTAATAATTCACGAATGGTCGACGGAGAGGTGTTACCATCATTGTTTCTGAAAATACGTTTATTTCGTTTTGTACAAATAGAAAAACCACAAATAGGAAAAGCACAAAAAGGAAATTACTTTGGAACGCTTTCATCAATTATTGGCAGTACACCATTTTCATCCTTTCTGACCATGCGCATACGAGATCCATTTTCACTTTTCGTAATTTTAATTTTCTTCTTCGGCGGCGTATTTGTATCATATTCGTCGATCAGTTTTGGTTGATTCAAGTGTTTTTTTACAGATTTCTTTTCCATTTTTACCAAAAAAAATAGTTTTGCATTTGCGACGAAAAAAAACAATATCACATTGACGTTTGTAGTATATTTATTAGTATTGAGAGAAAGCAACGAGCGGCCGTATATACAGGGTGCTTCTGATATAAAATTTTGTTAAAGGAAAGTTCATACTGACATCAAAAACGAAGACTTTTTGTGACATTCTGTATTCCTCTTGTTATTTATATGAGTCATGTTTAACAACCAAAAGAAACGGGTTCAGGCCCGTAAACGTTTCTTAAATCGTTTCGATATAATAAGTTTCGATGCTGTGCCTGACCACATTGTAGATGCGTTTTATGGACCATGCACATATAAGAGCAGACTAATAGTGTTAACATTTGGCTTTTTAAATGGACTGAATATTGACCAAGTGTTCGAACTAATTCGATGGAAGGACATCACTCATTCGGACAGAAACAAAATGGTTGTTCTGTACAATGATTTTGAAAAAGAACGTTACAGATGTAATTATTACTCCTACAATGTTCATAACAAGCTGGTAATGTTTCTTAATGGAGACATTCGAAAATTTGGGAAACGGATACCAAGAAGTGACAAATAAAAGTAAAAATATAATGTATTTACTTGTGAAATAAATTCATATTTTGGTTTGTAATTAATAGTTCAATTATGTTTTATATATTACAAGTGGTTGCAAAAGTGTACTTACGATATGACCCTACAAGGGCAGTAAGTTTTTTTGTAAACAAACAATGTGTTAGTGATCATTCCGTACAAGGGAAATTAAGTTGTTTTGTAGGCAAAAGTGTATTTCTGACCATTTCGTACAAGGAAAATTAAATTGTTTTGTAGGCAAAAAGCCTTAATTTGCATGTCATAGTTAACTTTCCTTGTACAGAATGCGGCGAAAGTCTTAATTCATATATCGTAGTTAATTTTCCTTGTACAGAATGCGGCGAAAGTCTTAATTCATATATCGTAGTTAATTTTCTTTGTACAATTTCCTATTTTTTATGTACAATTTCCTATTTTTTGTGTACAATTTCCTATTTTTTGTGTACAATTTCTTATTTTTTGTGTACAATTTCCTATTTTTCTTTAAAATTTCCCATTTTTTGTGTATAATTTTCTATTTTTGTGTACAGTTTCCTACTTTTTTGTACAATTTCCTACCTTTTTGTACAATTTTCCATTTTTGTGTGCAATTTCTAATTTTTGTGTACAGTTTCCTACTTTTTTGTACAATTTCCCATTCTTGGTGTACAATTTCCCATGTACAATTTTTCATTTTTTGTGTACAATTTCCAATTTTTTGTGTACAATTTCCCATTTTTGTGTACAATTTCCTATTTTTGTTTACAATTTCCCATTTTTTGTGTACAATTTCCCATGTACAATTTCCCATTTTTGTGTACAATTTCCTATTTTTGTGTACAATTTCCAATTTTTTGTGTACAATTGCCATTTGAATTGTAAAAAAAATGAGTCAATTAATGCCTGCGCACTTTTTGTATCCGATCTGATGAATGGCAATATCGACGCACCAGAAATTAAAAGCAAGGTCATTCGTAATTCTAGACCCACTCATGCCGATGACTTTCTCGTTGTCGACGAACACAGGACGAAATATGGTCTTTATGAGCCAATTAATAACATGTGCATGGCATTTAACCGCTTTTCACTACTGTGGTTTCCAAACATACCGCGTGTATCGTTCAAGATGACTATCAGGAAGTTGAAAATTACGTACAAACTGAATGGTAAGACCAGAATTTCATAAACTGACAAACTTGAAAGCGAAAGCTCACTGCCAAATGGTTTAACTGTTCCAATGAAAATTGGTTCTCACTCGACCAATGCAAATTGGTTTGTAACCTATTCAAAGCCTGATTAGTCTCTGCTCACGCAGTCGATGTGACCGTAACACGTCACAGAAAACTAACCTTTACTTTCAGGTGGAACCATGAAAGACCGCTCCCACCCAATAGGCGTGATGGGTTTTAATTGGAACAGCGATGTCGTCATATATGTACATTCAACAAGTTTTTTAAATGTTTTAATGCATAGTGAGCGGTATTGTTGTGTTACATTGACGGTTCATCGCCAATGTATACATAAAATAAATACCACGAAATTGCACGAAACTGTGTAAACTGCACGAAACCACTTATAAGGTGCACGAAACCATGTAAATCTAGTTACTGTGTAAGGTATGAAACGCTCTCATCGTACTAAACAAAAAACATGGCCGCTTTGTTGTTGTCAAAGCGAACGTGTGGAAAATATGTGAAATTTTTTGGCGTGTTTTCAACATACCGCTCGCTTATGCATTGAAATTTTGAACTGAATTGGCTATGATATGCAGTTGTAACACATCTGCGATTACGACACCTCGCCTTTGGCTCGGATATCGCAAACTTTCGCAGATGTGTTACAACTGAATTACATAGCCAATGAAGTTAATAACTATAAACAAATTCTTTTTGAGACTTTCTTTGGTTTTTTTATTAATTTGTTTTCGTTAATTTAAAAAAAAATGTTTTGTTTGTTAAATTTTATTTATTGTACAACATTTGTTTTTGAAAAGATCGATTTTTTACTGGCTGCGCCATTGTGAGCAGTCTCTTTTTTCGCTTTAAAATGTATGTAGTCAGGATTATTTGACGAAATAAATAAATAAATAATGTCTTAAGTCGTTCTTCGATTTACCTAAAGAACAATAGAATAATAATAATAATCTGCCTCTACAACCCATGAAGGGTTAGGGGCTAGATCATTATTTACTAGTTTCGCTAATTATTATGACTCGTTTTTGAGATCTTTTCATTACCAGAAATTTTTTTAGTGTGCCAGTGGTAAGTTGTGCGATAAACCCAGTGCCATCTATGGGATGTGCTAGGAGCGAAAACTAGTAGGAGTAGAATACCGGCACCTCCCAACAATGCCTTCCACCGGTAAGCCGTACGATGGCGCTACATTCAACTTCACTTGTCTTGAACCGATTAAGTCAACTTTGTTTCGTTTACATATCTAACAATCGGAACAAATCTGTCTGCGGTTGAGTTTTGAACAAACGCACTGGGAACTCAATTTCATAGTAGCAAGCAGACGTGTTAACCACTACACTATTAAGTTGAACAATAGAGAGCAGTTCAAAATTTTCGCCTTACCCGATGCGGCTATTGAGCAATTTTTTCGAATTATCTAAAAAACGAGGAAAAGCTTTTGCCTGCGGCGCTTTTCTCGATGCGGCGATTAAACGGTTCTTTGATTTACCTTAAGAACGATAACAGGCGGTTCAAAATTTTTGCCTGTTGCGCTTTGCATGAAACCTTACTTACACCAGTTGAACACTATAATTAAAAAAAATGCCTGCGGCACTTGACTTATTGGCTCCAGGTCGGCTTTTGCGGAATTTCAAAAAAAAAAATCTGGGGGCGCCCCCCCCCCCCCTAGAAAAGCGGTCTAGATACGGTACTGGAACAGCCTACAGCAAAAAACTATTTTTTGGCTAAAGCCGACCTTACGATCGACCTAGGGTTACTTGGGGACATAATAACAGCTCTCGGCACTATATTTAATTTTGAATACTGTTAGACCTTCTATTATACCTCTAGAGTAGGCTGTGCGAAAATGGCCGGACGCAATTTTCGGTCGCTCCGAAAACATTTTTTTTACAATTTTTGAATTTTAAGGCAGTGAAACTTGATGAAAACAGTGTCGGTAAAGCTAAACGAGTGTAAAACGTTTCAATTGCTTAAAAAAGTGGAATTCGATTCACATACTTTCGGTTTTTTTACGACGTTGCTCATGCTGATATAATATATATTAATGAATTGTAAAAGAATTTTAGTAAATTTTTCATCCAAAAATTTATTAAAATTCCTTTATTTCATTAAAAGTCATTAAAATTCGTTAAAATTCAATAATTTCGTGAATAATCTCATTAATTAATGAAATTTCGTGAATTTGAAGGAATTAATGAATTAAAAACAGGCCCTGGAGCGCGTACAGCAATTGTCCGATAAGATTCACTGATGAATCGTTAAAGGATAAATGACAGCTCACACTATAACATTCAGCAATCTGCTTTCGTTTTTGAAATGTTGACACGAACGAATAAAAATTATTTATATAATATATTTCTTCAGGTTTTACATATTTTTAAAAAGTTGTTCCTAAAATAAACTAATTTTTACCAAGTTACAATCCAAGAATTTAACATTGAACTAAATTTGGGAACAGTTTTCATGCAATCATCAATAACAAACTTATTAAAAATTGAAATGACAATAATCATGACAGCTCCCACAACTCTACCCATATCACCGACATATGGGTAGAAATTTGACACTCAGTGAACGTTGACAGCATTCACCAACGATTCACTGAACGAAGAAATAATTGCTTTACGCGCTCCTGATGTATACAATGTTAGCAACATTGGAGTATTTGAGCGAGTACAGCAATTAATTCTTCGTTTAGTTAATCGTTAGTGAGAGCTGTCAACGTTCACTGAGAGTGTCCAATTTCTACCCGATGTCGGTGGTTGACATTTTAATTCTTAATCAATGTTATTGATGATTGCATAAAAACCGTTTTATAATTTATTCCAGTGCAGTGATCAATATTCATGTTGTATACTAACTTACTAATTTAAAAACAGTTTATTTTAGGAAAAATTGTTGAAAAACACATAAAACCAAAAGAATTTTTGAACACGTACGAAGTACAAAGGTCCTATACGTTTACTACAAACAATTTTATTGTAGATCGAGTTGGGAGGGGGGGATGCATCTATTATCGTCTAGAGATGACGAATCAGCAATAAAAAAAATGTCCGTCTGTCCATCTCCCCTTTTTTTCCAAACGGCTCAACCGATCAGCCTAAACTTTTTTTTTCGCTGAAAGGTACATGCCTCCCATGATTTAAGTTCGAAGATGAGCAAAATCGATCAAATGGTCCCGGAGATATGGTCGAGGAAGTGACCAAAAACATGGTTTTTCGAGAGTCGGTGAAGCTTTTTCGCAAATATATCAGCAAGTATAGCACGGAAATTCCTCATTTTGGTGTCAATTGAAAGCTTTTGATGTCACAAAACTAGAAAAATTTTTTTGTGGGAATCGGTATAGGGGTCTGGGCAATGGGACCAATGGAATAGAAATTGAGAAAGAGTTTCTCGTCTATATTTCCTTAACTATGCAATATGGAGATTTAATGTCAAAGGCAAAGTTGTAGAGAATTAAATTTAAGCGAACACGTGTTTCTGGGTTTTGGGGAAATGTGGTACAATCCTGGTATATGGCCACTTCCATAATTGGGCAGAATGACCCAGATCTCCAAAACTATGAGAATTAGAAAGTTTGTTCCAAAGGCAAAGTTATAGAGAATTAAATTTAAGCGAATACGTGTTTTAGAGTTTTGGGGAAATATGACCCAATCCAGGTATATGGCCAGTTCCATAATTGGACAATATGACCCGGATGTCCAGAATTGTGAGAGTTAGAAAGTTAATTCCAGGGGCGAAGTTGTAGAAAATTAAATTTAAGCGAACGCGCGTTTCTGGGTTTTGGGGAAATGTGGTACAATCCTGGTATATGGCCACTTCCACAATTGGGCAGGATGACCCAGATCTCCAGAACTATGAGAGTTAGAAAGTTGGTTCCAAAGGCGAAGTTATAGAGAATTAATTTAAGCGAACACGTGTTTCAGGGTTTTGGAAATTACCCAATCCAGGTATATGGCCAGTTACATAATTGGACAGGATGACCCGGATGTCCAGAACTGTGAGAGTTAGAAAGTTAGTTCCAGGGGCGAAGTTGTAGAAAATTAAATTTAAGCGAACGCGTGTTTCAGGGTTTTGGGGAAATATGGCCCAATCCTGGTATATGGCCACTTCCATAATTAGGCTGGATGACCCAAATCTCCAGAACTATGAGAGTTAGAAAGTTGTTTACAAAGGCGAAGTTGTAGAGAATTATATTTAAACGAACACGTGTTTCAGGACTTTGGCTAAATATGGCCCAATCCTGGTATATGGCCACTTCCATAATTAGGCTGGATGACCCAAATTTCCAGAACTATGAGAATTAGAAAGTTGTTTCCAAAGGCAAAGATGTAGAGAATTATATTTAAGCGAACATGTGTTTCAGGGTTTTGGGGAAATATGGCCCAATCCTGGTATATGACCACTTCCATAATTGGGCAGGATGATCCGGATCTCCAGAACTATGAGAGTTAGAAAGTTAGTTCCAAAGGCGAAGTTGTAGAAAATTAAATTTAAGCGAACACGTGTTTCTGGGTTTTGGGGAAACATGACCCAATCCTGGTATATGGCCACTTCCATAATTGGGCAGGATGACCCAGATCTCCAGAACTATGAGAGTTAGAAAGTTGAATCCAAAGGCGAAGTTATAGAGAATTAAATTTAAGCGAACACGTGTTTCAGAGTTTTGGGGAAATATGACCCAATCCTGGTATATGGCCAGTTCCATAATTGGACAGGATGACCCGGATATCCAGAACTGTGAGAGTTAGAGAGTTAGTTCCAAAGGCGAAGTCGTAGAAAATTAAATTTAAGCGAACACGTGTTTCAGGGTTTTGGGGAAATATGGACCAATCCTGATATATGGCCACTTCCATAATTAAGCTGGATGACCCAAATCTCCAGAACTATGAGAGTTAGAAAGTTGGTTCCAAAGGCAAATTTGTTGAGAATTATATTTAAGCGAACACGTGTTTCAGGGTTTTGGTGAAATATGGCCCAATCCTGGTATATGGCCACTTCCATAATTGGGCAGAATGACCCAGATCTCAAGAACTATGAGAGGTAGAAAGTTGCTTCCAAAGGCAAAGTTGTAGAGAATAAAATTTGAGATAACACGTGCTTCAGTGTTTTAGGGAAAAATGACTTAGTCCTTGGATGTAAGCTTTTCTAGATTTGAATGGTCTGAGACGTACTTTGGTAGAGCCTTTGACATTACATTTCTATGGATCTTTGAAATTCTTACAGTTATAAAAGAACAGAAAACATTGGATTGTTTGCTTATTTGTATATTTAGGTACGTTCGAGTCACTTTGCCATTCTGTTTGTCACATCTATTCTGATACGTACGGGTCTTTGGTTATGTTTTTTTATAATTTCGTGTCGAAATTTCAAAAACGAAAACAGATTGCTGAACGATATGCGTGAAAGTTGTCATTAATCTTATAACGATGCACCAATAAAACTTATTGGACAATTGCTGTACGCGCCCTTTTTGTTTTTGTAAAACGCAGCGTCTCTGTAGGAATTTTGCGAAGATTGATGTGGATCGCCTAAATGCTGATGCAGCTTCGGTTGGGTGGAATAGTGTATTTTATGCGGCTGATATCACTACGAAAGTTGAGACTTTCAATGGCAAGGTGCATGAGCTTCTAGACTTGCATGCGCCATTGAGGCCGGTTATGACTAGGAACCCGCTCACCTCTACTCAGCCCTGGTTTACTGATGAAATCCGAAGAGCCATGATTGATAGAGATATTGCGGAATCTGAGTGTAAACGGGGCCTTGTCTCTAAGGCTTATTATTTGCGTTTGCGGAATTTAGTTACGAATCTAGTAAAGAAAGCTAAGTACGACTACCTGCATCCGAAGCTCCATGTTGGTCTCGGTTCAAGGGCTCTGTGGCGTAATCTTCGGGAAATTGGTGCCATTTCGTCTGGGAATGTTAGACCAGAATTTACAGCTAACGAATTTAGCGCCCATATCACCGGCTCGAGTGATTCGTCAGGCGACGCATTTTCTAGTCCTCTTACTGACCATGACTCTGGTTTTAGTTTTTCCAACGTTAATAGTCTTGATGTAGCAAAGGTAATCAATTCGATCAGATCCAAGTCTGTAGGGCTGGATCAAGTCCCGCTTACATTTGTTAGAATGATACTTCCGTATGTGTATGTACTTCCTTGTCTGACTCATATAATAAATTACTCGTTTACCTCGTCTGCTGTCGCTCGCACATGGAAGCTATCAAAGGTTTTACCTGTTCATAAAAAAGTGAGGCAACGCAGATTGGAGGGCTTTAGGCCGATTAGTATACTGCCGTGTCTGTCGAAAGTTCTTGAGATCTTGGCTAAAGAACAAATCTGTACATATTTGGACGTCAATGGCTTGCTCGATAGGTACCAGTCGGGGTTTAGAAAACGTCACAGCACTGCTACTGCGCTGTTGCATGTGTCGGGTGAAGTGCGTAAATCCTTCGAGAAGAAGCGCCTTGTACTCATGGTCCTATTGGATTTTTCGAAAGCCTTTGACTCTCTGAACCATTCCCGACTCCTCCATAAGATTTCTGTGCAGTTTCGATTTTTGTCCTCGGCAGTAAATTTTGTGCGCGACTATCTTTCATATCGGTTTCAAAGGGTTTGTATAGGAACATATTGCTCTGATCCAGTGATAATCAAAGCGGGCATCCCTCAGGGCTCTGTCCTCGGTCCTCTGCTGTTCTCCCTTTATATAAATGATTTGCCTAGTTGTCTCAAATCCGCGGACTACCACATGTTTGCAGATGATGTCCAATTATACTTGTCGTTCGACAACCTGAGTTTGAATGAAGCAGTGTTTCGGATGAACCAAGATCTGTATGCGGTGAATCGTTGGTCATGTGAGAACTTTTTGACTTTGAATGCGAAGAAGTCACAAGCGATCGTATTGTCTGAATCTGCTGGCAAGCTGGCTAACACAGAGAGACTTCCGTGGGTGCTATTGAATGGCTCAATCATTCCGCTCGCTGATAGGGTCATGAACTTGGGCATTTTGGTGGATAAGGGGATGACCTTTAGTGACCAGGTGAACGAGATCTGCTGTAGGGTGTTTTCGAGGCTCCGTAGCCTCTGGCCATTGAGTCATAACTTCGCTCTTAAGACTCGACTTATGTTGGTCAAGTCACTTGTTATCCCAGCCTTTACGTATGGGGAATGCGTGTATTCCACCAACCTCAGTGCCAGTGATGAGAAGTCTTTGGAACGTGCCTTCTCAGCATGTGTTCGATTTGTATGTAGGCTTAGGCGCTATGAAAGCACCAGAGGCTATGTCAACGGTCTGCTTGGAGCTCCAGTTTTGACGTTCTTGAGGCAGCGACGTTGTTCCGCACTCCACAGCCTTGTTCTTTCTGGTGAACCTGCCTACTTGATGGATAAGGTCTGTCGCGGGACTTCTTTGCATAGTAATATGTTCGTGCTCCCGAAGCACTCGTCTGGTCAGTACAATCGGTCCTTCTTCGTTGAGTCGGTCTCGGATTACAATTCAGTCCCGGTAGGTGTCAGGAGATTGAGGTGCATGAAAATATAAAATCAGGCCTGTCTCAATCATTTCTCCGTAAGTTGAAGTTTCGTCATCGGGTTCTTCTTTGGGTATACTACCGACCATGTGACTCGTTCAGGTCTGTGTATTTCATCTGTGTGTGTTGTGTATATTGATTCCATCGTTCCATCGTCCTGCCGCCAGATCTTTAGCGTACTACGTTGTGCCAGTAAATAGTTCATTTATTTTTATTCATTTTTACACCTTTAATTATTTTTAATTTTTCGTAGTTTTAGTTTTTAGTTTTCATTTTGGATGTTAATTGTGTTCATATCTATGTTTGTATTCGTGTGAACATTTGTACAAGGATTTATTTTCTTTTTGTTCCGAGTATCAAATAAATTGAAATTGAAATTGAAAATTGCTGTGCGCGCCCTTTTTGTTTTTGTTGAAAAATTGATGAAAACAGTATGCGAGAGAGAGATTCTTTAGATCTTAAATTTTTGGATTCTACCTAAATTTCGATAAAAATTACCTAGGGAAAACATAAATTGGTAAGAAGAAGTACATTAAGTATACATGTTGAAAAAAGAGTACAAAAAAAAGTACGAATGATCGAGAGAGTACATAGACGGAAAAAAGAGTACAGTATTCTGAAAATAAGTACAGTTGGTCACTTTAAGCACCAACAATACTTTCTAGAAATTTCTCGCCGTTTTACCAGTCCCGGGAAACAAGAAATACGAGAAATAGAATAAAATTTCTCGGGAAGCATACAAATACTAAAAAGTCTATGATGCACATTTATTTTTGTGTTCTTGTGTGACTGTGAGTAATATAAGGGCTCGTCCATAAATGACGTCCACACAAAGGGGTGGGTGGGTGGTTTAGTGAAAGTGGACCCAATTGAACAAGGGATGGATGGTAGAGTGGTCGAGCCGATCGTGGACGTCCAAAACAAACTTTCCATTTTAAGTCATATATTGACAAACACTTCTTCATCAGATAAAATGAGTCATTCATTTTTTTTTTGCAATTAACATCGTCTTTATTATTTCTTTTGGCTACAAAGTTTCGGTTAATCGTATAATGTCGTTGACAAATTTATAAAACACTTAATCACAAAAATTGAATACATACTAATTAAAAAAAAAAAAGGATTAAAGGTAATGATGACCTGGTACTTGTGACTACATTTGAAAATTCACTTTAAAAAATTATTTTGGGATTTAAATTTACAGAAAGTACTAAAGAAAATAATATAAGCTATGACTAAAAACTATATCACATAAAAACTTGCGTTAGGCGTCTAAATCAAATAATATACATCGTCAAATTTTTCAGGGTCGTTCGTCGTAGTTCCAAGAATCGATGCAGAGTTTCCACGCTGATTGGCTATGCTGATTCTTTGGATGAGGAAACTTTTCGCTCTTGTTTCCCCAGATGATTCCTTGAGCAACTCTCCGATTTGATTGATTAGGTCCTTTCCCTCTTTGCCCCATGGGCCCATCGTTTCGATAGAAATCGGGTAAAAAATAAAATTGTCTTCCAGGCAGCGGTATTTTGCTCTTTTTACATTTTCCCGAATTGCTGCTGCTCCGGCCGGAGTGCGGCTTGTTGTTTTCACAGAGGAACGACAGGCGGTGTCTGCAGACGTAAAGTCCCAAATTAACGGCTTACCTCGCTTCCACGGAATTAAGGTGATACCATCGGGGCGCTTACCGTCTGAGCGGTTGCATCCAATTGGTTCTCTTCGTGCAAGAATGCCACATGTTACCAGGGCCCTCTTGATCAGGTCGTTGATGGACTCGTGTCTGGATTTTCTCCCTGAGCTCTTTTTGCAGGGTAGCCCATGTCGCCCAAAACGATCCACAGTTTGTCCACATCGGCAAATGTGTGGGTGACAAACTGAAATTCCCAAACGAAGTCCGACTGCAATTCTGAAAGATTGATCGTCTAGAAGCGTCCCCAATGACGAACAAGGTAGGGCGTTTATCCATGCGCTGGATTCTTTCACTCCATTTGCCAGAATTCGCGCTCGTTCGACCTCGTTTGTTTGCGATGATAGAATTTCAAGATGGATTGTTTTGCACATTTCATTGTCCCACAGCCTCTGGTGAATAGACTCATTTTCGCTGAGAGCTTCACATTTCGTGATCTCTTGCCAGGCCGAAAGGGCTTCGAGTGAAATGATGTTTGTCGAGTGGAACCATATCTTGCACTAATTCATAGGTTGAGTAGAACGAGCCCAAGAAACTGGAGAAACAAAGGTTGGAAGTGTTTCTTAAGCCCAGACCGCCAAACCTAACGGATAGCGAAGATTCTTTCCATGATTGTTCATTCAACTTACAATTCGCGATTTGTTCCATCGCCTCTCGAAGTTGTCCGTCATATTCCTCGAGTTCGTTCATTGCTCTCCAGCAAGGTGTGGTTCGCAAGAGGTACAAAAGTTTTGGAATCGACGTGGAATGACGCAGTAGAAAAAAGGCTTGGTGTGACTTTAGCAATGTCAATCGGTTCACCAATCTAACCAACTCCTCTTTCTTGGATCTTATTGCGTTGGTGATTCCGTTGTCCGTAAGCGGTGCACCCAGCAACGAAATGTCGGCATCTTTGACAATGATTCCTGGTGCCAGGTTTGTAAACGCTTCGATGACATCCTGCTTAACTTGATCATCGCTTGTGCCTAATACTTTTAGCTCGCATTTTGAAAAGTTGAGACGTAATCCGATTTTTGATGCACCTTCGATTACAGTAGCCAAATCTTCAATCACTGTGTCAGGGTCTCCGCCTAATGAGCCATCATCAATGTACCAGATATTTAGGTCAGACTTAAGTGTTTGCACCAACTCGTGTATTGTCAAACAAAAAAAGAGCGGGACCGCAGGGATCTCCTTGCTGGCAGCCTCTTTGTGACGTCATTGAAATGAGACCAAAAGAGAGGTTCGTCGGCGCTGAATAGCACTGTTTTATGAATCTGTAGATTTCAGGGCAATCATTGTAGGTGGCGAGCAGCATCAAATCTCGTTCCAATTCATTGAAGGCATTGTGGAAGTCCAGCTTCAAAAAAACCTTGACGGATGAATGATCTGCGTTGATGAAACTGCGTGCAGCATGTGCTCCCGCTTCCGCTCCATTTTTAGTACCAAAGCCCACCTGTCGCGGTCTAAATTTAGAACCCAGTTTTTTCCTTACTCTGCCAGAGGCTATCCTCGCTACTAGTCTTCGATGTGTCGAGCCAATCGCTATGGGTCTAATCGAAAAATCCTTTTTGTTGAAAGTGCATAGACACGCACCGTACAAAATTGGCAGAATGAATTGTGGAGCTTTGCCAAGAAAAAGTAACTCACTGAATGTGCAGAGTCTTGTTAATAAAATATTGGCGTTTTCGCCCAGCTCAATGCTTAACATGTCCTTTAGATGTTGAGGTCTTAGTCCGTCCAATCCACTTCCGCTGCCATTTTGGAAATTCATTACTGCTTTTTTAGTCTCGGACTCTGTGACTGGGTCAACATTTGGCAAGTTTTTGTCGTTGAATTCGACCCTCACTTCCGGTGCTGGATGCTTATCTAGCAGCTTCAGATACACCTCCATATTAACCTCAGCGATTGTTTCTTCTGACGAGAGGATTCGAATTGCACCTTTTACGTCGCCCTCATTTAATTTCGACTGACATTTCTTAGATCGTTGTTCCTCAGCATCCACATTGCGCTTGCCTCTTCTAGTATTAGCTGCCTTGGGAACTATTTTCTCGAAGAATGCGTCAAAGGATAAGTTTTTTACCTCACGCCACAACTTCAAATTTCGTTTCACCATCGTTACTAGCGATAGTTTCGATGTGCTCTTATCGTTTCGGTCGGGTGATTTAAAGACCACATATGGGAATGCTAATAGTCTAAACCACGGTACGAATGCTTGGAAATCGTTTGTGCACATTTGCAAAGCATTGGCAAATTCCTGGCTGGCTAGGAAGCGGGACAGCAATCTGGACAGAATACCAGGCATCCGCAACTGGCAAAACAAGTGCAAAAACGGACCGACAAAATCTACGTCCTTCAACTTCAGACTTTTCTTACATTCATTATGTAATGCACCAAACAAATTTTTCGTTCGTTCGTAATATTGAAAGTGAAACGAAAATAAAAATTTTCTTTTTTTCACACGAGGGATTGTTTTGGACGGTGGTTGTCTACTTTAGACGCTTGTGAATAGGAGGTGGAAGGGTGGTCTTTATGGACTTTAGTGTGGATGTCATTTATGGACGAGCAAAGCACAGTTATTTTGATGTTCCATTTGATTGTTGTTCTGCATCTGCATTCTGCATGCGAAAAGCATCCTTTTCTTATCGTATTTTATTTCGAAGAGAGGATAAATAAATTGTTTGAAAGAGTGTCTTCAATTAGACACCCATTTTTCGAACAAAAATAAAAACGATAAATAGTATATTTCAGCATACCCCAATACACACGAGATTTATTTTATTTATTATTTAGCGTATGTGTTTATTGTTTATACAAAGTTCACTATACAAATATCACAGTGGAAATCACTTTAGTCAGGAATTATTTATCACGTTTTGTCAATCAGAGTTGTAGATCTAGCCTCGTTAGCCAGTCTTTCACACCGGTTTCCACTTCGTGCACGTCCTGTATATTGTCAGAAAAAGCTCTCAAAGAGCATTCAAAAGCGATGTGTACCATTGTTTGAGTTGGAGCGCCACAGTCGCATCTCGGGTTGTCGGTTAAACTCCAAAGATACATTTTTTGCCCACATTTCCCATGTCCAGTGCGGATGCGGTTCAGTGTTACCCATTCCTTCCTTGGCAAGTCAAATCCGGGAACACGTGTCGTCGGGTCGGCGATTAGTTTGTTACGATTGATGTCAATTAGGCGCCACTCCTCTCGCCACTGGTTTAGTGCATTAAAATCGGTTTCATGGAGGCTGATGGCGGTTTTTAGCGACGGTCTTCTGGACACGAGTCGATTCGCTAAATGTAGTTCCATGTCCAAATGAATTGGAAGTTGGTGGTTTTGTAGGGTTTTCCGATATTCCTTTAGCAGCGCTTGTTGCCGTCGTATGTGAGGTGGAGCAATATTTGAAAGTACCGGCAGCCATTCGGTGGGCGTGATTTGACAGCACCGCTAATCGTTCGAAGTGTATCGTTGAGCTGTACGTCAACCTTGTTTGCATGTACACTGTTCAGCCAGACCGGAGAGCAGTACTCTGCTACGGAGAAAACGAGCGCAATCGACGATGTTCGTAGAGTTTCAGCATTCGCACCCCATGCAGTTCCGCAGAGTTTGTGTATGATGTTGTTGCGTGTTTTTATTTTGGCTGCAGTGTCTTCGCAATGTCGCCTGTATGTGAGAGGCCCATCCAATGTCAGACCAAGATATTTCGGGTTGCTGTTGTGTCTCACAGCTTGTCCACAAAAGGTCACGTTCAGTTCATACGTTGCTTGGTGATTATTAAGATGGAACGAAATCGATTCTGTCTTCTTTGGATTTGGTTTCAGGCCCCACTTTTTGAAATATTTCTCTACGACGAGCAAATCTTTGTTCAGTGTTTGCTCACAATTCCGGAAGCTTTCAGATTGTGTTGCGATCGCACTGTCGTCTGCGTATCCAAATTTCCGGCTCGATGTTTCTGGTATGTCGCTGATGTAAAGGTTGAAAAGGAGCGGTGCAAGGACCGAGCCTTGAGGAAGTCCGTTGTTAAGTGTGCATTTCTTGCTTTTTTCATTGTTGATGTATATAACAAATTCATGGGCCCCGAGCATCTCGTTGATCAGAGATATAAATGAATTGCACGGTATGACCTTTATGAGTTTGTATAGTAGGCCATGCCTCCACACGGTATCGTATGCGGACGAAAGATCGATAAACACTACCGCGGTTTTTACGCATTTTTCAAAGCCAAGTTCGATATGAGTCGTTAGGGCCGTGACTTGGTCACAGCAGCTCCTGTTTTCGCGGAAACCAGCTTGGTCGTCGTTCAACTTTCCGCCGATTACTGATTTTATTCTATTGTCAGTAGACGTTCGAGTAGCTTGTACATAACGCTGAGCGTTGAGATCGGCCTGAAATTCGCTGCTATGTTATCCGTTTTCCCTGGCTTTAAAATTGCCACCACTTTGGTCCTTTTCAGTTCGGGAGGGATCTTTTGTGTTTTTATGACGTCACTGTAGAAAAAACTCAGCCACAGTTTTGCATTTTTACCACAGTTCGTCACGAATTCTGGAAATATTTCATCCGAACCAGCTGCTTTGCCGATCTTTACTTGGCAGATAGCGGTGTCGACCTCTTCGACGTTAAAAGGTCGAGAGAATTCGGGGCGTGCTGAAGCATTTTTTCTCAACAACCGGAGGTTCCGCTTCACGTTCTTTTTTGTTTTGCTGTCGATTTTCGTTCTGGAGACTTTGATGATTCTGTTCGCTATTGTCTTTGGCTTCATTTTCGGTTTCGATTTCGATCCGTAGTTGCTAGCTCCGACTCGCCGTAAAAGAGACCAAGCTTTTCTGCTGGAGTGTTTAAAGTCCATGCTTTCAACACAATCCATCCATCGTTGCCTTCGCGCGTTCTCCAACGATTGCAGCAAGTCTTCAGCAATTTCGGTGTCACCGCTAGCTTCAAATTCGTTGAAAAGTCTGGCGCTCTCTTCCGTCCAGCAAGGTATGTATTCCTTTCTGAATCCACGGGGTATGCTTTTCTTCGCAGAATTCTTCACCAACCTCATGAATCTGTTGTAATTATTCACGTCAGACTTTACCCACCTGACGTTAGCATCTAAACTTGCTGAGAATGCACTCTAGTCACCTTTTCTGAAATTCCATCGCGGTCTCGAAATAGAATTGATGAGTGGAATTTTTATGCCGATGGTGATTAAAACGGGTCGATGCTGGCTGTGTGGAAAATTGCTGAGCACTTTTCTCGTAATGTGGAGCGGCATTCCCCGAGCACTTTTCGACACTATGCACAGATCCGGATTCGTTTCGGTATTCCATCTGGCCGATCTAAAAGTACCGCGTTCCTTTGCGTCGAAACAAAGGAATAGATTTTCCCGTTCCATCCATTCCACGATCTATTCACCGTTCTGGTCATTGTTGTTATATCCCCATTGGCAATGATGACTGTTAAATCACCTATCACAGCCGATGGGTGCGCGAATGTCGGTAGAGCGGCGTCGGTCCACGTTGCATTTGGTGGTTTGTATACGTTGGATACTGTTATATCGCTCACCCTTGTTACTATACAGGAAATTCCGTTCTCATCGCTCTCCACCGTGACGTTTATCCAATTGTCTATATTGTCCCTGATGTATGTTACTGTGCCGTAATGTGGGTGGTCCGTTGCTCCAGCGACAGTGAAACTATTCAAGTTTCCTCTCCGCGTAAGAGAAATCTCGTCTGCCGTGTGTGTTTCTTGTGTCAGAATCATATCGACTTTGTGTGCCTTTGCTAACTTTTCCAAATTTCACTTTTCGATGCGCTTATGCCTTCCACGTTGTCTCGCTAGATGAGCAGGTTACTAAAAGCTCAAAGTTGTTGTCCAAGAAGAGTTCGAGAATTCTGAAGTTTTCGCGCGCTCTTCCTCGTCACTAAGTATAACAGTCCAGTTGCTGATGAATCTAGTACGTTTTGTTGCCGATGTCAGTTGGACGTAGTTTTGTTTCGCTCAGTCTGATTATAAATAGTGCGCGTATCGTCTACGTATTTACCGGTGGACCAAGAAAAATGTTTCGGTGGAATTTTCGTCTTTTATCGAATATGTTTCGATACAGCTCCACACAATCGGGCAATAGCAGAAGCACCTGTTCCAATATATTCGATTTTTAACCCGACCAGGAACGTCTAGCACTCAGGATGCCACCTTAACTGCTCGCTTCTTAGAAAACACGTCAACACACTACGGGACACTTTGACACTCCCCTAACACTCCCCCCACACGAGATGTGTACGTACGCGTGGGCGAAGCTCAAGCGAAAAGTACACATCGAGTGTGTGATGGGGTATTTTGAAAGATATTTTTCTGTAATAGTGATAGTGTGTTGGTACCGCGGAAAGCAACTTTCGTCCCAAGTGATGGGAAAATATTTTCCTTCACAATCAATACACACAAATGTTTCTCTGAAGGTAAAATTGTATATTTTGAAACAAGCGAGAAAATAATATATTGTGACATTCTTAGTATAAACATTGTAGATAGTTACGTCTATTTGAACAAAAGGCAGGAGTCTCAGACAGCCAATCAATCAAGCAAATTTCAACAAAAAATTCCCGGGAAGCAAAATGCAACTTTCCGGGAAACGAGACACGTTGGTCTCGAAATTTCCCGGGAATATTTTTCCCGGAAGCATTCCCTGCTAAGGTACTTTTTTGAAATTGAGGATTAAGTCTACTGATTTTGTAGCAATTTATTTACCATTAACATATCTGCCACGTGTTTGGTATAGATGATTCCTCTTGAGCTTTATTACGTTTGCTGCGGGCTAGATTCCGCCCTATAGGCTTCCCACTTGACCCCCTTTGCGAGAACTGCAGCCCCTCGTCACGTTTTTTTTTTCTTAGGTTCATGGTCTGCAGTGCTGCTTTTCCAACGAACAATTTTTCATTCTGATGGTAGCAATCAGACGTGTTAGGGACCATTCAAATAGTGAGCACGCTTTTCTGGGGGGAGAGGGGTTCAAGAAAAGCGTACGCTCCATATATTTGGAATTTTTTTCCATGTATTTTTGCAGATAGATCCCCACGTCTTTTTAGCGTGTACAATATTCGAATGACACCTTGAACACTACCCTATCGAGTTGTTGCGTTTTAATTGAGATCAGTTTAATTTATAAGTATTTACAAATATTTGCCAATTAAACCACATTATTTTAACAGGAATAAGTTTGCTGCTATACAAAAGAAATAAAAAAATTGTAAAAAACTGTCTATCAAAATAATTCTCAAATTACTTCTTTATGCTAATTTGCCCAAAAGTAATTTTTGGCCTTGACTTTGAAATAAAATTACTCTTTTTTTAGCTCAAAAAGGCATATAATTTAAAGATTTTTTACCATAAAACAAGCAATTTTGTTATGTATAAAGTCTGACGTAATATGAATCACATTTTTTTACATTGTTGCTTCTAAGTTAACATCGTTAACATGCATTACGTGTTGAATACAAACAACATGGAAATATAAGATTATCGATTCACTGAGATAAATTGAGAATAACCGTTACACACTAATAGCGATGACTACTCCTAAGTAAGACCTGGTAGACTTTCTTTATGAAACATATAACATATAACATAACATAACATAATAGGTGAGTTCCCTTCAGAGTTTAACGAGTTGGTTAAATTTAATTTTTCGATAAACTGCTAAATCGCATCAAACGTACTCAGAATTAAATTTAACCGGATAAATGCTGATAAATTTATTGTAGCCTCGGAGCTAGTTTTTTGGTAAGTTTATCGAGATAAACAACGCACGAAGTTTGAAATTTGCTTCTCAGTGTGATTTTAGGAAGTTTGTGATATGATAATTTGATGGTTTATTTGTTTATTTATTTATTTGTCTATTGATTTTATGACTAAAATTTCACGTTTCGCTTTTGTGTAAGTTTAAATATACTGAAGTTAATTCGGTTTTTCTCCCGTCAAATATGAAAATTAAATTTAATTTTGCTGTCAAATTTAGCTAGACGTCAAGTTTATCGACGAGTTAAATTTATCAGCATCAATAAACTCTGAAAGGAACTCACCTAATATATAACATATAAATTTTTTCTTATTCATTTAATTTTTCGAGAACACCCAACCTTGGTCTCATACACGGGGATGTCACTTATTCATTCATAATTCATTATTGCTGAAGAAGAAACCATCGATTTGTAACTCGATTCGGCCATGCAACGCAAATTTGTCGATGTTGCCGAATCCTATAACAAACTGAAAATTAAAAAACGGAATCTATAAAATGTACACGAAATTCAAAAACTCCAAAAAATTTTGTAAATTCGATGTAGATTTTTATAGTAAGTGACACCCTCGTGGTCTCATACAAAATGTGCTACCATGCACATTACACACACAAACACATACAAAATGTGCTTTTATTACATGCGAGCGTCGGAAATTTCTCTTCTATTCTATGTTGTCGTCCCGTTTTCACTGATGTAATAAAAAAGAATACACACTCGTCACGAAGAGCCTCGGTGAGCCTCGACTGCTTCGTTACAAGTGTGTAACATTTATTTGGCCTTTATTCAATAAATTGATTTGTTGGTATACAACATTTCATAAAATTATTTCGTCGTGTTTAATCCTAATGATTCTTCATCAACTGTCATGCGACTTACAAACAATTTTGTCCATACTTATCATAGATAGAACTATTTTATTTGCTTCATTTGAGGCAAAAAAAAATCTCTGGGTCAAACAAAAAAAATGAATATCAGTAGAAAATAAGAAGGGAATTGGGTAGTTAGATTGGGTAGCGCCTAATTGCATATGACCGGAATGTGGTAGTCCGGGTCATATGCAAGGCGTGCAATTTTCTTACTACAAAGTGCTCTTTTTACGTCCACGTCGTAGTCCCCGGGACCTCAATTCTCTTCGGAGTTTTGTGCTAAACTTAAGAGTGGTACCTGATGACTTTCCTACGGGGAAACGGAAGTAGGTTGGGCGTTTGATTAACCTCCAAACACCGAAAAAAATGAATAGCGCTTATGAATTCAACAACACAACAACGCAAAAAGGACAACGAATTAATACTAGGAACATGGAATGTAAGATCTTTGTTGCGACTAGGAGGATTGAGATCTCTCACAAGTGCGCTAAGAGCGGCAAAAATTGACATTACTGCAGTGCAAAGGACACCATGACCAGTAGCAACTATAAGTTCTACTACGGTGGGAAGAGAGTACGGAACAGTCTCATGGTTTTCGGCAGAGCTAGAAACGCGGTGATTCGTTTCAATCCTGTTGACGAGCGATTGTGCTCTCTACGGATAAGAGGAAAATTTTTCAACCTATACTCTTATTTACGCCTACGCACCCACGGAAGAAACAGACAACGAAGCGAAGGAGCTATTTTACGAGAAACTGGTGGAGATATATGATGGAGCACTGAAAAGTGACATTAATATTCTGCTTGGAGATCTGAATGCCAAGATAGGTCGCGAAGTCTTCTATCGTCCAACAATTGGTAAATACAGCCTTCATGAAAACTCTAACGACAACGGTACGCGTGTAGTTCATTTCGCAGCATCAAGAAACATAGTTGTGAGCAGTACGTATTTCGAACATAGAAACATCCACAAAGCGATATGGGTATCGCCTGATGGACAAACCAAAAACCAGATTGATCACGTTTTGATAGATGGGCGTCACTGTTCAAATGTATTGGATGTCAGGAGCTGTAGAGGACCAAATGTTGATTCTGACCACTACTTGATTACAGTGATTGTTAGGTCTCGCATATCGGTCCAACATAACCGACAACAGGCATTGGAAAATGGGACGTATAGAAACTGCAGAACGAAGACATTAAACAGAAATACGTGGATAGTTTGGAGAGAAACATTATTGAAGAAATGGTCAGCGAACAACACAGCATAGACGATGCGTGGAATCAAATAAGGCCGCAGCAGAGACTTTGGGAACGAGAACGTGAAATAAAAGAAATAACTGGTTCGAATGCCAGCGAGCTCTGGAGAACATGCAGCTTGACTAAAAACCCTGAGTCGATACAATCGAGCAGGCCAGGCAGAGTATCGTTCGAAGAGAAATTTCGCTCGAAAACTGTTCCGAAACAAAAAACGGCTACAGGATAGGAACGTTTTGATCGAAATTTAAAAGTATGGTAATAGAACTTCTATGGAAAAGTAAACGAATCCAAAAATGGTTGCAGCTAACAGTATTTTCTGTGTTAAGACAAGAATGGATTGGTCTTAGCAGATGAGGAAAGGTGCATTGCGAGATGGGCTGAGTACTTCAAAGAGCTGCTTAATCCGAACACACCGCTCAACCAAAACGAAGAAAATAACTAATTGCCATTTCATACTGCGCAACCATATATAGAAGAACCAACGATGCAAGAAGTTGAAGCTGAAATTTCGAGGCTCAGAATTTTCAAAGCCCCGTGAGGGAGACAAATCAGAGTGTGGCAATATTCGAGGAATCGCTCTACTGAATATTGCTTACAAGATGTTTGCAAATATTCTTCCGTCTTCCGCCTTCATCCTTTCTTTACCAGTGGAGTCCACGACTATTGCAAAGGGTCGATTTTCATTAATCTGTATATCGGATGATGAATTATCTCGCATCATTAATTCACCGGTTAAGCCGGATATTTCTTGAGCTTCATGAGCGTCTTCGTCAGTATAAAAACCATCATTTTCTTTGCATTCGTCAAGGTCGTCATCACTACTTTCTTCATCGACATCCTTGTAGTGAAATACATTTCGAAATATTGTGGGTTCCACTTGGCACTTGAAATTAAGTTTTTCGGCGTCAATGTTCAGGATCCGGATATCTGCGATCACATCAATCTTTGCTTGATCGATTAAATCAAGTACTTCCATTTCATTCGGAAGACATTCTAGAGTCAAATTTTTTTATGCCGCTGTTATTGCTTTCCAATCTACGAAACGTAATTTTTGCTTCACAGTCATGAATTATATCTGACTGAAGTTGAATTTTTCGAATCCGATGAATTATGTCTATCATCGAGCATTTCACAACTGTAGAAAAATTGTAGACATGCAACGAATTTGACGGAACATTCGTTACAAGGCTGGCTTTCTTGTTTATATGATATGAAGGAATAATTTTCATCTGCACGTGCCTTTAAAATTTGCTTCACCAACGTATGCCCATTCAACTCAACACAAGTATAGCAATTAAGGCTGATGAAACTTTCTCTTAAAGTGTGTTCTTTTGAATTTAACAACCAAGAACGCCACATTCTATAAAAAATAGCGTACCAGATTTTATAGACGCGTTCAGCGGGATTCAGGGATAATTAAGGGCCTTCAAAAACATTGCCGTTCCTTCGGAATCTGGTCCGTATTCGAGAAGACTAGGAACTACTTTTGGAACAGACAAAATTTTTGACGATCTTTCGGATTCATCACATTAGGTGCTCACAGAGTGAAAAGAATGAAAAAGCTGATAGACAGACTTTTTATAAACTCCCATGGTAATAGACCACAAAGTAGTCAACATATGCCTTGGAGTACAATCTTTCACGTTTTTTGAAACCATTGCGCTACGAGAAAAACTCTCGACCGCGATTTCAACAACGGATTAAAGGCCGCTACCTTACTTCAATCGTTTAAGGAAAGACAATCTAACGAAACAAAACAAAACATGCTGATTTCGGCGTATCACGCCCTCACATACCAAACAAAGTATGTGATTTCATCAGTACACCTATGTCTTGCAGGACAATGTGTATATCAGCGCAGACACAGAACAAATACAAATTTTGAACTTTCAGCGCTTGCTTTTATACACTGAAAAACTTCCGCAATCTATTAACAAAACTCTTCATTTTTGTTAATATTTTTGGAAGTACAGATGCGGCAGATTGTGAGATGGTTCATTTCTTGACCATTTACATTAAAAAATGAAAATCGTCACTGGACTGCACAAATCTGGAAGTTCCATCTTAGATGGTATTAACTCCAGATGTTTTTGGCTTCCTCGGCGAACCGCACCACTACGTAATAAAGTACGCAAACTTGCTTTCAATGCTCACAGAGTGAAAAGAATGAAAAAGCTGATAGACAGACTTTTTATAAACTCCCATGGTAATAGACCACAAAGTAGTCAACATATGCCTTGGAGTACAATCTTTCACGTTTTTTGAAACCATTGCGCTACGAGAAAAACTCTCGACCGCGATTTCAACAACGGATTAAAGGCCGCTACCTTACTTCAATCGTTTAAGGAAAGACAATCTAACGAAACAAAACAAAACATGCTGATTTCGGCGTATCACGCCCTCACATACCAAACAAAGTATGTGATTTCATCAGTACACCTATGTCTTGCAGGACAATGTGTATATCAGCGCAGACACAGAACAAATACAAATTTTTTTCAAAAACACTACTGAACTACGTTCTTCGTAAAGGTGTAATAAAAACTTAATTATTATCGAATCACTCTTATGACGTTCATAGTATGTACTTTATGGCGGGTAAATTAGTAAGAAAGATATACCAACCAGATCCAAAATGCGAAAGTGCACAAACCAACAAAACAGCACAATGAGGATCGGTAGTTCATATACCATCGTCAATGTGATCAAATGATAAAAATGAGAATTTGAGTATTTCATTTCTATTGTTATTGATAAAGAACAACTTATTCTACACAGTTACACAGTCACACAGTTAGCGTAACAAGTTTTGGAACAGGTGTCATGACATGTCAGTCTTTTTCAATTTAACTAGAAATAACCGATGCTGTAAAAGTGAAATAAAATCATAATTTTTGAGATGCCAATTGAAATTAATTTAACCATTTGAGGTTTAACATATCAATAAAACAATGCAAATTTTTCAAAACTGTTAAACGAAGCAATTCTTTTGAAATCGGTTATCGTTATGAATGCAAGAAATTCTTCGCTAATCTCTCCGAAACGACTTCACTGATTTTGCCCATCTTTGAACTTTGATTGGGACATACCGTGCCTTTTAGAGGAAAAAACTTGGACAAAAAAACGATGGACTGTTAAACGCTTTCCAAAAAAAAAATTTGGTGACGGAGGGACTTGATTTTTTTATTTTTGACATATCAAACCATGCTTTAAAAGAAGTATAATACAGGAAAAAATTATAATCTAAAAATCCTAGTAAAAATCATATTGATTCCAATTAAATCCATTAAATCTCATTAAATCCATTAAATCCCATCAAATCAATTAAATCTTCTAAACTCGGAAGTGAGTGACCCCTCGCCTTGCCGTCCATAATAATTTCCCGTTCAATAGTCATTTCCCATCATTTTCCATTCGTAGTCACTTCCGGTTCACTAGTCATTTCCCGTTTCATTACTATCTTGTCAGGAATTGTTCTGACCTTAAACAGACCCAAGTGATAAAGAATCGAGCAACCATTTGAAATGATTTAAATTGAATGAAATCAATTTATCCGTTGCCTATTTATCGGCCTATAAATAGAGTCAAAATGTATGAATAAAGAGAATTCAGAACAAGGAGCTTACGGGACAACATCCCCAAGCGAACCGTTTTCTTTGTAGAAAAGTGTTCAGCAACTAGCGCTTGCGAACTGGGGTGCATAACCTACTGGCTGTTGAACACTTAGAAGAACGTAGAAGTGGGAAAATATGTTCAATTGAGGGCCGTCCATAAAGGACGTCCGCATTTTTAGCGACTTTTTCGACACCCCCCTCCCACCTGTCCCACTTTGTCCGTTTAGCCATACCCCCCCTCCCCCAGGACGTCCGAATTTGGCAAAAAATTCACGAAATTCACGGATTTTTTTCGTGAATATCGTGAACTCTTCGTGAGATTCGCGAAATTGTTTCATGAAAATAGGCTTTGCCACTCACAGCGCAGACTAGTCTGAACGGATATTACAATGTTGCCCAAAAGCAAAAGTTTCATCTGGGATCTCTTACACCTTCCAAATTAAGATTATCCTGAAGATGCCACTCAGCCTCTTCCATTTTCTTAACGTTTACATTCGTCTCTATACAACAAATAAATTAATACTCATGTGCTCATCTACACGCTGACAGCAAAACAATAGATCAAAACATATTTGACGGCCGGTTGACCTTTGTTGACTGTACTCTAGTAATTACGAAATATTTTGAAAATTACGAAACTGCAACTTTATTGTAAATTTTCAAATAATTTTTTCTTCAGTTCATTATATAAATAAGAATGATATGATAATGATAAAAAAATGATAAAAAATAGTGGACGTCCAAAATGCATTTTACCCCCCTCCCCCCTGTTCCATTTTGTCCGCTTTTACGGAACCCCCCTCCCCCCCATAAAGCGGACGTACTTTATGGACGGTCCCTTCTGAGAGCTAGCGGGCTGGGGTGAATAACCCACTAGTAGTTTGTCGTATCCCACACCCTAACCAACATGCCAGGCTATTTTCCCTCAGGAAACGATACGCCTTTGAAGAGAGAACGTCTGTCGCATCCCGCACCCTAGCACGTATGAAGGACGGCATATCCCTAGACAAAGAAAATAGAATTAGAACAAGATTATTTTCCTCCAGAAAATAACCTACTTTAGGGGAACGACCGTCCGTCGTATCCCACACACACACACGGTCACAAATCCGAGGAGGAAAGCATAAGCCCACGTACTTCGTACGAGGCAAAAGCAAATCGAGAATATTTATTGACAGACAAACTACAGTAAATTCAGAATGGCTGAAGAGGAAAACGTCGAAGTGTTTTTCGAAATTAAAAATGTTAAAGACCGGGCAACTTAATCTTAACTGTGCGCAAATCAAGAGGTGATGATGTTTGTTTTTTCAACCCATCGCCCGCCAGCATCCGGAAATTATTCAAAAAGTTGAATTCAAAACAATCAAGGTGAATATTGATAATGTTCTACGGCATTATTGGAATGGGAAAGCCTTTGCGTTCAAAGGAGTGGAACTGAACTCTATGAAAAAGGAAAAAACTGTTCTCTGTAAGCGGTTGATTAACAATATAAAGAATTTGGAGTTCTAAAACGTAAGGAAACAGTTGAAGCGTCACACAAAAGGAAGTTTGAAGAGAAAAGTTCTAAAACAAGCGAAAAATGGAACAAGGAAAAATCTGAGTTTCAGGCTGAGTGAGCTAGGCGCATTGTCGAGTTTAATAATTTCAGTTCACGAAACGAAAATAAATAACGTTTGAAAAAAATTGAAATACGTAACAAAATAATTTCTTTGAGTCATTTTTTGCCGTAATCATTATTTTTGTTTGATTTGAAACTAGACAGTGTTCCCTCCATGGCCTTCATTGTTTTGTATATTTAGTGGATGATAGCGGCAATGTTAGCCTTCATGGCATCGATAGCAAATAAAAGTGTAATAAAAAATTATTTATGGAAACCTAGTAGCAGTGTTTCGGGGAAACGTATGAAGATTATGTAAAAATAAGGATTCTAAAAAGATTTTTATTTTGTAAAAGAGAGTGTTCATTACAGTAAACTGAAAGGATTGAATATTTGATTCAGAAAAACCAGTAATTGCAGGTCAATATCAGGATTTGGTATGGCCACCTTGTATGCTGGTTACATCTTTTAATCGCTTTATCATTCACAAAAAACATTTCTGAATAAAGGTAACAAATATCTTCTTCCAACTTTCTCTGATAAGCTCGAGAAGTTCAGTTTGATTTGAAATACAATATAGCGCAACTTTTCGTTTAGAATCTGTTGAAGTCTTCTCCAAACATTTTCTATAGGATTAAGGTCAGCTCTTTTGGGCGGAAAATTAAAGATAGTATGGCCAGCTCTTCGTAAGTAGTCGATACCTTCGAGTTGTATTTTAACATTATCCATTAGAACACATTTGCTCCCAAGCAATTTTTCGACCTTCTCCTTCATCAGTTGTTTGAAGAGGTTTCCATTCAGTGTAGTGCAAACTGAATAAACCATATTCTGACCTTCATACGAAATTATTCCTACCAAGTTCACTTTGTTTTTTGAACCTTAAATTTCTGGTGTAACCAAATTCCTTGGCTCGTACCTCTCATTTCGCCTTCGCTTCACCGTTATCTTACCGTTTGCATACGTTTGAATGGTTTTTAGACCCGTACGAAGTACGAAGGTCTGATGCGTTTACTACCACGTTTGTTACATTGCGAATTTGAGCCCAGGAGTAAGGGGGAAACTTTTTTTGTTGCCTCCGGATGACAAATCAGCGAAAAAAATGTCCGTCTGTCGGTCTGTCCGTCTGTCTGTCCGTCAACACGATAACTTGAGTAAATCTTGACTGATTTTCAAAGAAAGATAGTCAAAAAACTGAGATCACGTTTGAAGATGAGCAAAATCGGTCGAATAGTTTCGGAGATATGGTCGAAAAGGTGTCCAAAAGGTCGGTGAAACGTTTTCACGCATATCTCAGCAAGTACAGCACGTAAATTGTTCAAATTAGCGTCAAATGAAAGAATTAGATGTCGCAAAAGTGTGGAAATCGGTTGAGTGGTTTGGGCACTGGAACCCACGGATTGAAGAAAATTTTATTTCTCAGCCATATACAATACGAGATGGATTTTCGTCAACCTATGGTTTATTATGATTATGAAACATAGAGACTTACTCCCTCAGCTTCCTCAGCTTCCTTCCCTTCAGCTTCGATACGCAAACAAATTAAAACGAAGTTACGTTGTGTTTTTAAAAAATTGCGTCACAAATGCTGATCACAACAAAAACTTTTTTAAAGGTGTGTGACGCAGTCCGTAAGTCCGCTTCCAAAATTAATGATATCGCTTGAGGTGACGCTATCGCAGAAAATACGCAGAAGTTCGTTTGAATGGAACCTTGTGTTCAAAGTTTTGATTTCCTG
>CM055404.1:81801463-81835510 GCA_029228625.1 Pseudolycoriella hygida
GCAGGCACGACGTGGCAGCAAGTGGCAATGGACCGAAAAAAGTGGCGATCTATGGGGGAGGCCTACATCCAGCAGTGGATATAAAAGGCTAAGGAAGAAGAAGAAGAAGAAAATTCCATCGACACTAAATTCTGGCGCTACAAGTCACGCAGTAAGGTCGCTAATGGTAGACAAACATGGTATATTAATGTTGATGAGAACTCTCATGCTCAACTAAAAGCACTCGAATTCCGTCCTTTTATCGGTCTGGAAAGAATAAAATTCTCGACTCTATACGATAATAAAAAGTTACCCAATGTCAATATCTAGTTACTACTTACCTATAATGAATTATCTCGTAAATAAATCGCGGCAATTGAACATTGAATTTTTATTCAAACGAAACTGGAAGAAGCCACCTACTATTAAGATAAGACATAGATCTCACAGTTTTTTGAATGTTTATAAGTACAATTTAACCAACGAAGAGTATGAAGCAACAAAATAAAAAAGTGGAATTCTATCAAATCAATTCCATAATTCTAAAGTACCCACAGCTGACTGAAATAGAATTTTGAATAACAAATCATCATTTATAGCTCTAATACAAGAAACTTCCTTCAGATCTGGAAAAATTCAGGGACTCAATAGGAGGAAAGGCAATGTCATTCATGCACCATGCAAAGGCATACCTAGAGCATGCATTTATATCTCAAAGGACTGGGAAGTCAAACCGCTGTACCAATTATGTACAAAAGACTTATGTGTCGCTAGACTGAAAGCCAAAAAAAGTGGTAAGGAATTAGAAATTGTGGTTAGCTCAGCATATTTTCAATATCACCCAAAAACCAACCCACCCACTGATGAATTCGTCGAATTGATAAACTATTGCAAAACTAGCGCAATTCCTCTCATAAGCAGTATAGATGCTAACGCTCATCACCATGCATGGGGTAGTACAAACATTAATGATAGGGGTAAACATATCTTAGAATACATCCTTTCATCAGATTTAATGATTAATAACGTAGGTTGCAAACCAACCTTTGTAACAAGAACCAGATCTGAAGTCTTAGACATCACACTATCGATATCCAACCTATTTTCGTTTGTATCGGATTGCAAAGTAACGGATTTAATATTGACTTCGGATCATAAATGCATTCGCTTTGACCTTGACCTAGATACAAAACCACCTATTTTGTTCAGAAACCCAGCAGCCACGAACTGGGACACCTATTTGCAGAATATGCAAACTAAAATTGATCAAAATAATACGAACTATAACCTCTCTAAGATAGAAAACCCAGAACGGGAAGTTGAATGTATTCACAAAAACATAACCAAAGACCCGTACGTATCAGAATAGATGTGACAAACAGAATAGATGTGGCAAAGTGACTCGAACGTACCTAAATACACAAATAAGCAAACAATTCAACGTTTTCTGTTCATTTATAACTGTAAGAATTTCAAAGATCCATAGAAATTACCCAAGGTAATGTCAAAGGCCCTACCGAAGTACGTCTCAGACCATTCAAATCTAGAAAAGCTTATATCCAAGGACTAAGTCGTTTTTCCCTAAAACCCAGAAACACGTGTTATCTAAAATTTTATTGTCTACAACTTTGTCCTTGGAAGCAACTTTCTACCTCTCATAGTTCTGAGCTCTGGGTCATCTGCCCAATTATGGAAGTGGCCATATACCAGGATTGTGTCACATTTCCCCAAAACCCTGAAACACGTGTTCGCTTAAATTTAATTCTCTACAACTTTGCCTTTGAAAGTAAATCTCTGTATTGCGTATTTAAGCTGATCGGTTGAGCCGTTTGGAAAAAAAAGTGGAGACGGACGGACGGACGGACATTTTTTTTATTGCTGATTTGTCATCTCTAGACGATAATAGATGCTAAAATGTATAAAATTCTTTCGAAAGACCCAGTACAATTAGTTGGCTCTCTTCAACTGCCATCAGGTAAATATACAGACACAATAGATGAGACATATAGACACCTAGTTGCTACTCACTTTCCGGGCAGTGTAGTTCTTGATATAAATGATGTTCCACCATTCATACCAACTGGTACAGCTATAATCAATATTGAACTGATTAATGAAATTGTAACTGAAATTGTAACTAATGAAAGAATCCATTGGGCAGCAAATACATTTGCTCCTTACAAATCACCAGGCGAAGATGGAATCTTTCCTGCTCTGATACAAAAATCTATACATTGCCTGTCTATCATTAAAATACGTCCCCAAAAGATGGAGAGGAACCAGAGTGGCGTTCACACCTAAACCAGGAAACAATGATTACTCGAAGGCGGGTAACTTCAGACCCATCAGCCTAACCTCATTTTTCCTGAAGACCTTAGAAAAACTCATTGACCACTACATAAGGGATCAACCGCTCTGCATTAGAAAACTACATGTGAAACAGCATGCATACCAAACGGGTAAATCCTGCCAAAATGCGCTTCACAACGTTCTAACCAGCATTGAAGCGGCTCTCTCAGCAAATGAATTTGCATTAGGTTGCTTTATCGACATTACGGGTGCGTTCAACTACATTGCATATGAAGCAATTATCAACGCTTGTCATAAATTTGGCATTGATCCTGGAATCGTGGACTGGATCTTCTATATGTTAAAAAGTAGAGTTGTCTACGTTCAATATGGCGAAACAAAATTGACACTATTATGGTGTATGGTAATAGACGGTCTTATCGAATCACTTAACAGCCTAGGATAACAGACTGAAGGTTTTTCAGATGACTTGACTATAATCTTAAGAGGAAAATTTACATCCACACTATGTGATGTCCTACAAGAGGTTCTACACAAGATCTCAGGATGGTGTTCCAAAAATGAACTTAATATAAACCCGGTTAAAACTAAAATGATTCTATTTCGGAAGAATGTCAAGAAATTTGATCGATTAAGAATCCCAACCATTAATGGTATTTCTATCACTCTGGCAGATGAGGTAAATTACCTGGGAGTCATTCTAGACTTTCTACTGAGTTAGATTCCCAACATAGAATATCGAATCCACAAAGCAACAATAGCACTGTGGCAATGCAGGAAAGCATACGGAAAATCGTGGGGTTTATCTCCTAAAGTTCTTCACTGGATTTACACATCAGTAGTTAGACCTATTTTACTATGTGGATCTTTCCTTTGGCACCACAAATGTACTCAAAAAAACATTATAGACATATTGAATAAATCCAACATCTAGCATGCAAGGCGATTACGGGTGCATGGCAGTCGACCCCTTCCGCAGCCTTAGAAGTGCTCCTTGATCTCACACCATTACACATCTTGGTAAAGACTGAAGCATTATCAGTCTTAAGCAGACTTTCTAGAAATGCAGCCATTAATAATAATGGCCACTCAGCAATCTGGCACAGCTCAGAGAATTTCGTTCCAATAATTCATATCAAATGCGATCATATAAATCCTATATTCAAATTTGAAAGGAAATTTGAAACATTTATCCCAGACAGATCACTTTGGAATGACAAGATTCTCCCATACGCTAACTGCAAAAGTTTTTACACAGATGGTTCTGTAATCAATGAATCCGCTGGAGCTGGTGTTTATCACGAATCTTTAATAGATATGCATATCCCACTTGGAACAAACAAGAAGGTTGTAGACAGTCTAAGAACAACCTTCAGTTAAGGAAAAACCATTCCAAATTCTTATTAAACTTGAGTAGAATCAGATTGAAAGTTTATACAGGAGTAATGACTGGACATTTTGATTTTAACAAGCACCTCACGACAATCGGTAAACGACAAAACTCAGAGTGTGATCTATGTGGAGCGCTCATGGACTCAGCCGACCATTATCTATGCCAATGCCCAGCATATATTTCGTCTAGACATAAATGTCTGTAACTTTATACTGAAGCCCGGTTATATTAGAATGTTACACCCTAAGGATATCCTAAACTACATCCGTAGTATCTACAGGGATATTCCAAGGAAAATATGGAGTGTAGCAGCTTGTAGTAGCTAAAAAAAATGTGGGTTGCACAATGGGCCCACAAGCGGCCTACGGGCAAGTCAGGCTCAAGAAATTGACGCCCTATTTAATAATAATAATAATAATAGTGAAAAAAAGACTATTCGCTCCCCGCCCCGGGGCAAATAGTCACTTCGTAATTAAAAATCCCCAGCAAATGAGCAGAAATTTAAGAAAATTTAAGCGATTATGTTTTAACGATTACTCATTCGCGTCGAGAATAACCAAAAAATATCAAAAAACCTGTTGGAAGTTGAAAAGTGCTAGAGAAATCCACAATAATCCCATAGATCTGAAAAGCCCCATTAGATGATCTCACTAATATTTGATTCTCTAAAACTTCGCCTTTGGAAGCAACATTCTTCTAGAGAAATGTGTCATCGCTCCGAATTGTAGAAGTGGGGCCATATTGCCCAAAAACCCTAAAACACGTGTTCGCTAAAATTTGATTCTCTTCAACTTCGCCTTATTGCCACAAAACGGAAACAGACGTCATATTTAGGGGGGGTGGGGGTCACTGAAATTGGACGATGGTGGGGGGGAGGGAGTATACTAATCCGGAAAAACAGCTGACGTAATTTATGGATGGCACCTTACCTGATAAGTGAAAACACACATTGAGCTCAACTTATTTAATGAAAATTTTTCTCACATAATTTTCGTAATGTAAATGTATTTAATGTAAATTATATTTAGCAAGCGTGCTGTGTTTTCAGTGCAACCATGCAACGCTTAAGCTGTTCGAAAGTATTCAAACGCGACTGAATCCCCAAATCGAAAACAATTTTCAGAATGTCTGACGCATATTCTTGCAAGCAAATCACAATTTCAGTTAGAGTTTCCAACGCCGAAGTTACAACAGCGGGATCATTTACTTTCAAGCATTGAACATACGCAATCACAGCTTTCGAGTTGTTCGCCGGTATTCCAGGATTGAATTTCAAATGTCGAACAAGCAATGTGTGAGCTGTATTTCGAATGATAGCATTCGGTGAATCAAGTAACTCTAAAATACGCTCAAATAATGATTCCAATAGTTCTTGACGTTTTGATGTTACCATTTCAATACTTTGCAATGCACTGACAATCTCATCTCCGTTTCCATGTAAAATGGTATTTATGAGTTGAGGCCAATTTTGAGGCGTTTGATTTTGCTTCTCATTCGGTACCAAGATTACAGCAGCCGCCCCAGTGCTGTCCAGTTCGGGTTGTGATGTTGATGGAATATAATCCATGTCTTGTGTTGCTGGTTTCACGTCGTTTTTGACATCGTCAGACAAATCCTCGGATCGATGTACGTAAGAAATGTTGTGGGTGTGTCGATGCTTTAGCAACGAAACTCCTTGAACGATTTGCTGCAACGGCATAATGTCCCTATTTTTGGATGATAAGTATTCGATAAGTTCGGCGTGTGGTTCAATAAAATTAAGGGCTTTATTGGCATTTTTGTTTGTATAGGCTTTGAGCAGTCTCATGAACCGATATAACATAGACTTGAATGTGTCTGAATGGTGTTGCAACAATGTAAAAAAACATTCCAGAGCCTGATGTAATGCGTCTGTGTATGGTTCCTCAAACACTTGAGGCTGCAAAAGTTCCAAGATTCCCAGCACTTGGTGGAAGAGAGGCGCATGATGATTAACACGTAAAACGGTAAGGTCCATGTGAGCTCGTCCTTGAAGTAATGACGATAGTACACATAATTGACGAAGAAGAAGAGATGGATGTGAGGCCGCTAATTTACGAATCATTAATTCCATATCGGACGACATCGCTTGAAAATCTTTTAATGTTGATAAACTCGAAATGGTCGTAAGTACATAGTTTGTTGTTGTGTCCGCTTGACAACCAGAAAGACTTTTTGCTTCTGATTTATACACTTCAATCAAATCCTCAACAATAAACTTCATCGGAGGGAAGTTTAAATAAAGCTGTTGTAAGAATTTTCGTTGAACAACAACATCGATATTACTTTGGCGTACGTATGCAACAAGGTCATTCAAATTAAGTTCATTTCGATGCACGCATTTGAGTAAAATTTCCACGCGATAAGTTAACTTTTCTGGGTCCAAAACACTTTCATTTAAAATATAATCGGTGAACACACGAATTTGATTTGAATTCAAGTTAATAATATTTTCCACTTGTTCGTGTTTAGGAGTTGCTTTGTCTCGTCCTTGCCATAATTTTGGATTACGAATAAATGCTCCAATAAAGTGAAGAACAGATGCAGGGTCATAGTTGGGATTAAACTTTTCAAGGATGTTATTTAGGGTGTTATGCAACGTGGTCCAACTGGCCTGGTGGCTTAAAAGCGAGAGCATGTAGAAACGAAATTGTCGCTGTGACCGGCTAAACAGAAGATCCATTTGTTTGGCGGTGTTTGCCACAACTAGTTCCGAATCAATATCAGCTAACCAATCTACCAATAAACCAATTTTATCATTTTGGATATTATCTTTTTTAAAAGTTTCTGAAGTCTTCAGTGCCGTTGTGATCGCATTGACCAAATAGCTGGAATCAGTCTTCTTGAATAAATTGTTCAAGACTTTCTTGCCTCTTTTTTCCAATTCCATCATATTGGCGGTATCAAGTACTTCAATCAAATCTTCTTTATCCAGTTGATGTGGATGTTCGTTCGATTTCATGAGAACCTTTCTTTTGTTTAGTAGAATTTGCAGAATTATCGGATTAGTTCTACCGTCAATCAAGTGCGTCAGAAGCTGATCAATGAAGTGAGTCAGAAAACCAATGGCTTCTTGCTTACCTGATGGCACTGCCAACAATGTTCGAAATAAGCTGCAAATTGTCGATCTCTGTAAGTTCTCTTTCACTCTGAAATGTTTTGCATTTCCCACTAACTCCGTGCAAAGGCGCATGAAACATTGGACAACAGTTGATTGAGCGTATTGTTGCATGTTTGATTGCGTTCCATACACTGCATGTAATTTTGAAGACATTTTTTTATTCGGTACATCGGCAGCGATTAATTGTTGTATAAGTCGACGAACTCTCTTCTTGTCATTTTTCGTCATAATCTGATTGGTAACGACAACATCGACGATTTCTTCAATATCTTCAGGTTCAGATACAGATGACGTTGTTGCGGCAATCATATCAACACTTATGGAATCAATTACAGTTACTTCGTGTTTTGGAGGATCGGCAATTACTTGACCGTGGAGTTCAAGAGCTTGTACAGCAATGTGACCATTTTTAGCTCCTCTAGCTTGCTGAATTTCAATTAACTGCGATAAATATGTCTTGTTCATAATGGTAGATTTAACCGTTTCAAATTGCTCAATCACAGCCCGATCGAGTAATGCCAACAGTTTCGACATGGAGTTCACCGGTGTTCCAAAATTTTGAACAAATAATATTATTTGGTCGGGTGTTAGGTCCAACAATGCTGCATCAACAAGACGTTCAACTCTGCTGCGTATCATTTTTAGTTTCAACCAATCTGGCAATATTTGCACCTGCTCTGACGTATCTAAAGTGAATGCCTGAGGTGGAGGAACATCGGTTGGGAACCAATAGTCCAAAATTGCTTGTGGATTCGGAATCATAGTTGAATATGTTAGAAGTATTACAAAAGCTTGGATAATGTTCAAATGAATTGGTACAGTAGTCCCATCAGCGAAATTTACCTGAAACGATTCTTTAATTAGTCTAGTTAAAGAAAGCAGTAATAAGCATATGCAAGGGACCTGTACGCATCAGAATATATGTTACACAAAGCCTCAAAATAACCATAAATAAATGTTGCCTTGCCTATTGAGTATTATCACAACAAAAACCTCTTAAAAGGTAGAGTGTGACGCAGTCCGAAAGTCCGCTTCCAAAATTAATGATGTCACTTGAGGTGACGCTATCGCTGATAATACGCAGAAGTTTGTTTGAATGGAACCTTGTGTTCAAAGTTTTGATTTGCTGAAAAAATTGCAGCACTTTCTTTAAAACAAAATTACGTGTTAAACAAATTGTGTCACAAATGCCGGATCCACTAGCGGAATAATTTTTCAATACTTTCAGTTTTTACACGCAAAAATTTAAATTTACCTTAAACAATCTACACAATAAGAAGCAAAAGTCAAATTTTTGCAGCGCAAAAACTGAAAGTACAGAAAAATTGTTCCGCTGGTGGGTCCGGCATTTGTGACGCAATTTTTTTAACACAACGTAATTTTGTTTTGAAAATAGCGCTGTAATTTTTTCAGGAAGCAGACTCATGGACTTCGTCACACTCTACCTTGTAAGAGGTTTCTGTTGTGATATCAGTCGTTTTGGAAGTTTTCAGTTGTTGAAAAAATTTCTATTTTTTGAAAAAAATTTGCTCAAAAAAAAAAATTTCTCCGAAAAATATTTTTCTACAAAAAAAATTTTTCTTCAAAAAAATTTTTCTCCGAAAAAAATTTTTCTCCAAAAAAAAATTTTCTACAAAAAAAATTTTCTCCGAAAAAAATTTTCTTTCCGAAAAAAATTGTTCTCCAATACCTTCGGCTACCTTCGGAATACTTTGTGTCACCTTCGGCTACCTTGGGAATACTTTGTGTCACCTTCGGCTACCTTCGGCTACCTTCGGAACACTTTGTGTCACCTTCAGCTGCCTTTGAAACACTTCGTGTCACCTTCGGCTGCCTTTGAAACACTTCGTGTTACCTTCGGCTGTCTTCGGAACACTTCGTGTCACCTTCGACTGCATTCGGAACACTTCGTGTCACCTTCGGTTACCTTCGGAACACTTCGTGTCACCAATTCTTCTCAGTGATTTATATAACCTTCCCGAAGAAACTAACTATTAAGGCATTCTTATTCAGAATTTAGCAAAAAATCCATTTTCTTAAGATACAAAAAAATTCTCCTGACCAAACTCTATAACTTTATAGAAGAAACCATCTCTCTAAGCAGTGTCATTCCGGAGCTAAAATTCGAAAACCGAAAAAGCATGAACGAAAATCCAAGATGGCGCTACTATGACAGCTGGCAGCCATTTTCTTATGATCCCAAAAAATTTCCGGTGCTAAAATTCGAAAACCCAAAGAAGCATAATTTATACCTATCAAAAATCCAAGAGAGCGCCCCTTTGGCAGATTTCTGAAAATCCCAAAAAATTCTGCTGACCAAACTCTATAATTTTCCCCAAGAAACCAACTCTCTAGCTATTGTCACTCCGGAGCTAAAATTCGAAAACTCCGAGCATTACCTAAAAAACCCTCAGAATTGACCACTTTTTCACATGCCACGGCTTTTCCAGAATTTTCCCGGAAAAGCGGCATATAAAATTTTTCATTTGGGGCTGAGACTGACATTCCCTGAAAATTTTAAGGAAATCGCTCGGGGGTTCTCGAGAAAAAAAAGTAGATAGATACATAGATCGTTGACACACAACACAGGAATAAAATTTTGATTATTTTCAAAAATAATTTTACCATTTTTATATCGAAATTAGTCATCTTTGATATCTCGGCTCGTTTTCAACCGATTTTGATGAGTGTGGGCTTACTGGAAAGCTGCGGCGACGTAATTTTTTTTTTAATATTTTAGAGGGGGAGGGGAACGAGGGGAAAAAACTCAAAAGTTCGCCTATACATCGTGTCTTGTCCCAAAGGTTTTTGTATGGAGTTTTTTGGGTTTGTGTACGTTTTTTTTGGGGCGTGACGACTACGTCACGCTCTCCGCTACCGCGCTGATCATGATGAAATTACCTTGACAGTAAATTGTATTGGAAATTGCCGAAAGGGCAATATTGAAAACCCCGTCCGAAGCAACTGTAAATAAGGATCGGAGTGGGTCGACCCACAATTTTAGCGGGTCGACCCACACCCCCACACCTGACCCAAAGTTTTAGAACACATAGAAAAACGATTTCTGTGAATTCTGCACTCCGATCCTTAACTGTAAAAAAGGTTGTATTAGTGATGTGTTGTTGTGGTTTTGGTGTCGTATATTTGATGTGTTTATGATGTATGAATTGCAGGGTTGTATATGCGTCGCTAATCAAAGCTAAAAGCTAAAACCGGAATTTCGCTATTCGCTAATCGCTGAAATATTAAAGCTTATCACAATATTTTTGTATCAATAAGGCGTTTCTGTTGAGAGAGTCTGTTTTATTATTATTTTCGCCGAAAGCCGCTGATTTCATCATCATGATCAACTAATTACTTTAATGAAATTAAATTTTATCAATTTTCGATATTGCAATTGAGTTTTATCAATTTTTTTCGATGCTTCACAAAATAAAACTTATTGCATACAACGACATTTGTACGTAAAATAGCGGTCGTTGTATGCAATAAGTTTTATTTTGTGAAGCATCGAAAAAAATTGATAAAACTCAATTGCATTCACGTAATTAGTTAATTAAGGAATAAAATTTGATTTTGTGTTGCTCACAAATGATATTTATGTTAATATTTGAGAATTATTATGAAAATGATTGTAAAGAAACTCTGGCAAACAAATATGTTCAAAAATTGCCGCCTGAAACAGAATACAATGAAAAACACAGAAACTTCCAGAGAAAATAATTAATTGAACGACTCTCTCAATTGAAAGTCTCCCTATCTTCTGTGGAATCCATCTAATCAGTGCTATCGTGCTATCACACACAAACAAAATGTGTTGAATCAATGTGACTTCGTAAACGTGACAGCGTTGATTTTTCTTAAGGTGAATAAGACGGATTAGCAAGTTATTCAGTTGGTAAATATTGTTAAGAGTCAATCTACGAATTCTTCGAACAAAAAAAATACAACACCTCACCGCTTTTTGTGATTATTGGCCCATTGGTTCCTTGGACCAATCCGAGAAATCTGTAGAATAACATTTTTCCGTTAGCGATCATGTATGAGCTGTACAGGTGTAAGAAAAATGGTCTACCAAGGGGTGGCGAAAAACAATTTTGTTTAATATTTTCGCAAAGATGAATCGCTTTGATCTGAAACTTATATATTACGTAGACCTCATTGATACCAAAAGTGTGGATGCCTATTTGCTTTGAAGGGTCACTTGAGCCCTATCTGATTTTTAAGCCATTTGGAATGTCAATCCTTTGTGACTTACGCACTTTCAAAGAGCTCGAAAAAGTGCACCAAAGTACACCATTGAACCCGAACAAATGTAAGCACAAGTCACACACTGATCATTTTGAAATTCGTAAAAAAGTTGTAGTGTGACCCCAATGTTTAGCGACGGAGCTTGGGACTCCGACCTACTTTTTTTCGGGTTCAATAGCAAGCTTTGGTGAATTTTATGTTGCTCCTTCAAGAAATTTAAGTTACAATGTTGTCATATTTGTAATAATAATAATAATCCGCCGTTGCAACCCGTCCGGATCAGAGGCTAGATCATTTTTATTTACTAGTTCCGCAATTTTTTGTGGACTTTTTTGCTCACATGGATTCTTCTTAGAGATCCTTTCGTTACCGACGTTTTTACTGAGTCAGTGGTAAATTGCACACAAACCTAGTGCCATCTTTGATGTACTAGATACGGAAACTAGTAGGGTTTAGAATGCCGGTTCGCCCCATCAATGTGTTTTACCGGCAGGCATTTTTTGGACCACATGATTAACGTGAATGCCGAACCACGCCTAACGGTAGCGAGCATTGTACCATTAAGATTTCTTCTGGTGCTAATTATTATTTAGGATAAAAATGTGCAATTTTTTTTTTTTTTTTTGCAACTTTCATCTTAAGGTTTTTTGATTGCGAAAGCAACAATGAACTAAAATGAAATTGAGCGATATTTTTTCAACTACAACGTGCCTAATAAATAATCTTTAAAATATGTGCGACGTTGAATAGTATCTTGGCCGAAAATACCGCCATCAGGATTCAAAAGATTCATACCTTAACTAGGTAACATTGACGGCCACTTATCGCATAGATATCTAACTACCTCATGTAGAGCTATCACACAGAGCTCCAGCACGGACTGTCAGACGAGCAATTCGGATTTCGAAAAGGGAAAATTCATAGAGATTACCGACAAGGCGCGGAAGCAAAAAATACAGGGTAACAGCTTCTGTGCTATAACGACGATAGACGTTAGAAATGCCTTTATTAGCGCAAGCTGGATGGAGATAGCCAAGGCGCTGCATACTATGAGAGTCCCCGATTACCTTTGTAGGACATCACAGCTGGAGTACCACAGGGATCCATATTAGGACCAACGCTGTGCAAGAAACTGCCAAAATGTGCTAAGACGATTGCTTTTGCCGACGACTTGATCCTCACGGTATCCGGAACGTCGAAGATGGAGGTAGAGGTGGTTATGATAGAGACGCTAGAAACTGTCGAAAACTGGATGACAACGGCAAAACTGAAGCTGGCCCACCAGAAAACTGAGATAATGCGAGTGAGTAACTGCAAAAAAAACTGAGCGGATCGTATTGAACATCGACGGGGAACAAATTACACGCACTCGCCAATTAAAATACCTTAGAGTTATGCTGGACGACCGCAGAAATTTTAATAGTCAGGAGGACTACACGTGCGAGAAGGCAATGAAAGTCACCGCAGCATTGACCAGAATAATGCTAAACGGCTTTGAACTGCGCAGCAGCAAAAGGAGGCTCCTAGTAAGCGTCACCCTATCGATATTGCGCTACGGGTCACCACAGATACGAAGAGGAATCGAAGGAGACTTAATAGAGACCAAAGGCTGGCAAGCATAAGAGTAGCAAGCGCATACCGAACGATACCCTTAGAAGCGATATGTGTTATAGCCGGGACGATGCCCATATGCATAACGCTGACGGAAGACAGTGAATGTCATAGAAAGAAGAGAGGGGAGGGTCAAACTACCAAAACAGTTGACGCAATTAAGAGCCGAATCACTGAGACAATGGCAGCAACAGTGGGACTCCTCGGACAAGGGAAGGTGGACCCATAGACTCATACCAAACATAACGACATGGGTACAGAGGAAACATGGAGAGGTTAACTTCCAACTGACACAGTTTCTGTCTGGCCACGGATGCTTCAGGAAGTACCCGCACAGGTTTGGATTCACGGAGTCACCTTTCTGCACGACATGCGAGAGGGAGGAAGAGACTGCGGAGCACGTTTTATTTGTCTGCCCCCGCTTCGAACAAGAACGAGGTGATGACTGTGAGTAGGTCAGATGTAAGTGCCGAAAACATAATATCGGGGACGTGCCGCGATGAGGAGGTGTGGAAAGTGGCGGACAATGTAGTTGTGAAAATAATGACGAAGCTGCAAATTGCATGGAGAGACGATCAAAGAAGACTGCCAGTTGATCTGAAAGAGTAGGTGCGAAAGCACAGTTCCTCCCCGAAGTAATAAGTAATTATGTAAAATCCTGTTTCAAACCACAACTTTAAGATCCTTCTGTGCATTTCATTCCTCGTCGATTAAAAAAATAAACATCCAAATCGGTTAAGAACTACTGGTAAAGGTTGCAGTATTTTAACGAAACAGAGACTTTTTGGTGTTTTAAACTTTAACAATTTTCATATTAAAATATCGTAAAATATTTTTTCTGACCTGGACGATCTACTCAAAAAAAAAATTTCTGACCTGGATGATCTACTCAAATTTGAAGAATTATATTATTTGATTAAAATCATTTGAAATTTAAATTGTCTGTATAAATTCATCTGAACATTTGTGAAATTGTCTTGAACGCGAACAAAATTCACTTCAGGTTATGTTCTTCACTGGACGTATAGAAGTAAAATTAGGACGACATTGGTTTATTCCGCGTGCAAGCGTGCGTGCATGTAGATGAAATTGGACTGAAAATTGCTGAAAGGGCAATATTGAAAAACGCGTACGCTAAAAACCTCTGCAAACCCTTAAAACAAGCCCAGATTTTTTCCCATACTTCCATGAACGAAGAAGTTCGTCTTTTTTTTCTCTACAACACTGCACAAAAAACCTAATCATTAAAATAATATTCACGAAAAAACACCAAATATCGTGTGGGTTCGCGTAGCGTGAGTTTGGCCAACATTAAGGACACCACCCCGAACCACTCAACAGATTTCCATTAATTTAAATTTCTTGAATTTCTGATGTCCACATCTTTCATTCAAAACCTTGAGGAACGATTTCGTTCTAATTTCGCTGAGAAATAAGTGAAAAAGTTCCACTAACCTTCAAAAAACCACGTTTTTGACCACTTTTTCGACCGTAACTTCGAACGTTTTCGACCGATTTTACCCAATCTAATCATTACACACATTTTCATGTATTTAACGTTTTCGTGAACATTTCAATCAATTTCAGACATAGTGAGCATTTTATTACAGTCATTTTTGAGTGATTTTCTGGAGTTAGACCCTGACTTTCAATCAAGAGAATTAGCGAGGCTTAGCGGCCGTTACTAGCGCGCTAATTTTTCTTAAATTAGCGAATCACGCTATCGGCGCTAATATTTTTTGAACTAGCGTTAGCGTCATAGTGATCAAAAATTAAGTAAAATCGAAATACTTCAATTTGACTATCGAAAAAAATCCATGAAATAAGATATTCTCACCAAAAAGTATAAATAGCTATGAATTTACCGTAAGTAAATCTGGATACTCTGGCCATGTCAAAGGTGACTTGTGTTCGCGCAATTTGATTAAATAATTGTTGAACATAACAAATAAACAGTTTAGTGTCTGAAGCCGTTCTTCGTCAGCACATTCATCCGAAACGGGAATGATGCAGGAAAATATGGTGCTTCTTTCGACTATCAACTGTGACATATCCATTACATGTTCCAGCATATCAGGTACACTATCATTTAACGTATTCGCCGCTATAAATTGAATATATATCATCACCAACTCGGGATTATTTTCGATCTGACATGCGGCTCGTAATTGAATAATTACGATTAGTCGAACGGACGGAAAAAATGGCATCATTGGTAAGTAGCGTAGCAACCAATCAGATTCAACATACTCATTATGATCGACACCATCCACGTCCTTTTGAAATACTTTTAAAAGCAAACGCAATCCTTTAATGGCCATTTGTCGGCTTTGTTTGCTTGTGGATGACAAACGTCGTAAAAAATATTCGAGAACTTCGCACGACGTCTGGTGATCACCAGTTTCGTCACTAAGTAGTTTTTGTAGATAGGTCAACAATTCGACATCTCGGCTATTCTCTGAGCTGATGTTGCTGGAATTGGATAGCAAAAATTCGCATAAGCATTGTACCGGCAAATCATTAAAGTCTCCTTCACTGTTTTGCACCAAGTCAGCCAACCATGGCATGGACTGTGATGATCCTTGTCTTTGAATTATATCCAATAAAAGATCCGGTTTTCGACTACGACACAACAAGTGACCGAGTTTCAATGAAGCATTTTGTTGTTGAAGTTGTTCCAAAATGTGATTCGGTGGACGTCTGGCAACACCGAACGGATCCATTAACATCAACTGCGACAATAAAAGACTCGTTTGATCGGTTATGATCAGTTTGGATGTGGCCGCTGCTAAATGAGTTTCAAATTCCAAGATATTAGTACGTTCCAGTGCATTCATCTGCAGCTCCTCTTCGGGAACTTTAGAATCCGTAAACTGGTTTGTTATGCACATTTCCATTAAGCTTCTCAGCATCGGATACTGTTCCCAGCAAAAAGCTCCGAAGGTGCCAGGATTGTGAGCAGATAACATCAGTAGCATATTCCAAGCCTTCCAGTATAATAAGCTGATAGCCAATTTTGGTGGTTCATAACCTAAAGGCAGAGCAATGTTGCCAGGGTGATGGTACTCTGCCATAATAAAGAGGTATTCAATGATTTTTAAGTTGCTAGCTTGAAGAGGTGGAAAATCCGTGTTCCTTAAGCCAGCAGCACGTCGTATCACTTGCTCAGTCATCTCCACTGTATCAGGAACTTTGAATGGAATCTCTTTAGTTATTCCTATGCGAATTATGTACATGATAGAGTCCTCGTGCAATGGAATTTCGGACACAAGACGAATCAGCAATGCACGTTCTTGCTCCGGCGGCCACTGGTCCACTGAAAAGAAGCACTAACGTTAATATTTTCAAATCAGAATTGATTTATCTGATTCACAGCAATGGAAAAAGTACAGTAAGGAAGAATCTGGTTCCGTCGGAAATTTTTACGAAAAAATGTGGTTCCCGACAAGTCAAGGCAATTAGGCAACTAGGAAATGAAATAAAATGGAAAATGAAAATACCGAAACTAGGAATTAAAATTAAAAGTTGATAGTGAAAATACAGAAATTTGGAAATGAAAATTAAAGCGGAAAATGAAAATATCGAAATAATAAAATGAAAGTAAAAGTCTGAAGCGATCGACACTGATGAAGAAACGAAGAAATATGTGGCAATTACGTACGTGAAAGGATTATTTGAAAAAATCGCACCTGTATGCAAAGACACAGATAAGAAGATCGTGGGGAGAGGTGGTAACAATTTGCGACGTTCAATATTTACGAGATTGAAAGACAAATCCCGAAAATGAAAAAGTCACATATGGTGTACAACGTTCCGTGCTACTGTGTTGAATGCTATGTAGGTGAGACACGAAACCGAATTGAAACACGAGAAGAAGGTCACAAATACAACATCGCTGCAATGAACAAATCACACAGCGCATTATGTAACCACGTACAGGAACGCAAAAGTGAAAACCGACAAGTTTCTGATTTGTATGGTAAATTCGTATGATAATTCAGAAACATGTCGGTTTTCACTTTTCCGTTCCTGTACTTGAATCTTGACCCACTCACGCGATGTGGAAATTGTGTCCAAGAAAGGAACGATAAAGCAAGATAAATCAAGGAAGTGAGTGCAATAAAACGAACAAAAAATAAGATGAACAAAAATACGGACACGTTATTTTTATCGACGTTTTACGAATTTACATGAAAGGACATGAAAGAAACTGACAGACTTTAAAAGTTTAATATGGAGAAACCTAGCGCCAATGTGAAAAATTGTAATGTATTGAATATGATTTTCGACGTAACCACAAAAAATATTGATGAAAAAATGTATTTCTCATTCGCTTCTCATTCGCGGGGCGAAAACCTCAGTTTTCGCATGAGAAGCGAAAAATGAAAGTTGTAGCCCGTGGGGCGAAAACTAAAATGAACCAAATGATGAAAAAGAGCGAAGCCGTCCTGTTGATGAATGAAAAGATAAACATACATACCATTGAAGCCAAAAGAAATGTTTATGAACTTTTTGAGAGGAAAACATGAAACTGTGCACTAAATTTCTTGAATTTAATTGCCGGAATAATAATAACTATATAAAAATACAAAAAATCACAGACTGAATTTTCTTTTTGAGTCATTTCAAAACGTAAGCACATCCTAAGCTTCCAATAGTATTAAAAAACAACAACAACCCAAAACACAAACTAACGAATTCACTAAAGTCACTACCAACGTGTTCGTCGTCTATAAAGCACTTCATCAAAAGAATTTTACTAAACATTTTTCCATTATTTAAAACAAAAACAAAAATCACTTACACAAACCCTGGCGTATCGAGAATTGTTTGAAGCGAACTTTGACTAATAGAAATGAACGAACTTCAAACTGAGTGAACGAATTCTCTCTTTATACATATGATGAAACCAAAATAATTGCAAATTGCTAGTATTTCAACCAATTTAGTGAATTTAATTTGGAATTGTAATTGATTTTGTGTTTCGGTGTGCAAAAACCTCATTCTTCGCATAAGGTATCATGAAAAATAGTATGGATAACACGGGCAAAAAAGTAAAAATTTCAAACTGTGCGATTGCACTTCGCACTTCGCACAGTTTGAAATCCTTACTTTTCTGCCCTTGTCATCCAAATTACTATCACAAAACTGAAAAAGTGATTTCGTCACAAAAGTTCGGTGAAAAGAATGAAATATGACTCGATCAATTCTGAAGACTCTTGTTCCGAACCTGTTCGAAGTTTTCCCGATATTACTCCTAGGATCATAATCATGTCTTACTTATATTTGAAGCATATGTAATTAGCGCTAGTTTTGATCAAGTTTAAAGTAAAAACATAACGAAATACCCGTACATATTAGAATAGATATGGCAAACAGAATAGATGTGTCAAAGCGAATAGATGTTGCAAAAAGACTCGAACGTATCTAAATATAGAAATGAGCAAACAATCTAATATGTTTTGTTGTTTTAAAACTATAAGAATTCCAAAGATACATAAAAATTATCCAAGGTTATGTCAAAGACACTTCGCACGTCTGGGACAGTTGATTTTGAATGTTCTCCACCATTAGAGATGAGCGGGTCGACCATTTTTCGAAACTCGACCCGGACCGAACCCGACCCGTTAAAATTTTTCGAACCCCGAATTGTTTCTAAGCCCGACCCGGACCGAACCCGACCCGACTAAAATTTTCGAAACCCGAAACCCGGACCGAACTAGACACTCAAGTTTTTCGAAACTCACAACCCAAATTACTTCGAAAAAAAAATTATTTCAAGGCCCGACGTCTGCATTCTTCACAGACCTTAGACTAAAACAAAATTCTTGTAATGTAAGATGATAAAATTTAGACGAATTTTGTAAAGTATAAAAAGTCAATAAATGATCGGGACCCGAATAAAATGATACAACAGTTCGACCCGGACCGAACCCGACCCGATAAAATTTTTGGAAACCCGAAACCCGAGCTGTTTCGAAACCCGGCCCGGATCGAATCCGACCCGATTAAAATTTTCGAAACCCGAAAAAAACAATTCGGGTTCGGGTCGGGTTTTTCGAACTTTCGGGCAACCCGCAAATCTCTATCCACCATATCATAAAGAGGACCAACGTAGTTCCTCCAAGAAATTCTTAAACTATTTTATCAAAAATGTCATTCTAACCAACTTTGCCCTAAGAATCAAATTTCTAACTGCAATATATTCTATTCATAGATATGCATCATCCCTCCTAATTCAAGAAGTTGCCTTATCCCGGGACAATGTCATCTTTCCCTACGACTCTGAAACACGTGTTCTCTAAAATTTTATTCTAGCTACAACTTTGCTTTGCTTATAGAAAAGGTCATATTCCAGGATTGGACCATTTCACACTAAAACCCTGAAACAGAACGACGCGCGGACGGTAGAAATTACACTCCCAAAGTACGGATTCTGAAACATACCTAGGGCACTGCCATTATTCCTCATAAAATTTTCATCACCCCAAGAGCCCTAACCACTCAATATATTATCATAAAAAATGTTCCTCCGCTTCCAGATGAGATCACCTAAGACGAAATAAAGGAAAACGAAATTACAACGAACCTTTTGAATAAGCATCTGGCGAATCAAGAAACAAAATCTTATGTAGCGCTTGACTGTATTCTCCTTCATTAGGTTTGAAAACAATAGGAACAACATTGCACATCCACTGCAAAGCATCGTGTTGTAAAATTGACATCTGTTCATAGAATTCGTACAAAACTTTTGATCCACGATTCTCTCGACCAGCTCTCATAGAAACGATAGCCTCTTTAATTTGTGGCGAAACCGATAAAAACATACACAAGCACTCCAAATCGACAATCGAATAGAAAATTCGATCGCGATAGTCCAGCGTGTCGCATAGAGCAATCAAGCTTTTGCTCATTGTAAGTAATTTGTTACAAAACACTGTTAACTTGATGTCAAATCGTAACATCTTAACGAGTTCTCGAAGGAATACACGCAATGTTCGCAGGCAGTCTTCGCGCTGCATCAATAGCTCCTGATAGATTTCAGCTAAATGCTGAGCCGATTCTTCAGGTTTCGCTTGAAACATACAAGCCAACATTCCCATTCCCATGTTGGGATTTCTAACGCTAGAAAGTTCGTTCTGCACGACATTTTTTAGCACAATGAACAGAATCGACGGTTGTATGGTTATCATCTCCTTCAAACAGTTCATATAGATATTAATCAGTTGCTTCGATTTCAGTCTCATTTTCACCAAATTTGCCAACACTTCTGTGTCAGAAGTCGTTACATTGTAGCAAACGTATGTCAGTAGCTGTAGAACAACGTTGAAATAATTATTACGATACGTACCATTCACAATAAAAACTTACCTCTTGAGCAGGTTTCTGCAACTTTCCATTGTGGATCCAATGCTCCAATCGTCCTCCAGCTAAAGCTCTTATTTCGTTTATACCCGATGTTGCCGACATGAATCGCAATAAATTTCTAATTGAGCTGTCAGGCGCTTGACGACGATTCAACAAATCTTTGACAGAATCTGTAACAAGCTTTTCAACCGACAAATGTGAGTACCTAGGCTGAACGGGGCAGTCAATGTTTATGTCAGATGGGGAACGTATGGTCTCTGCAGCTGTAGAAGCTTCACCGGAATCATCGTCTAAATTTACAGCATCGCGATTTAACGACATGAGCTCAGGCTGAAGCATTGCCTTTGGGGGAATCTTCGTTCCGAACGCTGTGCACACGTTTTCAATAAAAGAACTGCAGTCTTCATAGTCGACCCACAAACGATCGTTAATTGCGTCATCAATATAAATTTGAACAAAACTTATCGGCCATTGCGTTTTGTTGTGATAACCACGAGCGAGAAGATTAGCAGCCAAAATGTGAAGCGTTGGATTTGTACGCCCTTTAAACGTATGATTAGTATCTCGTTTTAGTATTGAGATCAGGGCAGTTGTTACAACTTCATTGCAAAATAACTGGGGACGAATCTTAGCCAAATACAGCAATGTGTAATATAACATTGAATCCGGTTTAGATCGAGACACAACTAACGATCTTATAGCTCCACAAACCAATGCGATAACTGTGTCGCTGTTCTGTTGTTCTATGGCCGACAAAACTGACGGAACTAAATCGACAATTTCACAGTCAGTTGCTACCTGCTCCCAGTATTCAAGCGTTGAGGAGCTGGATCCTAATCCATCAACTAATCTGCTGCTTGTCCCAATCGAACTAATCTTTGGTTTTTTCGCTGCAACTGAGGCTAACGATGTTGAAGCATCCCGTTTCCGATCGGGCGGTTTGTTGTTCGACATGACAACTTTGCCCAATTTAGAATCATCGCGTGAAGAGGATTTTGATCCCAATGCAAACAATTCACTACCGTGGTGAGCACCTGGTTTTGGTTTTCCGGGTCTTGAACTTCCTGGTTTATTTCGATCCATTTTTCATTTGATGCTTTAGCCACAATGGTCACAATAAGTGAATACAAACTCGATGTCACAATATCTCTAGTATACGTGTGTGTGCACGTTTAAAGACTGTCAAAGTTGTCACTTTCGTCGAACGAATTCAAAACGAAAATGTTTTCGTTCGTTCATTTCCATTTTATGGATAATGATGAACCGCATCACGGGTATAAAGTTCACAATAGTAAATAACATAACTCGTTTTTAATGCACTTTTTGCCGGTTGGGTTGATACTATGAGTTTTTTTACTCCATTTACGCACTTTTCAAAACGCGACAAAATTTTTCGTCTATCTTCGACATCTTTGTGTGTATGTTTTGAATACTCACAATAAAATTTCTAGAATGTATACGTGAACTGTATTGAGTGTTTCTTCTTCTTCAATAATGAATTATTCAATTTATAAATGAATATTGATGAATAAGTTGTTGATAGAATGTCTAAGGCCATTCCACGTAAAAATCTACCCGTTGTAAATAATGTAAATGCTATAGAAACTGACTGTAGACAATAATAGTTTTTGATACAAATTACGGATGAAGATTAAACTACCTAGATGTGAGATTGCCGACATGAGCCGAAGGCGAGTTCGGCAACACGTCGTGTGCGTTAAACTACCAGCATGCGTGATGTGTATCAAATAACGTTTTTTGCAATTAACCGACAAAAAACGAGCTTTTACCTACGTGTTTCGACTTGCGAAAATTTGTCGAAACTGCAATTATTTTTTCGCACTAGTGCATAAGAACAGTTTTTAAGCACCAGTGCGATAAAATTTTATACTATAGTGCACTAAAAAAGATTACTCGCACTAGTGCGAAAAGTGACTCATGCGACACCGAAATGATGCACGAAAAGGCGAGTTTGTGTCAGTGAATTGCATTGCAAAAATGTATTTTCGTTCACAAAAAAAATGTAAGTTTGTATTTCTTTTAGTTCTTTCGAAAAGAATAAAAGTTATAAGTGAAGTAATGGATTTGTATTTCGTCGAATCTACACTAAGGAAAGTTAAGGAAGGAAGGATGTCACATCACGCAAAAATCTATGTTTCTGAGACACCTCCCCCCCCCCCCCACCTGGATCACGAGCGCAAACGTCTCCCCTCGGACATAATTTATGAACTGTCACCTTAAGCGACTGATATAGGCAACAAGAAGTCAGGTTTAGGAACACACACATTTTAATCAGGAGGACTGTGACCAACCGTACGCATCAGAATAGATGTGTCAAAAAGATTCGATCGTATCTGCCTAGATAGGTCCATCCTATAATTCTAAGGCGAAGTGTCTTTTCACTCATTACAATCGGTTCGGTGGATCCGAAGATATGACCTTTAGAAAATCGTCATTCAAAATGTGCTATTTCATAGAAGACAAAGTTAGGAAACATCCTACGCTAGTCAGTTCCAGAACCATTTGTATGAAAACCGACTTTTTTGGCTCCTGCACGAAAACGGATCGAAAGCTTTTCTTGAAATTTTGCAGGGACCTTGGGTTGGGCATTCTACGCCATTTGAGATTTCAAAAAAAGGAAGGGTGTCGGCTTCGTTTGGGAGCCAGGGCTCTTAGGAGGCGCCATATAAAGCCCATATAATGTTTTGTATGCGTGTGTGAGGATGGAGATAGATGTTTGGTGTTGAAAAGTTGATGGGTTGGGTGTGTAGTGGGTCAGGGTGACCATCAAAATGGCCCATTGTGACACGGGACGAACTTAGGAGGAAAATTAAATCGGTTATCACGAACCGATTCATAACATGTGCATCGAATTTAACCGTTTTTCGCAGCTTTGGATCAGGGCATTTCGCGAGAATCTTTTAAGACGATCCTAAACCAATGAAAATTCCGGTTAAGCTGAACGGTAAGACAAAGTTATCATGATTACTGAAGTTTAGGCTCTTACGCTTAGGCGAATCGAATCAAATTCATATTTGCCTACCGGGTCTCACGACTTTAAAAACGTTTCGAGGTCTACACGACTTACGCTACTGTCTAGTCTAGTCGACTAGACTCCGCTAATCCGTTCTTTTTCAGATGGATCATTTTTCAAGCCTACATGCCAGTACCACACAATCACCAATATTGTTTACCACACGTCTCGTTTTTCATAAGGTTCCTGTTCGCTGTTTCTCTGGAACTGCCATGATGTCACTATTTCACAATTTATTATTATTCTTTTTTTAAGTCGAGTTTTCTCGTTTTCTTTTTTCGCTTTTTACATTCCTTTTTTCCTGTCAAATTCATGCATAATTGTAAGTAGTCAGGGGGCCTCGGCCATTGATGAAATGAATAAATAAATAAATAAAAAAAATCACCTGATTTTTGAAATATTTAATGAAGTCAGCTAATTTCGGTAAATTTATTTAAGAAAACATAACCAAAGACCCGTACGTATCAGAATAGATTTGGCAAACAGAATACATGTGGCAAAGAGACTCGAACGTATCTAAATATACAAATAAGCAAACAATCCAACGTTTTCTGTTCTTTTATAACTGTAAGAATTTCAAAGATCCATAGAAATTACCCAAGGTAATGTCAAAGGCCCTACCGAAGTACGTCTCAGACCATTCAAATCTAGAAAAGCTTATATCCAAGGACTAAGTCATTTTCCCCTGAAACCCTGAAAAACGTGTTCTCTAAAATTTTATTCTCTACAACTTTTTCTTTGGAAGCAACTTTCTATCTCTCATAGTTCTGGAGATTCGGGTCATCCTTCCCAATTATGGAAGAGGCCATATACTAGCATTGGGCCATATTTCCCCAAAACCCTGAAACACGTGTTCGCTTAAATTTAATTCTCTACAACTTTGCATTTGGCAGTAAATCTCCATATTGCATAGTTGAGGAAATATAGACGAAAAACTGTTTTCGTATATGGCCAAGAATCTCAATTTCGTTCAATTTTCGATCCCCCCCCCTTCCCACCTCGATCTACCCCATGTTACAATAAAATTGTTTGTAGTAAACGTATAGGACCTTTGTACTTCGTACGGGTCCAATCAGTGAATGTTTTTGGAACGAAGTTAGCTTCGGTCGCGACTGCAGCTAACTTCACGTTGAGTGTTACTTGTATGTATAATAGGGAGGTCCAAAAATGTATGGGAGAATAAAAGTATCGAAAAGTTTGGGGCACCAACCGAAAAACAAGAGGTTTTTGATCCCTGATCAATATTGTACATGGGCGTAACTTGATCCGAGACGATTTAGGGGTAGCTCAAAAGTGTTAAAGTCAAAAATTCAACGACTTTCAAAGGCACATATTCACTCAAGTAATGAGTGAATCTATCGGTTGTTGTGGTGTATTTGGAAGGTCTTAGGACACTCTTAAAATTGACATAGAAAAATTAGACCAGGCAGTGTTTTCGTCCATATGTCCCACATGATTGAAATTGATGAGAAAATTGCACCACTTTAATCATGTGGGGCATATTGACGAAAACACTCTCTGGTCTACTTTCTTTATGCCGATTTTAAGGGTGTCCTAAGACCTTTCGACTGCACCACAACAACCGATGGATTCTCTCATTTAATGAGTAATACTTGATTGAATATGTGCCTATGAAAGTCGTTAAATTTTTTACTTTAACGCTTTTGAGCTACCCCTAAATCGTCTCGGATCAAGTTACGCCCATATACAATCTTGATCAGGGATCAAAAACCTTTTCTTTTTCGGTTGGTGCCCCAAACTTTTCGATACTTTTGTATTTTGGACACCCCTACAAGGCGTGACAGTCTTCTGTTTTAATATGTATATTAAAACAAAAGACTTTCACGCCTGCCTTCGACTCATGCAGCAAACTTCCTACGAGTCAAAAGAACCAATTTGGAAGCACATACCACTGAAACCTCACGATGGTGATATGCTGCATATTAGAATCCCAGTTTTGTGATGTATGACTATGTTATTTGTGGACTATGTATAAAATTATTCAACATGAAGGTAGCCCACAACACTAACACAGTCATACATCACACAAGAGGGTCTAGGATTAAAATATTGCACATACCTATTTTTTAATTTGTCATATTCTAATAATAATAGGACGAAAGTATAGTCATTTACATCACAAGACCTACTCGTTTTCGCGTGATGTATTCTTTGCAGAAGAATTCGAGAACAACTCTTAATTTTCGTTCTCGCGAAGGGGTGTTTATTGTCAACTGTCATACCCGCGTTGCAAAATGAAATGAAAATTTGTTTTTGTAAACCCATCTGTTGACATTCCAAAAATTTACTGATAGAGTATTGTCTTTTTCTGTTGAAACGTCCTGCTCTTGATTTTTTCGGGGGATAAGTATCCACGATTAGGAAGCATAAAGATCGTTCACACTGAACACAATGGAGCATGAAACCGTAAATGAATGTATTGAAGATGGTGAGGTAAAAAAGTTCCATAGATATTTATAATTGCGTCTACACGTTGCAATCGTGCTATTGAATAATTATTTTTACTTTGGCTTAAGCTTTGTGATAGTGATGATGATGCATACACTCCCTTACAAAGACCTTCAGCCTCTTGCAATGCCAAGGAAAACGTTGCATCATCTTCTGTTATGCAAATGGAAGAAGCATCTGAATTTGATGAGTCTTTAGCTGAGCAGAGTTCCAATTCATCCGAAAGTGAAACTGATTTAAGAGCAAAAAACAAAAAACTGAGGTACTCACTTTAAGGTGTTGTAGTCTGAAAGCGTTGTGACTATTTCTATTAACAGAGTAACACCAAATCATCAGCAAAAAGAGTTTCATTCCAAATTCAAAAAATATAACATTTGGTCAAACGGATTACAGGAAGAATGCTTGCTGGAAACATTAAAAGTATGCGGCGTTGACAAACCAGAAAAATTTGATCGAAACATCGAGTCATACGATTATTCATTGAAGTATCGATTAAATGGTGAAAATTCGATGAAGCGTCGAAAATCTTACAATAGCGATGATTCGGGCGATCAAGATACAAATCGATTGAAATATGGCGGTCAATATAAACGTTTTCGAGCGAGTAGCATGGGAAGCGGATTAGGCGGACGAGAAGGAAAAAGAATCCGTAAAAATGTCCGTTTAAGATTGGGTCACAAAAGTGAAGACAGCAGCAGTAATGACGGTTTGTTCATTTTTTTGTTTAATCTATTGCTAACAACTATCACTGAAAATTGGCTGCGGTTTGCTTCATAAAAAAGCTAACATCTTGTATGGTGTTAGTGAATCGCCGAATGTAATAAAAACTATCAGAGAAACTTAACTTTTAAAGTAACTACAAGAGAAAAAATCTTTACTGTAAATTCTTGAAAGTGTTTTGAAAGTCTCAAAATAGTGGACTCACACATTAAATGCATTAATTCCGTGCAATTGGCGTTAGTTTTTAGCTATAAAATTGGGTAATTTTAGAAAGTTTTTGTGAATGTCTAATGACATTAATTTTGTTGCTGTGTAGGATTCATGAACGCGCCTAGAGTAATTCTGGATTTAAGTAATTGTGAAACTACCACTGATGAGGATGTTGCTCGAGATATCTCAAACAAATTGTACGAGGGAAAAGTCTCATTACTGTGTAAGTTTGAAATTGTTTTCTCAAGTTTGTTTATTTATTTGACACTGTCGGGATGTAGTAAATGCATAGCCGTATGCAATTTGTAATAAATATTAGAGGCGGCTTACCGTTCCAGTGACTGGTGGATTTGAAGAAGAATGACGAAATTTTAAACTTTTTCAAGAAAAAAATCGAAAGATATCGCGCAACTTCCATATCGCTTATACTTCTAAGAGACCATTTCTCTCTAATAATCTATAAAGAAAACGGAACTATTTATTGGTACTAGTTAAAAATTAATTTTTGTCAAGTTATTTTGCTATTTTGTCAAGTTGGACATTTTCCTCTTACAAAATGTATTTTTATCAACTATTCCTTAGTAACTCGCTTTACCCGCTTTAAAGAGTATACCAAAACATATTTTCCTTGTACGTAGTGTTTCTGTCGTGGCGTAGTAAAAATTTCGTAACTTGACAAAAAAGTATTTTGATTTTTTAACTTGACAAATAAGTATTTTTAACTTGACATTTAAATAGTACCCTAAAGAAAAAGTTTCAACGAATCATTAGTTCCTAATTATGTCCTTTACAACTTGCCAAATATCGGAGAATTTGCATTTTGGTATCCAAACTTGTTGTTTTCTAAAAGATATTTTTTAAATTCATTTTATATGTCCCAAAGCTGATCACATTCGTAATTTCTTCTGGAATAAAGTTAAACAATCGTGGACCAATGAAACTGATTCCACTCTTACCGATATTTCTTTTCGTTTTTCTATAATATAAAGGATTCCGTGATCGTGTATCATATCCATGATTGACTTTATTAAACTCAATCGTTGAATAAATCTTTTTCGTAATAATTTGTTTAACAAACAAACATATCTGATAACAATACAGCCCTTTTATAGGAAGAATACCTGTCAGACTATATAATTCACTAGTGGAATATATTCTTGGCAGACAATAAATAAATTTCAATACTCTGTTTTGCAGTACTTGAAGCGATTTTAAGTGCGATATTGCAGCTGACCCCCATAATATACACAAATAATTTAGATGGCAATGAATCATCGAAAAATATAACAATAATAGAATCTTTCGTGGCAAAAAATCTGAAAGTTTGTTTAAAATTCCTATTCTAACAGATAATTTAGTACACAGATAATTTAGTACACAGATAATTCACGTGACTTCTCCAGGTAACGTGCCGATCAAGAATAACTCCTAAGTATCTGAACTCATTGACTTCTTCAAGTGCAACTCCATTATAGTTCAAATTTATAAATGGCTGCTGTTTTCGCCTTGAGTGCATATTTATGAATTTAGTTTTTTGCTCGTTAAGTGTTAACTTGTTTAACCTGAAGTATTCTCTCAATATATCCAGATAATTTTGCGCATTCATTTCATTGACAGTCGAATCATCATTGATGTAATAAATGAAGTTGTCATCAGCAAATAAATTTGGATCACAACTTAATCCTATAGAACCTATATCATTAATGTATATCAGAAATAAGAGTGGACCAAGAACACTGCCTTGTGGTACACCATAATGAATGTCCATTAACGTACTTGAACTTCCGTTGACATAAACATACTGCTTTCGCTCATGAAGATAAATCTTTAACAGATTGTATGTTGGACCTCTAATTCCTGCTTTTTCTAATTTATACAATAATATCTTATGATCAACCGTATCAAATGCCTTAGTCAGATCAAGGAAAATGGCCATTAATTAGTAATGAACGGATTTCTCTGATTACCGAGTCCTGATTTAGGAAATCTCGACGTTAACGTTGAAGTTCCTTGAGAATGTCGTTTAGCCAAGACGGATTGCGTGAAGGCGTATTATTGCTGTCAGTAGCCATTATGAGCTTAGAGCTGAATAAGTTGACTAATTGTGACTGTGAATTGTATGATGTATTCCTAGCACTTAAATAGTCGTAGGAATAGCGGATATTTGTCGTTGAAGTTTCTCGAAAATTGAATTTTTAGGTGGGGTTTCTTACTGGAAACGTACTTTTTTCATCAGTGATGACCGATTTATTTGAGTACTAACTTCGTTTGCCGTGAACATAGGCTTGAGTCGGTCGACGGAAACTGGCTTATCTTTACCTTTAATTCTGATCGTGAAAAATTTGTCTGTTCGAGAAATGACTTCGAAAGGTCCGTCAAAGTTGGACTGAAGTGCCTTCTTGACACCGTCTCTACGGACGAAAACATGTGTGCAAGTTTTCATATCCTTGTGCACAAAAAGTTTTTGTTTGCTATGGTTGGAAGAAGGTACGGGTTGGAGTTTGTCCATTGTGTCCATGAGTCGTTCGACGTAAGTCGAGGGGTCTGAGGCTATTTTTGACTTGTTATTACCGAAGAAGTGGTAAGATAGTCTTAAGCCTGTACCGTACACTAGTTCGGCAGGTGAAAAATTTAAATTCTCTAGGATTACTGATCGTAACCCTAACAGAATAGTAGGTAAAGTCTCTGTCCAGCGACTGTTGGCGTGACATTTGAGTGCATTTTTGAATGTTCTGTGCCAGCGTTCTACTAGACCGTTGGCTTGTGGGTGATAAGCCGTAGTACGAATTTTACGAGTTCCTAATAAGTTGCTTAATTCAGCGAATAGATTTTTGATTCGAATTGGGCTCCCTGGTCTGTTGTTAGGCGATCTGGGACTCCAAAACGTGAAATCCAATAGAGGAATAGCGCCTTGGCTATTGTCTCGGTTTTGGTATCAGGAATAGGAATTGCTTCCGGCCAGTGCGTGTAACGATCAATGCACGTTAGGCAGTACCTGAACCCGTCTGAGGAAGGTAGTGGGCCTACGAGGTCGATGTGAACATGCTCAAATCGTTCACTTGGTGTTTGTATTGCCTTGAACTCAGTTTTGTTGTGCTTGTGAACTTTTGTTTTCTGGCAAGGTAAGCAACTTTTGCAAAATAATTGAACGTATTTGCTCAATGAAGGCCAGATGAAATCTTTTTTCACTAATTTTGTTGTTGCTTTGACACCGGGATGTGCCAGGCTGTGAATTAGATTCATTATAGTATTGCATAATGGCTGCGGTATGTATGGTCGTGGTGTTTCAGTAGAAACGCCGCAGGTTAGCAAAGTGTTTTGGAAGACTATTTTGTGTAGCTTGAGACTGATTTTTTTCTTTTTTAGGAGTTTAAGTTCCTCGTCCGCCTCTTGTTCTCGCGCTATTAGCTCGTAGTCGAGTGCGCTTGATAGTGAGATTTGTTCGATACGGGAAAGCGTATCTGCTACGGTATTGTCTACTCCGGATACATGCTGTATATCCGTGGAGAATTGGCTAATATAGTTCAGATGTCGTAGTTGACGGGGAGAAGCTTTGTCGTTTTGTTGCATAAATGCAAAAACGAGAGGCTTGTGATCTATGAAAATTGTAAATTTACGTGCTTCAAGTAAGTTGTGGAAATGCTTGATTGAAGCGTAAATTGCTAATAATTCGTACGTTGAGTAATTTTTTTCGGCTGTACTGAATTTTTTTGAAAAAAATGCCAAAGGTTGCCAGGATCCGTCTGTTCTCTGGTCAACAACTCCGCCCATTGCTGAGTCGGAGGCGTCTACCATGAGACTAAGCTCTGCTTTTTCCGACGGGTGTGCAAGGAGGGCAGCGTTGGCTAGCTGCTCCTTACATTTTTTGAAAGCCTCGAGTCGTAAAGGGGTCCATTCAATAGGGGTTTTGTCCCTCTTTTTGTTCCCTTTAATGCAGTCGAGTAACGGAACCTGAGTTTCCGCTGCGTGGGGTAAAAAACGTCGGTAATAATTAGGCATGCCTAAAAATCTTTTTAATTGATCGACCATGATTGGTTGCTTAAATTCATTGATTGCTGTAACTTTGGTGTCCAATGGTTTGGTGCCATTTTTGTTGATTAGGTACCCTAAAAACTTGACCTCCGCTTGACCGAAAACGCATTTGTTTATGTTTATGATAATACCAAATTCGCTGAGTCGGCCAAGTAATGTTCTTAGGTGTGCGATATGCTCGTCTTCATCTTTAGAGGCTATTAAAATATCATCAAGATATGCGAAACAAAAATCTAAACCTTGGATAACGGTGTTAACGAAACGTTGGAACGTTTGACCTGCATTGCATAAGCCAAAAGTCATCATTGGAAATTCAAAAAGGCCAAAGGGTGTGATAATGGCGGTTTTTTGAATATCCTCTTCTGACATTGGTATTTGGTTGTAAGCTCTGACCAAGTCGATTACGCTAAAAATTGGACGACCTTCAAGAAAGTTGTTGAAGTCGTGAATGTGAGAAATTGGATAACGTCTCCGCAAGGGCGCCACCCTCGTCAGGCTTAGTTGCCGTGTGAAGCCCAGGGACTATTAGACGGTCGACAGATGCCTAATGCAGTATTTTGTCGAATTCTGCTTTTCAATTTTCATCTTCTCTACGCTCAGCCTTCTTGGTTTAGAGAAGATCGGCTGACAATTGGTGATGATTCTGTGGCAAACGTTGTGTTTTTTAGTGTAACGTTTGATGGAGGACAGATCAAGGAATTCGGGAAACTGTTGCATTAATTGGTGGTAAATGGAAATTTTATCAAGAGTTTTGATCTGGTTTCCAGATGTAATGACTTGAAGCTTCCCGGGGACTGATATGTTAATAAGGTCGTCCCTCGTGTGTTATTTTTAATGTCGATTAAAAGGTCGTGCTTTTTCAGCAGGTCCGAACCGATTATGGGCGATTGCACGTCTGCAATAATGAAAATCCATGGGATTTGTCATCGTAACCCTAGGTTCAGAATAATAGTTTCACTCCCGTAGGTCTTTTTCTGCGTACCGTTAGCGGCAAAAAGTTTAAAAAGACCAGGAGAATTCTCTTTTTCTCGGTGTGTTGGTGGGACGACTGAAATGTCCGCCCCAGTGTCTATAAGGAAATCTTTTCCAGACGATTTGTCTGTAACGAACAAGCGACTTATTGTAGGTCTGGGGTTAGACGGATCTGCCAATGATTGTAGACCAAATTGTTCTTTATTAGTGTTCTTATATTTACAAAAAACCTTGCATTTTTTTGCTTTCTTCCCAAATTTCTTGTGGAAGAAACAAATATCGTTGTTCGCTACGGAAACCCTATTAGGAGGTGTGTTTGAACGATTTCGAGCATTCTGTCTGGTGCTTTTACCTGACTCACGAAAGTATTTTTTTATACTTTTGATCTCGCCATCCATCCGGCAGACAGTGCTAGCTAACTAGTTTATTACCTTCCTTTTGGATGTTCTGTACGGTATTATTATCCATAATGTCAAACATAGTATCGGCCATAGTAGTTAAGGTATCAAGTGATTCGTTACTAGTGGACAGGTTTGTTTGAATGTTTAGCGGTAAGCGCTGTAACCATAATGTTTTGAGCAATTCGTCGCCGATTTTACCACAGGATAATTCTTTCATCCTGCGTAAAAGGGACGAAGGCTTTGAATCTCCAAGAGTTAAGTCGTTAAGCAAACTTTTTAACTTCTTGTTTTCAGTAGCCGTATATTCTTTAATTAACCTATTTTTTACTGTGATATACAGATCGCTTGTAGGTGGATTTAGAACAATGTCACTAACCGTGTTGAGAACGTCACTTTCGATAACGCCTACGATAGTGTTATATTTTGTCAAATCGTTAACTATGTTTGAGATAGCGAATTGTGCCTCCAACTGACTAAACCAGAGTTGGGGATTTTGCTTCCAGATAGGGGGTACTTTGACCTGGATTCGGTTAACGGAACTACTTATATTGTTAGTGGTTGCGTCAGTTTGTTGCTGACTAGTTTGGGTGGCCATTCCTTTGAATGGTTTTGTTTTGGTTGCCGGAATTTTAATGTTTGAACGTTTCAAATGAATTCCGGGTTGGCAATACTATCAGCTAGTTGCTATGGTATTGCTGTGCGACTTGTGTTGCAAGTCGGACCCGCCAAACAATTAGGGTTTGGATGAAGACAAGCTGTTCTGAAAGAGAAGATAAATTTGACTTGTGCTTTTAGCAGCATAAAATTTATTTGTTTATCGTTCAGAAGTGTTGCTTCTGAAGTCGAGGGTCACCAGTTTGTGGGAACGAGATAACTAAGAAGTTTAGTTTGATCGTTGAGATCCACAAATTGAATGTTTTATTCATCGAAATACATTGACTTATATACACATAAAAACAACTGTAAAATCAAAACAACCGTAAACATAAACATCCAGAACGGAATGACAACGACGCCGAAAGATTGTCGAATGATGCGTGCGTTCCATGATTTTCGATGTCGATTCTTCTTCGTCCATTTTATGTTGGTCGATGGATGGCGCCACACCCATTTAAATGGTTTATTTACATTACAAATTACTTTGAAAAATAGTTAATATTAGCTTTTCGTTTTATGCTTTAGTACGAATAGTGGAGGTCCTAGGTAGAGACATACCCATCAAGCTATTTAAAGAAACTCAAAAGATTGAAAAAGACGGAGGAATGATGATAATGGTAAGTTTAATGTTGCTGTCAGTACACAATTTGAAGTATCATTTTCAACTTAGAATGGTCAACGACGCCGTACGCCAGGCGGAGTATTCCTCTTTTTATTGAAAAATTCGAATGAAGTCCAAGAAGATCAAAAAAAGTTAATATTTATTGAAGATGTACGAAAAAAGATCCAGGAAAAAAAGATGTTAAAATCCATTAAAAGAGAAAGAGATGTGGAACAATTGAAGAAATCATTGAAAAGTGAAACCGAACTCACTGTCTTGTCCACCAGAAGCGAACTTCTCTTAAATGCCGAAGCTCAAGCAAATCGTAAGTTATTGTATATTTTACCTACCCAGCTAAGATACATAATATAATACATTCTAGTGTCAAACCCTCCACCATCACCGGTCACAGACTGTAATCGAGAAAACAGTTCAGATTTCGACGCGCACGACATTCATCATTTGAACTTAACATCTCCAGAAAAAAATATTTCGAAGCCAACAAATTCTGTAAACCGCCCTGAGTCTACAGTCAGCATTGCCTATGAGGATGATATTCTCGATATGAACTGTGATGACATGGATCTATTTTAGTATTTTATTGTCAGTGTTCGAATTTTATAGTTTGTATGTTTTAAATAAATTCGAAAAGCCTAATCATTGAAATTACAACGATACGATAACTTGGGCTGATAAAATTAAATTTCTATTTCCTTTACATTTCATACTTAGTAGGGGTGTTCAAAAAAGTATGGGGAAACAAAATTGTCGGAAAGTCGAAAAACATATTGTTATCGCGATTCTTAATCACAACAAAAACCCTTTTAAAAGGGAAATGTGACGCAAGTCCTTCTTCCTCCTTCCAAAACAACTGATATCAATTTGGGGTGACGCTTAAAG
>CM055404.1:81836010-81862981 GCA_029228625.1 Pseudolycoriella hygida
CCCCCCCTTTTTAAAATCTCATATGGCGTAGAATGCCCAGCCGAAGGTCCCTGCAAAATTTCAAGAAAAGATATCGAGCCGTTTTCGAGAAAACTCCGAAAAAGTGGGTTTTCATACAAATGGCTCTGGAACTAAGTAACTAACTAAGTAACTGACTAACGTAGGATGTTTCCATTAACTTCGGTTTCTATGAAAGTGCACATTTTGTATGGAAAATGACGATTTTCTAAAGGTCATATCTCCGGATCCACTGGACCGATTTTTTTGAGTAAAAAGTCGATTTTAATCAGAATTTTACGTAGAATCCGAAAAACTAGGGCTCAGAAAGATACGACGCAAGGCAAAAAAGTCAAAATCTAGCTGCATATATTGTTCCGAAGTCTACGAAAAAAAATTTTCTGAATTTTTTGGTCGTGGGGACTTGCGTCACGGGCGCATTTGTTGAAACACACTTGGTGTTTTCATAAGAATATATAAAGTTATTGTGTTGTATCAGCAATAATCATGTATCATTGGTGGTCTGTTATATCATGTAAAATAAATTCATTCGCATTATAAACGTTGAAACGAACAGTTGTGTTATTTGTTTACTTATATTCCAACATGGTAGCAGAGCATGGTTACGTTGTGTAAGCATTTTTAACATCCTGTTGAATTTAGTTTGTAAAGTGTGAATCATTGCTAGTGAGCAAAAAACTTTTTGTGAAATAATTTCTTGGTTTTTGATAAAATGGGAAAAGAATTTGATTTCCAAAAGTTGAAGGGTAATGAAAATTACCATACGTGGAGTTTTGCTGTGAAGAACTATCTCGACTACAAGGGATTGTCGAAATGTATCACAGATCCTGTCACGGAAACGGATGAAACCAAATTGTTAACCGCGAAGGCAATTTTGGGGCTGAGTATCGAACCATGCAACTATGTGCATATCCAGAAGTGCAGTACAGCTTTAGAAATTTGGAAGAAGCTGCAAAGGACAAAGGGCTGACACGGAAAATTGGCTTGTTTAAGTCGATGATCACCACAAGGCTGGAGGATTGTGAAAACATGCAACAGTACGTGGACAAAATAATGAGCACTGCAAATAAGTTGAGTGGCATTGGGTTCGACATGTCAGCAGAATGGGCATAGAGGCATCGGCTACAGATTTCAAAGCGGACACAATAATTTCGAAGCTTCTGGACGCGTAACCTGGGTCTTCAAGTCAAGGTGAGGCTCTTATTGGTAACAAAAGTAAATGGAAGAAAAAGAAGAATTCGGATGCTGAAGTTAAAAAATGTTTCAACTGTGGGACACCAAAACATTTGAAGAGGGACTGCAAAACTCCGCCGAAAGCCAATCCCTCAGTGCAGAATGCTAAGGCAGCATTTTCAGCAATGGCGTGCTGCAATGATTCGAATTTAAACTGGTATGTGGACTCGAGCGCGTCGGGTCACATGACCCCACATGCAGAATCACTGGTGAGTAAAAAAACACCGGAAGTGATGTTGATCAAAATGATTCGAAAATGAGTGTTGCGAGCATGGAACATACGGTTTTGAACATTGAAGACAATGAAATCCCTGTGAAGAACGTTTTACATATTCCGGACTTGGCAGTGAATCTATTGTCTGTTAGTAGCATAGTTACAAACGGAAATAGTGTATTGTTTGATGCCGAGGCAAAATTGTGGTCAAGTGCGTATGTAAGGACGGTGTATACAAATTACGCGCGAAAACCGAAAGTTGTATGTTTAACGCGGTTACGTGAAGCCGAGATAAAGAATTGTATAGTGTGTGCTGAAGGGAAACAAACTCGTCTACCATTCAGTTCGAGCAAAAATTGGACAAAAGAACTGCTGGAATTGGTTCACTCTGATGTGGTAGGGCCAATGGAGACAATTTCAATCGGAGGAGCGAAATACATGCTTACATTTGTTGACGATTTCTCAAGAAAAGTTTTTATATATTTCCTTGAGCGAAAATCGGATGTGTGTGACACATTTAAGGCATTCAAGGCCTACGTTGAAAAACAGACGGGCAATAAGTTGAAAATTCTGCGGACAGATAACGGTTCAGAATATTTTTCAAAAGAACTAATAAATTTTTGTTGCATTCAGCATCAATCTACGCAGACATATACTCCGCAACAAAATGGGGTCGCAGAACGATTCAACCGAAGCATCGTTGAGAAGGCAAGATATATGTTATTTGACGCAGCATTACCAAAACAATTTTGGGCTGAAGCATCCAACATGGCTGGCTATCTGATGAACCGGACGATCAATACATCAGCAGTTGACACCACACCGGAAGAAATATGGTCAGGACAAAAAGTTGACTTGACGAATTTGCGCATATTTGGATCTGAAGTGATGGTTCATGTACCAAAGGAAAAGCGTCGCAAATGGGACAAAAAATCGGTAAAAATGATATTCACAGGTTACGACTCATGCACAAAGGGCTACAGATGTATCGATCAACGCACAAAAAATTTTTTGGTAAGCCGTGATGTAATTTTTCATGAAGACATGAAAGGACCAAAGAGGAATGGCTCAGGACAAATAAAGGTAGTAAATGAAAATCCAGCGTTTGATAACGATATTTCAGAGGAATCAGCTGTCATGTTTGAAGACGAAAACGATGGAGATGTTGTAACAACTGAAGTAGCGGTAGTCATAAATAGATAGTCATAAACGAGGATGAAACTGTTGAAGAGCCCGAAGTTATCGTTTTGGATGATACGATGAATTCTGCGAGCTTTGAGTCAACTTCAGATGGAAACATGACGTATCAGGATGACACGTTGAATGACCCGAATTACGAACCTGATACTGATGACACAAACGAGTCATTCTTGGCAAAACGCACGAAAGGAAAAGAGGTAAAACCGAATATTTTTAACTTGACACAATTTGCATTCTTTGTAGAGCCGGGTTCGTACGATGAAGCTAAAGAAAGTGCTAACAAAAGGCAATGGTTGGCTGCAATGAATGAGGAAATTGAATCTCACGTTTTGAATAGTACGTGGAGATTAACTGACCTACCCAAAGGAAAAAAGGCCATTAAATCTAAGTGGGTATTTAAGGTTAAACGAAACCATGGTGGTGAAAACATTCTCACCTGTTGTCAGGTATGCCTCTTTGCGCTTCCTTTTTGCTCTAGGTGTGAAGAAAGGACTGAAGTGTCATCAACTTGACGCTATTACGGCGTTTCTGCAAGGCGAAATTGAAGAAGATACAGAAATCTACATGCAACAACCCCAAGGCTTCGAAGACGGAACAGAAAAGGTATGCAAACTGGAACGCGCCTTGTATGGTCTGAAGCAAGCGGGATACCTCTGGAATGTCAAGTTAGACTTAGCCCTTCTGAGGTTTGGGCTGAAAAAAAGCAAACTTGATCCATGTGTTTACTTCAACGAAAAGGGAAATTTGATTGTGGCAATATACGTGGATGATTTTTTGGTATTTTATGAAAGAGAAAAAGATCTGATTGATTTAAAAAATTATCTTGATGAGACATTTCATATGAAAGATATTGGTTCAGTAACTAGTTGCCTCGGCATGAGAATCACTGAGGGACCAGGTTGGGTCGAACTGGATTTGGAACGATACACTCGAGACATTTTGGAACGTTTCGGAATGAGTGATTGCAAACCCGTTGGGACACCAAGAGCCACTGACCATAAGTTATCCACCAGCCAGGTGAATGGTGACAATTCAATTACGGGAAAAGTACCTTTCCAAGAAGCAATCGGAAGTTTGTTGTTTCTGGCACAAAATACGAGGCCAGACATCTCTTTTGCGGTCAACGACGTCAGCCGGTTTAACAACAATCATGCTGAAGTACATTGGGCGGCAGTGAAGAGAATTTTTCGATACCTAAAAGGGACCATAACTACGAGATTGTGGTATACAAACACCGAAGCCGTGGGAATGGTTTGTTATTCTGATTCGGACTGGGGATCAGAAATAGACACCATACGCTCCTGTGCGGGTCATGTTATAAAAATGACCAATGGAGCGGTTATTTGGAGCAGCAAAAGGCAAGCAACGATTGCCTATTCATCCACAGAAGCTGAGTACATGGCATTGTCATCAGCAACATGTGACGTGCTTTGGATAAAGCAACTGGCCGAAGAATTAGACCATTCTGCCGGACAGACAATTCCTGTTTTCTGCGACAACACTAGTACAATCTCGTTGGCAGAAAGTGATGCATTTCGACCTAGAACGAAACACATAGATATCAAATACCATCATTTGAGGGTACAAATTGACAAGAAAATCATCAAAGTGCAATTTGTACCCACTTCAGAAAATATAGCTGACTCATTGACGAAACCCGTTGCAAAACACAAACACGTGTTATGCTCAATCAACATGGGGTTAACGAACTTGGCTACTTAAAAAATGTTTTTGTTGATTTCGATAAAATTTTTATAATAACGATTATTTTTCACAAATAGGCAAAATCGATATAAGCATGACCGCAAGAAATCAACACAGTTCAATTTTAAATATCGACCAGACAATACGTTTTTTTTTTGGAATACTAACAATTATGGGCAATTGGTTCAGTTCTTCAAATTCTGAGACTAAGACAGTGGAATCTGATGGCGAGGTCAACAACAATGTTGTCATCCAAGAAGGATCAACTGGCAATAACTTGAACATCCTGATCGTCACTTCCATCATTTGTGCCTTAAAAATTCTTGAATTGATAATTTATTTTTACAAGAAACATACAGCAAGAGTCAAGCGAGATTATGAACAAAATTTAAAATTGGGTACTGACAATGTTTAATTGTTTAAAGTGTTTATTTTTTTTTGTGTTTGATTTTTGATTGCAAAGAAAAAATATCTTTTTTATTCTCATTAAGGGAGGGAATAGAATGAAAACACATCGTTCTACTGTTTGAAGTAATGAACATCAAAATTAAATTTTTTCATTTGAATATCCATTAAGGGAAGGTGTTGAAACACAAAAAGAATATATAAAGTTATTTTGTTGTATCGGCAATAATCATGTATCATTGGTGGTCTGTATATCATGTAAAATAAATTCATTCGCATTATAAACGTTGAAACGAACAGTTGTGTTATTTGTTTACTCATATTCCAACAGCATTGCTACCGCGCGCCCATGATGAAAATAGATGGCAGCACATTCTATACATTTGAAGCAGATTGACTTTTTTTGACAATTTTGACATTTGAGCTGATTATCTTTAGTTCGTGATATCGACGCTGCGAGTACAATAGATGTCGCACTTTTCGTTGAGAATCACGAATTATCCATTATATCAACATTGTATTTGGGCGTAAACATGACACGAAAGGATGAGAGTGGCTTGCTATGCTAGTTTTAGTACTAAAACATAGCTGGCGCGATGTGTCGGCGGCTATCAAAATGGCATTCTCCATACCATTTCGGTCAAAAATTTACAAAATTATATTTTTTGTATAATAAAACGCAAAACTAGTAAAGTTTATGAATAATACTCACTAAAAGACGTTATTTAAAACAACTATCGGTGAGCGCAGTGTTTTACATTCGGTTAAAAGAAAATAGTGTTTGTCTACAAAAATGCGACTTTAAAAAGTGATCCAAAAGTGAAGATTAGTGCTTGAATTTAACTTGAAGCCATTGTTTATAGTAAGATATCCCGATTAGAGGCCAAATTACATAGTTGCAACGAGTTTTTCTTCTAAAAATTTTTTACACCATATCACATAACCTCCATTCATCAACGTATTTTTGCTGTTTTCATCAAGTTTATAAATGATGCTCATATTGACAAGAATTTTAAAGCCCGCGTTGATAATACCTTAATAATTCCGAAAAAATATTCAAAATCGTCTGAGAATTTGCCATTCAATAGCCGCCAACATAGAGCGCCACACTGAAATGACAGGAAAAGATGAAACAAAGTCTTCTCTCTATTTCGGGATGGCGACAAAGTAAAATAAAGTGAAACAAATCCATCGGATAGAGGGCTTCCAAGATGTATTTTCCCTCGACTCTACTGATAAGTCGCTTAAAACGAGGTTTTTTGTGGACCGACCTATAAATTTTACACATGATAAGTGTGATGCCAGTTCAGTGATAACGGCAAAAACAAACTAGGTACTGCATTGGGTGCTAATATTCGCTTTCCAATAACAAGTCTTTATCCTCAAAATGTCTTCGACAAATTCTACCACTCCTAGAATCTTGTAGATGATGCGCTTTCGTTGCATTCGTCCAGTTTTGCTTTAGCTGAGAATCTGCTGGAAAGCGGTGTTTATCGTATGTGCCTTTAGTGTTGTAGTTGGGAACAGAACAGTAAACCGGCATCTGAAATCAATATTTTTTTACATAAACAATGACAAAGATTAAACAGCTAAGACTATTTTTACTTTGATTTTCTCTTAATCTTTATTTAAAAATACAGAAATTATCAAGTGAAGAATTATAAGCGAACTTTTTCTATGAATTTTTTAATGTGACGTTAATGAATGATTTTATGAGGTAGTCAAAGTTGGGCGGACTACGGTTGGCTTGTGCATGACCCGGGGGTTTCTGACATGAGGGTTCTTAGTAGAATAGCAAAGGTGAATCGAAAGGAACAGTGAGACGATCATATCAGAAACGACGACATCTTGGAAAATTTAGTGGTTACGTCAGTGGAAGAGGCGGCGAGGGTAGTCGTCTGCGATGCCAAATTGGATATTGACTGTTTGATACTTTGAACTTTTTTGATTGAGTTTCATTCTTAAGGTTTACGCTTCCGCCCTGTTTTTTCCTTCCTTTAGAATATGATATTGCACTGAAAGTTTGACCAACAAATTGAATATATTATATTTTTGTGACAGTCGATAGTAAAACTCTTTTGAATCTACTGAAAATAGATTTTCCGCTTTGGAATTCAAACCTCCCATTTGTAAGAGGTCTACAGAAAAATGGCTTCGCGATTCAAAACGTAAACATCTATCTTTTCATTTGTAGTTTCACTGAAAATTTACTTCTCAATTCAATTTTTTCCCCGTTACTCGCTAGAGTAACGTGTTAGAAAAAAAAGAGTGTTTGTGTATGCACCTTGGTTACAGTATCTTACAGCACCTTGGTGCACCTTACAGTAACTTAGTGCACCTCACAGCACCTTGGTGCACCTCACAGCACCCCCGAAGTAATGCTGTGAGGCGGTTCCGGGGAGACGAGAGCGTGGCGATCAAGGAAGGAGGTTTTAGTTGGTAAAAATCCAACACTACCTGGGTCCAGGAGGACCAGGTGCCTTTTGAAGGTTTCCTCACCCTTGAGAAAAAAAAAAAAAAAAGCACCTTGGTGCACTTCACAGCATCTTGGTGCACTTCACAGCATCTTGGTACACCTCACAGCACCTTACAGCACCTTGGTGCACCTCACAGCACCTCACAGCACCTTGGTGTACCTCACAGCACCTTGGTGGAATTTTAGTAAAAGATTAGGTTTAAAATTAAATTCAAATGGTGTACCAATAAAGTGTCATTGAGTACTACGATTTTGAAATTTAAAAATTTTAGTAAAAGGGATGAATAAAAACAATACAAAACAAGATGTGTACATTGAAATGTCCTAAGCTTCTGAATTTAAATAACTTCCAATTTATTCTTGAAGCTCAATAGTGACCGTGTTAATAACGCCCCGGGTGTTAATAACGCCCCGGGTGTAAATAACTCCCCGGGTGTAAATAACGCCCCGGTTGTTATTAACGCCCCGGGTGTAAATAACGCCCCGGTTGTTATTAACGCCCCGGGTGTTAATAACGCCCCGGGTGTTAATAACGCCCCGGGTGTTAATAACGCCCCGGGTGTTAATAACGCCCCGGGTGTTAATAACGCCCCGGGTGTTAATAACGCCCCGGGTGTTAATAACGCCCCGGGTGTTAATAACGCCCCGGGTGTTAATAACGCCCCGGGTGTTAATAACGCCCCGGGTGTTAATAACGCCCCGGGTGTTAATAACGCCCCGGGTGTTAATAACGCCCCGGGTGTTAATAAAGCCCGGGCGTTATTTGCGGCGGAGAAATGTCCTGCCACCCTTAAAAACACCCTCTTGAGTTTGGCTCATTTCAAAAATTATCCCTCATGTAATGACTTATTTCCGCAGCCCCCACTGTAATCTACTATTACTAGTGATGGATTGTTCGCTGAAGTGGTTCGAAAGTACATTCGGTTACGCCCGGTAAATACAACCACTGATCGATTTTTTGTCGGTTATCGGAACGGCAAATGTTTTAATCATTCATTTATTACATCGTACACAGAATCTTTATCGTCATTTTTCTTTTTGTTTCTTAATTTAATTATTTTGTCCTCGTTTTATCAATAAATATTTCGATTCAATTACTTATTAACATATACATAATTTGATTTATATCGTTACTTGTTATTAAAAAAATTAATAAAACAAATTCTTCAGGTTAGTAATTTCACGGGGAGAAAATAATTTTCTCCCTTCATTTGTTTGCGGGAAGAAAAATATTTTCTCATCTCACTTGTTACTTGACACATGTACATTGTGAAAAGCTATTTTCTCACCTACTTTGAGGTGAGAAAATATTCATTTTCTCAGAGCAAAAGTGAAAAAAAGTTTTCATAATGATGAGAATAATAGAAAAATCGAAATTCCATAAAAAAATGTCGTTTTCAAACCTCGATATCTCAGCCAATTTTCAACCGATTTTGATGAGTGTGGGCTCGTTGGAAAGCTGCAGCGACGTAGTTTTTTTTAATTATTTGGAGGGGGAGAGGGGCGAGGGTAAAAAACTCAAAAGTATGGAGTTTTTTGGGCTTGTGGACTTTTTTTGGGGTGTGGGGACTGCGTCACGCCAACCGCTACCGCTGCGGGCATGATTGCAATTTCATACTGCGCAACCATACATAGAAGAACCAACGTTGCAAGAAGTTGAAGCTGATTTTTCGAGGCTCAGAAATTTCAAAGCCCCGGGGACAGACAATCTACCCGGCAAACTTTTCGACAACGGCGGCAACGCGCTGTGTGACTACCAGCAATTCTCGCGGAATTGTTATCGGGAACTATTTATTGGCACTAGTTGTTTAATCATTCCGCTAAGTTAAATATTCTCTTTTTTCAAGTTAAAAAAAGAGTCATTTGTCAAGTTAAATATTTTTTTGTCAAGTTAAATACTTTTTTGCCAAGTTGAGATTTATTTGTGAAGTTAAAAAATCTGATTTGTAAAGTGAAGTATTAATTTGTCATGTTAAAAAGTCTGTTTTGCCAAGCTAATTATTTTTTTTTTTGTCAAGTTAAATACGTTTCTGTCAATTTGAGTATTTACTTGTCAAGTTAAAAATGTTGATTCGTTGTTCTTAGCTTATTTGTCAAGTTAAAAAGTCCTATAATTCAAGTTGAGTAACGCTTTCACAGGGGTCGAGACGTGGCTGCGTAGGCCACGATTACGATCAAAAAGCACGCCCGAAGCACTTTAGCAGGGGTCGAGAAGTGACCACGTAGCTTACGATTACAAGCAAAAAAGCACGCACTCATTTTAATTCCCAACTTGACACTTTAATATTTCGGACTTGACAGTTTAGATTTTAAAACTTGCAAATTTCATTTTTTAATTTGACAGTTTTGACTTTCCAACTAGACACTTTAAAATTTCGAACTTGACAGTTTAGAATTTATATATGACAAAAAATAATATTTAACTTGACATTTAAATAGTACCCATTGTTATCTAATAGCAAACCAGTAATACTCGATGGTTCCACTTGCACCTGCAGCCACTTTAAAGATTCATTAGTAGATGACGCAAGTAGTCTGGCCCGAGCAACAGGTCCACTAGAATCAAACATCTTAGAAAACTTGCTTTTGATCCTTGGAAGATATCAATGTCTCTGTTCCTTCTTTTGTTCGTTATTTCATTGAATACAATCTTGGGGAATTTCCATAACTAATTCTAAAATATTATTACCAATTATTTGAATATTAAATTTGTCCAACAACTTATTTGACAAATCAGATGAAGAATTTAGATATAATAAATAGGCCGGTTATGCTAAGTCTTCAACCTCTCGATTGCCTAACCCCCCAAAAGCTAAAGGAAGAGTGGCCTGATCCCAAGAAAATTCTGACATCCTAACATTCGTAATCGCTTCAATCTCGTCAAAATTTTTTAAATGATTACGCAACGAAGTTCGCAGCAAATAATTAAACGTAAAACTGCCTAAAGATTTCCTAAAAATATACAAGGCGGATGAACATCCATTAATATTGTAAACGATCACACATTAATTTGATTGCTACAATTTTGGATGAAAACATCTTTTCTAAGTCTGACTCAAAAATTGGTGAGCCTAAAGTCTTAAGAGAAGACTCATCAACTTTCTTAATCCCTGGCAATAATGATGACATCTCAGAATACATTTAGGGCACATCTTAATCAGTATCATTAACACAAAAACTTCGTATCCCAAGTTGCATATTGGTTTATTAATGCTAAACAAAAATGTATTTAAGCCGCGCATTAATAATAATATTATTAAGCCACGCCTTCAATGGATCGTGGTTATGCTAAGTAAATAACTCCTAAAGTTATACTATTTCTTATTGATATTTTTCATAATTAAAAGAGTACTTGCAGGATTCAATGACTGCATAGTTTTGGTTTTCAAAGGAAAGGAAACGTTCATGTTTTGCATGAACACTCACATTGCATGTTTGAAAATCATTCAGTAATTCAGAATTATCTTTGTGAATTCTCCAACTCACTCGTGTGTTTTTAAACAACTAGTTTTGAAAACTGCTGTTTTGAAGCGTTCAGAATAAATACACACTTGTGAGTTTGAATTGTATCACAAAATTGATCCCTGATGTAATGAACGATTTCCGCCGCATACACTGTAATATACTATTTTCATCTCTTTCTCAACGAATGAAAGCGTTGAAGACGGAATTCTAAGAGAAATTAGTTTAGATTCCATACGAAACCGTAACTATTTGGGAAAAGGTGGGGAATAATAGTATATTAATGCTATGTGAGACAAAATTGAGAATTACTTGTTATGTATATATTGTATATTGGGGAATTGGGTAGTTAGATAGGGTAGCGCCTGATTGCATATGAGCGGAGTGTGGTAGTCCGTGTCATGTGCCAGGCGTGCAACTGTCTAACTATCAAGTGATCTTTTTACGTCCACGTCGTAGTCCCCGGGACCTCAATTCTCTTCGGAGTTTTATGCTAAACTTAAGAGTGCTACCTGATGACTTGCCCACGGGTCAGAGGGGAATCGAATTAGTGGGTTGTGCGTGTGGCTAGCCACCATACCACACTCAAAAAAAGCAATATGATTATGAATTCAACAACAGAGCCTCGGATTGGACAGGATAAACGGCAACGACTTAGGCAACGGAAAAAGGACAACGATTTACAATTAGGAACATGGAATGTTAGATCTCTGTTACGGCCAGGAGGGTTGAGATCACTCACTAGTGCGCTAAGGGCGACTAAACTTGACATTACAGCAGTACAGGAAACTAGATGGCCTGGGAAGGATTCTATGATCAGTAGAGACTTTACGTTTTATTACAGCGGCAAGAGCAACGACAGCCCAAGAGGATACGGAACAGGCTTCATGGTCTTCGGTAGAGCCAGAAACGCGGTGATTGGTTTCACTCCTGTCAACGAACGAATATGCACTCTACGGATAAGAGGAAAATTTTTCAATTATACTCTTATTAACGTCTACGCTCCAACGGAGGAAAAAGATAATGAAGCGAAGGAGCTATTTTACGAGAAACTGGTGAAAGTGTATGATGGAGCACCGAATCGAGACATCAAAATCATACTTGGGGATTTGAATGCCAAGATAGGTCGCGAAGTCTACTACCGTCCCACTATTGGTAAATATAGCCTCCACGAAAAGACAAGCGAAAATGGAACGTTGGCAATTGATTTCGCAGCGTCAAGGAACATGGTTGTCTGCAGTACCTATTTCGAACATAAAGACATCCACAAAGCGACATGGGTATCACCTGATGGACGAACCAAAAACCAGATTGACCACGTGTTCATAGATGGGCGTCACTGTTCAAATGTTTTGGATGTCAAAAGTTGTAGGGGACCGAACATCGATTCAGATCACTACTTGGTAAAGGTGGTTGTTAGGGCTCGAGTTTCGATTTCACACAATCGACAGCCGGCATTGGAAAAGTGGGACGTCGAGAAACTGCAGAACGAAAATATTAAACGACAATATGTGGATAGTTTGGAGAAGAAAATTATTGACGGAATGGAAAGCGAACAACGAAGCGAAATTAGACGAAACGTAGAGCAAGCCGCAGCAGACACGATAGGAACGAGAACGGGAAAGAAAACAAATGACTGGTTCGATGACGAATGCAGAAAAGCACTGGATGACAAAAATGCGGCTCGAGCGAGATATCTAAATAGATGCACTCGAGCTGGCATGGCAGAGTACCGTTCGAAGAGAAATTTCGAGAAAAAACTATTCCGAAGAAAAAAGGGACAACATGACAAGGAAGTTTTAATCGAAATTGAAAGGTTTGGTAATCGAAAAGAGACGCGGAATTTTTACCGGAAAGTAAACGAATCGAGGAAAGGTTACAGTCAACAACCTTTATTGTGCAAGGACAAGGATGGGTTGGTCTTAGCAGATGAGGAAAGGTGCATTGCGAGATGGGCGGAGTACTTTAAGGAACTGCTGAACCCGAACAGACCACCGAACCGAAACGACACCAACAACAACTTACCATTTCAGACCGCGTAGCCACATATTGCAGAACCAACGCTACAGGTAGTGGAGCATGAAATTTTAAAGCTCAAAAATTTCAAAGCCCCAGGAACCGACAACATACCTGGAGAACTTTTCAAGCACGGTGGTAACGCATTATGTATGGAGATGCACGAGCTCATCAAGCTCATCTGGAATGTCGAGGAGTTGCCGGCAGAGTGGAAGACTAGCATGATCTGCCCTTTGTACAAGAAAGGCGACAAATTGGAGTGTGGCAACTATCGCGGAATTTCGCTTTTGAATATCGCCTACAAGATATTTGCGAATATTCTATACAAACGCCTTCTTCCATACATGGAATCTACTGTTGGTGAATATCAAGGTGGTTTTCGTGTAGGTCGTTCAACAACGGACCAGCTGTTTAGCATTAGACAGATCTTGGAGAAGTGTAAGGAGTACAACATGGAAATACACCATTTGTTCGTAGACTTCAAAGCAGCATACGACAGTGTCAACAGGAGGAAGTTATGGAGAGTGATGGAGGAATTAGGGGTTCCCAAAAAACTAATCTCGCTAACAAAGTTGACAATGGATGGAGCTAACAGCCGAGTAAGAATCCGAAGCAAATTGTCAGACGCTTTCGACATTGAGGAAGGACTTCGTCAAGGTGATCCGCTCGCGACGCTGCTTTTTAATTTGACCCTTGAAGCAGCAGTGAGAACCGTGGACATCGACACCAGCAGCACCATTTTCACCAAATCCAGTCAATTGTTGGGCTTCGCTGATGACTTGGATATCTTGGGCCGAAACATGGAAGCTGTTAAGGAAAATTTCACGGCTTTGGACAGAAAAGGTACCGACCTCGGGTTAAAGGTTAATGACACAAAGACCGAATACATGATTGTCTCCCCATCGAATCGACAACACGACCAAAGCGTAACAATTGACACACACACATTTAAGGTGGTAGACAAGTTCGTATATCTTGGATCTCTGCTTAATTCTGACAACGTAATCATGGACGAAATCAAAAGACGGATAACTCTTGGCAACCGGAGTTATTACAGCCTGATAAAAATTTTAAAGTCCAAATCAGTAAGCAGAAACTCTAAATGCGCACTGTACAAATCTGTGATAAGACCAATAGTTACGTATGGGTCGGAGTCGTGGTGCATGACTCAGAAAGACGAACAATCGCTGCTCACGTTCGAAAGAAAGGTACTGCGGACAATTTTCGGACCAGTATATGACGAAAATATGAACAGATGGCGCAGACGATTTAATCATGAGCTTATGCAGCTTTATGGAGAGCCGGACATAGTTAGAACAACAAAAATTAACAGACTACGATGGCTTGGTCATGTACAGCGTATGGACGACAATCGTATCCCGAAGAAACTTTTTATCACCAAACCGGAAGGCAAAAGAAGTGCAGGCAGACCAAAATCCAGATGGTGCGATGCAGCTTTTGCCAACCTGAGAACTGCGGGAGTAACCAGCTGGAAGACGTTAGCTGAGGATAGGTCCGGTTGGAGAAGCATGTTGGAGAAGGCCAAGACCCTTAATGGGTTGTAGGGCCGGTTAAGTAAGTAAGTAAGTATGTAAAAAACGCACTATTGCCCCTTCTGAATCAGAAGTTCTGATGTAATGAAAAATGTTGAAATTTTTTTTTTTCATCTGATTGGAATATTGTGTTTTGGCATACAGTCCGGGAAATAACGTCATCTCTCCTAAGGAGTTTAAAAGATATCATTAAACGGGTCGAAGTTTCCGTACTAAATTTCTTTCGTGGACCTCATACCTCAGAAAATACTGAACGAAGTACTTCTCATCCTTGAGTTCTAACAATCGGAATAAAATGTGCCTTAAGGGGCGATTAAATTCTAGGAATTAACCTTTAGAGACATCAATCTCTATCTAAGTCTCAGAGAGAGATAAAAAAACAGAGGGAAGTACTTCTCTTCCCAGAGTTCTAGCACTGGGACCTTGTGGAGATATGGAATTCTAGGAACTGACCTCTACGGACCTTTCACCTTTCCTCTGGTGAAAATGGGGGAAATCGTTTGAAACGCACATTAAATCTCACATTTTTGAAAGAAAAAAATGAATAGGAAATTACTAATCACAGGGCTGTGGCTCCTGACCCTTTGATATATCAGAGCTCGGCCAGCTATCTTTGATATCGTATACGAATACCTTTCCAAAACGTCCTGGATATCCTGGACCCTTTGCAAAAAAGTTGTTCCATGGATTATAGGTATTGAATCAAAGTTTCCGAAACCGTCGAGATCATCAAAAGATATTCAGATTTGACGGAGATATTTTAGTTTGAAGTTTTACATAAGACATGTTTTGACCGGCTATTACCGGTCGATGAGGTCCAAGAAAAAAAAATTAGTTAGGAAGCTTCGTCTCCACAAGTCGAAATTCATCTAAACTCTCTAGCGAGCGAGACGACTTTTTTTGACATAGTGCCCTGTACTCATATCACTATTTTGAAATAAATCATGCAATTTCGTGTCCGTTCCAATTCGCGGGCACACAGCCCACACGGTTCCAATTTCAGGTTATACTAAAGTAGACATAATCTTCTTGTAGAATCCTTTTACCTATAGCCCGTTAGACATGATGATGCTGATACTAACAATCATTGTACCTGTAAGCTTTAGTTTCGTATGACCTAGAATTTACTCGTCCCGAGATATATTCGGGCAACACTACGAAAAAATATAAAGCGGCGCCCCTGAACGAAAGAGAGTACATCATTTTCAGAATATGTAACCTAAAAATGGCGTGTAAGGTAAGGAATGGTGAGTTGTCCAAATTTAACAACATTCAACTTTCAACTTAATGAATGAATGAATGAATTTTTTGTTTAGCTTAATGCTTCTGATATTTCACTAAAAAAACTTTCATTTAAGAGTGATTTTGCGAAAATTTCGAACGATTTCGTACACTTTTGGGACAACATGTCCTACTTTTTGTCGATGGATGTGCCATTCCATTCCTTGTTCTTTTGTAGTAACTTCTCATTTTTAGGGAAGTTATGGTGTGCTAAGTAAGTGCATGTCAGGGGGTGGTAAAAATAGTTTTTTGGCTATAACTCGTGTAAAACGAAATGAAATTAAATTAAATTTTAAGGGATGGTAAGCCCCAATGATACAAATGTTTTTCATTATTGGATTACTTGGGGCCTTCCCCCACTCCTGAGTTATTAGTCGTTTTAGGTGAAAACTTGGGGAACGCTTTACTGCTTCAAGCAACGATGAACCGAAAAACTGACTATGGGGTGTTCTAGTATACTACTCCTACTATGAGACCATGCAAAGACTTCCCCGGTTTAAGGCTGTTGCACCGGTCTGGAACAACTTTTGTAAGAAAGGTCAATTTTTGACCCTTTTTCTTGACTATTTTTCATGAAACGTCATTGGACAATTCCCCATTCTATAAAGCTTGAGTTGTCCAATCTTTTTTTTCCCCATACAAATTTAGTCTGACATCTCAATATTCGTTTTTCTGGTGGTCAACTCACCAATTTTTACCTTAAAATAAAAAATAGTTTTATTGTATAAAATCCGAATTTTCTCCGATTCGCTAAAGTAACTGATTTTAGTTCTGTTCTATTTCCATGCCCTAACAAAAATATGAAAACTAATCAAAATTACAGATGGCGCTATCTTTCAATATGGCAGCTATCAATACGAATCGTAACTTCTGCAAACCATGTCCGATTTTAGCGTGTTCCAGATCAACTCATACCCTTGCTTTCACTGTAAATTCAAATTTACACGGCTAAAATTTGAAGTCTTTCCGTAAAAGTAAGTAACACATTTAAATTTGCTGTATTAAAAATTTACATTTACTTACTTGATAGTGTAGCTTGGTAAAATCGAAAGACTTTAAATTTTGTTAAATAATAGTTATTTACTTAATGCATGTTTGTTGAAAATAGCAAAATTTCAAGTAGTTCTGGTAATGGCTATGCTGAGTGAATAACTGAAGGAGCGCAAGGCTTTATGATTGAAAATACTGCTATAATTGATCGTAAAGGTTCCGGCTTTAAACGCGTAGTCCAAGAAGAGCCCGAAAAGACTGTAGATGATAGATGTCTTTGGGTAGGTGAAAGAGGTTACAGAAATCCCAGAATTCGAAGAGCCCTTGTTAAAGACTCATGTGGCAAAGGAATGGCATCTTCTGGGGATGTATTTTCCTAGTCGCACCGGCATACAGGGAAATTGTCCACTGGAAAGACAATTACTTGTGTCTGGCGGTTATTATTCCCTGTGTAAAGAAAACAGCAAAAATTGATTTTGAGGCTCTCAGCAGGTGTCTAAAAAATATTACCTTACCAGCAAATTATGAAAAACTGTGACGAAATTTCAGATCCTCTCATGGTCTCACAATGTTCCTTGAGACAAACTGTTCATTTAACACTAATAATTTATTCACAATGAGACTCTCATTGAGCCTCGACTTAAAGAGAACTTTGAGACTCTCAATCGCTGTACTCACTGGGAAAGTTTAACATTTTACATTTCTGGCAAGATGCGAATGATTTTCCTGTGTTGCGTCGGGTAACGTGAAGTCGTCGCAAAGAACGCACATTTATCATAGCTAGTTTTTTAAGTAAAACTTTTGACAGAAGCATATTTAACCTCTTACACAGAGGTCGGGTATTTTTCTTTTCTTATTGTCAATTAATTGTAAGTAGATAGGGGGCTCCTGGAGCTATTGACGAAATAAAGTTTAATAAAGTAAATAAGTAAGTGGTTACGGGTGAGATTCAATCAGACAGGCTGTAGATGAATGGATTGTCAAAGAAAGCACAGCCGGAAAAAATTTTAATTTTCATCGGTTTGAAGAAGCATTGAATCCTTCAAAATCGTTCACATAAGCAACACCGGTGAATTCATGTAGTTTTCTGTACTATTCGTGACCACTTTCAGAATTGTGTTTTGAACGGAGGCTTAAGCAGAAAACAAACGATAAATTATGAATTGCTGGGATGAGCAATTTCGTTGTATTTCGATCAATGTTCAGAATCGACAACTCTCAACACCGATTTTGGAAAATAGAAGGTTTTCTAATTCGCGTCAATTAATTGCGATTCTCCTGTCAAAGCACACACGTATTTTCATAAAAATTGCAAATTCGTCGTATTTCGATGATTCTTATGTCACAAAATTGCTGAGATCGACAATTCAAATTGCTCGTTTGTTTTCTCCTTTAGGGTCGAAATACTATAGCCACTAATGTCATCTCAGAATACAACAATTCAGAAACTTAACGAAACTGAGCGTATTTTGTCTTCTTACAAATGAGCGAAATAGAGAAATTCAAAATTTTCAGTATTTCTGTCTATTTCGCTGTTAAGTTTATTTAAGAAGCAGTAGATTTTGTTCTCAATTTTGTTATTTTTGCGTTTGGATGAAAATGTAACTTTCTTTTGATCTAATAATTCACATTATTGGATAATTTGTATTGGTAGGAACTAATACCAAAAATTGTTTTCACAATTAACAAAAGTGAAAATATTACTTTCTAACTTTTGAAGGGACGAAAAGACAACGACAAATTTTCTGATGTCGGCGTATCACGCCCTCACATTCAGAAGTATGTGATCTCATCAGTACACCTATGTCTTGTCGGACTATGTGTATATCAGCGCACATAAAGACGGAATGAGCATCAATCATTCGAATTACAAGGCTTTATATACACCTGTTTCTAAACAATTTTAATTATTGAATTTTCTTAAGGTACTAGACCTTTGTTGTCAGATCTCTCACTTTTGGTGCTATAGGATTAAAAAAGCGCCGCTACCAGTACCTTGAATGTTGGTAGCTATTCATTAAATTTACTGGTGATGATGAAAATCGATCACCACAAAGAAGTTGAAAAAGACTTGCTTCAGAACTGTTCAATGTGGCAGATTGGACTATTGCTACGTGCCTAGCGAGAAGTGGGAGAGGGGGGGGGGGGTCTGAACATGTGTTACGTAACGCAACATTTGTGAAAAAGCTTACAAATATTGGGTCCATTGGAAGCTTCACAGAGCTCTTCGCAGTGTCTCCTTTTGCATATGGGAGTAGTAGTATTACGGAAGCTAGTTTTCAATTCTATCAAGCGATAGTGTACTTCAAAGTGATAATTGTCAAAATGAGTATATGATGAATATGCGATGTATTTTGAACTTTATGTTTCTAATTATTTTTCGACTATATACATAGGTGTGACGAAATATGAAAACGACTCTCACGACTTGAGCCAGCGCCAGTAGAAAAAAGCATTTTAAAAATTGTCTTCTATAAAATGAGCCAGATCGTAGCCCTGGCTTCAAGCGTAGATACACGAACTTCATATTTGATGAATTTTTCAAATGTACTGAGGTTCGGAAACTCACAAACATTGGTCAGTATTAAGCAGCACAAGTCTTATTAATATTTCATTGCTATTTGAGAATTTTTAACGATTTTGACAAATAAAAAATTCGCATTTTTTGGATTTTTAAGTGGTGGGGGTCCAAAAATGCCAGTTTTCGCGTTACGTAATTTATGAACGGCCCTTAGTCAAAACATCGGTTTCCAAAGCTTGTTGCACAACATGTAAAATATGTTGATTGATTTGTTGTCTTCGCCTTAGCTAATGCAGCAAAGTAACGTAAAGTAAGAAACAATAAGTGAGGGCTTTGTTTTCTTAATTTAGATATTTAAAATGTATTGAAAAGTAAATGTTGAGTTAACAAACTTGTAACAAAAATTTAAGTTGCTATCCGTAATAGGCTTTAATTTTGAGGTCTATGAACACCGCACTATAGCGATAGTTTATGGGATAGTCTTTCAAAACAAGGACAATATTTTATTGGCTTTCCCAGAGTTTCCAGTAGTAATTAAGAACCTGACACATTTTGTAAAAACATAATTTATTAAAAGAACGTCCAAACTAAATCGATGACATAAACGGACTAGCAAAAGACATTTCTTCACAGCACACTAAACTGCTTCAATGACTCCCAGATTAGTCTGATTACTTATAATTCAACAAAATTTTCGACGACACCCAACAAATATCTGGAAATTCTGGATATACGTGAGTGTTTTTTTGGAAGCGGTACTGACGTAGAAATTCAACATTCAACTCTCGCTAAAATCTAAATCTAAATCTAAAATGTATACAATTAAACGTTTTTATTTTGTTACACAATTTCATTCCTTCAGACAAAATTTTCAGGTCTTACAAGTTATATTCTGCATACAAAAGTTCCGAACCGCGCGTTAAAATTCGAAATTTTACTATACAAAATATAACTTGTGGGACCTAAAATTTAGGTTTGTCAGACAAAATCAATTGTGTAACAAAATAAAAACGTTTAACCGTATCTGTAAAAATTTGTGACACAATTCTTTCTTAACGTCGCGTCGATATGACTTTACCAACAAAATACTTTGAGATTTTTCATTTACTTGTAGTGAGATTGCGTATGTGAATAAGGGGTCATTCATAAATTATGTCACACAAGAGGGGGGGTCTGAAACAGGGAGGGTGGAGGAGTTTAGTGAAGCGTTACGTCATGCAAGATTTATGTGAAGAATTTTCACAATTTTTTTTTGAGTTAATAGTATAACAAGACATGCGAAAATATGTCACGCACACAACACTCGCAACACAAAATACAGATTCAAATAGCGTGTATTTAGGCTGACTTTTATATTCAAATATTTTGTATGCCATTGTTCGGCGAGCTTTCTCAATGGAAAGGTTCGTGACACATACATTAAAATCATCTTTCCGAATCTTTATTCTTACATATCTTCCTATATTAAATCAATTCACTTTTCTTTCAGTCCAGATTAGCCAAATGATTTTGAGTGAATTGAAGTATTTGTACGAAAGATAGTCAGATGGCTTCAAAGCAAAACTTGCACAGTTTTTAATTGTAACATGTTTTATGGGCTTATTTTACACCCCAGAGGCTCATCAGGCAGTTTTCGAGAATAGTCGCCTGTTGCTCATGTCACTAAATTTCGTGCACGTATACTAGCTTTCAGTACGACTACTCCACTACTCATCGGTCTTAGCGCATCTTCACGCATTCGAGGTTTAAAATTGTCCTTTAATCGACAAATGTGCCCAGACTATTTAATTTGCTATGAAATTCGAAGCTTTATTGTCTTTGTGTGTATTAACTAGAATTTTTTAGCGTTACGTCACAAAGGGGGAGAGCGGAGGGGGTTCGAGGTTGCGTGACACAAGCGTGATAGGGGGATGGATAATTTATGAATGGCTCCTGAGAAGGTTTTACGCATTAAACAATGAAAATGTTCATAATCGATTTGTCAACATAAACGACGCCACGGCAAATTCAAAATAACGATTACTTATTATTTCTTTCAATTTGCTCATTACTTTACTTTTTCGGCGCTACAGCCACTTGTGGGCCTTGGCCTGCTGGAGAATTCCGATCCAACGCTGCCTGTCGTGCGCCACGTATTGCCCGTATCTTATTCCGAGCGTGCGAAGATCTTGTTCGATGCCATCAATCCATCGAAGTTTTGGGCGACCAACTCCTCTTCGCCATTCTGGATCGTTACGGAATAATTTTGAGGGGGCTTTGTTTTTATCCATACGTGCTAAATGCCCCGCCCACCTCAGCCTTTAGACTTTCACCACTGCCACTAACTATATCCGGCTCGCCAAAATCACGTTCCAATTCAAAGTTATATCGTCGTCGCCACCTCTCCCCCTCGCGCATCGGTCCAAATATGGTGCGAAATACCTTGCGCTCAAACGTTAGGAGCAACTGTTCGTCACTTTTTTTCATCGCCCAAGATTCGCATCCGTAGATCAATACTGGACGAATAAGTGTTTTGTAAATATGGCGCTTCGTTTTCTTTGATATTAACTGTGATCGTAACTGCTTGATTAGACCATAATATCATCTGTTTGCCGCCATAATACGTCTGTGAATTTCAGGTGTCTTATCACCATCTGATCGTATCAGCGCTCCAAGATAAATGAACTCATCCACTACCTCGAGGTTGAACTCTCCGATGCATATTGTTGATTGGCTACCGGGTTCGGCTCGGTCTTCATGTACTTGGTTTTAGATTCGTTTATCATTAAATCCATCCTCTCAACATTGATTTTCAGATTTGTGAAAGTGTCAACTGCTACTGCATGTGTACGACTGGCGAGGCCCAAGTCGTCTGCAAAGCCCCGAACTTGAACTGTTCCATTCACCAGAGTTTTGTTGGTTTGGATACCAGCACGTCTCATTGCAGTTTCCAAAGCCAAGTTAAAGAGTAAACAGGATAGCGCGTCTCCCTGCTTCAACCCTTCTTTAACAGCAAACACATCTGACATGTCGTTTTGCACCTTAACACGACATGTGGTGCCATCCAATGTCGCTTTCACAATACGAATATACTTTGTTTCAAAGCCCAGCTCCTTCATCGCCTCATACAAATCCATTCGCTTGGTTCTGTCGTAAGCTTGTTTGAAGTCGATGAAAAGATGGTACGCCCGGACTTGAAATTCTCTGCCCTTTTGCAGAATCAGACGAAGGGTGAATATTTGGCCAGTTGTAGAGCGATCTCGTCTGAATCCGCTTTGATAGTCCATAATGACACTCTCAGCCCTTGGATTTAGTCTTTCGAATAGCGCTCGAGCGAAAACTTTGTAAGCCGTGTTCAGCAAGGCAATTCCACGGTAGTTATCGCATTCAGTTTTATCGTCTTTCTTGTGTAGAGGTAAAATGGCACCCTCTAACCACTCGTCAGGCAAGTTTTCCGTGTTCCATACTTTTTACTAAATTATACATCACTTTTGACAATTCCTCACCACCCATCTTCAGCAGTTCCGCTGGAATATTTTCGGGACCGGAAGCTTTGTTGTTCTTGAGTGAGGTAATTGCTGCTGAGGCTTCTTCCATTGCTGGCGTTGCTACGATACGACCGTCGTCGTCAAGAAAGGAAACATCGCTATCATCAGTCACATCATCATCCCCGTTGTACAATGCATCAAAATGCTCTTTGAATCTCTCCAAGACATCATGTTTTGCAGTAAGCAACGTTCCGTTTATTGCTTTACATATGATTATTCAATTTGCTAATATTTGTATTAAAATAAAAATTGGTACAATTTAAATGATTTGTTGTTAACATTCAACTCAATTTAGATTATTTTGATTTCAATTGTGCCGAGTTACGCGAAGAGTTTTTGAGAATAATTTTTCCATTTGGAAATTATTTTTGAACTATATGTTCATATTTGCTATCATTTCCCTATATTTTCTTTCCATTTCCTTCTATTGACTTCCATTTCCCTTCAATTTCTTCCCCGTTCCTTTTATTTCTTCATAATTTTCCTAAGTTAGATATGTGCCTAGTATTTCCTTCTATTTCCCTAATATACACTGTCCCACCACTTCCTCGCGTTGTTTACTCCTCGCGGCTACTAATCCAATGGGCGAAAATGATACACTCAACTTCTTTTACAACATATCAAAAGTTTTTTTGAGCAACCGCCGCCAGCAAACCGAAGACAACGGCTACTACTCTCATGGGCGAAAATGATCCCTACAGCTTTCTCGACAACATATCTAAAGTTTCATTTTTTGAACCCCCGCCTATTTTCCGCAATTTTTGCGGTTACCCCGATACACTACACACCCAACCCAACAACTTTCCCTTTGACACCAAACCTCTATCTCGAACACTCATACAAAATGTGCTGACATAAACATTACACACACAAACACATATGTACTTTATATGGAAGCGTCTAAGAGCCCTGACGCCCAAACGAGGCGGGGGTACCAGCTGGAATAAAGTTCAATATATATTTCGTCAAAAACAATTTTTCTACTTCCAAAAGAACTGATACACAAAACAACTGATATCAATTTGGGTGACGCTGAAAGCTTCGGAACGCAAAAGATTCTTTCAAAATAGTTTCTATAAAAAAGCGTTACAAATGCCGTACCCTCCCAACGTAATAATTTTTCAGCGCTTTCAGATTTCATACACCAAAAATTTAGCTTTGCGCGATGTACGGAGAACAGGTAGCCAATTTTTTGCGTGTGAAAATTGAAAGCGCAGAAAAATTATTACGTTGGGAGAGTCCTGCATTTTTGACGCATTTTTTCAATCGAAAATATTTCGAAAGTATTTTTTGCGTTCCGAAGCTTTAAGCGTCATCCAAATTGATATCAGTTGTTTTGGAAGAAGGGACGAGGACCTGCGTCACATTTCCCTTTTAAAAGAGGTTTTTGTTGTGATAACTAATAATGAGACAGCCAATCTTCCTGAAATATTTACTTAACGTCATTGTTGTCTACAAATGAAAAATTTCATTGGCCACTTTTCCATGAAAATTCTGGAAAAGTCGTGGCATGTAATGCTAGAGAGCTGGTTTCTTCGGGAAAGTTATAGAATTTTTTGGAGAAGGAGAATTTTTTGGGATCTTTAGAAATCTATCAAAGTGACGCCATCATGGATTTTCTTAAGCAATAAATTATGCTTCTTTGGGTTTTCGAATTTTAACTCCGGAATGGCAATACCTAGAGGGTTGGCTGCCAAAGCTGTCAAGGTAACGCTATCTTCGATTTTTTGCTATCTACTGAATTAGAGTACCTAGAAAATTGGTTTCTTCGGGAAAGTTATATAAATTAGTGAAAAGAATTGGTGACACGAAAGATAGCTTCGAAGATAGCCTAAGGTGACACAAAGTGTTCTGAAGGTACTCGAAGGGCACACCTCAGTGGTGAAAATGTTTTCTGAAGAAACATCTTTTTGAAAAAATTTTTTTCCTACAAAATTTTTTGAGAAAAATTTTTTTCGAAGAAAACTTTTTTCAAAAAAAATTTGCCGAAATATAGACAATATAGAACATTTTTCACATGAATTTTAGTTATAACAAATGAAAACTTCAAAAACGACTGATATATATGTAGGTTGGTTTCTTGGGTGGTATTCCATGCTTCACTTCCGGACGTATTACTTATCCAATTGAAAAATGTGATGAAAACGTTGAAATTTGGTGTTTTACCCATCTTGCACAAATTGTTGGTTTTGTATCTTTGCCGGTTGTAAAATATGTAGGTTGGTTTCTTTCAAGACTGATATCGCATACAAAAAACTCGTAAAAGGTAAAGTATGACGACGCAGTCCGTAAGTCCACTTCCAAAATTAATAATATCGCTGGAGGTGGCACTTTCGCTGATAATACACAAAAATTTCTATGAATTAAAAGTTAGCTTGTGGTAAAAGTTTTATTCTTTAAGCAAAGTTGCATCACTGTTTTTAAAACAAAATTAAGTTGTGTTCAAAACATTGAGTCACAAATGGAAGGACCCAACAACGAAACAATTTTTTTGTACTTTCAGTTTCCCCGCTGCAAAAATTAAAATACTAAATTAGATAGCTTTGCGTCAATTTAAATTTATGCGTGAAAACTGAAAGTACAGAATATTTATTTGTGTGTCTGTTTTTGACGACTGATTTTAGGCAATTTCGCGTGTTGTGGACCAAGCAAAGCGAGATATACATGCAAAAGTGCACCTTGATTGCTGAAACCACCTTGATTGCTGAAATTTTTGACGTCTACATCGTCTCCATGACAACGTATTTGATGACGGCTACGCTTTAGATGCTACTTTCTAATTTCGACTTTTGTTTTTTTTTCAATTTTTGACGACGTCACTTTGGCAATTTAATTATTTATGACATGATGGCTGATATTTTTGACATCTACATTGTTACGACAACGTATTTGACGATGCCTCAGACGCTACTTTGAAAGTTCGAATTTTCTTTTCTTTTTTTATATTTTTGACGACGCCATTTTGGCAATTATATCATTATGACATTTTTGTTTTTCTTTGACGATCTATGTCTTTGACATAGATTCATAAATTATTTATTCTTGTGACTTTCGTTATGTTGATTTTGACGTAATATTTTTGATGTTTTCTTACTTTTTGTTTGTAATTTTTTTGTAATTTTCCTTTTGTTCTATGTTAATGTTATTAATGTTATTTATATATTGTAACGTTTTCATGGTTTTTTAACGAGGGCTATGACAGCAGTCATAGTCACTCTTTTTCCATGTCAGCTAGAAAATAGTAGACAATAAAATTATTATCAATCAAATCAGTCGGCCAAAACAGATACACAAAAAATTTTTCATGTAGAGGTCCAAAATCGAGAAAAAATTTATAACGTTTCCTTCGATGTTGGCCCCGAAGCATAAACAATTTTACATGTTTCTGCTCGGTAAATGAGTCATTACCTCGTCGCCAGCGACTCGGAAAACACATTTACCGAGCATCAACATGAAAAATATTGTACGTAAGTGCTTCCAAATAGTTGTTTTAACTCGTAGGATTACAGCATTCGCCTTCGGCTCATGCAGCAACCTTCATACGAGTCAAAACAACCAATTTGGAAGCACATACGCAATGTACTAATTTCGTTGTTGGGTCTTGCATTTGTCGAGTAATTTTTTTAAAAAACGTGTATTAAAAACACATGCAAGGGACCCGTACGTATCAGAATATTTAAGTAAAAATTGCCTTAACTCTTAATTGTATGAAATTACTACGTCCACATTAACTTGTATTGGAAATTACCGATAGGGCAATATTGAAAAGCCCGTCCGAAGTAACGGTGTAAAAAACCCTACCGAAAGCACAAAATAGACAAAAATGTTCACCTCAATTTTCTCTACAAAAATCATTTTTTGGGCTAGGGCCGACCTTAGTCCGACTAGGGCCATAAGGAAATGAATCGAACCCAATTTTCCATAGACAAAAATGTTTCCTTTATTTTCTCTACATCACAGAAAAACAAACTTTTTTGTCAAGGGCCGACCTTAGGATTGACCTAGGGCCAAGGGGGGACTGCAAAAAATCTCAAAAAAATCACAAAAAAATCACGAAAAATCAAAAAAATCACGAAAAATCAAAAAAATCACAAAAAATCAAAAAAATCACAAAAAATCACAGAAAATCAAAAAAATCACAGAAAATCACGAAAAATCTCAGAAAATAGTCGAATGCACAGTACTGTTGTAAAATTGAATAAGACTAAATTTTACGGCGCAACAACATGGGTGTTTTATATTTTTGCGCGACTTCGTTGTTGAGGAAGTATGTTTAGACCCGTACGAAGAACGAAGTTCTTCGAAGAGGGGTCTTATGCGTTTATCAAGACGTTTGTAACCAGTCGACTTGAGGGGGTTAGGGGGGGGGGG
>CM055404.1:81863481-81880283 GCA_029228625.1 Pseudolycoriella hygida
AATGTAAAACTACACTTTGACGTTTTCGTTCGTTTCGTGTGGAACCCATATTTTCAATGTAAAAAATCATACAAAAAAATACTCCACACGAAACCCACAAAATACAGGAGAGTGTAGTGGTTTATATTCTCTCAGCTGTATAACCTTTGCGTGTACATTTTTAAAGAATTTTGTATTTTCTACAAAAAATTTAATTTCTACAAATAATTTTACTATTAATTTAAGAGGTATTGTAAAGGTACGGTGTCGGAATTAAAATGATGCTTGCCCCGTTGAAATACCTCGTGTTGGATTCATATTTAATGTAAACCAATTTACGCTATCTAGTTATTAAAAAAATACTTTATCATGTTCGTTTTGCTTTCCAATTCTTTTACACTTCAGCGTTTCGTTTTAAATTGAGAATTTCAGTATCTGTAAAAAACAATTAAATTGTCGTCAGCCAAACCCATATAAATCTGATCCTTTAGTTTTACCTGTTTTCATCATCCGCCGAAGGATAAGGATACATTATCGGCGAATTATTTTGTAGTAACTGTCTTTGGTGATAAAAATCATTATATACACCTCCAAGAGGATCTTGCAGTAGTGGCGAACTAAAATTGTAGAGATGAAAAATGAGTCAATTTTTTGGATGTCTTTTCACACCCCGACGATAAAATGTGTAGCGTTTCTTTTAAAAGTATTTTCATACGAAAAACCAGGTCCAATTATACATTACAATTAAACATGGTAAAAATGTTGTTTTTAGACCCGTACGAAGAAACCAGTCAAATTTCGGCGTAAAAGTTGCTTAGTTTTTCGTTTTGTGGTCTAAATAAGACAAATCTGACAACACGATAACTCAAGTAACGTGAGAAGTCTTTTTCTACATAGTGGGATTGAATTTGGGCATTTCTGTGCCAAGTGCCGCCAAAATAGGGCCACTTAGTGGTTTTGGGTTTTTCGTACATTACTCAAGTAATTAAAAAATATTTGGTTACTTCTATTACCATAAATTAATAGTATTTCCGAGTACCAATTTTTGGGATGGTTCTTCGAGTAACCATTTTTTTATAGTGGTAACTTTAACCAAAATTCAATGGTTACTCGAATAACCAGAAAATAAATAGTGAAACAGTTAAGCATGCAGACCTCTGCCTGGCGCCCTGGAAACACCCCAATGAAAACCTGTCAGCGAATCTGATAGACTCCCTACTGATTAGCGGGAGACATCTCTCTGACGTCATTGACGTCAAAGCTTGTTGGAGAGCAAATTTCGATTCTGATCACTATCTTGTCGTGTCAACACTGAGAGCACATTTAGTGCATAATGGTCGAGGGGAAACTTTGAGGCGTTATGCAGTGTAGAAGTTAAAGGACGCACATATAGCTGAGACATTTGCTAGTATCAGCAAAAAGCTTCAACAATTATAACAAGCACAGCTGGGCCCGACTGGCAATCGGTGAGTGAAGTAATCAAACAGGAAGCAACCAACACCTTTGGATATCAGAGTTCTAATGATTTTAAGACCTGGTTTGACGCGGAATGTGCTGATGACACGGAACGCAAAAATGCTGCACGGATAGAGAAGGAATCTGCAAGATCAAAAGAACAGAGAGCGGTGGAATATGAGCGCTACAAAGAACTACCAGGGGGGAAAAGCGTTTGCACCGACGCGAAAAAAAGAGCTTGAAGAAAGGACGCTTCTTCACCTGGAAAGATTATGTACCTCTCAAATGACCAATGAGCAGTCGACGGAACGTTGCTTACAGCTAAACATGATGTCTTGGAGCGATTCAAGGAACAGTTTAACACATTGTATAACGGGGATGTTGACTCTAACGATGTTATTGATGATTCTTTCCTTAACGATGACGGTCGTGACGTGCCAGCTTAGCAATTACAGGCTCGTGGAAATCTACACCAACGGCCGCCATGGAAACTATGATATATCTCCCCCCTTTATATCATTTAGCCAAAACCGAAGCGATTAAGTCACTTCACAGAATTGCGAACCACTCACACTCTAATTTCAGAAAGAGTCCATTCCAAAATTTGGTTCAAAACCATCAATGACTTGGCAGAAATTTCAATGTGCCCATACCAACGAAAGAGGGCTGGGTGTCTGGCAATCTACAACCGCTTGGGAAGGTTGCTTACACAGGCCGATCACTGTTGAATAATTTAGCTGGGGTGGGTGTGTACTGTGCTAACTCAGGTGAGGAAGTATCTATTTCTATCGGAGAATTTTCATCAATACTCTTAGCGGAGGTTGGAGCCATCATCGAAGGCTGTCAGCTCTTAAGAGAGAGCAGCGTTGAAGGGAGACCCTACTAACGATCTGTAGTGATAGTCAAGATGCAATTACAGCTTTATCCTCATTCAAAATCGATTCTGCACTTACCTTAGAATGCTGGGAAGCTCTGAATAATGCGCCCGGGTGAAATCTATGCACCTTATCTGGGTTGCAGGACACATCGGAATTGAGTCAGGAGGGGCGCCAGGTGTAAGCCTAACGGTACGGAGCCATTCACTGAAGTCCCGTGCTCGTTAACACACGTAATTCACAGGAAACGAGATATGGAATTTAAAAATTACTGGGACAATTTAGCGAGCTGTCGTCAAGCAAAAAATGTATTATCACCATAGTAAATTCGAAATTCCTATTATATGTAAGTCGCACTAGGCTGAACGTCTTCACTGGCGTACTAACAGGACATTATGGCTTTAACAAACATTTTGCTACCATAGGGAAAAGAACGGATTCAAGCTGTGATCTTTGTGGTTTCCACACAGACACGGCTGAGCATTATCTCTCCTACTGTCCGGCTTTCATCATCAATAGACGAAGGTACCTGGGCGACTACACCATCAAGTATGACCTGATCAAACATTTTCAACCAAAAGATATCTTGAACTACATCGCTAGTACAGGCAGGTTCTAATAAGCGATTATGGTGTAAACAAGCTAGCACAATGGGCCCAACGGCTATTTGGCTTGAAAATTTGAATTTATGTAAAAGACGTGCCATAAAGTTCACAGCCGATGTGGAAATAGTGGAAGATAAGAATTTTAGTTCATCAAGATTTAATTAAATCAATGAAAATTGTCCCTTTCTAATTGTTAAGAGCTGTAATTGGAGTAAACATAACATGATTGCAGTAATCATATAGCCATGGCAAACATGTTGTGGTTAATCCAATTCTGAAGGGGAAATTTTCCATAATTGCTCCCGATATAATTGGGGTAACGATGATATTTTTCTGTGTGAAGAAAAAACAAGTTGGACTGAATTACCGTCTCAGTTTTAGAGCCCTGGGTGGTTGGTTTCAAGGGCTTAGACTCAAACAATTCTACTTTGTTTTTCTTGCCGAAAAACCCACTACCCGTGGTAAACGCAGAAAAAACCTTTTCTAAGCACTTCGTACGAGTCTAAAAAGTAAGATCATTCACTTTCCGTCTCTTAACCTTAAGCTTACCAGCAAAAAACAGGATGAAACACTAACTTACCTGGGCAACAAGTTATGGTTATTCGCTAACGAATTCAACGATGGGCTTGTCCAATTATTTTGTGTTGTCGATGAAACGCCCGAGTTTGTGTTAACTGAAATATGGAGTGAGAAAAAAAAGCGTCACCAAAACTATGAAATGTTTCATTTTAGTTCAACTTACTCATGTGAGACGGCGGTGTATCAACATAAGCGTTTGATGACATATTGTTAACAGGCGATGAAGGTGGAGTGGGTGAGTCTAAACTTATTATTGACATGTCTGTAATGAATACGAAATGTTCGGTATTGATTAGAAATAAATGAAGAATTGTAGAACATTCGCTTTATTATCTTCTAATACGTTGACTGAATACTTACACGCTGAATATGACGCTTAAATTTAATCAAAGTTCGCGTAAAAGTTTAAAACCTTTGGCAGCTGAAAAATTCTTAGCGTGAAAATTGTTTTTCAAGGCAGCATGTCAATACGAAACAGCGAATGTTTTAAAATTCTCATCTTACAACTTGCTTGCGAATAAATCCGCAACGTAGACAATAGACAACGAAGGTTTGGTTTGCAATAAAAAAAGTTGTCCGTTTAGAAAAAAGAGGGCTCCATAAAAGAGATTTGTCATTTATCATGAAACGGAGGCGAAATAGAATCGTTTTCAATAGGTCGTGATATCCGACATTTTAAAATTGCATGTTCATGCATACATCAACAGGTGGCACTAGGAGTGACTATATGATAGATTTGAATATCTATATGGTAAAGAGGCAAATTTGGTATTTAAATCCCGATTGAGCCAATTTTGAAATGGAAAGTCGCAATTTTTGTCATTTTTAATTAATGAGGAAGTTGTTGCGAACGTTTTCAAATAAATTTGAACAAAATTTTTTTGCAAAATAATTGGCTAATTCCACGCAAAACTAGCCCAAATTTACACCTATAAACGCAAAAAAGATTCGAAATACAAATTTTTGATTTATTGAGAAAACTAACATTCTCCATACAAATATTCAAACTTCAAATCTATCATATAGCTACTGCCAGCGCCATCTAGTTCAGACGAGCAAATCTGTGAACTAAAATCACAACCTATTTTTCCTTCGTTTTCGCAAAGCGAAGAGCAAGCCGAGAACTCTTTTTTAAATGCAAATTCAGCCTAAACAAGTAAAAAAGAGTTTCGATGTTGATTTCTCTCGGCCTCTTTCAAAAATTCGTTCGAAATGGATTATTGACAGTTTGGTCAAAAGCCAATTAAATTGGTAATTTTATTAACTTAATAATTATAAAAAAGTATGTATTTTACTGTCGAGAAACCATTTCAACAAAAATTTAAAAATGAAAACTTCACGTAAATTGAAACAACAGCTTTATAGTTCTTAAAAGAAAATTAAGTCTTTATTTACAGATTCATGTTTTACATTTTCCTCTTTTTAAATAGTTTGTAATAAATAAACTATTAACAATATTTTTTTTCTTTAATTTTGTTTCCGAAATGATTTCTTAACAGTTGTTATGTGTTCCATGCATCTATTTCTTTCCTTACAAATTAATGAAAGATAAGTTTAAAATAAACTTAATTTTTCGTATACTGAACGAGCTTCATTTACTGGTTGAGTAAAATTAGTTCAAACGCCAAACTAAAGTAAATTGTATAAACGCTTTTTGCGCAATGAGTTGCATTAGGGGACAATGGCATCACGTGTATCAACTACATCCCTAATGCATCGAGTCGCATACAAGATTTTCAGTAATTTTGTTGAAAAACGAACTTTTTATGAATTATTTACAGAAATCAATTAATGTTGCCTTTATAACATAGTCCGGTGTTATTCACATAAAGTTTTACATAAAATTCAGTGGTAAAAGAATCATGTCAGTGATAAAGTCATACGATTTTAAAAACGTATACTCGTTAGTAGTCAAAAGAAGGGTGGCCTTGTAATTAATCACATACAGTAGGCACCAGTGAATTCCTTGAATAACCAAATAAAATTTATACTACCCCTTGACATTTTCAGATAGATGATTCCATTAACATGAGACGATACACTGATGATGCAGTCCGATGTGCCTTCCTTAAGTGTATTTCAGCTTATTTTGCGAGGTCGCAAACCGATTTTAAAGTTTTTGGGCGTTTTGAAAAGATTAAACTTCTTTCATTGAAAACGTTCCATGCAGACAACCCCCTCCCCCCGTCCGATTCCGTCACGTTTTCAGTGAGTGTGGATGGCCCCCAAGAGATGATCCTCTAGAAGGAAATCGGATAAATGTTGGGCAGCATGCTTATGTAAATAGGAAACCCGTTGACTCATAGGGTCACTCCTTGTGTAGTAGGGAATAGATGAGACTGAGTACATTAATGGCAGGACGGGAAGGCCTACTTTATAGTAATGTAATAAGCGTGTATAACTATTAAACGAATTTCTTCAAAAACTGAGTAAATCTATGACATTATCAGGTAAGGGGCTTTAAGAATCACGAAAAGATATTCCAGGTTATTATAGCCCCTTGTAACGATTTTAGCCTTAAGTATAGGTGAAAGGGCATCAATTTTTAATGCCCCAACACGTCCAGTCACTGTTCGAAATTAGAAAAGAATGTTCGTCACGAACCGTGCCCGTTATATTTGTTGGTGAGCCCACCACAAAGAAATTCCTGCTCCGAAATGTGCCCGAACTCTCCCTTTCCCGTGCGAACTGAAAATCAGTGGATTTCTGAAGTAATTTCTTCTTCCTTCATTTGTGCTGTTTGGGAATGCAATGGAATACCCAACAAGTGCAAAGTTGGAATGAGCACTTTGATAACTATGTAAAGCGACAAACAAGCATTTAGAATCATGGATTTAAAACCATATTGTGTTATGAATGCCTTGTGTGGCATCACAGAGTAACGTTGCGTCCCTTGCGAAAAAATTCGAAGACATCCTCCTAGGAAAAACAGAAGCCACAACTGTGACAGAAGTACAACTGTAACAGACGCTCTGGAAACGCTTACGAAAGCTTAAGCAGTGGAACTATATTTTTTGAACGACAGGCTACAAGAATGGCCTAGCGTGGAATCACAAGCAGAAGTTACTGAAACGATAATGCCTTGCTGCTTTACATCAAAACTTACCATGTTAGAGATCTAGGCAAAAACAATGGAAAAAATATTATATTGCTACCTGGACGTAGTGGAATCTATAATCATGAAAAAGTAGACAAGCTGACAATGAAAGAAAGCTCTGGAAAATTTACGAGTTCATCACCAACCATAGGAGTTGCGTATAGGGCGAATAGACATAGACACCATATTAGAAAATTCTTCGACGAAGAGCTTTCGACGACTGGTGCAATCTAAAATACCAAGGGTCTGGAGTCCACTATTTCGAAACGTACACGCCAAGTAATGATTTTTTTTTATAACAAAAATTCTCTATCTTCATCCGAATGGGTTTCGGCGATTAAGCTCAGCATTAACTATGAAAATCTCAACGGTGTCCCAGGAGTCACCAGCGCTTCTAACCTCTGCCGCAAATGCAACAGAGAGATCGAAACAATACTGCACGTTACCGGAAGTTGCTCATACAATAACTCCCTGATCACCGCCCGTCATCATGGTGTGAAACATTATATCTCCGAATTGCTCCGTAGGAAAGGATTTGAATGTTTTGACGAAGTGTACGCGGTTGACACAGATGGAAACACACGATTCAGTGACATCGTCGCTTTCGATCCGAAATCGCAGAGAGCGCACATCATTGACCCAACGATAAGATATGAGACCAATGACAGAGAGCAAGATCTGACGATTCAAAGAGAAAAGACTGAAATATACAGCAAGTGCATATCATTCTACAAGGAAAAGTACCACTCATCGTTTGGCGCCAGAAACAGTCCACGGTTTGTTTTTTGGAGGTAGAGGAAGCTATGGTAAATCTGTGATCGATGTTTTTAATGAATTTAAATTAGATAAAGCAAAGCTTAAAGTAATATCCGAGTTGATTTTAAGTAAGACTATTCATATGATCACTCAGCACGTTTACAGTTAAGTTTTATTTTGTATTTCTTTTGAACGACGATAACTGAATCCGACCTAGTTTTAGAATGACGATTGTCTTAGTGATAGATGGATATACTGTGTTATTTAAGCAACCTTTGTTACAAGGGAAGCCCATTTTTTTTTAATAAATGTTTTCTTCAGGGTAAAAACAGATTTTAAAAATAGGTCAAGCTTCACTCAAGTTACGGTATTGGAGGACGGATAGGCGGACGACTTTTTTGGCAGATCTGTCTTATTGAGACCCCAAAACCTAAAACTAACTCCAGTGTCGAAATTCGAGTGGTTACAAACCTAAAGGTAAACCTGCAAGACCCTTTTTCGAAGCCCATCGTTCTTCGTACGGGTCTAAAAATGTTTGACAATAACCAAAGCGCTGAGATTGATAATCGGAGCGCAAAGGTCATAGAAAACAGGGAACGTGCTCGTCTTGCTCCCATTGATGTTATCAATAGTAACGTCCGTCGTTAATTCTACGTCGTATTGCACCTGCAATATTTTTTCCATATTTTTTAGAATTTCATTTCTCAGATATTTCTAAAAAAAATCATTGAGCTTTAAGTTACTTCCAAGTTTCACAAGAACAGTTTCTGAAGTCTAAACGTTTGGTATTAACTGGACTGGAATATTGCAAAAATGCTTAATAAAGCTTTTACATCATCTTCGATATTTTTTGTTAATTTGTAATTTAAATTTCTCAAGACTGAAATTTGAGGAATGATTGAGGGAAATGATTGATTTTCGACTAAGTATTCTCTCAATTTCGTTGTAATTGTTTTATGAAATAAAGTGTGTAAAGTGGTGGTAAAGAAATTTCATTTGTTACTTCTTTCACACTGTATTCGAAGCAAATAGCAAATGTTTAATATGAAATTATTAAAAAGCAATTATTAAGTTTTTTTCAATCTATAAAGTTTACAAATTTTGCATTGCTTTGACGAAGCCCTTCTGTTAAATTATTGGACCAGTTTCAGATGAAAATTGAGGAAATTTTCGCTGATTTTGCTAGCTTAAGCGCTTTTTAGTGCAAATTTCTTATTGTTTTAGTCTAATTTCCTCAAATTTTATGCTATTTCCTAGATTTCGTCGAGACCTTCCCAGTGAGGTATCGCTCGTCACAATCGGTGAAAATTTAGATACTTTTTGAACGAAGTGAATATCTACGATTTAAGGAAATTTTCCTACCCAACTTTCCACACCTAACTTCAGTTTCACACATGTCCTGAACGAGTGGTCAGAATCACATCAAATTTCATCCTATTTCCTGCTACTCGATTTGCTTTAGAAAATAGAATGAAATTTAACATAGGTGGGTCGCGTGGCCACCTCGCAAATTTTCTCCAAACACTCCATTTCCCAAGACAAGCCGTGAGTAAAATAGAATGTTTGAAGAAAAGCGAGGTAACCATGCGACCTTCCTTTGTTAAATTTCATCCTAATTTCTAAGACAAATCAAGCACTAGGAAATAAGTTGAAATTTGATCTTATTCATTTGATTATTTATTTATTATTTATTATTATTATTATTATTATTATTTATTTGATTATATTCATTTCGTTCTATAAGTATCTAAATTTTCACCGATTTTGATGAGCGATACCTCGCTGGAAAAGTATCGACTGAATGTAGGAAATAGGACAAAATTCGAGGAAATTACACGAGAAATAAGAAATTTTCACCGAAAAACCGGTAAAACTGACAAAATCAGCGGAAATTTCCTCAACTTTCATCTAAAATTGGCCTAATTTCAACAATGCCTAATCAGCAGTAAGAAAAACAAAAGGAATTTGAAACAAATGAACGAACATGTTCACAAAATGTAGCATGAAAACGTCAGTATTTTCATATAAGTGTACACTCAGAAATAAGGCTTTAATAGTAGAACTTCGTCAAAGCAAAGCAATAAATGTGTCCTTTATACATTAAACAATTTTAAGACCGAGTCAGATAAATTTCTCATTATTTACAAAGAAATGTTAACGAAAATGTGGAAATTGAAAATGCGTTACATGTATTTGATTTATTGGTCTTTGGTAGATCAGTACATGAGCTACTTTTTTGTAAACTCGCCTACTTTTATAACTCTAGCAAAAGGGTCTGTAAATTCTGACAAATGTTCTAGCCGGTAGAAAGCTTATAAGCGGTTTCGACTTAGTATGGAAGCTTTTTGCCCTCTTCGATATTCAGGAACCACCCGTTAAAAAAGGTTGAATGTCTTTACCGGGAGGTGCATTTTTTCCATAAAAGTAAAAATTACAAAAAAAAAAAATGCAGTAGCCGGTCGTTATTTTTAAATTTTCTTAAAGGGCGGTTCCAGAATAGCAACGAGGGTGAAAAGTTTTAATACAAAAAAGTTTTAAGCACACTGTCGGCTAGAGCTCCAGCCGGTCGCGGTTTTTTAACTTTCTGAATGGGCGGTTTCAAAATATCAAGGAGTATAAAAAGCTTCCATATAAAGCCGAAACCGCCTGAAGAAATAGTATTTTATTGACATTTGAGGGGAGCATCGTGGGTTACCGAGATTTCCCCTCAAATGTCAATACGATTCTTTATTGCATAAGCGAAAATGAGAAAACAAACATAGGGGAATAAAGAATGCCATTGTCACAGATTAATAATTGGACCCGTACGAAGTACAAAGGTCCTATACGTTTACTACAAACAATTTTATTGTAACATGGGGTAGGTCGAGGTGGGAGTTGGGGGGATGCATCTATTATCGTCTAAATATGACGAATCAGCAATAAAAAAAACGTCTGTCCGTCTCCACTTTTTTTTCCAAACGGCTGAACCGATCAGCCTAAACTTTCTTTCCCTGAAAGGTACATGTTTCCCATGATTCAAGTTCGAAGATGAGCAAAATCGATCAAGTGGTTCCGGAGATATGGTCGAGGAAGTGACCAAAAACATGGTTTTTCGAAGGTCGGTGAAGCTTTTTCGCAAATATCTCAGCAAGTATAGCACGGAAATTCCTCATTTTTGTGTCAAATGAAAGCATTTGATGTCACAAAACAGGGAAAAAATTTTTGTGGGATGGTACAGGGGTCTGGGCACTGGGACCAATGGAATGGGCGAAATTGAGATTCTTATCATATACAAAAACAGTTTTTCGTCTATATTTCCTTAACTATGCAATATGGAGATTTATTGCCAAAGGCGAAGTTGTAGAGAATTAAATTTAAGCGAACACGTGTTTCAGGATTTTGGGGAAATATGGCCCAATTCTGGCATATAGTCACTTCCATAATTGGGAAGGATGACCCGAATCTCCAGAACTATGAGAGATAGAAAGTTGCTTCCAAAGACAAAGTTGTAGAGAATAAAATTTTAGAGAACACGTGTTTCAAGGTTTCAGGGGAAAATGACTTAGTCCTTGGATATAAGCTTTTCTAGATTTGAATGGTCTGAGACGTACTTCGGTAGGGTCTTTGACATTACCTTGGGTAATTTCTATGGATCTTTGAAAATCTTACAGTTATAAAAGAACAGAAAACGTTGGATTGTTTGCTTATTTGTATATTTAGATACGTTCGAGTCTCTTTGCCACATGTATTCTGTTTGCCACATCTATTCTGATACGTACGGGTCTTTGGTTATGTTTTCTATTTATAATCACTAGAGTAATAATTTTTAAGGGGAAACAGTGCGCGTATGCAATATAAGTTATAAGTTCTCTACCGGCTAGAACAGGACTTTGAAAGACTTTCAAACGGACTTCCTCTTAAACATAATGAAGGGTACGTATCAGAATAGATGCGGCAAACAGAGTTACGAAAAGACTCGAACGTAGCTAAGTAAATATTGCCTTAACTCTTAAGTATGTGCAATTACGTCCTAATTAAAGTTGGATTGGAAATTGCCGAAAGGGCAATATTGAAAATCCCGTCCGAAGAAACTGCGCAAAAAATCTTTCCAAGCCCTTAAAATAAGCCTAGAATTTAGAACCGGCCAAAAGCGTTTAGCAGAGGCCTCTGACCCATACCTCCATGGACAAAAAAGTTCGACTCTTTTTTCTTTACAACACTGCAGAAAAAGCCTCAATATCAAAGGAATATTCACGAAAAAAAAAAAAACAAATATCGTGTTGGGTCGCGTAGCGTGAGTTGGATCCCACACTAAGGACTCTACAGCCCGAACCACTCGATAGATTTTCACTAATTTCATTTTGGTTATTTTCTGGTGTTCATATCTTTAATTCAAAACCTTGAAGAGCGATTTCTGTTCTGATTTCGCAGTGATATAAGTGAAAAAGTTCCACCAACCTTCAAAAAACCACGTTTTTCACCACTTTTTCGACCGTAACATCGAAAGTTTTCAACCGATTTTGCCCAAATTCATTCTCGTAATTGATTTTCTGATTATCTTTCAGGAAAAAAAAGATTTTGAAAATCGGATAAGGTTTACTCGATTTATGTAGAAAACACACGTTGGGCCCTAATAGAGACTAAGTTTTGGCTGAGTCCAAAAGCTCAAAATAAAAAAGTTTCTTCCATAAGTTGTGAGACATGCCCAGACCTTTCAAACAAAAAAAAAAAAAAAATTATGAAAATCGGAAAAGATACACATAGACTACGATTCTGACGAAACAGACTGTCATGTAACGAGCGTTGGCCACCACAGCGCTACGATCGACTTTTTATACACCGTAAAATGTGCACTTATTTCGTGTGGAACAAACTTCACCATTAGAAGTGTATGCCGTGGACACCGATGGAAATTCTCGCTTCAATGATATAGAAGCGTTTAACCCGAAATCCAAGGAAGCACACATCATTGATCCGATAAGAAATCAGTAATCAATACGGTGATAGATGATTCAAGAGGAGAAAAAGTCAATATATGAAAAATGATACCATTCTACAGCGAGAAATAAATATCAACATACGGTTAAAGAAACTGGACAGTGCAAGGCCTATTTCTTGGTAGCAGAGGCTGCTTCGGAAAAAGTGTGATAGATTTTTTTATCAAAACATATCTATAATTAATGATTTTTAAAGCAATCATATAGCAAGATAAAAACTGAATTCGACTCAGCGTTAGCGTGCTAACTGATAGATGGATATGGATACACTGTGTAGATACCTTTGTTATAAGGCAGTTCCGTTTATTCTTTAAATAAATGTTTTCTTCTTCAATGGTTATAACAATGAAATTCGCGCGAATGCAAATAAAAGCAACGAAGTTGTTCTAAGGGTTTTAATGTCCTAATCTTTAAAAAAGTTTGCGGCTTGATCTATGGAGAAATTTTCTTTGCATTTTATACAGTGACGTCACAACTGAAGTGGAACTCTTGACTTTATAGTTTTCTTTGAAATTTTCATTCTATTTTTGGATTGGTATAAAGTAGAGAAATCATAGGTCGGTACGCTTTGTATGGGTGTAAAATTGGTTCCATCCTCTCCCATATAACTCAGCTGTCATTCATGTGTGTCCTTCCTCGACTCAAGCGTACCAACTTATAATTTATGGTATAAAGTAATTTTAACGAAATAGAACTTATGTAAGAAAATATTAAAACAGTATAGATTTACGAACAGAAAAACAGTTTTACTTAAGGTGAAAAGTTGGATTGATTTATGATGGCGTGTGGCTACGGGTATGGAGTTCACGATAGTAACATAACTCCGTATAACTTCTTTTGAATGCACTTTTTCGCATGTTGCGTTGATACTTCGAGTTTCTTTCACTTCATTTACGATGCACTTTTCAAAACGCATCAAAATTTTCGCCTATTCCGACCTCTCTTGTGTGTGTGTGTGTTTTGAATTACAATAAATTTCCGAATACATTCATAACTTTGCAGAGTGTCATATAATTGCGTGGAGCTGAATTAAGTTTAAAAGACATTCCGATGTTAAAAACCTGCGCAAAAGTTCTTTTTATATTGCGGTCAAATGTACATAAAAAACATGCACAGTCAAAAAAATTTAAAAATAGAATTTGATAGGAGTCGCTCTTTGATTTAAATACTGCAGACAAAACTATGGTGAAGATACGAAGCGCCTCTCATTACCACAGTCGAAGTTTTTTTTTGTAAATTCAGTGAAACATCAATTGCTAATTTTCAATTCTGTGGACAATAAATATATCGTATCCCAAGCCTTTCTATTTTTCTTTTTTCAATTCAACATGGAAAACGATGAAGACGTTAACTTAAAAAATATTGAAAGATCTAAGCCATAATCACTTCAAACTTTACATAAATAACTACAACAAATCAAAAAAAAAAAAACATATGACAAGAAAAATAAATTCGATAACTTTCTTTTCAAAAATCTTGTCAAGAGCAACTATTTCGCTGAATTAATTTGCTTATTCGATTTGCTGAACGCGTTCCTGACGCTAACATTCTATTCATTGTAGTTTATGACTTTTTCGCGATTCCTAAATCTAAACCTACCATTTGTTCTCGGTGCAGCTGCAGCATTTACAGTCGTTGAATTTGAAGCTATTTGTTTAGGAGGCGGTTGATTCCTTTTGATTGGCACGTCGTCATCTGAATCACTTTGTGTTAAATCGACCTGTCAACAATATTCGATTTTGCGTTAGCTACCTTGCTAAACTGAGTAGCGAACTCACCTCAGGTACTGTAGATGTGGTCGTTGTCGTACTAATTGTAGGTTCATTCAGGTTGCCCATTGGTGTTGTTCTAGTATTTTGCTCCGCTTCCGTAACTTCTACAAAAATTAATGCATCAATTAACGCATACAAAAAACTCTTAAAAGGTTAAATGTGACGCAGTCCGTAAGATCGCTTCCAATTATTATCGTTTGAGGTGACACCATCGCTTATGACACGCAAAAACTTGTTTTAATAGAACCTTTGCTTTTGTTTTATTCTACTCAAAAATTGCACCACTTCCTTTAAAACAAAATTACGAAAATTGTTTCACAAATGTTCTATCTACAGAAAAAAATTTTCTCCGGAAAAAATTTTCTCTTAAGAAAGAAATTGTCAAGGTATTCTACAGGGATCGAATCCCAAGATTGTGAAACTTTTCAATGTCACAAGCTTAAAACACTCCAAGTCTGGCATGAACGTCGCTGATAAAACAAAGGTTTAGTATGAGAACGAGTAGACAATGATACGAAAGGAATAACGAAATTTAACTAATTAAAACACGCGCGTTTGCCATAATGTGACAAACAATTCGTATGCGGTCGTAAGATGTAAATCATACGGATTATAGACATAGGTAAAAATACGTCAAAACGTGGCATTAACGACAATCTGAAATAACGTAAGTCACTTTTTGGTTGTCCCGGTAGACTAGTAAGACTAGAGATATTTCCTACTGGGCATGTGAAGCAAAGTGTGTTGCTATTCAGATTTTAATTTCAATATTCGTAATTTTCGATCGTTATAATAACAAAACTTTCCTCATTTTATGCGATACAAGCGATATCAATGTTATTATATTTGATATGACAAAGGTAACTAACATTGGTATCGCACGTATCTCATAAAGTAGGCACAGTTGAAAGACTGTACGTGTAGAAGGGCTGGAAGGGAGCTCTAAAAATCAGTAAAAAACATAACCAAAAATTCACAGATTAGCTTAAACTTGCGTCACTGCCCGTTACTATCGTCGGGCTATGATATCTATCTTTTTATGTTTGATGTGCGGATTTTTCTTTAGATTTCGGAAAATTTTACATCGTTTTCGTGAATTGAGTAGTGAGCGCAAATTTATGAGCGTTAGGAGCGGTGTCCAGAGTCTAAACTTACCAACTTTTCTTCAACATCAAAATATTTCTTTTGTAAAAAAAAAGGTTGCAGCACTAAAAGTTTTACGTACAGGAATTTTTACCTACAATCATAAGATTGCGCAATGTTTCGTTTGTGCTCTCTCGAAGAAAAAATCGAGTTTTAAATGAACAAAATACAAGACAATACGTGAAAAGACAGATAAAAAAGGTATAAGAAAATGTGCAAAAGCTCCTAATTTCCTTAACTTTTTACAACGGATTTTGTACCGAGGTTGTTTTTAGAGCAACGGCAAAATTAATTAAACTATTTAAGATGAATTTGGAGTTTTAAAAAAGTAAAACCACCGTTTAAATTTTGCCTTGATATTTTATTTTGGCTACTTAAGTTTCGGTCTTTTATACGACCATTATCGAGCCTTTAACTTATAAACTAATTTGGAATTCAGAAGCTTGACATATTTATACTACATTAATGAATACCGAACATGTATGAGATTTGTTCAAGTAATTTCAGGGAGAATAATTATGTTATGTGTGTGTGTGTGCACATGTAAGAAGCAATAAACGAAAAAACTATTTTATGCACGTGGCTTCATTCACTAATATTCTCAATGCATTTACGTTTGTTTATTAAGTGGCGTATTCAAATATTTTTTTTTTATTTGTATGAAATTCAAATATTTTCTTTGTAAGGAATTATTTGTATGGAACGAAATGATGCATTGATTTTCTTTATACATTTTTTTGGTTGGTGAAAATGTCGGGCAGTGGGACATTGGGTCAATTTTTATGTTTTTAAAAATATCTTGGAATGTATGGGAGTTGGGCGATAGGTTTCTTTGGCAAAGTCTTAGAGTTTAGTGAATAGAAGTCACCAGCGTTGGTGAAAATGTCGGGCAGTGGGACATTGGGTCAATTTTTATGTTTTTAAAAATATCTTGGAATGTATGGGAGTTGGGCGATAGGTTTCTTTGGCAAAGTCTTAGAGTTTAGTGAGTAGAATCTTTATGAACCCTAAGGAAATGGCTGCCACCTGTGAAAGTGACGCCATCTTGGATTTTTGCTATCTTCTGAATTAGAATAGTTACGCGTTTGGTTTCTTCGGGAAAGTTGTTGATGTTGATGAGTAGAACAAAGTAGAACAAAGCTGGACAAAGTAGAGATACATTTTGAGTGCCAATCGATAGTGGAGGCTTGGGGCAACAAATTTGCTGAACAATGTTGGGTGAAAAAGTTTCATACTACCGAGCTATAGGTCATTATTTGGCGATTTTATCCAGAGCTGGAGCACTTATTAACCAATATCTCGGCCGGTAGTTGCCGGAATGAGGCCAGTGAGGTGGCAAATGAAAGGTTTCGACAGTGTGAAGGCAGCGGAACCGATTTTAAGAAAATCGGTTGAGCGGTTCGCTGTTCAGGGTCGATCAAAGGAGGTAAAAATGGACAAAAATTTGCTCCGCTGCCCGAAAATTACTGAAAAAATAATTTTTGATATGTTGTCGGGTATGGTGCAAAACGTCGAGAAAACATGTTCCGGGGTGGGATATTGTTCTGAAATAAGGGAGTTAT
>CM055404.1:81880783-81908303 GCA_029228625.1 Pseudolycoriella hygida
CATGGAATACGGTGGAAGTGGAATACGGTGAATGTTGAATACGGGGGAAGTGGAATACGGTGAACGTTGCATACGGTGAACGTTGCATACAGGGAAAGTGGAATACGGGGAAAGCTGAATACGGGGAACGTTGCATACGGTGAGAGTGGAACAGGGGGGTAGTGGAATACGGGAACTTGGAATACGGGGAAAGTTGAATACGGTGAACTTTGCATACGGTGAACATGGAATACGGTGGAAGTGGAAAACGGTGAACGTTGAATACGGGGGAAGTGGAATACGGGGGAAGTGCAATACGGGGGAAGTGGAATATGGTGAAATAGAATGCGGGGAACGTGGAATACGGGGAAAGTTGAATACGGTGAACTTTGAATACGGGGAAATTGGAATGCGGTGAACGTTGAATACGAGGTAAGTGGAATACGGGGGAAGTGGAATACGGGGAACGTTGCATACGTTTTACGGAGGAAGTCGAATACGGGGGAAGTGGAATACGGGGGAAGTGGAATACGGGGGTAGTGGAATACGGGGGTAGTGGAATACGGGGGAAGTGGAATACGGGGGAAGTGGAGTAATTTTGCGACAAAGAAAGTGTTTTGATTTATAGTGCCTTTCTCGCCCATTTGGATTTTAGTATTATTAGTGGTAATATCAACGAAGTGATTTAATGACATGAAACATTACGCATCATTATTTAAAACGAGAAAAAATATGCTTTGGCTCACAGAATAGACAACACGCGAAAATGATAAAGCCTGCGTAGCCCCTAGGGGCGGGGGTATTTACTAGTATTAATAGAACGTAGAAACTGACAGATCGACAGATTAGAAAAAATATTTTCAGAATCAAAAATACATTCAAAAATGCCATCTTCAATCCGCGATATCTCACCTCATTTCCAACCGATTTACATGAGTGACAGCTCGTTGGAAAGAGGATTCAATGTGGAAGAGGGCAGGGTGGAATACTCAAAAGTGTCTCTTCCCAAAGGTTTTTGTATGGCGCTTTTTTGGGTTTATGGACTTTTTTGTGTTTATGGACTTTTTTGTGTTTATGGACTTTTTTGGGGATGTGTAGACTACGTCACGCCCTCCGCTACAGCTGCGGATATGATTAGGCAAAACATTCAACTAGAATAACCTACCTGTATCGTCTGAAATGTCAACACTCTGATATTTTTTATGAGGAGTATCTAAACTCTGCGCATCATTTCCGACTACGTGTGTACTCCAAGATCCATCTTTGTTAAGCTGGATTTCGTTAGTGTCAGCTGAACTGAGAACTTCTTGAAAATATCTGAAAAATATATTTTTTACAAAGTCAACAAATTTACACCACATAATGTAATCAAATTCGAAACTCATAAAGGCCATAAATCATATGATATCAAATCTATGGCGTTGTAATTTTGGTGTAGAAAATATTTTTTTTTTGAAAACTACTCTTGTGCGTTATTTTTTAATATTTATAAAACAAAATGTGGCATGAGGCGATTAAAGCGAATGAGGCAGGCACGTTGCGTAAAAATCTCTGAAAAACTGGGACTTGAATAAAACAGGTTCATCATGATGGTTGTAAACTCAAGAATGATCGAAGAATCGTATCCAAGACACTCCATTTCTTACTAAAATTGTTTCAATTCAATTGTTTCTTTGTGGTTTGACGACACCCTATAGGCTTCACATTTTACAAAATAAATAAAAAATAAAACAATAAACGACCTCTAACGTTTTCGAGATCCATGATCTCATCGACGGCGACGACGGGAGATATACATCAAACTGATGGTCCGAAATTCTTTCCTCGTTCTCGTACAAACACATGAACGCGTCAATAATTTTTCCTGAATCGCATTAGATTACATTCGTCACTACATATTTCAAGGTCATGTGCATAATTCTAAAAAAACGACTGTCCAGTGGCTGCGGTAAAACGTTCATCAAGTGGTCAGCGAACTTTTTCATGTACAACGATTCCCAGGCGTCTGAGTAAAATTCGTTCGATACATCCTTAACTAAGTCGCTGCACTTTTTCATCGGAATGCAACGCGTAGGCATTCTCCAGGTTCCTATTGCTCACGTCACAAATATGATCTTTCCGTTTGTAAGCTGCGTGGCGGCACTGGTCCACGTATATTTTATCACACGTTTCACATTTTATCCGGTCATGTCGATCGTGGATCTCGAAAGCGTTAGTGGTCAGTGTTTAATATTTTATTTGTTTTGTAAAACGAGGCTTAGGAGGAAATTGCATTAGAGGAGGTGTAAAGACAGGTCAGCAAACTGAAGGCAGGAAAATCCGCAGGGTTCCACGAAATAAGAACATAATTTATTAAGAATAACGGGTCAGGCGGGATTCAATGGCTTTGTAGGATTTTTAATTAGCCATGAAATCCTCAGTCGTGCCCGCTTACTGGAGCTTCGGTGTTATTGCTCCAATCTTTAAGAAGGGCACCCGTAAAGTTTGTAGCAACTACATTGGGATTTCGCTTTTGAGCGTGGTCAGAAAGGTCTATGCGAATGTTCTAGTAGATCGGGTGAGGGTTATAGTGGAAGAGGTTCTGGACGAGGCTCAGGGTGGTTTCAGACCTCTCAGAAAAGCTCTTTGAAAGAAATATTCATCTTGTGCTTCATCGACTTAGAAAAGGCATATGATCGGGTACCGAGGCAAAGGCTGTTCGGGGTGCTTACCGAATGCGGGATGAACGGAAGTTTGCTGGGTGATATTAAAAGCATTTACTCAGGGAGCAAGGCTGCAGTAAGAATAGGTGGTGAAATTAGCGAGGTTTTCGAGGTTAATGAGGGCGTTCGTCTCTCTCCTCTTCTGTTCATTTTTATTATTCGTATGGCTTTATTACTGTTTGAATTCTATAAAATTATTTACACATTTCCTTACATTTAATACACCATATACAACGTCACTTACATCTAAACAGTCACTAATATCACATTTATCACAGATCACACGTTGATGTCCAAATTTTTAAGCCAAGATATTGCGTCAGGAGTGAGAGAGTGCAGTGTTTGTAGTCCCCCTTCGAACTTGCGTTGAGGGCATTCGTCAATTATGTGGCTCAGTGTTTGGATGACTGTCCCATCTCCACAGTCACAGTATGGTGAGTCGGTGAATTTCCACCGGTGCATTTGACTCGCGGAGCAGCCATGACCAGAGCGGAAACGATTTAGCATTTTCCATTCTTTTCTGTCCATGCTGAAGCCTTCCAATTTTACATTTGGCAATACGATCAGGCCTTTGTTCGAGAAATTCGGAGCGTTTGACCAGTACGTCGACCATTCTTCGTTCACGTCGAAATTTTCTCTTTGGATTTCATTGTCTAACCAAATAGGGAAGCGTGATTTCAGTCGGCGGGATGGCGGGTTTTCCAAGTCCAATCGTACGGGCAAAGCGTAGCTTCTGGTGTCGTCAAAACATTTATTCCACATTTTGTGGGCAAAATATTTTCTTCTGAGTTCAGGCGGTGCAATGTTGGACTGTACATGCAACCACGAAATCGGCGTTGAAGAGACAGCTCCAGTTATAAGTCTCATGGCTGAGTTAAGTTCCACGTCGATTTTGGCAGTGTGTGCGCTGTTGTACCAAACCGGTGCGCAATATTCGGCCGTGGAGTAAACCAGCGAGAGTACAGCCGTTCGAAGCACATCGGCATCAGCACCCCAGTTCGTCCCAGATAACTTCTGGACGAGGTTATTCCGCGTCTGCAACTTTTTCCCACGCTGCTCGCAGAGTTGGTTGTACGTTCATAATTTTCATGGACAAGATCATCAGGCATCCAATTTGCAGGGGAAGTTATTATGAAAATCTTGGCCTATGCGGATGACTTAACTCTATTAGCAGATAGTATCAGCGCATAGGGGGATTGACTGCCTGAATGTAGCATAAGGATAAGTGTAAGCAAAACTAAGGCTATGCATGTCGGCAAATCTCGGAAAGAGGTAGTTTGTAGTTTAAATGGGGAGCAGGTAGAACAGGTTTCTGAGTTTAAATATTTAGGTAGGATTTTTTCAGAGGATGGCAAGTTAGTTAAGGAATTTGAAGAAAGTAGGAAAATGGGAAACGCAGTGGCCAGTCAGTTGAGGACTCATGTGTTCAACAAAAAGGAATTAAGTAGCGGCACAAAGTGAGCTATTCACAAATCAATCTTTAGGCCAACGATTTTATATAGTAGTGAAACTTAGGTGGACTGCGGATATCTCATGCATGGCCTGGAAGTTTCTGATATGAGGGTTCTTAGGAGTATAGCACGAGTTAGTAGAAGGGAACAGTGGGATAATCATATCAGAAACGACGAAATCACGGAAAATTTGGGAGTTACGTCAGTCGAAGAGGCGACAAGGGTTAGTCGTCTGAGATAGTACGAGCACGTTCAAAGAAGGATATTGAATGAGCAGGTCCCGGCCGTTCGCCCTAGAAGTAGGCCAAGGAGAAGGTTTATAGACTCAATTAAATCAGATTTAGAAGTTAGGGGACATTCACTGAGTGAACAAACCATCTCCTTGGCAGGGGATAGGAGGGCATGGAGGAGGGTGGTCCAAGATCTCCCGGTTGTGGCGTAAAGACCACACACCGAAAGGTATAAACGGTCTATAAAGTTTGATGATGATTGTAAAACGTGGAACCTATAAGGTGTCTTCAAACCACAAAGAAACAATTGTTTCTTACATGTTTCGTCTTTGTCTTTGCAATGGTGTTCATCATAAATGAGATCGCAATTGACACCTTTTCGAAGAACTTCGTATACGGGTTAACGAAAAGAAGTATTCTAAATAGATTTTCTAGTAAGAAAAAGTTTTCTCAGAAAACACAATGCGAATTTTTAAATCTGTCAGCATGTCCCTGAAGTTAGCACAAGATTCTATATCAAGATTTTTCAATATTCCTGATATATCTCAAGATATGGAAAACTGAATGTAGGCATATCAACATTAAGTTTTCCATATTTTTTTTAACTATATAACAGCAAGACGTCTGTTTGTTTGTGAATAACGCTGTGGGTGCGGTTTGTGTAGTTGATGAAATATTTTATTAGGGATTTTGGAAACGAGTGTTCCTTTTTACAAAATTTCACGAAAACCTAAGTGTATAACAAAACTGGGGAATTTTCCCTTTACCAAATGTAACGGAATAATGATCTAGCCTTTAACCCTTCATGGGTTGTAGGGCAGATTATTATTATTATTAAATGTAACGGAACACTTTGTGGATAACAAAACTGGGGAATTATCCTTTTTACGAAATTTCACGAAAACCTAGGTCAATAACAAAACTAAGAAATTTTCCTCTTCACAAAATTTCACGAGAGTTCCCTTTCACAAAATGTCGCGAAAATTCCCTAGTTTTGTTGTCCACCTAGGTTTTCGTGACATTTTTTATAAGGGAACATTCATTTCTCAAATCCATAATAAAATATTTCATCAAGTACATAAACTGCACCCACAGCGTTATTCACAAACAAACAGACATCTCGTTGTTATAATATAGTTATATCAACATTCAGTTTTCCATAATCGTGAGATATCAACATTTAGTTTTCCATATCTTGATATATCAAGAATATTGAAAGATCTTGATATAGAATCTTGTGCTAACTTCAGAGATATTCTGTCAGCTACCTACTCTTAGCGCTACCATGGAAAGACCAGCGCAACTATGAAGTAAAATGGCAAAACTATTCAATTTCAATTTTTTAACTTTTACTTTAAAAGAGATTGTTGAATAATTGTCGTGTGTTTAAGCTGCGATTGCTGAGATTTTTTTTGCTTTGCACAAACTTTTTTTATTTATCAAAGTCGTACGTACATATGTACATACATATACTGCCACTATAAAAATTTTCATCGTAAGTTTTACACAGATTTTCTCGTGTTTTTGAATTTCGTTTATACAGTAACGGAAAAGTGAAAACCGACAAGTCTCTGATTTGTATGGTAAATTTTTATGATAAATCAAAAACTTGTCGGTTCTCACTTTTCTGAGACTGCAGATATCGTTTTTTAATTTTCAGTTTGTTTGGTTCGGCAACATCGATAAAAATTTACGCTGATTGGCCGAACGAGTTACTATCTTCGGCAGTGAATTATGAATGAATATTTGATGAATAAGTGACCTGGTTAGACTGGTTGGTAAGCTAACAACCATGACATTTCTAGCTAACTAAATTTAATGACGTATCGTCCTTTTTGAGTGTTAACGAACGTGGACGTTTTTATCGACAAGTTAAATTTATCACAATGAAAACATGTGGGACTACGCTGACTCCACAGGTAAGCGTGTGAGCATTTTTCATAGACTTGAGAAACGTCAAATTTTGAAAAGATTTTTATGGACACTGGATGCTCACACATATGAACAAAAAAAATTATGTATGATAGAGAAGTAAGAGTCAATCTGCGAATTTTTCGACCAATTTAAAAAAAACCCATCTCCGATTTTTGCTATCTGTGGCTTATTCGACTCCTTGCATCTATAGGAGAAATTCGTAGAAGAACATTTGTCTCGAAAAAATATAGCTTTTCGCAGTGGAACTTCTGAGAAAATGGTCTGCACTGGATAATCGAAAATCGCTTTTCAGCAATAACTTGAACAAGATCGAATGCATTGGTCTGAAACTTTTCAGGTTAGTAGCCCTCATAGAGACGAATGTTTTGAGTATCCACTTGCCCGGAAGTTATGAGTGTGTGGGGTGGTATAACTATTTCTCTACGAAAAAATGGACTTTTTAGAAGTTGATTTAAAAGAAAATCCAACGCTGTTCACATCAATGATCTATATTGCTGTCAAGACCATGTTCCCTAGTCTCTGAAACCATATAGAGTTGACATGGCCAGCGCTGGAGTCAGTCAGATTTTGACAAAAACTAAAACTGACCACCAACGGGAAGATTTTTCGAGTTCTTTTGATTTCGTGACTTACTGAAATGATCCAGAAACACTATTTTTGAGAAAATGGATACCGTAGCAAGTGGATACTCAAAACATTCGTCTCTATGAGGGCTACTAACCTGAAAAGTTTCAGGCCAATGCATTGGATCTTGTTGAAGTTATTGATGAAAAACGATTTTCGACTATTCAGTGCAGACCATTTTCTCAGAAGTTCCACAAATGTTCTTCTACGAATTTCTCCTATAGGTCCAAGGAATCAAATAAGCCATAGATAACGAAATTCGGAGATGGGTTGTTTTCAAGTTTCATACAACTTTGTCGAAGAATTGGCAGATTCACTCTTAATTGGTCGTAGTGCCACATAAGAACGTAATTATTTTCGCAATTGCACTGATATTATTAAGGATGTCGACATTATTTTCGCAATTGTACTGATATTATTAAAGATGTCGATATCTGAAAATCGTTCAAAAAATTGTCGATAATTTTTCCGGTGATACAGTCTCAGAAAAAACCGACAAGTTTCTGATTTGTCACAGGAATTTACCATACAAATCAGAAACTTGTCGGTTTTCACTTTTCGTTCCTGTATTAAAAAAAAAAAGATTCGATTGGGCGCTCAATTTTGTATAGAGGAAAATCGCGAGAAATCTGAACGAAATCCGGCGAATCGAAAATTATTAAACAAAATCAAAATTTGTCCAAATCACCCACATTTTATAACACTCACAACTCACATGTGCTATGCACGTCAAATGACAGTAAAAGAAAACGAAAAGAAATGTACTTACGCATCGATTACTAATTTTTCATATGGTGCAGGTTTATCACAAACCGGACAGTTCCACGTAGGTTTTTTTTCGTTCATTTGTAGGTAGGTTTCAGCATCGAAGCATTGAAAATGTGAACAGGTAGATGCTCTATAATCATATTTTTTTCAATAATTTAGGACACTATTATCCACATGAATCAAGTTGACTTACCTGCACGGTGTTTTCATTTTCATTTTTCCCAACGGACAAACTAAAGTTACATTAAGCGTAGTAGTGGCAATCTCACAGTCAGCATCTTCATTTAATTTATCTTTTACTAAAATCAGAAAGGTTAGAAAATGTTAATACTGTCTTTAGCATATAGAAATCCCCATTTTCGCAAGCTTTTTAACACAAGACATCTGAAATCTGTATCAAATAACTCTGAGGGCGAAAATGAGAGTTTTTATATGTAAAGTACATCAGATAGAACTTTAGAAAAAAGTAAATTTACTCATAGCTCTTGTTGCGTCGGAAGGTTGAATTTTTTGTTCCATTTTCATTCCATTTAACAGGTGAGCTGAAGATAGCTTTTTTACTAAATAAACAGAAACTACATAGCTTCGGTTATAATCCGAACACCATGAAACACTGATTTGATTTGTTGTCGTCGGTGATATCTTAACGTTAGGAGTAATATTCACTGGTCGAGGCGGACGTTTTGGCTCAGCGTTTGGTTTGTTAGTTGGAATTGGATTCTAAAAAGTTCTTTAGTGAAAGATTTGAAGATAAAAAATTCATTAAACATACCGGTAGAGCGCACATTTTGTTGTTCACTTTTACTACAATATTTGGTGGAAAGTAGTCGTCTTGCTGTTCAAAAGAAGGAGCTGACTCAAGTGAACAAAATCTAAGTTGTACTTGCACTAGGAATTCGGGTTTGGAAACATTTCGGGTGTCTCTGTAATACGAAACATAATAAAAATTTATAGGCTTTTTGTTGGTGCTTCGTTGGAAATTAAACGATATATTTTCTAGGAATGTGGTTTCAATTAAATTTTGACTTATTTCTCAAAAACTTTCTATTGCAATTGCGTTTTCTAGGCGGTGCCCTCTCGCGATTTAACGAACTCTCATTTCTTCGATTTATCCTTTTTTAATGTTTATGTTCTCTAATTTTTATACGAATTTTCTTCAAAAAACTTATGATGCCCGCAGCGGTAGCGGAGGGCGTGACGCAGTACCCACACAAAAAAAAAAAAAACGTCCACAAACCCAAAAAACTCCATACAAAAACCTTTGATACAATAATATATACGCGAACTCTTGAGTTTTTTCCCTTCGCCTCCCTCCCCCTCCAAATTATTTAAAAAAAAACAACGTCGCAGCAGCTTTCAAACAAGCCCTCACTTATCAAAATCGGTTGAAAATTGGTTGAGATATCGAGGTTTGAAAATAACATTTTTGTATGGAATTGGATTTATCATTATGAAAACTTTTTTCTGATCTGTCGGTTTCTATCTATCTATGTTCTACCTATTGATAATTTTTGATCTCGAGAATTAGACAGCCGATCTTCCTGAAATTTTCAGGGAACGTCAGTCTCGGCCCCAAATGAAAAATTTCATATGCCGCTTTTCCGGGAAAATTCTGGAAAAGCCGTGGCATGTGGAAAAATGGTCAATTTTGAGGATTTTTAGGTAATGCCCGGAGTTTTCGAATTTTAGCTCCGCAGTGACAATAGCTAGAGAGTACGTTTCTTCGGGAAAGTTATAGAGTTTGGTCAGAAGAATTTTTTTGGGATCTTACGAAAATGGCTGCCAGCAGTCTAACCGGTGCCATCTTAAATTTCTCCATGCAATAAATTAGGTTTTTTCGGTTTTCGAATTTTAGCTCCGGAATGATAACACTTAGGATCCACTAGCGGAATAATTTTTCAATACTTTTAGTTTTTACACGCAAAAAATTTAAATTTACTCTAAACAATCTACGCTATAAGAAATAAAAGTCAAATTTTTGCAGCGCAAAAACTGAAAGTAAAGAAAAATTACTTCGTCGTTGTGTCCGGCATTTGTGACGGATTTTTTTTAACACAACGTAATTTTGTTTTAAAAAAAGCGCTGTAATTTTTTCAGGAAATCAAAACTTTGAACTCAAGATTCCATTCAAACAAACTTCTACGTATTATCAGCGATATCGTTACCTCAATCGATATCATTAATTTTGGAAGCGGACTTGCGGACTGCGTCACACTCTACCTTTTAAGAGGTTTTTGTTGTGATATTGTACTATGATTGAAGCTAGACATCTGCACCGATGCGATATAAAATCATTTGGCGTCATTTGGAAACGAACCGAAGCTATATAAGGTTGAATTTTGTTTTATGGATGGTTTCCTGATATTGAATGCAGACTGAGTATATCTTAGTGGACCCGTACAAATTACAAAGGTTCTACACGTTTACTACATACATTTACTATGCTCTAGACATAACGAATCAGCCGTCCGTCTCCAATTTTTTTTCCAAACGGCTCAACCGGTCACCCTGTAAGGTACAAGGTACATGTCCCATGATTTAAGTTCAAAGATAAACAAAGTCGGTCGGAGATACGGTCAAAGAAGTGTCTAAAAACGTGGAGTTTCGAGCGAAAAAAGTTTAAATATCTCGGCAAGTATAGCACGGAAATTGTTCATTTTGGTCTCACAAACTGAGAAAAATTTTTCGGAAAATGGCTTTGTTGTTTGGGCACTGGGACCAATGGAATGGACCAGGGAAAAATTACCAAATTTCAGGATAAAGCCACTCCTAGAATTACGAAGGAAGACTCTATATCTCTAGAACTATGACAGAACGTTGTCTCTGTTGTAGAGAATAAAATTTTAGGGAACACGTATTTCAGGGTTCTTTCAAAAAATGTCCCAACCCTTGGGATCATTTAATAATAATAATAATCTTAACAACCCATGAAGTGTTAGGGGCCAGAACATTATTTACTAGTTTCGCTACTTTCGTGGTTCATTTTTCTGAAATCCTTTTATTTCCGGAAAGTTTTTACTGTGCCAGTGGTAAGCTGTGCGACAAACCCAGCGCCATCTATGAAATGTACTAGTAGCGAAACTATTGGAAGTAGAATACCGGCACCTCCCAACACCTCCCTTTCACCGATAACCCCGACGATGGCGCTACACTCAACTTCACATGACTTGAACCGATTCCCAAGGCAAAATTGGTGAGAGTGCCTTTCTATGGTGAAAAAATTGAACACAATCCACACCCAAAATATCTCGGTGTAGAAATTCAGAAGGTACTCTGAGAAAAACGTGTCAGTTTCAACGTTTAGCAGCAAGGAAAGCCTAAAATTTGTACCCTAGGAAAAAGAATTCATTGCATTATGTGCGTGTGAAACAAGTGCAGTACACTGGTATCCTAAATAGCGGGAAATTTGGGAGCCGAAAAACTGGATACCGGGAAATTAGAAGAGAAAGTTACCGAAATGACTAAATATCGGGAAATACCTCGAAATTGGGAAATTACATTAAATCGGGAAATAATATAAAATCGAAAAATGAATAAAAATGGGGAAATAAAATAAAATCGGGAAATGACTGAGAATGGGAAATAACATAAAATCAGGAAATAGCTAAATCGGGAAATAACTAAAAATCGGGAAATGATAACAACATCCTGCCTAAGGTGTGTAATATGACATTTTTAGATAAGATTTGTAAGGATTTGGTTACTTTATTACTTACTTTCATGCAAAGCAAAAAAAAAATTGAAAGAAACGCTTAAAAAATCGGGTAATCAAATTTGGATACGGGAAAAAAAACATAATTTCCACACGCGGCATTATGTATAAAAGTACAATTACCGATTTAATGAAATCTCATTAGCCTGTTGTGGTGTTAATTGGAAATAATAAGTGCCTTCCTGAACTCGTTGATTATTTGATGCCATTAACATAGTAGGTTTCAACAATGTTCCCATCACCTCGAAAAATGCCAACTTCTTCAGTGTTATACTATTTTGGGTTTGGTTGTGTTGAGGCGTATTCTGATTGTACACAACAACGCCATTGTTTGTACCATTTGGGTGGTTGGTAGCTCCATTCCCTTGTGATAAAACCATATTTACGTCTTGATGGTGGTGATACATTTGCGGTGTAGGTGGTTGGGTTAGCACCTTGCGGCTGTTATCAATTTCTCTAATTTTTCGACGCGTTGATGGAAATGATGTATCTAGTAGCAATAATGCCCGTTGTCGAAGAACACTGCTTGCTACCTGATTATGAACTGTTTGAATACCAACCAAATCGCTCAATTCCTTATTATTAAATGAGTCAATTATCGCCTGAAAGAAAGTATCATGTAAGAGTAAGAAACCTAAAAGAAGTTCTGTCACTTTTTCAAGAAACAGAAAATGTTGTATTTTGTAATAGCGTAATAATGTTGTAATAGCGTATACAGTTCGGGAATTAAATATTCCCTTGACGTTAGTCAGGGTCTTACAGCCGAAATAAGGTCGATTTTGTCCGTATGTCCGCGTCCGCGTCCGTGTGTCCGCGTCCGTGTCCGTGTGCCCGCGTCCGTGTGTCCGCGTCCGTGTGCCCGCGTCCGTGAGTCCGCGTGCGTGTGTCTTAAGATACCAATCCGAGTCGTAGTTACATTCTTTATCATTTATTTTTGTGGTATTATTCGCAGGTAATAAAATTATGTGGATATTGAATAAAACTTTAGAATTCAATTCAATTGAATTCTTTATTAAAAAGAACATCAAAAAACATATCATTTATGTTCCATTTTGCATAGCAATTTGAAGCGACATGTCGCGACATAGAAATATCACAAAAATCATAATAAAAAATCAAAGAAAATATCAAAAGATATTAATAAAAAATCAAAGTGTTCAACTAAGAACAAATACAAAAAACAAAAAATCGATAAATGGAAAGTCAGTGAATAGCAAGGGAAAGCCCATAGAAAAAAAAAGAAAAATGATACTCAAACACAAGTTATGGCACATCCATCCATCTATTTCAATCGACCAGAAACCACAAATCTTGTTTTCGCTTAAAAATTTACTATTTCGTTAATAGATACGATTTCAAAGAACGACAAAATTGAGCTTGGGTGATCGATGATCCCGATGAGCGCACATCTAAAGGTAATGAGTTAAACAAGTTAGCCCCAGCAACATTAACTCTGCGTTTACCTAAAACAGATCGGGAAATTGGCACAAATAACAGTTTAGACCCTTTCGTAGGATAGCGATTTTCCGGTCTACGAAAATTGACAGAATGATGACATAGATCTCTATTGACATCGAACACAAATTTACAAACTGCATATCTGTACATTTTACCGACAGAAAAGATCTTATGGCAGAAATCCAAGTACAATAGCTCTGAAGGGTACCTATATGGCAATATATTAACAACTCTCTAGGCAATCCTCTGTTTCCTTTCAAGGTTCTCAATCAAGTTTTTATTAGCACAACCCCATGAGCCAATACAATAGGATAGGCGAGAGTGAATCATTGAGAAATACAAGGTTAACAAAATTCCAACTGGCAATACGTAGCGCAACTTTCTCAAGATGCCAATCTGCCCAGAAATTTTTTAACACAACTTGGTAATGTGGAAATTTCAACTAAGGTTCTTATCCAAAATCACACCCAAATATTTGACAGAATCAACAGACGTAATCACATTTCCATTTAACTCAACCTTCAGAGAGTTGTCAATCATTGTACGAGTAGATCTGAAATGCACAACATTGGTCTTCTTGAAATTCACCGTAAGCTGATTGACCTCAAAATAATGCGATAGCAATTTGAGGTCATTGTTGACATTAACAATGTTGTTTGCAAAACAAACAGAAGATGAGAAGATGCTAGGATGAAACGGTGCAAGTCATCAAAAAAAGGAGTGGACCGAGGACACTACCTTGTGGAACTCTCATCGTCACACTCACCCAAGGACTCATGTGACCATTTGCAACAACCCGCTGGTACCTGTGCTCAAGATAGTCAGAAATGAGATCAAGTGCCAGACCTCTAATGTTAGCAGCTGACAGCTTCTTCAATAATAACGCATGGTTCACGGTATCAAAGGCCTTAGATAGATCAAGAAAAAGGCCTGTAACTATTTTCCCCTTATCGACATGAAAGGATATGTAATCAACGAGCTCAAACAAAGCTATGTGAGCACCACTCAAAGATCTAAAGCCGTACTGTTTGCTATAAAAAAATTTTGATGAATGAAGAAACCTCAAAAAATTAGAAAAAATCAATTTTTCGAAAATTTTATTTATCACTGGTAAGACAGATATTGGCCTGTAATTTCAAATATCGAATGAATCCCCATGTTTAAAGATTGGTGATACATTAGCCTTTTTCAAGGAATCAGGATATTTCCCAGTTGATATGCAAAAGTTGTAAATTTCTGCCAAAAACGGAGAAATAATTACAGCACAATTTTTTACCGAGGCCACAGATATACCGTCATACCCAGGAGATTTATTGCTGTTCAATGAGTAAATTAGCCCATATATCTCGACTGGGGATACACTATGTAAGAATATAGATTTCTCATTACGAGTAAGGGTTTCAGGACCACAAGGTGCATGATCATTGCGTCCCTGAATTTCCGATGCTAGTTGAACACCAACATTCGCAAAATAATCGTTAAACGCCACAGAAACCCTATCGCCATCAACTAAAACACCATTCACCCTAATATTCACTTTAGCATTACGGACCTTATCACTATTAACCAGCTTTTTTATAGTCCGCCAGCTGTCACACTTCCCAAACAAATCTTTATAGTATTGCTCTTTGTAAAAAACTTGTAACCGAGAAATGACAACATTAATCACGTCAAGTTGATTCTGCAATTTCACAACCGAACCACTATTTCCTCTCTTCTTACAGGATTTCAATTTGTTCCACAATAGCCTTCTCTTACCAATATAGTACTCCAATTGATCATTCATGTATGGGCATCTAGCGTAAGAGCGTTTTATTCGGCACCTTTTCACCTTAGTGAATTCAGATAAACAACTTGAAAAACATACGAAGAAGTAGTCGTAAAGGACATCATCAGACTGCGGATAATTAGCAACATCAAGCAAAACAGACAATTTAGCAATCACTTTGTCATAATCAATGAGTGGCTTATCAATCAACAAGTACTTATCTACTTTACAGGGAAATTTTATGTGCGAAATTATTGGATTGTAATCGCTGAGTTCATTGGCAATAGTGGAATTATGAACACTAACAGCATCAGAGCACCGAAAAATTGCATGATCAATAATTGATTTAGATGAGGGACGCTCGCACCAAGAAAAATGTTAACATACTCATTCAGATGAAGATTAGCATTATAATGAGAAAATTTCAGAATGTCAAAGTTAACATCACCAGCAATCATATAAAACTTATCGCCACAATCAACAATTTCAGCGAGGTGTTTCAGAAATACAGCCTTGTTTTGATAACCGGGAGGCCGATAATACGCACGAATTTTAAATTCCTTGTAAGCACAGTCCTTCAGGAAAATTGTGCCAGATATATAAAAAAAGCTAGAAGATAAATTACTATTAAGGGAAAAATTAAGGAACTTGTTGACATACACGGCAAGTCCACCTCCAAAACCATCCCTACATGAAAAGTACCGGTTATAACCGTCGATACCATAGAGACCTATGTCATCAGACTGGACCCAGCTTTCACTAATCACAATCACATCAAATTGGTGTTTAAACTTCGAAAGGTAGTGCAAAAACAGGTCAAATCTGTTAAGATAACGCATGCTGTGCAAATTAACCTGCAAGATCCTTAGACCAGAAAAGTCATTAAGAAAACCCATAGGAAACTCATAGTTACCAACACTGCTAAAATTGTCGTTCGTAAAGGTAACTTATGAAATAAAGCAAAAGGCATATCAAATATTAAACAAAACTGGCAGGTCGATAAAAATAAACAGAGAAAAAAACCACTCACCTTATGGAGATTCAAGCGATAATTCATTCAACTTAACAAAATCAGTGAAACGATCAACTAGAACTAGAACTAGAACCGTCATTTTAACTTTAGAAACTTTAGAAATAAATGAAAGTAATCGTACGCTGATGTAATTGTATTTATGTACACATCACGATGTTTGTAATCAGTCGAAAGTTAGGCATTTTTGTGTGATCATGACGGCAGCGGTAGCGGAGGACGTGACGCAGTCCCCACACCCCAAAACAGAAGTCCTCAAACTCGAAAAACGCAATACAATAACATTTGGGACAAGTCACCATATATACACGAATTTTTGAGTTTTTCCCCCTGCGCCCCTACTCCTCTAAATTATTTTTTAAAAAACTAAGTGTTAGCAGCCTAGACTCATCAAAATCGGTTGAAATTCGATCAGAAATTCTAAGAAAGTTTTCAGCAAGTGTCAGACATTCTCAGAAAGCTATCAGCATGTGTCAAAAAGTTGTCAGCAAGTCTAAGAAAGTTGTCAGCAAGTCTTAAAAAGTTGTCAGCAAGTGTCAGACAGTCTCATAAAGTTGTCAGCAAGTTTCAGAAAGTTGTCAGAGTCAGCAAATGTCAGAAAGTCTGGAAAACTTGCCAGCTAGTTGTCAGTAAGTGTCAGTTAGTCACAAATTGTCAGACAGTTTCAGAAAGTTGTCAGCAAGCGTCAGAAAGTCTAAAAAAGTTAATAACAAGTGTCGGAAAGTTGCCATCAAGTGTCAGAAAGTTGTCAGCAAATGTCAAAAAGTTGTCAGCAAGTGTCAGGAAGTTGGCAGCAAGAGTCAGAAAGTCTGAGAAAGTTATGAAAAAGTCTCAGACAGTACTCAGCAAGTGTCAAAAAGTTGTCAGCATTTGCCAGAAATTCTCAGACCATTTTTGTCCATGGTACAATAGATCGCAGAGCTCGCCCTACAAAACTTACAAAACTACTGATATCACAACAAAAAAACTTCTTCGAAGGTAAGGTGTAACGCAGTAAGTCCATTTTCAAAAATATTGATATCGTCAGAGGTGACGCTTTCGCTTATAAGGCGCAAACATTTGTTTGAATAGAATGTTGGCTTGTGGTCAAAGTTTTATTCTTAAAAAAATTTGCACCACTTTAAAAAAAAAAAAAAAAATACGTTGTGTTCAAAAAATTACAACACAAATGCCAGACCCAACGGCGAAATAATTTTTCTGTACTTTCAGTTTTTACACCGCAGAAATATAACTCTTCTTTCTTTTTGTGAAGATTGCTTAACATAAATTTATATTTTTACGTGTGGAAACTGAAAGTGTTGAAAAATTATTACGCTGGTGGGTCTGGTATTTGTGTTGTAATTTTTTGAACACAACGTAATTTCGTTTTAAGCCTTTTCAGCGAAAGCGTCACGTCTACCAGTGCCGGCCTGGCTACCAAAAGGCCCTGCGGGCGAAATCTGAAAAAGTCAATATCTTCGGGCGCTGTTTTCGCAAACAAATAGAATTCAATGAAGTCAAAAACAGGCAGGCGAATTTTTTTTAATTGTGGTGTTTAGGTAAGGATATCGTGCGCGGCAGGGGAAAATTTTGGACTACCTTCACTTGCCCTTTACGTAAATCGAGGAACGCTTAATTGCAGCAGACGCAATTTTTTGACCTTAAGGATCCTTTACGTAAGAATTTTAATAATTGAATGATTTCGTACAATTTGTGGGTTCTTAAACAAAGTCGAGTTATTTTTTTAGCGCCTCAGCTGAAAATTTTGAAAATTTGGATTCGTTTTTCTTATTTTCAGCCACAGTTTGGGTCCCCAATGGATTTACCCTTCTCCGCATCTGCAAGAAAAAATTTGTTCGTCCGTCTGTCTGTCGACACGATAACTCGAGTCAATCTTGACCGATTTCCAAAAGTATGTTTTCCCCGAAAGTTGTGATCAAAATAAGTGAAATCAGTCGAGAAGTAAAGATCGAAAAAGTAGTCGAAAACGTGACTTTTTGAAGGCCGGTAAAACTTTTTGGCGGCTTATATCTCCGCGATTTATGAGTAGCCTTTCAAGGTTTTGAATGAAAGATATGAACTTCAAAAAACAAGAAAAAGTTGATTAAATCAACTAACTGGTACATATAAATTATTTTTGGTGCGATATAGATGCGGTCGAAGGCTCAAGAGAAAAAGAGTAGGACCGAAGCCTCTACTGAGAGCCCCAAGTCGGTTCTAAGGTCGGCCAAAGTTTAAAAAAACACTTTTTTCGCTATGTTTTAGAGAAAGATGCGGGGAACATTTTCATCCATGGAAGTATGGGTCTAAGGCCACTTCTTAGTGCCCTGAACGGTGCGTTACTAGACAAGGGTTTTCCAATTTATCATTTTGGCGATTTGCAATGTAATCTAAGACTTCAATTCAATAAAATTGCAAAGCATTCCTCGATACTCTATGAAAGTTTATCGTTTGTTTTAATGCGTTAACTTGGAATGAGTAATGCGTGCATCAAATTCTTTTGTTTACACCAGACAGTCAAGTTAATGCAGTAAGATTTTGTAACAGTTGTTCTGATACTCACAGGTCTCTTTGCAAATACGTGCGGATCGCCTTAGCTATGTTTTTAAATTTTGTAATCTTTGCATACACAAAAGAAGGCCGACACTGACCTCTACCGATATCAATAATTTTGTAAATGGACTTACGGGCTGCGTCACACTTTACCCTCGAAGAAGTTCCCTTGACGTTAGTCAGGGTCTTACGGCCGAATTAGGGTCGATTTTGTCCGTGTGTCCCCGTTATTTTGCAGCTTTATTTTGCAAATTTTTGTGAGTTTTGTGAATTTCGCGAATTAATTCAACATAATAGGTCCTCTACAAACGATGTTCGATTAATCAATTTTTTATATGAAACTGAATCGACGCGCCTACCCTCCAGTTTGGTGTCTAAATTATTAAAGAGCGAATGCACCTGACTTCATAAATTAATGTGGAGTTAAATGTTAAATTTGTTTGCTTATAAGTTTGTGTGAGCGCCTCAGCTGCTAACTAGTTAGTTGAGAATTTCATGTCTAAAATATGAATTTGCTAACTGTATTTACAATTTGCTTACATCATGTATGATAAACATTAAAAATCAGTCAAGGGGGTGTCCACATCAATAAGATGTGACCAAGTACAGTTTGGCGATGGAATTACTGTCTTACAGAACATTGCTATTCAATTAATGAGTCCCGCATACGTCCACAACAGCAAAAGAAAAATGATGGCCATAGAGCCCCAAAAATGGGTGCGTTTTGTATATGGAAATGGATCGAGAAACTTTGCACTCGGTCACATAAATAACTCTATTATAACACCCAATTGCGACATTCACACACGTTGAAATGAAATGCGAAATCCCCAAAAACTGAAGGGTTAAGACGCTTCTCTAAAAGCAAGACTTAAAGTTCGTTGTAATCTAGAAACGAAAATATGCTGTGGTATACCTACATCGACAAATGTGTGATTATTGGAGCAGCGAAATGTTTTGATCCGATGTTACTTATTTACGTGGTGCTTGAACACCAATTTAAATGGCGGCCAAAAGACCATAAAACAATTTTTAGTTGCAAAGTACGCTCTGAAAGGCGGAGACTCGAAATACTGTAATAAGTTAGCTGCCGAATATTTTTTGCCTAAAATTTGTTTGAAGCCGAGATTTAATAAAATTACAAAATAAATGTTTTCACATAAAACTATGCTACAAATGAATTCGGACACTCACCTAGCCGAATTTCTGTTACACTGCAGTTCAAAAAATTTGTTTTCTGTAAAATTATCTTCTATTTCTACTTGCACTTGACAGACTCAAACAAATCATTTTTTAAGTATGTTGTTATTAAACAGTCAGTTTTTACCATGCCACACTCTTGTTCTGATCATTTTCAGTAAAAAGACAGCCATATTTGATGTCATTGTGAATGTTGTGCATTACTTTTGCCGGCAGATGATTTTTATGGATAAAACAGTTCAGTGGTGACAGATACAGCTAAGAGTTGCGGGAAAAGATTATGTTGAACCACCAACCCAAAAATTGTTTTTCGGGTAGCGTTTATTCTGCTATTTTTTCTATTTCAGGATTTAATGGTTATAGCATTCTCTTTCGTTCTTTTTTCGAATGGTAACTGTTTCGCAGACTTGCACGGAGTGTACGGGCTGATTAGTTTATTGCTATATTTTGCGTCAAAAAAATTTTCATGCAAAAGAGCAAAAGCGCGCTAATTTTTTCCTAAAGAGTTAAATCCGAAACATTGAATACACGTTAAGGGCAGTATAAATAGTTGTTTTTATGCAAGCATTGTGAATTAAGCTTTTCATGTTTAGGTGCCAAATTCGGAGTTTGAAAATCAAAGTTAAATTAAATTACGGAACATCAAATTAATTTGATTGTCAAGGAGAAAAGTGTGATTAATAAATCAAATTGATTTTTCAAACATTTATTTTCTTCTGAAACTTCAAATAGCCACTATTTAGCCCGTACGAAGATGTGAAGTTCTTCGAAAAGGGACCTATTGCGTTTACCACGATGTTTGTAACCAGCCAAATTTCGACCCGGGAGTTGGTGGGTTTTTCGTTTTAGGGTAAGACTAAAAAAATTGTCCGTACGTCCACTATAACTCAAGGAAAACCTGACCGATTTCCAATTTTTTTTTCCTTGAAAGTTAGTCGATCTCTTTTATGGAATTGAATCTGGGCATTGTCAGACCAAGGGCCGCCTAAGTGTATTTAGGTCTTTTGTATGTACATAACTCGAGTGTGTCTTTTCTGATTTTCAAATTTTTTCAGTCAAATCAGGTAAATCTTATCCAATTTTTGTAAGTTTTTTTTCCTGAAAGTTAATCGAAAGAACTAATTATGGAATAGAATTTGTACAAAATCGGTGATTTTTTGAAGGTTTGTCAAACTTTTGGACTAGTGCCTCTCAAAAATTAGCAGCGAAATCGCTTTTCAATGGTTTGAAAGAATATATCTTCAAAAAAATAGTGAAAATTGGTTGAGTGATTCGGGCTGTAGGGTCCTTAGTGTGGGCACAACTCACGCTACGCGACCCTACACGATAGCTGGTGGTTTTTCATAAATATTACTCTAAAAATCAGTAGCAGTGTTGAAGAGATAAAAAGGCGAACTTTTTTGACCGTGCAAGTCCGCAGGTCGCTCCTAAGGTCATCACCACCTCGAAAAATTGTTTTTTTGCTATGCTATAGAGTAAATTAAGGGAACTTTTTTGTCCACTAAAGTAACAGTAAGGGCGGAATCATGCGATTGATAGAAATGCTGACGAGCTACAATTCATTAGGATACTGTCTTAATAAGATGGGACTTAATGATGATCCAAGCTGTAGAAGGTGTGGCGACGTACCGGAAATATAAAAACATTTCCTGTGCCATTGCCCAAATTTGGTAATCCTGACACCATAGAAGAGTTCAGAGAAGTCTCACTGACTAATGTTTTGGCATTTATCACAGACAGCTGCTGGTTGGACGTATGTATGTACCAATGCAGTGATAGAGGGAAAACGTATTATTTAAAATATCACAACATCTCAGCTGCAACCTACAATAGAACCGGATAACTCCATCACTATTCACCACAACAACGCAATGAAGGAAAACAGAAGACGCAGCGAGCCCCTTGAATGCCGAGTATCACAACCAAGATACCTTTTTCTAGGGCAATGGTATGAGTAACCAATTGCTAACCATTAATCTGTTTGTTGGACTGGTCTTGATTATACTTACGCCTTTAAGATAGGCGCATATCTGTGTACACAGAATTTATCGTACATTGGTGACGTCATGCATATCATTCTTCTGTATACGGTTCGTTCGGACACCAAACACCACAACTATACCCGGTATTTGAAGTTTGGGTGTGCTTATATTTGTAGCTTTCATGCTACAAGTTGAAGAAAGCAGAATTTCCCTCACCAGGATTGAAACCGGATATTCTTGGTGGAAAGCCAGTACGTTACCATTAAGCTAACCCGTGCTCTAGGTCTTTTCTAAGATAAGCCGCAGTGCAATTTTTTTTGAAAATGTATTTCCATTTTTTTAAATGTTGGGGGTTTCTTTTGTCCCCCAACCATTTCTTCGGACAGGTTTTCAATATTGCCCTTTCGGCAATTTCTAATCCAATTTAATGTGGACGCAATTTCACATACTTGATGAATGCAATGTTTATTTAGATACGTTGAAGTCTTTTTGCAACATCTATTCTGTTTGCCACATCTGTTGCGAAAAATGCCAAGATGGCTTGATATCAAGATTTTTTAAGGGGGATAGTTTCATAAACTTTATACGGTACAGATTGTAAAATTTGTACTTCTACGCAGGTTTTCGGGTGTTAAAAGTCTGCGCAGAAATACAAATTTTAATTTTAGTCAGTGTATTTCAATTACAAATGTGTCTAAAGTTGTGAAAATTTGAGGGCTTACGAGATGCTGCATGTGGGTATATTATACATACAACTTGCAACTAATATATGCAGCATATCACTAAATGGGTATTTCCGTATAGATGTAGCGTGGGTCACAACTTATTTCAAAAGATATTTCGGGAAGTATAAGGACTACAAAAATGATAAGTACAGCTTTTCCTAATAATAAAGTTGGTGACTTTAAAAATATGAGAAAACAGTTTCTTGCACGGAATACCGAAAATACTTCTTACCCACGCTTCATCTTTTCAACTTTCTTATGGAATTAGCCATATATATGCAGCATACAAATAACGTGAAAATCCAAGAATTTTCAGTGTATATACCTCTGTACGATTCGTACAAAAGTGTCGCCGAAAGGTGATATCGTTCTTGTAGGAAAATTCTCCGATAAGAACCAAATATCTTTGCAAGGAGCTACGCTTCATTGCGCTCCTAGGGCAGCTGTGTCTTTAGGTTTCCTTTGTGGCTTTCTCTTTCATTCGAATTTAGGTTTGGATTGCCTTTTGGGTTATAAAGGGCAGATATCAGATCATAAAAAGATTCGATCTGATCTGATCTGGCCACATCGATCTGTTCTGAACTTCAAATCCCCAAATGAATCATTAATTTGAACTGACATGTCAACGTCCAAAACAATGTTTTGTTTGGAAATAATTTTTCGCACAAATCGTGCATTAAAAATGGAAATAAACTTCAAACAACTTATTCTCATCAATTTTTTAATAACTCCCGATTAAATGTAAGAGCAAAAGAACCACTTGAATGACTTGCATTTATTTTTTCATAGTAATTTCATTCACATTGACACTGGACTTTTCTTTTCGTTATTCACAATAGCTCCACTCATCTATAATAGTCGAGTATACGATAAATTAATATTACGCACGAGGGTGTCACTTACTATACAAATTAACATCGTAGACACTGCCTTTTTTGCTGTTTTTCAATTTCGTCTACATTATAGATATAGTTTTTTATATTTCCGCTTATTAATGCGAAAAGTGACTAGAAGTTTTTCAGAGAGAGAGAGAGAATTTATAATCGCATGTAAATTCACCACAACTCACCACTCTCTCACGTATGACAAACGATAATATGTCAAACAAAAATATGTAAACATATGAAAAAAATATTTATTTTTCCGATCGTTACGCGTTTTATTGTGTTTGAACTTAAATCATAGTTTTTAATTTATTAAAGTATTGTGCTAAACGTCACGTCATACATAAACGAGATAAGCTTCAGTTTTTAATCGTCCGTTTCTTAACTTTTTTGTGTTTACTGATTGTGCTTGTGTTTTCAAAAAATGATGTACACGTCAGATATACTGACAAATTTGTCAATTCGTTTTTTTTTTTTTTTCAAAATTCCAACTAAAACAAAACACTACGCACAACACAAATTGTATCTTTTTAATTATGCTTTCAAGTATGTACAATAATTATTGTCAGAACGAATAAAACAAATTGCATATCCCGCCAAAATTTGAAGTGTTTGTCATACGTGGTGGGTTTGAGGTGAAATACATTACAATGGGACCTGCTCTCTGAAAAGTTCCTATACTGGTGGTCGAGGCATGTAATGGACGTTGACTGAACGATTGGAAGACATAGACTTTGCGCCTTTGCGGACGATCAACAATAAGACAATACAACGGCACCGTGTTCTTTATCGATCAACGGAAAATCAGTCACCGAAACAGCGAGCCTCTGGTATCTTGGAAGCATCGCAGCAAGCGGCAGAGGAGTCGATTTGGACATTACAGAAAGCGGGCCAGACTTTGTTTCATTGAACAATATTTGGAATTCGACCCAGCTGTTCAAAACAAATTCACCTGAAGTTTTTTCAAATTTGCTTCTGCTTACCAGCTTGGTATCTTCAAACGCCAAACCACAAAGTTCATGGTAAAATACAAACTAAATATTTTGTTTATAGTATCAAAAGCAGAACATGCTGAACACTAAACTGTAACTTTCAATCAGCGTAAAACATTATAAAACTTCACTTCAATAAAGAATAAAAAAAAAATTGCAGTTTTGCTATATGGCTGTGAAACTTGGAAAATGACAACCAAGTCTTCGTCAATAGATGCCTCAGACACATACTGACAACACACTGGCCGAAAGCTATAAGCAATAAATGAAGATGGAAGACTTCTTATATTACCCCAATTTTTAAAAATGGTTCTAGAAGTAATGTCGAAAACTACAGAGGCGTAGCCATTCTACTAACAATAGGAAAAGTATTTGAAGCCATCGTCACCTCTATTTTATCTACAAAGTTCAATCGAATAATTTCAAAGTCACAACATGGCTTTATGAAGCGCAGATCTACAGCGACAAATTTAGCTGAGTTTGTTAGCTATGCTACCAAAGTTATGGAATCTAGACATCAATTAGACGTCATATACACCGATTTCCGGATAGAGACAAACATTCGATTCTTTTGCACAAGTTGAACCAAATAGGTGTTCATTCGAACTTGCTAGCATGGATTGCATCTTATCTGAATGGACGTTCACAATTCGTCAAGCTAGGGAATTGCTCTTCTAGAACGTTTAACGTGACCTCTGGTGTTCCACAGGGCAGCCATCTCGGCCCTCTCCTATTCATACTATTCATGGACGGAGCTACTAAAGTCTTCTCTACGTCAGTTTACCTAATGTATGCTGACGACTTGAAAATTTTCATGAGAATTAAAAATGTTCTTGACGCAAGTGCTCTTCAACGTGACTTGAACAGGTTTCTGCAGTGGTGCAAAATCAATCAACTTTATTTGAACGTCGATAAGTGCAAAGTAATCTCCTTCACTCGAAAAAGATCCAAGATTGAGTTCGGTTACAATATCGATGATGTTGCGTTGACTCGTGTTAAGGTAATAAAAGATTCGGAGTCCTCTTGGACCAAAAATTGACATTCAGTAAACACATCAAGTATATAATTGCAAAATCTTACTCAATGCTTGGCTTCGTTATGAGAACTTGTAAGCAATTTAAGAATATTAAAACTTTAAAAAGTATATACTCTGCCTATGTCCGTTCTTACTTAGAATATGCTTCAGTTGTTTGGCATCCTTATCAAGACACATTTGTTGACAGAATTGAATCAATTCAGAAAAAATTTTTGATGTACGCACTGAGGCGGACGGTGAAGGGGGATGAAAACCACAAGCTTCCGCCATATATTGAAAGATGCGATTCGATCAACATCGAAACACTCGCCCGACGCAGAATCAATGCTTGCGCACTTTTTGTATCCGATCTGATGAATAGAACCATCGACGCACCGAAAATCAAAAGCAAGATCATGCGAAATTTCAGACCCACAGAAGTTGACAAACACAGGACTAAATATGGTCTTTATGAGCCTATCAATAAGATGTGCATGGCATTTAATCGCTTTTCATTACTGTGGTTTCAAAACATACAACCTGAAACGTTTAAGGCGACTATTAGGAAATTGAGAATCACATATAAACTGAACGGTAAGATCAGAATTTCATAAACTGAACCTCTGGTCCTCAATCTAATCAACAGCTGATTAGTCAATTGGGTCTCACGACTCTAAAATGAAACTCAAATGTAACTCTAAGTCACGTCGACTTGTGCAAAAATAACTAGTCAAGGCGACTAGTTTCCGCTAATCCCTTTTGTTTCAGGTGGACCATTGCTACACGAGACGTTGTTGCCCCATGGATCGACGCGACGGGCTCTTCAGTTTTCAGTTTCAATTTACTGCTACTCTGTGATTAATTGGACAAGATGCAAAAGATGACTGTCGACTTCGACGGGTCGACCGTGTCGTCAGTCCATCTTCGGTTTTGATAAAAATTTTTCTTTTTACTATTTTTAAATGTGTTCATTGTAAATGTGTTAGCCAGTAAGCGATAGCCGTTGGCCGAAATACATAAAATAAAAGAAACAAACAAATATGGAACAAATGAAAGTCATTATCATTCGTCGAAAGTGGAAGTGGATTGGACATATAATTACGAAGACCTCATGGAGATATGGTAAAAACTGCAATGGACTGGAATCCGCAAGATAGTCGAAGAGTTGGCCGTCCAAAGATAACGTGAAAAAGAACCGTCGCCAGTGAAGAAAATGCTGCTAGCAAACAATGGTTGGAAGTAAAAGCACTGGCAAAGAACCGAAACTTAACAAGTACCGTCGGGTAGGGTTTGATAACACAAAACAATTTGTAAAGTTAAAAATAAAACATAGGCGAGGGACCCGTACGCATCACAATAGATGTGGCAAGGAGAACAGATGTTACAAAAAGAATCGAACTAAATCTAATAAGGATCCGAATGGGTCGACCTGACTCAAAAAAAAATTAACCGGAATTTTTCAGTTCAAGTTTAGGTCGAAAAAAGACCAACCTGAAACTGACCCGAAAAAACCACATATCATGGACATAGACTCCAGCGGCACTATTTTCACCAAGTCCAGTCAGTTGCTTGGTTTTGCTTATGACCTGGACATAATTGGACGAAATATCGATGTTGTTAAAGAAAAGTTTATGGCCTTGGAGAGGAAAGGAACCGACCTTGGGTTGAAGGTCAACGATGGAAAAACGGAATATATGATCACCCCACCTACGAGTCGATATCAGGAAGATAACGTAACAATCGACACACACACATTCAAAATGGTCAACAAGTTCGTATACCTTCGATCGGAGCTGAACACTAAAAACGACATTGCGGATGAAATAAAGAGGCGAGTAACTTTGGGAAACCGGAGCTATTACAGCCTGCTAAAAATTTTAAAGTCCAAGTCAGCAGGTCGAAATTCAAAATGCGCACTTTGTAAAATTGTGATCAGACCGGTAGTTACGTACGGTTCAGAATCGTGGTGCTTGACACAGGAAGATGAACAATCTCTGCACGTATTCCGAAAAAAATTCTGAAATCCGAACCTGAGGGCAAAAGGAGTGCCGGGCGACCCAAATCCCGGTGGAGCGACGCTGCTTTTGCCAACTTAAGAACTGTGGGAGTAACCAGCTGGAAGACGTTAGCTGCGGATAGGCCCGGTTAAAGAAACATGTTGGAGAAGGCCAAGACCCTTAACGGGTTGTTGTGCCGGTAAAGTAAGTAAGTAAGGTTAGCTCAGTGCTAACGTACCGGCTTCACACCCAGAATATCCGGGTTAAATCCTGGTGAGGATAAATTCCAGGATTTTTCTTGAGTGTATAGCATGAAAGGCACACTCAGTGGTAGTAGTTGGTAGTGGGTAGTTGAGATTTTGGTGCTGCAACGAATCGTATACAGAAACATAACCAAAGACCCGTACGTATCAGAATAGATGTGACAAACAGAATAGCTGTGGCAAAGTGACTCGAACGTACCTAAATATACAAATAAGCAAACAATCCAACGTTTTCTGTTCTTTTATAACTGTAAGAATTTCAAAGATCCATAG
>CM055404.1:81908803-81954307 GCA_029228625.1 Pseudolycoriella hygida
ACCATTCAAATCTAGAAAAGCTTATATCCAAGGACTAAGTCATTTTTCCCTAAACACCTGAAACACGTGTTATCTAAAATTTTATTCTCTACAACTTTGCCTTTGGAAGCAACTTTCTACCTCTCATAGTTCTTGAGATTCGGGTCATTCTGCCCAATAATGGAAGTGGTCTGGTCATATACCAGGATTGGGCCATATTTCGCCAAAACCCTGAAAGATGTTTTCGCTTAAATTTAATTTTCTACAAATTCGCCTTTGAAACCAACTTTTCATCTCTCATAGTTCTGGAGATTCGGGTCATCCTGCCCAATTGTGGAAGTGGCCATATACCAGTATTGGGCCATATCTCTCCAAAACCCTGAAACACGTGTTCGCTTAAATTTAATTCTCTACAACTTCGTCTTTGAAACCAACTTTCTAACTCTCATAGTTCTGGAGATCTGGGTCATCCTGCCCAATTATGGAAGTGGCCATATACCAGGATTGAACCGTTTTTTCCCAAAACCCTGAAACACGTGTTCGCTTAAATATAATTCTCTATAACTTCGCCTTTGGAAACAACTTTCTAACTCTCATAGTTGTGAAGATCTGGGTCATCCTGCCCAATTATGGAAGTGGCCATATACCAGGATTGGACCATATCTCACCAAAACCCTGAAACAGGTGTTTGCTTAAATTTAATTCTCTACCACTTTGCCTTTGACCGTAAATCTCCATATCGCATAGTTAAGGAAATATAGTCGAAAAACTGTTTTCGTATATGGCCAAGAATCTCCATTTTGCTCATCTTCGAACTTGAATCATGGGAGACATGTACCTTTCAGGGAAAAAAAGTTTAGGCTGATCGGTTGAGCCGTTTGGAAAAAAAAGTGGAGACGGACAGACAGACGGACAGACGGACATTTTTTTTTATTGCTGATTCGTCATCTCTAGACGATAATAGATGCATCCCCCCACCTCCCACCTCGATCTACCCCATGTTGCAATAAAATTGTTTGTAGTAAACGTATAGGACCTTTGTACTTCGTACGGGTCCAAAAATGACAAATATGACGTCACCCATATTCGATGAATTCTGTGTACAAATGTCTGAGTCTGATTTTGGATGGAGATATAATTAGAACCAGAAGAAATCTTAATGGTGAAATGCTAGCTACCGTTAAGCGTGGTTCGGAATTCACGTTAAGCATATGGTCAACAATGCCTGCCGGTAAAACACATTGATGGGACGAAACGGCATTCTAAGCCCTAATTTTTTCCACAGCTAGTACATCATAGCAAATGCTCACAAAAAAAATGCGCATCTAGTGCAGGAACGGAAAAGTGAAAACCGACAAGTTTCTGATTTATCATACGAATTTACCATACAAATCAGAAACATGTCGGTTTTCACTTTTCCGTGCCTGTAAATAAAATGATCTAGCCTCTGACCCGGACGGGTTGTAGCGGCCGATTGTCATTATTATTAATAAAGCATGCCTCGGCCCTTTGTTTTTCGCTAATGTCGATCTCGCGTTTTTTCCGTGCGGTATGGCGCTATACGGTTATAAGCCACGTACATTTGCTATATCATCTTTAAATTTGATATTTGAGCGAAAGAACGTGACAGCAAATATACTGGCTTAGTGACTTGCATGATTATTGCAGAATTGTTTTTTTTTCGCCATTTTATTTTCACACAATTAATTATTTTTACGATAGCGTTTTCGTTTTTACACAAAACATAAAAACATTATTTCACGAGAGATAAACTATATCCCGCCTGAGCCCACCCCAGCAACGAAATTAAAAACCCGAAATCCCCAAGAATTTCCTAAAAAAGACGAGCAAGCGAAGCTATTTAGAGCGGTCACCCTCAGAGCCACACGATTATTCGACTGGTAGAATAGAATGGAGCAAAGGACAAGCAAATTTTGAACTTGTTGAGCTGGATCCAAGGCTGAATATAGCAGGTTGCGCAGATTACTGCGGCACACAGGGGTTGGACCCGTATGAAGAATGAAGTTAGGGGTTATTGCGTTTACCACGACGTTTGTAACCAGTCGAATTTCGACCCGCGAAAAGGGGGAGGAGGGAGCATCGATCATGATCCTTAGATGACGAATCAACCGCAACAAAATGTCCATTCGTCTGTCCGCCTGTCATCACGATAACTTGAGTAAAACGCAACCGATTTTCAAAAACTTTTTTTCCCTGAAAGGTAATTGAAAAATTTTTGCTGAGATTGAATCTGGGCACAGTCGGCCCAAGGGCTAATGAGCTAGCGCCGTTTAACTCGAGTAAATCTTTTTCGATTTTCGTAACTTTTTTTTGTATTATTTTGTATTTTTTTAAATTTGAGTCCTTGAACTTGGCTAGGGCACTAGAAACGAATGTCTGCTAGGGCCCTACGTGTTTTTTGTATATAACTCGAGTAAATCTGTTCCGGTTTTCATATTTTTTTTTTGTTTGAAAGGTCTGGGCATGCCTGACAACTTATCGGTGAATTTTTTTAGTTTAGAGTTTTTGGACTCAGACAGGTCCCTAACGTGTTTTTTCTACATAAATCGGATAAATCTTATCCGATTTTTAAATTCTTTTTTTGTCCTGAAAGATAATCTAAAAATTGATTAAGGTATTGAATTTGGGCAAAATCGGTTGAAAACTCTTGAAGCTACGGTAGAAAAAGTGGTCAAAAACGTGGTTTTTTGAAAGTTGGTGGAACTTTTTCACTTATGTCTCAGCGAAAATTGGAAATTGCCGAAAGGGCAATATTGAAAAACCCGTCCGAAGAAACAGCAAACCTCTCTAAATCCTTAAAAAAATCTCAAAATTTAAAAAAAAATTGCACTAGGGCCGATCTTAGAACCGACCTAGAGCACTTAGGAGAGGCCCCTGATACATACTTCCATGAACAAAAATGTTCGCATCTTTTTTTTCTACAAAACCGCACAAAAAATCAAAGGAATATTCACGAATAATCACCAAATATCTTATGTACTCGCGTTGCGTGAGTTGGGCCGACGCTGAGGACTCAACAGATTTTCACTAATTTAATTATCGCGACTTTTTGATGTCCACATCTTTCATTCAAAACCTTGAAGAGCGATTTTCCTTCTAATTTCGCAGAGATATAAGTGAAAAAGTTCCACGAATCTTCAAAAAACCACGTTTTGACCTATCCTATAATCAATTTAGTGACTATCGTTCAGGAAAAAAAAATTTGAAAATCGGATAAGATTTACCTGATTTATGTGTAAAAACATGTTGGCCGCTAGTAGAGATTCAGTTTTAGGGCCTTGGGTGAGACCAAGAGCTCGAAATTCAACAAAGTTTCTTGCCCAGACCTTTCAAACAAAAAAAGCTTATCAAAATCGCAAAAGATTTGCCTAAGTTATGTACAAAACCAATAGTACAAAGGTCAAAAAACGGCCCTAGCTCATTGGCCCTTGGGCCGACAGTGTACAGATTCAATCTCAAAAAAAGATTTTTCGATTACGATAACGAACACTTTTTTTTTGAAAATCGGTTGAGTTTCCAACCAACTTTCTAACTCTCATAGTTCTGGAGATCTGGGTCATCCTGCCCAATTATGGAAGTGGCCATATACCAGGATTGAACCGTTTTTTCCCAAAACCCTGAAACACGTGTTCGCTTAAATATAATTCTCTATAACTTCGCCTTTGGAAACAACTTTCTAACTCTCATAGTTGTGAAGATCTGGGTCATCCTGCCCAATTATGGAAGTGGCCATATACCAGGATTGGACCATATCTCACCAAAACCCTGAAACAGGTGTTTGCTTAAATTTAATTCTCTACCACTTTGCCTTTGACCGTAAATCTCCATATCGCATAGTTAAGGAAATATAGTCGAAAAACTGTTTTCGTATATGGCCAAGAATCTCCATTTTGCTCATCTTCGAACTTGAATCATGGGAGACATGTACCTTTCAGGGAAAAAAAGTTTAGGCTGATCGGTTGAGCCGTTTGGAAAAAAAAGTGGAGACGGACAGACAGACGGACAGACGGACATTTTTTTTTATTGCTGATTCGTCATCTCTAGACGATAATAGATGCATCCCCCCACCTCCCACCTCGATCTACCCCATGTTGCAATAAAATTGTTTGTAGTAAACGTATAGGACCTTTGTACTTCGTACGGGTCCAAAAATGACAAATATGACGTCACCCATATTCGATGAATTCTGTGTACAAATGTCTGAGTCTGATTTTGGATGGAGATATAATTAGAACCAGAAGAAATCTTAATGGTGAAATGCTAGCTACCGTTAAGCGTGGTTCGGAATTCACGTTAAGCATATGGTCAACAATGCCTGCCGGTAAAACACATTGATGGGACGAAACGGCATTCTAAGCCCTAATTTTTTCCACAGCTAGTACATCATAGCAAATGCTCACAAAAAAAATGCGCATCTAGTGCAGGAACGGAAAAGTGAAAACCGACAAGTTTCTGATTTATCATACGAATTTACCATACAAATCAGAAACATGTCGGTTTTCACTTTTCCGTGCCTGTAAATAAAATGATCTAGCCTCTGACCCGGACGGGTTGTAGCGGCCGATTGTCATTATTATTAATAAAGCATGCCTCGGCCCTTTGTTTTTCGCTAATGTCGATCTCGCGTTTTTTCCGTGCGGTATGGCGCTATACGGTTATAAGCCACGTACATTTGCTATATCATCTTTAAATTTGATATTTGAGCGAAAGAACGTGACAGCAAATATACTGGCTTAGTGACTTGCATGATTATTGCAGAATTGTTTTTTTTTCGCCATTTTATTTTCACACAATTAATTATTTTTACGATAGCGTTTTCGTTTTTACACAAAACATAAAAACATTATTTCACGAGAGATAAACTATATCCCGCCTGAGCCCACCCCAGCAACGAAATTAAAAACCCGAAATCCCCAAGAATTTCCTAAAAAAGACGAGCAAGCGAAGCTATTTAGAGCGGTCACCCTCAGAGCCACACGATTATTCGACTGGTAGAATAGAATGGAGCAAAGGACAAGCAAATTTTGAACTTGTTGAGCTGGATCCAAGGCTGAATATAGCAGGTTGCGCAGATTACTGCGGCACACAGGGGTTGGACCCGTATGAAGAATGAAGTTAGGGGTTATTGCGTTTACCACGACGTTTGTAACCAGTCGAATTTCGACCCGCGAAAAGGGGGAGGAGGGAGCATCGATCATGATCCTTAGATGACGAATCAACCGCAACAAAATGTCCATTCGTCTGTCCGCCTGTCATCACGATAACTTGAGTAAAACGCAACCGATTTTCAAAAACTTTTTTTCCCTGAAAGGTAATTGAAAAATTTTTGCTGAGATTGAATCTGGGCACAGTCGGCCCAAGGGCTAATGAGCTAGCGCCGTTTAACTCGAGTAAATCTTTTTCGATTTTCGTAACTTTTTTTTGTATTATTTTGTATTTTTTTAAATTTGAGTCCTTGAACTTGGCTAGGGCACTAGAAACGAATGTCTGCTAGGGCCCTACGTGTTTTTTGTATATAACTCGAGTAAATCTGTTCCGGTTTTCATATTTTTTTTTTGTTTGAAAGGTCTGGGCATGCCTGACAACTTATCGGTGAATTTTTTTAGTTTAGAGTTTTTGGACTCAGACAGGTCCCTAACGTGTTTTTTCTACATAAATCGGATAAATCTTATCCGATTTTTAAATTCTTTTTTTGTCCTGAAAGATAATCTAAAAATTGATTAAGGTATTGAATTTGGGCAAAATCGGTTGAAAACTCTTGAAGCTACGGTAGAAAAAGTGGTCAAAAACGTGGTTTTTTGAAAGTTGGTGGAACTTTTTCACTTATGTCTCAGCGAAAATTGGAAATTGCCGAAAGGGCAATATTGAAAAACCCGTCCGAAGAAACAGCAAACCTCTCTAAATCCTTAAAAAAATCTCAAAATTTAAAAAAAAATTGCACTAGGGCCGATCTTAGAACCGACCTAGAGCACTTAGGAGAGGCCCCTGATACATACTTCCATGAACAAAAATGTTCGCATCTTTTTTTTCTACAAAACCGCACAAAAAATCAAAGGAATATTCACGAATAATCACCAAATATCTTATGTACTCGCGTTGCGTGAGTTGGGCCGACGCTGAGGACTCAACAGATTTTCACTAATTTAATTATCGCGACTTTTTGATGTCCACATCTTTCATTCAAAACCTTGAAGAGCGATTTTCCTTCTAATTTCGCAGAGATATAAGTGAAAAAGTTCCACGAATCTTCAAAAAACCACGTTTTGACCTATCCTATAATCAATTTAGTGACTATCGTTCAGGAAAAAAAAATTTGAAAATCGGATAAGATTTACCTGATTTATGTGTAAAAACATGTTGGCCGCTAGTAGAGATTCAGTTTTAGGGCCTTGGGTGAGACCAAGAGCTCGAAATTCAACAAAGTTTCTTGCCCAGACCTTTCAAACAAAAAAAGCTTATCAAAATCGCAAAAGATTTGCCTAAGTTATGTACAAAACCAATAGTACAAAGGTCAAAAAACGGCCCTAGCTCATTGGCCCTTGGGCCGACAGTGTACAGATTCAATCTCAAAAAAAGATTTTTCGATTACGATAACGAACACTTTTTTTTTGAAAATCGGTTGAGTTTTACTCGAGTTATCGTGTTGACAGACAGACGGACGGACATTTTCTTTATTGGTGATTCGTCATCTAAGGACCATGATCGATGCTCCCCCCCCCCCCCAACCCCCAGGTCGAAATTGGGGTGGTTACAAACGTCCGTCGTAGTAAACGCGTTAGAACCCTTTTCGAAGAACTTCGTTCTTCGTACGGGTCTAAAAACAAAGATTTTGCGTGGGGTTCGTTGGGGAAGCTACTTACAAGTGGGGCAAGAATTTTTCATACATGGGCGATTCCATTGGTAGGTTGCGAGGGATCCATGTGTTCTTGCTAAACCGTGCACATACGAGATTTGTGTTGTATGAAGAAAATTCCTCTATAGGTTCAATGTACAACTCCTTCATGCGAAAGAAGTCCAACTTTTGCATTCTTAGCCGGAAGACGGTTCCCTCCTAACACATTTTCCAACTTTTCAATGGAATGGCCCACATTTTAAGAAATTCGCAAAACTTTCGCTTTGCGTAAGTCACGTTGACATCACTTGCGAAAATTTTCCTTCCGGATTTCAGATCTGTACTTCAAATGAAGTAAGTCCACAAAAAAAATTTCTCTGAAAGAAAACTCACGAAAATTTGAGCTTTGGCCGCAACTCCTTCAAAATTAACCACTGTGCCGCGGCGGCAAACGCAAAAATCTATCCAATCGCCACCTTTTGAAAAAAGCCAAAAGTTAACAATTTTACCCAGAAAGTTTGAACATTGATTACATAGATTTTTAAGGCTGCAGCGAAACCAGTGCAACCCCATATATAAAGGTTGCTTTTCACCGTATTGTACATGCGCTTGAAAATGCAAAAAATGCGGCTATATTAATGCTTTGATGAAATGAGCGAACGTCCAAAATTGCAAAGAAATGAGAAGGCGGTTCTCTTCTCTTTTTAGTTTCCTATTTAATTTCTATTGCGTTTATTTTTGCTCAGTACAGTTTTGTCCGGTTATTTTTCTCTCAAAACTTTCATATGCAATGTACATGTGTCAATTCTGGCGTGAATATTTTTTTTCCGCTTTTTTCTTTACTCAACCTGTGCAAATTGAATCGGCGACACATTTGATGGCATCGATACAGCTTACAAAAACTAGACTGAATAGATTTTTATCTCCAATGGTTAAAATCAGTTTTGATCGAAGGATGAACTTATTGATCTTCATAATTTGAACTGAAACACAAACTAATTTGTGAAAAACTATGATATTGAAAAAGTCTAAATACAGAACGGTACAAAACGTGAGTTTCAAAAAATTCCTGAGAACGGTAACAAATCTTTCATTTTACTGCTCGACACAATGCACACGTCAGTGAATTATTACACTAAAAACTTGACGAAATCTTCGTCCCCTTTTGTACTGATAAGAATGACATCTAGGAACCCCCATGGTGTGCGACAAGCGCTACGTTTTGTGAACACATTGAAATGGAGTCAGCCAAAATCCGTTTGGGTTAGTACCTTTGTTAAGTAAGGTAATGCTTTCGATAGCCGACTATGAAAGAGCTTTTAATTAAATGTAAGGCCCTGAATACAATGGTAAAAATTATTGGAATGCGTTTCAATTCTCATACAGAAACATAGGGCACGGTCTTAAAAAGAGGACTCAGTATTGGTAAGTTTTCAAATAGTCCATTAGTTCAAGTTCTTAACTTGATTGATGATGTGAACAGTCAAAAAAATGATATTTCTAACCTTCAAAAATAATATACATACAATCTGAGGACGTTAAATTGATGTAGATAGTTGTCACAACAAAAATAGTCGTGCACCGAAAAAATTATTGATGAATACAAACACTCACCTTTAATTCATTATATTCAAGTGACTTCGCACTGTTTCCGTTATTATCAGCAACACTTTTGGTCCTAGTTTGAGACCTTGTCTGACGCATTTTTTGTTGAAAATGTTTAAAAAGATAAAATAAATAAATGCACTAAAATAAATATTGTGAATTGGCCATTAAGTAGTTCCCGCACTGCAGTCATTAAAACCAATTTTTTATCATGCGATAAGTTACGAATTTTAAACAAAATAAGGACGCCGTACGTAACTTATGAAAAAGGTATCTACTGTTTTTTTATGTCTTGACAGACAAATATTATGGATACGAGACAGCTTACTGTAATGGTATAATTTTGATAACTTTCATGAAAAATAGTATGCATGATGTAAACTACTATGAAAATTTACATCTGCGTATTTACACCGATTTTAGGTGCTTTTCAATTTCATCTACATTTTATGGATATTATCTATATTTTTTTAATTTTCAGCTGTTAATTTGGCAACATCGACAAATTTACGTTGCATGGCGAGTCAAGTTAAAAATCGATTATTTCTTCTTCGGCTATAATATAACTAGTAAATACCCCCGCCCTAAGGGCAACGCGGACATTAAGTATTCTTGTACGCTATGTCGGAGATTTGTGACTTTAATACTAAAATGTATGCAAGGGTGTGCAAAGTTAGATGTAAATAAATAAGAAATGGATGTAGTAGTATTTTAGTAGTTACCATAAGCTTACGCAAATCTGGTTTTCCCCCGTACTACCATTCTACTGTAAAAGTGTTTTGCCCAACTACCGTTCGCTACGTACTATCATTACGTCTGTACTAAAGTTTTTCCCGTGCTACCGTTTCACCTGTACTACCGTTTCCACCGTACAACACTTTTCCCCGTACTACAATTTTCTCCGTACTACCGTTTGCCCCGTACTACCATTTCCCCCGTACTACCACTTCCCCGAACGAACGTTATCACAGTGCTACTATTTCCCCGTACAACCGTTCCTCCCGTCCTGCAATTTCCTCCTCACTACTGTTTTCTCCGTACTAATATTTCACCGTTCTACAATTTCCCTGTACTAACATTTCCCCTGTACTAAATTTTTTCTACTAACAAAACGCTAAGACTTTGCAAAAGAAACCTACCGTCTAACTCCCACACATTCGAAAATGATTTTAAAAGCATAAAAATTGACCCAATGTCCAACTGCCCGACATTTTCACAAAAACTAGTGACTTCTACTAACAAAACTCTGAGACTTTGCCAAAGAAACCTATCGTCTAACTCCCATACATACGAAAATAATTTTAAAAGCATAAAAATTGACTAAATGCCCAAATGCCCGACATTTTCACCAATACTGGTCACTTTTACTAACAAAACTCTAAGACTTTGCAAAAGAAACCAATGTTCTGGCTCTCATACCTTTCCAGATACTTTTGAAAGCATAAAAATTGACCCAATGCCCAACTGCCCGACATTTTCGCCAAAACTGGTGACTTTTACTAACAAAACTCTAAGACTTTGCCGAAGAAACCAAAGATATCAACCAAAAAAATGTACAAAGAAAACCAATACGGCACATCATTTCGTTCCATACAAATAATTCCTTACCAAGAAAATATTTGAATACGCCACATAACTTCGTTTCATACAAATAGAAAAAAATATTTGAATACGCCACTTAATAAACAAACATAAATTTTTTATTGTAACACACAACTGCCCTAATTCATAAGAAACTTAATGTGAAAGAGACAAAAAATTTTGTGTGGACTTTTGCATAGATTTTTTTTTCTCTCTTTCGCACTAAGTTTCTTATGCAAATTACGGCAGACAACAGAATGATTGTATTAAACATGCCCCTCCTAAATACATTGAGAATATTAGTGAATGAAGCCACGTGCATAAAATAGTTTTTTCGTTTATTCCATTCCACATAACACACACACACATAAGCATATATATTTTCCCTGAAATTACTTGAACAAATTTCTCATATGAAAATTACAAATTATTTGCGTTGTTTAAATGTTATACTTCACAGAATATATACTCAGTTTCAAATATATAAACACCTCTCTTCGATTCGCTTGAAAGCATCGCCGGTTGGTGATGTCCAGCGCTAAGCGCCGTTGAAAAATGATGCTAGGTGCGGATGGCGATACTGATCTTATAATGGGAGACTGTACCTATAATAAGAGCGCATTATTTTTGAAGGGGACTGCTTCATTGCGGTCCCGATCTTCTTTCGTTCTCTGCCTCTAGGTTCCCCTTGTTGATTTCTCTTGCCATTCGAAGTTAGGTGTGCATTGTTTTTTTGGGTTATAAAAGGCAATGCAAAACAGTTTATTTCCTCGGATCTCTTCAAGCAGGTCGGACGTAGATAGATTCACATGGGATTCTTCTTTTGCATTGCCTTTTTTTGACTCATAGAAGGCAATGCAAAACGACACTTTGCTTCAGTTCCTCGGAACACTTCAAGCAGGTCGGACGTATGTTGGTTCACGCTGAAAATTTGTGACCGACAATTTACAAACAGACAGACAAATAGACAAACAAACAAACAAACTTTTGACTTTTATAATTAGTAACGAAATTGTGAATGAATATGACAACACTCTCTTGGTATACATGAAAATACGCTCGGTTTTTAACTGATATTTTTATAAGTTTTTCAAACTTCGGGGCCAAAATCGATGGCAATTTTGTAAATTTTCTCTCGATTTTGGAGTCTGCGTATTTCACGAAATTTTCTAAAATCAATCGTCCATAACAGCCACACAAATTACTTTATTATATAAGCGATGGTAACTCTCACATTAAACGCAAAATGTTAAGGCGATAAATATGACATTAACGTCAGGATTCATCTACCTAGAGGGATAAATTCGTCTGTCTAGAGGGTTTTCTTTTCTTACATGCGTCGTTAAGCGTTGATTAAGGGCTCATTATATTGGACGCGATGCGAATCGCATCGCGTAAGATCTGTGTGAAAGCTCAACTTGACAGAACAAACCTTTTTTTATCAAGTTAAGTTTTCACACAAACCTTTATATTGGTGCTGCGACGCGATTTTTTTGTTTGCAAATTCTCATATTCATAAATTAGTTAAAGAATTGCCAAAAAAAGACGTACAGTCTGATGCCAACATTGGAAATAAAAAAAATAGCATGCGACTCTGTTCCACAGCTTGTGATTATTTTTTTCGCACGAAACATAACCACACTTCGCACACAAACTTGTTATTACTTTACTTAATTGGAATCTCGCCATTCAATGTAACTGCATCTGCGAATATTTGCATGTGGGATGCGAAAAAAATCGCATCGCACCTCCAATATCAACGCTTTATATGTCAGGAATTGTTCTGATCTAATACAGACCCAAGTGAAATAACTGATGAAATGGTAAAGAATTGAGCAGCCATTTGAAATGATTTAAATCAACTTAGCCGTGGCCTATTTATCGGCCTATAAATAGAGTCAAAATGTATGAATAAAGAGCATTCAGAACGAGGAGTTCACGGGGACAACATCCCCAAGCGAATCGTTTTCTTTGTAGAAAAGTGTTTGACAACTAGCGCTTGCGAGGTGGGGTGCATAACCCACTGATTGCTGAACACTTAGTAGAACGTGGAAGTTAGAAAATATGTTCAATTGCTAGCGCTTGCGGGCTGGGGTGAATAACTCACTAGTAGTTGAACATGAACATTTAAGTAGAGATAGAACGTAGAAGTTGTAACATAAAATGACAACGAAATGGCTGAACTTGCATACAATATGAAGTCACCTACACAAATTTCGCCATTTTCTGTGTTTATATCCGACTAGTAAATACCCTCGTTCCTAAGGCTACGCGGGCATAAGCATTCCAGTTCGCTAGGTCGGATATTTGTGGCTTTTCGCTAAAATGTACATAAGAGTCTGTAAAGTTTCATGTAGATGAATAAGAAATAAAATTCAGTATTATTTTAAAAGTTAGTATAAGTTTATTCAAAACCCGTACAACGTTTCCCCCGTACGTTTATCCATACTACCGTTTCCTCCGAACTTCCGTTTTCTGTGTAGTACCATTTCCCCCGTATTTTAATTTCGCACGTACTACCGTTACCACCGTACAACCATTACCCCGCATTACCATTTCCTTCAAACTACCATTTCCTCCAACCAGCTTTCAGTCTCAATACTCCGAGACTTTGTCGAAGAAATCGATGGTACATCTCTTATAGCTTCGCAGATACTTCTAAGAGCATAAAAAATGACCACTTTGGCAACTGCCCAACATTTTCATTACCTCTGGTCACTTCTTCTAACAAAACTCTGAGACTTTGCCAAAGAAACCGATGGTTCATCTGTCATACCTTCACAGATACTTCTAAAAACATAAACATATGAAGGGACCCGTACGCATCAGAACAGATGTGGCAAACAGAGTTGATGTAATGAAAAGACTCGATATTGCCTTAACTCTTAAATGCATGAAATTACGTCCACACTAAATTGTTTTGGAAATTGCCTAGACCTTTCGATTAAATTTTTTTTTTTTTGAAAATCGGAAGAGATTTATGCTCGAGTTAATAATGTAGGGCACTAGCAGAGACTGATTTTTAGTGCCCTAGCTAAGTCCAAAGGCTCAAAATCAAAAAAAAGTTTATTCTACAAATTGTCGGCCATGCCCATATTCCTATATTCCATATTCCATATTTGAAGGATATCCTTCAAACAAAAAAAAGTTTATGACAATCGCAATAGATTTACTCGAATTATATACAAAAAACACGTATGGCCCTAGAATAGAATCGTTTTTAGTGCCCTAGCCTAGGTAGAGCGTTGGACTCACTGCCTATGGGTCCCGGGTTCGATCCCCGGGGGGAACAAGCTCATATGGTTTTTCCTAATCATGGATGATTAGTCTCTGCTATTAGTAACATCTAATTAGCTCTATTGACTCTGTAACAGTTGCACAAACTAAATGAAATTTGAATGCTCATTTGACATAATCAAACAATTGCACTCACAAAGTGCGACATCAACATTCGAATAGTCTCACAACAACGAAAAGAAATTCTCTCTACAACAGTGGGTATGCACAACAGGCTCATTGGAGGCTTAGGTGCTTAGGAAGGTTCGCTTTCCTTACCCACATTATCCTATCCTATCCTAGTGCCCTAGCCAAGTCCAAGGACTCAAATTCAAAATAGTTTCTTCCATAAATTGTCGGCCATGCCCGAATCTTTCAAACAAAAACAAAAATTTTTTGAAAATTGGATAATAGTTTCTCGAGTTATGAACAAAAGGCCAAAAACCACTTAAACGGCCCTAGCTCAGCGGCCCTTGGGCCGACATACCCAGATTCAATCCCATAAAAGATTTTTTGATTACCTTTCAGGGAAAAAAAGTTTTTGAAAATTGGTTGAGTTTTACTCGAGTTATCGTGTTGACGGACGGACGGACGGACATTTTGTTGCGGTTGATTTGTCATCTATCGACCATGATCGGTGCTCTCCCCCCTACTCATGAGTCGAAATTCGATTGGTTACAAACGTCGTGGTAAACCTTTTCGAAGCATTACGTTCTTCGTACGGGTCTAAAAGTTGACCACTTTGAAGATTACTGATGCACATGCGTTACTTTGTTGGGTCAAATTTTTGCAGCGCAAAAACTGAAAGTACAGAAAAATGATTTCGTCGTTGGGTCCGGCATTTGTGACGCAATTTTTTTAGCGCAAGGTAATTTTGTTTTAAAAAAAGCGCTATAATTTTTTCACAAACTTTGAACTCAAGAGTCCATTACAACAAACTTTTGCGTATTATCAGCGACAACGTCAACTCAAGCGATATATTAATTTTGGAAGCGGGATTACGGACTACGTCACATTCTACCTTTTAGGAGATTTTTGTAAGCGATCTGGCTATCATGGGCGCGCGGTAGCGATGCGCCCGTGACGCAAGTCCCCAACGAACAAAAAATTCAGAAAATTTTTTTTCGTAGACTTCGGAACCATATACACAGCTAAGTTTTGACTTTTTTCCCTTGCGTTGTACCCCCCTGAGACCTAGTTCATTGGATTCCATGTAAAATTTTTATTGAAATCGACCTTTTACTCATTAAAATCGGTCCAGTGGATCCGAAGATATGACCTTTAGAAAATCGTCATTTTCCATATAAAATGTGCTGCTTCATATAAGCCCAAGTTAATGGAAACATCCTACGTCAGTTAGTTAGTTAGTTAGTTAGTTAGGTCCAGAGCCATTTGTATGAAAACCGACTTTTTTCTTGAAATTTTGCGGGGACTTTCGGGTGGGCATTCTACGCCATGTAAGATTTTTAAAAAGGGGGGTACCGGCCTCGTTTTGGAGCCAGGGCTCTTAGAAGGCGCCATATAAAGCCCATACGTATGTGTTTGTGTGTGTAGTGTGTATGATAGCACATTTTGTATGAGGCAATGGTGTGTTCGAAATAGAGGTTTGGTGTCAAAGGGAAAGTTGTTGGGTTGGGTGTGTAGTGTATCAGGGTGACCGGAAAATAGGCAGGGACTCAAAAAAAAACTTTTGATATGTTATAGAGAAAGTTGAGGGAATCATTTTTGCCAATGGAAGTAGTAGCCGACGCGCTTCGGTTTGGCGGCGGCGGCGGCTCAAAAAAAACTTTTGATATGTTGTAGAGAAAGTTGAGGGGATCATTTTCGCCCATGGAAGTTGTAGCCGCCGCACTTCAAAAAAAACTTTTGATATGTTGTAGAGGCAGTTAAGGGGATCATTTTCGCCCGTGGAAGTAGTAGTCGTCGCGCTTCGGCTCGGCAGCGGCGGCGGCGGCTCAAAAAAAACTTTGGATATATTGTAGAGGAAGTTGAGGGGATCATTTTCGCCCATGGAAGTAGTAGTTCGGCGGCGGACGCGGCTCAAAAAAAACTTTTGATATGTTGTAGAGGAAGTTGAGGGGATCATTTTCGTCCATGGAAGTAGTAGCCGCCGCGCTTCGGTTCGGCGGCAGCGGCGGCTCAAAATAATGCAAAACATTACAATCACAATGAAAACCCTTTTTAAAAGGCAAACGTGTCGCAAGTCCTCGTCCCTTCTTCCAAAACAACTGATATCACAACAAAAACTTTTTTTAAAAGGGAAACGTGACGCAAGTCCGCGTCCCTTCTCCCAAAACAACTGATATCACAAAAAAAAAAAAAAAATGCGTCACAAATGCTGGACTCCCCAATGTTACAGTTTTTCTGTACGGCGCATTTTTGTACAGGAAATTAAATTTTTGCGTATGAAAGCTGAAAGCGAAGAAAAATTATTACATTTTGTGACGCATTTTTTTTAATCAAAAGTGAAAATATTTCAAAAGAATTTTGTGACTTCCAAAGCTGCAAGCGTCACCCAAATTGATATCAGTTGTTTTGGAAGAAGGGACGAGGACTTGCGTCACGTTTTACTTTTAAAAAGGGTTTTTGTTCTGATTAATAATTTTCGATCTCGAGAACTAGCCAGCCGATCTTCCTGAAATTTTCAGGGAACGTTAGTCTCGGCACCAATTGAAAAATTTCATTTGGCGCTTTTCCGGGAAAACTCTTAAAAAGTCGTGGCATCTGGAAAAGAAGTCAATTTTGAGGGTTTTTCACAGTGGAGGATTAAGGTTTCCAGCGCCACTGGCAAAGAAGATTCTAGCGCCAACCATTTTTAGACCCGTACGAAGAACGAAGTTCTTCGAAAAGGGGTCTTATACGTTTACCAGTTTGTAACCAGTCGAATTTCGACCTGGGAGTACCTTAGATGACGAATCAGCAATAAAAAAAATGCCCGTCCGTCCGTCTGTCAAAACGATAACTCGAGTAAAACTCAACCGATTTTCAAAAACTTTTTTTCCCTTAAAGGTAATCGAAAAATCTTTTATGGGATTGAATCTGGGCACTGTCGGCCCAAGGGCCACCGAGCTAGGGCCGTATAAGTGACTTTTGGTCTTTTGTACATAACTCGAGTAAATTTTTTCTGATTTTCAAAATATTTTTTTGTTTGAAAGACCTGGGCATAGACGACAATTTATGGAAGAAATTTTTTTCAATTTGAGTCCTTGGACTTAGCTAGGGCACTAAAATCGAGTCTCTGCTAGGGCTCTATGTGTTTTTTATCCATACCTCGGGCAAATCTTTTGCGATTTTCATAATTTTTTTTTGTTTGAAAGACCTGAGCATAGGCGACAATTTATGGAAGGATCTTTTTTGAATTTGAGTCCTTGGACTTAGCTAGGCACTAAAGTCGAGTCTCTGCTAGGCCTCTATGTTTTTTTTGTCCATAACTCGGGCAAATCTTTTGCGATTTTCATAAATTTTCTTTTGTTTGAAAGACCGAGCATAGACGACAATTTATGGAAGAAACTTTTCTGAATTTGAGTCTTTGGACTTAGCTAGGGCACTAAAATCGAGTGTCTACTAGGGCTCTATGTGTTTTTTGTACATAACTCGGGCAAATCTTTTCTGATTTTCATAATTCTTTTTTGTTTGAAAGACCTAGGCATGACCGACAGTTTATAAAAGAAACTTTTGCCTGTGCTTAGGGCTCAAGTGGGCCATGTCGGTCCTAAGATCGGCCCTAGCCAAAAAATTTTTTTTTGCTATGTTGCAGAGGAAACTGAGGGAAACATTTTTGGCTATGGAATTGTGTGTCCGAGGCCTCTACTTAGGGCCCTAGGTCGGTACTTTGGTCAACCACCTTGTCCGAAAAATTGGTTTTTTCTATGTTGTAAAGAAAATTGAGTAGAACATTTTTCTATATTTGGGAGTCAATTTTGTGCTTTCGGAAAGGTTTTTTTACACCGTTTCTTCGGACGAGTTTTTCAATATTGCCCTATCGGCAATTTCCAATACAACTTAATGTGGACGTAATTTCAACTCTGTTTGCCGCATCTATTCCGATACGTACGGGTCCCCTGCATATGTTTTATTTTTGCAAGCGTTTTATTGTTGAAATTAGAAAATCGACTTTTAAGCAACTTTCAAACAGAATTAATATTGTCGACGTATCTTAACAAAAAAATCATTTTAACTTTAGAAGTGCAATCTCGAGGTTCGGAAACGTAGATTCGATTTTATATTTTTTGATGAATTGCGACATCTTGGCAGGTTTAGATACTTGATTTGTTTTACGTTGCAAATCAGATTCATCAGACGTTTCGTTATCACATTTAGATTAGAAAAAGTCACGCTCTTCGTTCTTCTCCATCTCTCGTTTGATGTCATCCATAAAATATTTAAAATAAATGCACTCCTCGGTGAAATTCGTTTCGAAATCGTCTGAGTAAATTCTCATTAAGTTATCCGCTGCTTTACGAATATCTCTGTCGACATCAAGGTTGAACAGAAAATTGAATGGCTGCAATGTTTTTTCGTATGATTCTGTCCTGGTATTTAGTTCAGTCGTTAGATAAATACCAAAAAAAAAAACAAAGAAAATAACAAATGTAAACAAAAAGAAAAGTAAAATTTCTTGTTACGAAAGATGACATATTGGCTGAACATAAAAGGCCTGTACATGTACATACATACGGTGAACAATTACGTAGAATCTGATTGGAAAAAGTACAAGATTAATATTATTTTTGACTGACTTAATGAAATCATACTAGAGTAATGGTACTAAATTTGGCACTGGATTTTCGATTCCTTTAAATTCTTTTAAACAAAATTCCCGCCAGATATTTTTCAGTGCCACGAACTTTTCAGCGCCATGTGCAAGGTACCGAATTACACATGGGTTAATACACACCACTGGTTTTCCACGTAGTGCTCGGAGTTTTCGAATTTTAGCTCCGGAATGACAATACTTAAAGAGTTGGTTTCTTCGTAAAATTTATTGAGTTTGGTCAGAAGAATTTTTTGGGATTTTCAGAAATCTGCCATAGCGACGCCATTTTGGATTTTCGTTAGGAATAAATAGTGCTTCTTTGGGTTTTCGAATTTTGGTTTCGTAATGATAACACTGAATTTTTTGTTATCTTCAGAAAGTGTCTGCCAGCTGCCAAAGTGACGCCATCTTGCATTATTGTAGCCCAAGTTAATGGAAACATCCTACGTTAGTTAGTTAGTTCCAGAGCCATTTGTACAAAAGCCGACTTTTTTGGCTCGTGCTCGAAAACGGCTCGATAACTTTTCTTTAAATTTTGCAAGGACCTTCGGGTGGGCATTCTACACCATATGAGATTTTAAAAAAGGGGACGTAGCGGCCACGTTTGTGCGCCAGCGCTCATGGAAGCACCCAAACAAATCCCATATAAAAGCATATTTTGTATGTGTTTGTGTGTGTATTCAAGGTATGGGTCAAACATAAGCAACATTTTTAGAATATGACCTGAGGCGGCGGTGATGGTGAAATCGTGGCGGCGGTCAGTGGTGGCCGTCACCAGCAGCTATGGCAGTCGCGCGAGGTGCCGTGGCACCAAAAATTTTTTTATGAATGAGGATGGTAGAGGAAGTGACTATACTTCCAAAAATTACTGATATCACAACAAAAACCCTTTTTTAAAAGGGAAACGTGACGTTCCTTCTTTCAAAACAACTGATATAAATTGGGGTTACGCTTAAAGCTTTGAACGTAAAAAATTCTTTTGGAATGTTTTCATTTTTGATTAAAAAAATGCGTCCCCCCAGAAAAACTCTAGCACTGGGGCTCCGGCACTTGTGACGCATTTTTTTAGGCAAAAATGAAAACATTCCAAAAGAATTTTTCGCGTTCCAAAGCTTTAAGCGTCACCCCAATTTATATCAGTTGTTTTGGAAGAAGGAACGAGGACTTGCGTCACGTTCCCCATTTAAAAAGGGTTTTTTTTGTGATTATTCATTCACGAATAGACGTTTGCTGTCAATGCGGGGACATATCAGCATTATGGAAGCATTGAGAAAAGTAAATACAAAATTTCTACGAGTATGAAGTTTGACGCGGTATTTTAGAATAGATCGCTGATAATATGACGCTATGAAAATTCCATAGGCTGATAGACTCCGACTGGTCCAACCTGAATTATTTTCAGGGCCTAATAACCAGAAATCTAAAGATAGAAATCTATAGAAATCTATAGCCAAAGAAATATAACTTTTAGCATTTTAATTTAAGTGAACGCTTCATGTTGGGTAACCGAAAAATTTATTCCTGTTTACGATTTTTAAAATCAACGTGGCACTAGTGTCCCAGAAAAATATTTGCTGATCGATTTCCTAAGTCCAAATATGAATTAATATGAAAAAAACATTAAAAAAAGAGTATTTTAAAAAGAAAACAAAAGTCAAAATTATAAGATGACCAAAATCAAAAATATTCCACTTTGGAAAACCAATTTTAAGGAACAATATATCTTCAAAAAAAAAAAGAAATCAAGAAAATACATCATGGAATACTAAGTTTCAATTTAAATAAGGTTTATGCTAAGTAGGTCATTGGACAAAATACTTTGGAAGGTCGAATATATCAAAATCAAAAATCAAAAATAAAAAAAAAAATCATAATAAGCAGGAGAAAAGAAAACGCAGCGATTCATGAACTTTAAACCAACCTCCAATCGGCAAGGAAGGATCGTTCTGAGTAATTTCTTTCATCATTCTTTAAAACATCAATGCAATAAATGTGACTTTAACAAACAACAAAATTGTGATAGTGTATTAGATTCACGGATCAATTTGGGCAGTTTATTAAATGGGACAGGTCCTGAGTAGGAGATAGGAATAAGCGTTCTGTGCAATGGAATACTTAACAAAGTTTTGGATGTTGTCGGATACCGGTGAATCGGCTTTTTGAAAACAAGATTGCGATGACAGAGATTATGAAGGCACGAATAAACAAACTTACACACGGAGTACTGGTACAAATCCTTTACCCTCAAAATAGTTGGACAATATTTACTGAACAACAACTTTGAAGGAAACCTAATAGGAAGCTTATGAGTTACTTTTAGCGAGATTCTCTGTAGCCCTTCAATATTCTTGATCAAGGTTTTATTAGCACTTCCCCATGTACTAACACAGTAGGATAACGGACGGGTTGGCACAGTGGTTAGCGTACTAGCCTTCCACCAAAACGATCCGGGTTCAAATCCCGTGTCGGAAAAATCCTACATGGAATTTTTCTAGCAAGTGTAGCGCATTAATAACGTCCTAAAGTTCACTCAAGCTTCAAAAGTTGGGTAGTTGTGGTGTGTTTGGTGCCCATAACGACGTGCACACTGAATGAATCGTATGACGTAACCCATATACGACGAATTTGTGCACGAAATATCTAAGCCTACACTTAGGCGAGATAATAATCAAGCGCCTAACAATTCTTGGAGTAATTGCATAATAACAAAACGCTACATTCGCATTACTCTGAGACGTGGTTCGGAAGTCACGTTAAGCCGGTGGTCCAGACAACACTTGTTATTGGCTGTAAAAAGCTGTTAGTGGAGTCTCTAAAAATACAAATATAAATACAAAACCGTGAATGAATAAGCGAAAAATAAAGCATCCTCAAAATCTTCACTGGCAAAAACGATTTCAATCTTCTAATAATACCAATCTGACTAGAAATTTTTGTGCAAAGTTGAGTGATGTTGTCATTCCAGTTCAAATGTTTGTCCAATATAACACCCAAACACTTTGTTGAATCAACAGATTTAATCTTAATGCCATCAAACACAATATCAGGTACTGAGCCAATTTTCATTCGAGGCGATCTAAAGTGAATCACTTTGCATTTATTCAAATTCAACGTTAATATATTAATTTTGAAGTAGTCAGAGATAATTTCAAGGTCAGTATTTATATGGTTGACATTTGAGGTGATACAGAAGGAAGACGTAAATAGGCTGGTGTCATCAGCGAAGAGGAATGGTTTGGACTTAACTGGCAGTTTGTAAAAATCATTTATAAAGATCAAGAATAGTAATGGCCCAAGAACGCTTCCCTGGGGTTCTCCAAATGTCATTATAAGATTTGAGCTATCATATCCGTTAGCCGACACATATTGATATCTATTACTAAGATAACTAGAAAATAGCTGGTTTGCTACTCCTCTTATCCCTGCATGTTCCAGCTTAATCAAAAGTAGCCCATGGTCGACTGAATCAAAAGCTTTCGATAAATCTAAGAAAAGACCAGTGGTAATTTTCTTTTCATCAATTTCCTTGCACAAATGATCAACCAACTCAATTAAAGCTGTGTGTGCACCACTTTTAGCCCTAAAACCATATTGTCGTGAATAAAAAATTTTTTGGGAATTGAGAAATGAATGATAGATTAATTTTTCAAAAATTTTATTAAATACAGGTAAGACTGATATTGGCCTATAGTTCAAGATTTCAGAAGAATTACCAGATTTGTAAACAGGAGTTAACCTAGATATTTTTAATGAGTTAGGTTATTTGCCAGTCAAGATACATAAGTTATAAATATCACAAAGATATGGGGCAATGCTGGTGGAACAGATGAAATGCAATTTTCGAAATCCAGAAAATCAGTCAAGAGACGTGACCCACCCAAGAAGTGAGACCTAGTTGAGTGTTGTTTTTATTGACTGTGTGAAGTACGTACTTTTATTACCGCTTGTTGCATTGCGAATCTGAATAAAAGCGACACGGCGTCCCTCAGCCAAGATAAAGTTTTATAAAAATGAACCCAAAAACTTAGCTTTGCTCGTGGTTATGGGTTATGGGATTTAGTTAGATCCTTCCCCCATAGTCGGTTGTTAAAAAACAATTTTCTCCATACATTTTCAATTTTTTTCTGAAAGTGATGAAATAAAATTGTCGCCTACAAGCGATTTGATATTTTTTATCATTACATAATACATAATATTATTCTAAGCAAAAAATTGTTCTACGGCATGTTCATAAATATTTTAATTTTTTTTTTTTAAAGCTAATTTAGGTGATTTTTTTAACAGAATTGGGTACATCAAATTAGCTTTATAAAAAAACTAAAATATTTATAAACATGCCGTAGAACATCTGTGAAAATATGTGAAACAAATGTGAATCACATTTTTTCACATTTTCAATTTTCATAGAATATTTTGTTGAGTATGTGACACATTTAAGCTAGCAACAGCAAGAAAAATTTAAAAAGTGAGTCAAAAGCTTGAAAAACCAATAATTTATACACAAATGTTTAGAGATCTTCTTTTCATTTGTTTTGATCGTCGTGTTTCATGGCTACCAATTTAACTTGGTTCCAACTAGAAAATTGATCCCGCCGCAGCGACACAGCCGAGCTAATGGAGAAAATTTGTGTAAAACTCAAAAATCGGTTATTTTGTTCGGAAATTTCCCTTTCGATTTATATGTTTCTAAATTTTATTTCACTATTTATTTTAAAACTTTAAGGTTTAAATTAATAAATTCGACAAGAGTGTACAATGCATAACTGCGATAGCTACAATGAAAATAATTAACCATTCCCGCAACTCCCGGTATGCCACATTTCGATGATGATATTGAGATGTGACTAAGAAGCAACAGAACTTATTTTCAGTTCCACGAATGTGCCTTTTTCTTTAAAAACATGTGAAGGGATTCGTACGTATAAGAATAGATGCGGCAAACAGAGTTGATGTTACGAAAAGACTCGAACATATCTAAGTAAATATTGCCTTAACTCTTAAGAGTGAATTAACGAAAACCTCAACCAATCGGATATATATAGTAGATTTCATGCTTGCTAAGAAAACGAGTCATTACCGTGTTACGATGCAATTCGTAACAAGGTAATGAACGAGTTTTCTTAGTAAGCATGAATGCTATTTTGTCAGGTTGTATACGGGTCGTTGAAACCACCGAAACAAACTATCTACATTCTGTAATAAATTTTACATTAAATATTTATGTAAACAAAATCAATTATTGACGTTTATCGAAATAACAACATCGTTTGTTGAAGTAACGGGTCGTTGAAACCACAAAAATTCAAGGATATATTATGACATCATATGACACCAAATGATAAGCAACAATATCGTTTAATGAAAAAACTATGACGCGTCATGACGTTTATCGTTTGTTGAATAATTGGATAATTTTATTTTCGTGACGTCATTCACACCCACTCAAACACTAAGCTAGCTAACATGTTCTGCAAAGTTTTCATTACCGTCTCGTAAGCAACACAACAATGTGTTATTTTCTAGGCTGAAAACATGTTCAGCAAAATCAACGTACAACGTACAACATGACAAAATTTTTTTTTCGGCTATGGCAGGTGTTGAAAAGTACCTCTGCATCAAAGTTGCTGAAATCGGATTAGACTGAAATCGGCCTGAAAATTCGATCTATGGTCGGGGCTATAGCGATTCAAAGTTGAAAAATGCACTTTTTGAAAGAGCTGTATAAAGTGATAACAGCGGCAGCCAACAAAACACAGGGTATCATTAGAAGCGCAATGATTTGTAGTTTCAAAAACACTATAGAGATCTTTAGGACTAATTTTATTTTTGCTAAACTTTTCGTTGGGTTCGATCGAACCCATCGAGTACCCATAAACGGCGCCACTTATTATGAGTCTGCCGCCTTCAAAAAACGTCTTATTTTTAAGATTTTTGAGTACTTCCCACTATATAGGCTCTCTGGTTCACAAACATCCCTGGTTTGTGAACCAGAGAGCCTATATAGTGGGAAGTACCCAAAAATCTTAAAAATAAGACATTTTTTGAAGGCGGCAGACTCATAATAAGTGGCGCCGTTTATGGGTACTCGATGGGTTCGATCGAACCCAACGAAAAGTTTAGCAAAAATAAAATTAGTCCTAAAGTAATTCAAATATACGTCACTTACCATAGAAATAGTCTACCACTAGCGTAATCAATGTAGCTTAGCAGAAAAGGAATGGACACTGCAGTATAGGCTTACAAATCTACTGAAAGCGAGCTTATAGATAATCTGCCAAAAAAACTCTTACCGAGGAGGTGAGACGCAAATCTTTTGGTCTGCTTACAAAAGTTCTGAAATCAGAAAGAGTGACGCACTAAGCTTCTAACGCAAAAATATTATCTTCCGGTTATAAAAGTTTTGAAATCAGAGGAGGGTAGCGCATTCAGCTTCAATACGGATAAAAATTATAGCAAAATTACGTTTGTTTTTTAAAGACTTGCGCCACAAATGCCAGATCCACCAGCGTAAGAATTTTTCAATACTTTCACTTTTCACGTGCAAAACTTTTAATTTCTTCGCGAAAAAAAGTGAAAGTCAAATTTTTGCAGTGTAAAAACTGAAAGCATAGAAAAATTATTTCGTTGTAGGGTCCGGCATTTGTGAAGCAAGCTTTCAAAGACACAACGTAATTTTGCTTCAATTTTTTTGCGTATTGAAGCTGAATGAGTCACTCCTCTGATTTCAGAACTTTTGTAAACGGAAGCTAATTTTTTTGCGTAAGTAGCTTAATTCGTCACTCTTTCTGATTTCAGAACTTTTGTAAGCAGACATAAAGACTTGCGTCACACCTTATTTGTAAGAGTTTTTTTTTTTGCGGTTATCACTACTTTTGCAAGTTTATCTCTCGCTAAAAATCCCTCCAAATGTTGGTCAATGTGAATACATCACTCATGTCGAGAATTACCGAAAATATCAAAAAACCCAAACGAAATTGAAAAGTGCTAGAGAAATCCACAAAAATCGAAACCTAGAGTGCTTCATTTCATGACTTCAGTCATGTGGAGAATAAACGAAAAATATCAAAAAACCTGTTGGAACTTGAACAGTGCTAAAGAAATCAACAAGAATCCCATAAACCCAGGAAGCTCCATTGCGTGACCTTTTTCATGTCGAGAATAACCGAAAAATATCAAAAGACTTGAAAAGTTGAAAGGAAGTTGAAAAGTGCTATAGAAAAACTCCCAATTCTAGAATCCCAGGGATCAGGCCATACTTCCCAAAACCCTGAGACAGGTGTTCGCTAAAATTTAATTCTCTACAACTTCGCCTTTGGAACCAACTATCTCACTCTCCAAGTGCCTTTTGTGTGTCCACTAATTTTATGATCCCTGAAGCTACCCTCAAAATTTCAGCAAAATCGATGGAGCCGTTTCCGAGATCATAACAAAATAAAGAAAGATATAAAGGTTGACGAAATCGATCAGTTAAAAATATTCGATTTTCACTCATTTGTATGAAAAAATGTAAATTTCAAAATTCATATCTCCGGATCGACTAACTCGATTTTAAAATGGCACTTCGGCCTAAAATTTTCCGTAGAATCCGGCAAAAATATTTTCCGGGGAATACGTCGCAAGGGGGGAAGTCAAAAAGTTGCGATATTTTTCGACATGGAAGACGTGAAGAAACAAAAGTTTAAGGATCTAGTCCTAATGCTAGAAACTGTCTCGAAGACACAAGCGACGAAGCGCCGGGCACGGCTCTATCTGACACTATGAGAGATTCAATAAATATTGGTGTATGTCAAAGTTGATACTTTCAATTCCTCGTCCAACCCAACAGAACAAATAGAATCCGGCGCCTCTGCTCATAATTTGTTTCTCTCAGGTCTTAAAACCTAATCCAATGAATTATCATCTCAAAACAGGCAATAATTGTTATTGAGTTTGATCCATCAGTTGGTGTAAACCAATGAATACGAATATATTCGATGATTTCACTTTTATTCTTCATGGATAAATGATCAATAATTGCACGAATAATACAAAAAAAAATAACAATAAAATTCAAAAAATAAAAAAAATCGCAATTATTCATCCGAGGAATCCTGCCATAGCAAAAAAATTTGTATAAAAAATGTCTTCTACGATTTTCTCAGGATAGTCCAGAGATTCGATTGAGATCAAATTTTCGAAAATCGAAGATGTGATGTATGTGAGCTTCATGCAACCTGGTTGAAGGATTGGCGAATTCACTCTTAAGTGAATGGGATTGCTGTGGACTGTTGTGGATTTCTCTTGCACTTCTCAACTTCCATCAGGTTGTTTGATATTTTCCGGTTATTCTCGATAAGACCGAAGTGTCATCCAATGTGCAAATTTTGTGGATTTCTCTAGCACTTTTTCAACTTCGTTTGAGTTTTTTTATATTTTTAGTAATTCTCGATGTGAGTGAGGTATTCACATTGACCAACATTTTGTGCGATTTTTGTCGAGAGATAAACTTACAAAAGTACTGGTATCTGCCAAAAAAAAACTCTTACAGAGGAGGTGTGACGCAAGTCTTTACGAAAGTTCTGAAGTCAGAAAGAGTAACGCATTAAGCTTCAAACGCAAAAATATTAGCTTCCGGTTACAAAAGTTCTGAAATCAGAGGAAGGTGACGCATACAACTTCAATACGCAAAAAAATTAAAGCAAAATTACGTTGTGTTTTTAAAAACTTGTGTTAGAAATGCCAGACCCTATGAGGAAATAATTTTTCTATGCTTTCAGTTTTTACACTGCAAGAATTTGACTTTCACTCCTTTTCGTTTTTTTAAATTTTACTCGTGAAAACTGAAAGTGCTGAAAAATTATTACGCTGGCGGATCTGGAATTTGTGACGGAAGTTTTTAAAAGTTTTGAAGCTGAATGCGTCACCCTCATCTGTAATTTGAAGTTAATATTTTTGCGTTAGAAGCTTAATGCGTCATGACTCGTCACTCTTTCTAATTTCAGAACTTTTGTAAGCAGACATAAAGACTTGCGTCACACCTTCTCTGTAAGAGTTTTTTTTGGAAGATCTCTTTGACTTATCGTTTCAAAAACTATCTCCACTCGGGTGATGACCTGACATAAGTTGAACTCGTTATATTCGCACAATTATACTTGAATAATACTATAGAAAGCGGTCATCAAAAATGATAAAATTTGTCTATGTTTTGAAGAAACGTGATAGCGAGCGTTCGAATAGATCGTGGCGTATTACAGTTCTGTGAACCAAAATAATGATGTCAATATGATAATGGATGAAGCCCGATGAGACGGGATGGGAGGCTAGGCGTAAATATTAAACTGTGTAGTTTATATTTTGGATTTGACTTAGTAGAATGACAAAAGCGGAAAGATATATTAAGAAGTACAAACTCAGTCGTTACATAAACTTAAGTATTTCTTCAAGTGGTATCGTTTTTTTATTGGATTTACCATCCCAACAAAACTAGTGATATCAGGGGCGTCTCAGATATTATTATTCGAAGTTAGAATACATATCAAGCGAGTTACCCTTTAACATAGATAAGTGTAAGGGGCCATTCATAAAGTACGCACGCTCAGTACAGAATAGTTACAAGGGATGAAAGTATAAAAATTCAATCCTGTGCGACAGTTGCTGCCCGCGCCGAACGCAAGGGCTGCATCACACAGGTTGAATTTTTATACGTCATCCCTTGTGATTCACGTAATTTTCCATCACGAGAACCACGGAAATCGCAATTTTTCACTTCCCAAACTCAAATTTTCAACACATCGAAATTGCTGATGCAATCATCATATTGTTTCTCTCGGCTCTCTTTTAAGACCCGAAAAAACTTTCGGCCCTCTTAAGAGAGCCGAAAATATTTTCGCATCTCTTGGCTTACTGAGGTCTGCATTTTTTCATTTTCGGCTCCCATTTGGGAAGTGAAAATTATGATTTTCGAGGTTCGAGTGATGAAAAAATTATTGGACCCGTACGAAGTACAAAGATTCAGGCATTCCGAATAACGAATAACGTTGATGCTGGTTCGATTGTATAACAACTATAAATAAAGTAATTTTGTCGATGGGCAGGGGTGACTGTTGACTCCGACGGGTCGGCAACTCACTTCCGGACCTGCTCTTCATTTATGTTTTTTTTTTGTGTTAAGCTAATTTATTGTCATTATTATAATTAATTGTAAACAGTCAGGAGGCTTCGGCCATTGATGCAGTAAATAAATAAATAATAATAACCGAACTCAATACGGTTATTTGATTAACGTTATTCGATAACTGAAATGAATTCGGTTACTCGAATAACGCCGTTAATCAAATAACCGAATTGAATTCGGTTACTTGAATAACGTTATTCACAAATTGAAATGAACTCGATTATTTGGCTATTTTCTACAAATTTGAACTTGAATCTGATGGAATTCCTAACGAATTTTATTAAACTTATCATTTAACATCATTTAAGAATAACGTTATTCGAGTAACCGATAACGTTATTCGAGTAACCGAACTCCTTTCGGTTACTCGAACAACGTTATTCGAGTTACCAAATTCATTTCGGTTATAACGTTATGGATGCCTGCAAAGGCTCTATACGTTTTCTAGAAACAATTTTAATGTAACTTGGGGTAGATCGAGGTGGAAGTTGGGGGGCTACATTTATTATCGTCTAAATATGACGAATAAAAAAAATGTCCGTCTGTCCGTCTCCACTTTTTTTTCCAAACGGCTCAACCGATCACCAAAAAACTTTATTTTCCCTGAAAGGTACATGCCTCCCATGATTCAAGTTCGAAGATGAACAAAATCGGCCAAGTAGTGCCGGAGATATGGTCGAAGAATAACCCAAAAATATCAAAAAACCTGATGGAAGTTGAAAAGAGCTGGAGAAATCCACAAAAATCCTTAATAATCCCTTAAACTTAGGAAGCTTCATTACATGACCTCACTTATGTCGAGAACAACCGAAAAATATCAAAAAGCCTAATAAAAGTTGAAAAGAGCTAGAAAAATCCACAAAAATCCTTAACAATCCCTTAAACCTAGGAAGCTCCATTGAAGCTCATGTCAAGAATAACCAAAAAATATCGAAAAACCTGATCGAAGTTGAAAAGTGCTAGAGAAATCCATAATAGTAGATTTCATAACTAGGGAAGGAAATAGAAAATTCCTTAACAAGAGTAAAGTTTGCGACCAGAACTGAATAAATTGTAGCGAGGGTGAATTTGCAATTCACCCAAGTTACAATTTATGCATGGAGGGTCACAAGCTTTACTCAAGTTAAGGAATTTTCTATCCTTCCCCAGTCACAAATGCTCTGAGAAAACAAGTACTTTATCTTCGAAAAAAATCTGTTTCTACAATTAATCAAGAAAATAAGTATCTAGTTTCCGAAAAAAAGTCGGGGTTCGGTCTCCACAATTTATAATTTCAAATATACTATGACGAAGTGTAAAACTGCGCTCATATCTCTAATCTAGGTTCCTTAATCGTCAGCATAACATTGTCAACGTTTTCCAAAAATGCGAAACTGAAAAAGTGTGTTTTAATCGGAAAAAAGTGTAGTGCCAGTGTACAGAAGTGAAAATTATTGTGTACGATGTTGTTTACAAAATAATTGTCTATTACTTGTTTCATAAAATCGAAAAATGTGTTGAAATAAATGTTCAATAGTAAAAGCGTATATTAAACAATTTCTTTTTCACTCACTGTTCTGTCATTTTGCGGGAGTGAAAAGTATTTGGCATTTGACATGTTCTCTTTGAAATAATCAATTTTCTTCCCCATTTTGAGCAGAGGAAGTACGCATTTTCTCAGAGCAGTTTTGAAAAAATCCCTAACAATACCTTAAACCGAGGAAGCTCTATTGGATGACCTGGCTCATGTCGAGAATAACAGAAAAATATAAAAGAAATCAGATGGAAGTTGAAAAGTGCTAGAGAAATCCACAAGAATCCCATAAACCTTTGGATGACCTCACTCATGTCGAGAATAACCGAAAAATATCAAAAACTCAAATGGAAGTTGAATACCTCATTCACCCATACCGTGAATACACTCACACACAAACTCATAAAAAACATTATTTTATATGGGATTTGTTGGGAGCTCCCAGAAGCCCTAGCGCCCAAACGAGGCCGGTGACTCCGTTTTTTGAAAATCTTAAATGGCGTAGAATACCCATCCGAAGGTCCCTGCAAAATTAAAATCTGGTCGCTAGCTTTCGAGAAATCGCCATAAAAGTCGTTTTTCATACAAATGGCTCTGGTACTAACTAACTAACTAACGTATAGGAAATTTTCATTTACTTTGGCTTCTATGAAAGAGCACATTTTGTACTGCAAATGACAATTTTCTAAAGGGCGTTGCTCCGGATCCAGTGGACCGATTTTAATGAACATATGAAGGGTCCCGTACGTATCAGAATAGATGCGGCAAACAGAGTTGATGTTACAAAAAGACTCGAACGTATTTAACTAAATCATGCCCGCAGCGGCAGCGGAGGGCGGGCGTGACGCAGTCCCCACACCCCAAAAAAACGTCCACAAACCCAAAAACTCCATACAAAAACCTTTGAGCCATACGTAGGCGAACTTTTGAGTTTTTTCCCGTCTCCAATCTCCCCTCCAAACTACATCGCAGCAGCTTTCAAACGAGCCCCCACTCATCAAAATCGGTTGAAAATTGGCTGAGATATATAGGTTTGAAAATGACATTTTTCTATGGGATTTCGATTTTTCTATTATTCTTATCATTATGAAAACTTTCTTTCTGATCTGTCGGTTTCTATCTATCTATGTTCTATCTATCTATTAATAATTTTCGATCTCGAAAACTAGACAGCCTCGGCAGTCTCGGCCCCAAATGAAAAATTTCATAAGCCGCTTTTCCGGGAATATTCTGGAAAAGCCGTGGCATGAGGAAAAGTGGTAATGCTCGGAGTTTTCGAATTTTAGCTCCGGAGTGACAATAGCTGGAGAGTTGGTGGCTTCTCGAAAGTTTTAAAATATGGTCGGGAGAATTTTTTGGGATCTTCAGAAAATGTATGTATGCTATCAGAGCGATGCCATCTTGAATTTTCCTAAGCGAAAAATTATGCTTTTTTTGATTTTCGAATTTTAGGTTCGGAATGATAACACTTAGATAGCTGGTTTCTTCGGGGAAGAGAGAGATGGTTTCTAATGATACAAAAAAATTCTCCTGATGAAACTCTATAACTTTCTAGAAGAAGCAATCTCTCTAAGTAGTGTCATTACGGAGCTAAAATTGAAAAACTGAAAAAGCATAAACGAAGATCCAAGATGGCGGCAATATGACAGCTGGAAGCCATTTTCTTTTGATCCCAAAAAATTTTCCTGATGAAACTCTATAACTTTCTAAAAGACACCATCTCTCTAAGTAGTCTCCTTCCGGAGCTAAAATTCAGGAAAGTTAAAGAATTGGTGACATGAAGTGTTACGAAGGTAGCCGAAGGTGACACGAAGTGTTCCGAAGGTAGTCTAATGTGACACGAAGTGTTCCGAAGGCAGGCGAAGGTGACACAGAAGGTATTCGAAGGTGATATGAAGGTGATACGAAGTGTTCCAATGTGTTGGAGAAAAAATTTTTCGGAGAAAAATTTTTTTTTGAGAAAAGTTTTTTCGGAGAAAAATTTTTTTTTGGAGAAATATTTTTTCGGAGAAAAATTTTTAAAGGAAAAATTTTTTTCGAAGGCCGACTTGGGCCGACTTGGGCCGACAGTGCCCAGATTCAAACCCATAAAAGATTTTTTGATCACCTTTCAGAGAAAAAAAGTTTTTGAAAATCGGTTAAGTTTTACTCGAGTTATCGTGTTGACGGACGGACAGACATTTTTGTTAATGTTGATTTGTCATCTAAGGACCATGATCGATGCTCCCCCCCCCCCCAACTCCTGGGTCGAAACGCGATTGGTTACAAAAGTCGCGGTAAACGCAATAGACCTCTTTTCGAAGCACTACGTTCTTCTTACGGGTCTAACCAAAAGGTCGATTTTAATCAGAATTTTACGTAGAATCCGAAGAGATGGGTCTCAAGGGGGTACGACGCAAGGCGAAAAAGTCAAAACTTAGCTGTATATAATATAATTTTCATTACATCGAATACGAAACTTGTATATTTCTCTTCCCAAATGAGACGCGAAAATTAAAAAATGCAACTCTCAGTAGGACTTAGAATGCTATGGTAACCGAAAGTATTTTCGGCCCTCTAAACAGAGGTGCGAAAATAAACAGAGGGACAAAAATTTTTTCGGTCCTCTAAACAGAGGTGCGAAAATAACTGACACAGCAAAAAAACTTCGACACTTCATTGAGTTTACTTCGATCAAAATGTAACAAATCTGTGCGCCAGTGCTACCGAGATTTTTGATGCGGAAAAACATGATATTGTTGACGAAGGAAATATTATTTTACCCGTACGAAGTACAAAGGTCCTATACGTTTACTACAAACAATTTTATTGTAACATGGGGTAGGTCGACGTGGGAGTTGGGGGGATGCATCTATTATCGTCTAAATATGACGAATCAGCAATAAAAAAAAATGTCCGTCCGTCCGTCTGTCCGTCTCCACTTTTTTTTCCAAACGGCTCAACCGATCAACCTAAACTCTTTTTTCCCTGAAGGGTACATGCCTCCCATGATTCAAGTTCGAAGATGAGCAAAATCAATGAAGTGGTTCCGGAGATATGGTCGAGGAAGTGACCAAAAACATGGTTTTTCGAGAGTCGGTGAAACTTTTTCGCAAATATCTCGGCAAGTAAAGCACGGAAATTGCTCAATTTGGTGTCAAATGCTTTCTGGGGAATTTTTTTTTTGTTGAATCGGGTCAGGGGTCTGGGCACTGTGAGCCATGGAATGGGCGAAAATAAATTTCTCTGCCCAAAATGATAAGAGATGTTTTTTTTTTAGTATTTGCTTAAATACGCAATGCAGAGATTTACTTTGAAAGGCAAAGTTGTAGAGAATCAAATTTTAGCGAAGACGTGTCTCAGGGTTTTGGGGAAATATGGCCCAATCCTGGTATATGGCTGAAATATGGCCCAATCCTGGTATATGGCTACTTCCATAATTGGGCAGGATGACCCAGATCTCCAGAACTATGAGAGTTAGAAAGTTGGTTCCAAAGGCGAAGTTGTAGAGAATTAAATATAAGGGAACACGTGTTTCAGGGTTTTGGGCAGATATGGCCCAATCCTGGTATATGGCCACTTCAATAATTGGGCAGGATGACACAGATCTCCAGAACTATGGGAGGTAGAAAGTTGCTTCCAAGGACAAAGTTGTAGACAATAAAATTTTAGATAACACGTGTTTCTGTGTTTGAGGGAAAAACGACTTAGTCCTTGGATATAAGCTTTTCTAGATTTGAATGGTCTGAGACGTACTTCGGTAGGTGTTTGACATTGGTAATTTCTTGGGTAATTTCTATGGATCTTTGAAATTGTTACAGTAAAAGAACAGAAAACGTTGGATTGTTTGCTTATTTGTATATCTAGGTACGTTCGAGTCACTTTGCCACATCTATTCTGTTTGTCACATCTATTCTGATACGTACGGGTCTTTGGTTATGTTTTTTTTTTTTTTTAAATAGTTTTGTCTTTCTAGTTTTGTAAGAAAACTGCAATATTCTCGTAGTTCTTGTTATGTGAATCACTTAGTTTTGGATGTGTATCATGAGTTTTGGATGTGTATCATTAATTTTGGATGTGGATCATTTCGCGTGAGAATCACAATGGTTATTTGTGTACGTGCTATGGACGATTGATTTTAGGCAATTTCGCGAACTAAGCAGGTGCACATACAGCCATGGTAAAAATGAACCGTGGAATCTATAGTACAAAACTCAAACATTTTGTTCGTTTAATGACACTTGCTTGCAGTGGTTAACACGTCTGCTTGCTACTACGAGATTGAGTTGCCAGTGCGTTGGTTTTAAACTCAGCCGCAGACGGATTTGTACCGATTGTTAGATTTGTAAACAAAACGAAACTGATTGAATCGTTCCAGTTAAGTGAAGTTGAGTGTAGTGCCATCGTACGGCTTACCGGAAAAGGCATTGTTGGGAGAACCGGTATTCTACTCCTACTAGTTTCTCTCCTAGTTACATCCATAGATGGCAATGGGGTTGTCGCACAGCTTACCACTGGCACAGTAAAACTTTCCGGTAATGAAAGGATCTCAAAAAGTAGAACCACAAACAGCGAAACTAGTAAATAATGATCTAGCCTCTAACCCTTCATGGGTTGTAAGGCATATTATTATTATTATTTATATGCTGCTGCTGCTATTACTGTAGTGATGTTTAAATCATAACAATTCCAATGAATAAATTATTGACCTTTGTTGAATTTATTAATGAGTAAGCTTTCGTTTCGAGTTGCATTTTTTAATTTTCGCGTCTATTTGGGATTCGAAAATTACAAGATTCGTATTCGTTGTAATGAAAAGTTGTGTGAATCACATGTGACGACGTAAAAAATTTCAACCTGTGCGATTGCCGCCCTTGCCTTCGGCGGTGGCTGCAAATTTCGCACACGGCTGAAATTTTTCACTTTCGTCCCTTGTGATCCAAATAACTAATAATTCTATATAATATAAAATAATTCTAGCTGTATGTAATGTAATGGCAGTCTACGAAAAAAAAAATTTCTATGGGCGCAATGCTACCGCGTGCCCATGGTTCAAACAAATTTTCACTTATAATTAGCGATAGCGTCACCTCAAACGATGTCATTCATTATCGAGGCGGACCTACGGACTGCGTCACACTTTACCTTTAAAAGGGTTTTTTGTTGTGATCTCTAATACTGCTGAACTATGCAAAGTTTTTTCATAGCCTGTCAATTATGACATATTATTTTTAATACAATATTTTAAAAGAATATGTAGCACAAAGCGTCCTCTAAAAAGAATCAGTCGTTTTTGATCGATAAACAAGGATTTGCGTCACGTTTCCCATTTTTAAGGGTTTTTTTTGTGATGAAGATTGACACAAAGGTCATTATGAATTAGTGGCTAAATTTTTCTTGGCTTATCGTATTTTTTTTTTTCTCGGAAACAAGAGTTAATACGCAAAAAGTAGAATTGACTTTTGGAAAAGATAAAGAGCTATGAGGTGCACTTGCACATAAATCCCGTCAGATTTCTTTGCTACTTTTTGACTCTCTCACCCAGCCTTACTTTGTGGATATCACCTTCCTTGAAAGTCAAGAAAGCCAGGAAAATTCGAAAAGAAAAAATTGTTTCGTCACCAATAGATTCAGTTAGGCTCGTTACATATGCTTCTCTCAAAAATTTCAATTTTACGATTGAAGTTGGCGTGATGAAAAAAATTAATTCAGGCTTTAAAAACCTGGCTTTACTTTTGTATGTAACCACCGAAATGACAACTGAAACACCAAACTTACTGATACCGAAATGACTTTAATTCGACAAAGCGACGTTATCGTCATTTTCACATCTCTTATATTTTAGTCGAGAAGACAAACTTACACAGCAAACATGTATACCATGCTAGCAACATCAATTATATTGGTTAGTTTTGCAAATGTTGTTTTTACTGCAGTCGCAATTGGGCCTCCTTCAGTTCATCCAGGTATTTAAATTAGCATTATCAAATTAATTATTAAAAGTATCGCATGATCTTCCATTGTGTAACATTTGATAAAGAAACTAAACAATAATTTTGAAGATTATCCTGGAAAGTGCTACGACACCAAAACAAAAATAGCTCATTCTCCTGGAGAAATATTTACCATTCCTAAATGTACCAGAGTCACTTGTAACCACGACTTGAGTTTTGATTATGCTACGTAAGAGTTATATTAATTTTATTTAATATTTTTTATTGGCGACTGCGACTCAACATGCACGAAGAGCGTCAATATATCGCAACAATAATTATTTGTGCATCTGCTTCGGACGATGTATTTAAGCTATTTTCGCGAGTTGGGGCCCGAGCAGCGCGAGGGCTACATGCCAAAATAGTTTTAATTATTTAATTTAAAGCAGATACACACATACTTTTTCATACGAGGGGACGAAATCACAAGAAAAATTCTAAAACTCCCGCACTTTCGTCCCCGAAGTATGAAAAAAATATTTTCGCCATTTGAGGCACATGAGAAGAAAAGATTAAGTCGTGTATTGACGCACTTTGAGCACCTTTAGTCGGATTCAATACCTATTTAGTTTCATTTAATTCTCCTCAGATGCGGCGTTGTTGGTACTGCACCGCCATGTTACGTAGTAGATGGCGATTTAAGCTTGCCTTATCCAATGTGTTGTCCCGATGTCAAATGCAATTGATAAAAACGATTAACAAATAATGATCTTATATTAGTGGACCTGCACTTTAATCTTATTTTTCCTATTAAAGCTTCGTAAGAATTTTAAATCGAAGAGCAAATATTACCAAAACTCAGATCTATTTGATAAAAGCCTACAGAGTGAAAAAATTGAGAGCAATAAATATATTGAATTATCATTGAATTGATAAGTTGTGTTTTACATGAGTATTTTTGTCCCGGCGCTGCAACCACTTTGGTTTTGGCCTCTTCCAACATACTTTTCCAACTTAAAAATTTGTCAGGTTTCCATCGCCCCTTTGGCCTTTCAGCACTTCTCTTTCGATCGGGATGTCCTTATAGCCTTTTCAGGGCTGTTCGTAAATTATAAGAGTAAAAGTCCTCTCCAATTACACTAGTGTATATCGCGCTACTCTACTACGTGCAGTATATTTCCTTGATTTTTTTAGATAATTTTTCAGAGTTACATATTGTTTGTTTATTAACATTTGACTCTTTTATCCTCGGTTTTATCGGAAAATTATCAAATTGTGTTAAATAAATAATATATTTTGTGCATTTTTAGATTAATTTGGTTCAGTTTTCGCTCTCACGCTATTGTCTCCGTAACGGTAAAGTTATGTATTCAGTCAGTTCATGACATGACCTGATTTTAAGACCCCTACGATGATAGGAAGTTTGAAATTGGGGTCTATTGCGTTTAGCTTACAAAAACCTGCTAAAAGATAATGTGTGACGCAGTCCGTAAGTCCGCTTCCAGAATACATGATATCGCTTGGGGTGGCGCTATCGCTGATAATACGCAAAAATTTGTTTGAATTAAATGTGCTTGTGGTCGAAGTTTTATTTTTTAAACAAAATTTGATGCAATTTAGACCCGTACATACGAAGAAACTTTTTTGATTTTGAGCTGTTGGACTTAGCTAAGGCACTAAAAACAAGTCTCTGCTAGGGCCCTACATGTTTTTTGTACATTACTCGAGTAAATCTCTTCCGATTTTCAAAGAAATTTTTTAATTTAATTTTAATTTTATTTAATAATATTTTAATCACATAGATCCGACACTTCCATCTCGTGAATTTCGGAGACAAATCCTTAAACTTAACGATTCGGTGTTTGGAACATTTGGCTTTGTTGGATAATGTGTTTGTTTCGGTGCTTTCTTTCCACATTCACTATACAAAAAAGAAAGCACTAACCCGGTGATTGACTTTTTCTATTGATCCAAGTTAACCAAAAATTTAGAATTTTTCTTTATTTGGACAGCTCATCCATTTTGTACCTGGCGGAATCCGTTTCACCTTGGCTTTTGATTGACGACGCATTCCATAATGCCGCTCTGTGTTGCTACTTATACGATGCGAGAGACGCTGATTTGAATTTCTAATTTTGATTTTGATTTTTGCTTTTATTTTTTGTCTCTGTTCAAGTTTGCTTGTGAGTTTTTATGTTGGTTTTCTTTTTTTTTTTATTTTTTGTTCCAAGTGGACAGCTCTATTTGATATCTACTATTATTAATGGATTGTGATTTTATTGTGATATTTTGTAATTTTATGTCATTTATAATTATAAAATTCAAAAGTTTGTCTGCTTGTCTGTCTGTCTGTTTGTCTGTCCGTCTGTTTGTCTGTCTGTTTGTCGGTCACAAATTTCCTGCGTGAACCAACATAGGTCCGACCTGCTTGAAGAGTTCCGAGGAACTAAAGCAAAAAGTCGTTTTGCATTGCCTTTTATAAGCCGAAAGCCAAAGAAAAGGCAATGCAGTAGTAGATTCTTTTGCATTGCCTTCTATTATTCAAAAAAAAAAAGCAATGCAAAAGAAGATTCGCATGTGAATCTATCTACGTCCGACCTGCTTGAAGAGTTCCGAGGAACTGAAGCAAACAGTCGTTTTGCATTGCCTTTTATAAGCCGAAAGCCAAAGAAAAGGCAATGCAATAGTAGATTCTTTTGCATTGCCTTATATTATTCAAAAAAAAGCAATGCAAAAGTAGATTCCCATGCGAATCTATCTACGTCCGACCTGCTTGAAGAGTTCCAAGGAACTAAAGCAAAAAGTCGTTTTGCATTGCCTTATATGAATCAAAAAAAGGCAATGCAAAAGTAGATTCCCATGCGAATCTATCTACGTCCGACCTGCTTGAAGAGTTCCAAGGAACTAAAGCAAAAAGTCGTTTTGCATTGCCTTATATGAATCAAAAAAAAGGCAATGCAAAAGTAGATTCGCATGTGAATCTATCTACGTCCGACCTGCTTGAAGAGCTCCGAGGAACTAAATCAAAAAGTCGTTTTGCATTGCCTTATATGAATAAAAAAAAAGGCAATGCAAAAGTAGATTCGCATGTGAATCTATCTACGTCCGACCTGCTTGAAGAGTTCCGAGGAACTAAACCCTTTTGCATTGCTTTTTTTAACCCAAAAAAGCAATGCAAACCAATGCAAAACAAAATAATTGTCTATTACTTGTTTCATAAAATCGAAAAATGTGTTGAAATAAATGTTCAATAGTAAAAGCGTATATTAAACAATTTCTTTTTCACTCACTGTTCTGTCATTTTGCGGGAGTGAAAAGTATTTGGCATTTGACATGTTCTCTTTGAAATAATCAATTTTCTTCCCCATTTTGAGCAGAGGAAGTACGCATTTTCTCAGAGCAGTTTTGAAAAAATCCCTAACAATACCTTAAACCGAGGAAGCTCTATTGGATGACCTGGCTCATGTCGAGAATAACAGAAAAATATAAAAGAAATCAGATGGAAGTTGAAAAGTGCTAGAGAAATCCACAAGAATCCCATAAACCTTTGGATGACCTCACTCATGTCGAGAATAACCGAAAAATATCAAAAACTCAAATGGAAGTTGAATACCTCATTCACCCATACCGTGAATACACTCACACACAAACTCATAAAAAACATTATTTTATATGGGATTTGTTGGGAGCTCCCAGAAGCCCTAGCGCCCAAACGAGGCCGGTGACTCCGTTTTTTGAAAATCTTAAATGGCGTAGAATACCCATCCGAAGGTCCCTGCAAAATTAAAATCTGGTCGCTAGCTTTCGAGAAATCGCCATAAAAGTCGTTTTTCATACAAATGGCTCTGGTACTAACTAACTAACTAACGTATAGGAAATTTTCATTTACTTTGGCTTCTATGAAAGAGCACATTTTGTACTGCAAATGACAATTTTCTAAAGGGCGTTGCTCCGGATCCAGTGGACCGATTTTAATGAACATATGAAGGGTCCCGTACGTATCAGAATAGATGCGGCAAACAGAGTTGATGTTACAAAAAGACTCGAACGTATTTAACTAAATCATGCCCGCAGCGGCAGCGGAGGGCGGGCGTGACGCAGTCCCCACACCCCAAAAAAACGTCCACAAACCCAAAAACTCCATACAAAAACCTTTGAGCCATACGTAGGCGAACTTTTGAGTTTTTTCCCGTCTCCAATCTCCCCTCCAAACTACATCGCAGCAGCTTTCAAACGAGCCCCCACTCATCAAAATCGGTTGAAAATTGGCTGAGATATATAGGTTTGAAAATGACATTTTTCTATGGGATTTCGATTTTTCTATTATTCTTATCATTATGAAAACTTTCTTTCTGATCTGTCGGTTTCTATCTATCTATGTTCTATCTATCTATTAATAATTTTCGATCTCGAAAACTAGACAGCCTCGGCAGTCTCGGCCCCAAATGAAAAATTTCATAAGCCGCTTTTCCGGGAATATTCTGGAAAAGCCGTGGCATGAGGAAAAGTGGTAATGCTCGGAGTTTTCGAATTTTAGCTCCGGAGTGACAATAGCTGGAGAGTTGGTGGCTTCTCGAAAGTTTTAAAATATGGTCGGGAGAATTTTTTGGGATCTTCAGAAAATGTATGTATGCTATCAGAGCGATGCCATCTTGAATTTTCCTAAGCGAAAAATTATGCTTTTTTTGATTTTCGAATTTTAGGTTCGGAATGATAACACTTAGATAGCTGGTTTCTTCGGGGAAGAGAGAGATGGTTTCTAATGATACCAAAAAATTCTCCTGATGAAACTCTATAACTTTCTAGAAGAAGCAATCTCTCTAAGTAGTGTCATTACGGAGCTAAAATTGAAAAACTGAAAAAGCATAAACGAAGATCCAAGATGGCGGCAATATGACAGCTGGAAGCCATTTTCTTTTGATCCCAAAAAATTTTCCTGATGAAACTCTATAACTTTCTAAAAGACACCATCTCTCTAAGTAGTCTCCTTCCGGAGCTAAAATTCAGGAAAGTTAAAGAATTGGTGACATGAAGTGTTACGAAGGTAGCCGAAGGTGACACGAAGTGTTCCGAAGGTAGTCTAATGTGACACGAAGTGTTCCGAAGGCAGGCGAAGGTGACACAGAAGGTATTCGAAGGTGATATGAAGGTGATACGAAGTGTTCCAATGTGTTGGAGAAAAAATTTTTCGGAGAAAAATTTTTTTTTGAGAAAAGTTTTTTCGGAGAAAAATTTTTTTTTGGAGAAATATTTTTTCGGAGAAAAATTTTTAAAGGAAAAATTTTTTTCGAAGGCCGACTTGGGCCGACTTGGGCCGACAGTGCCCAGATTCAAACCCATAAAAGATTTTTTGATCACCTTTCAGAGAAAAAAAGTTTTTGAAAATCGGTTAAGTTTTACTCGAGTTATCGTGTTGACGGACGGACAGACATTTTTGTTAATGTTGATTTGTCATCTAAGGACCATGATCGATGCTCCCCCCCCCCAACTCCTGGGTCGAAACGCGATTGGTTACAAAAGTCGCGGTAAACGCAATAGACCTCTTTTCGAAGCACTACGTTCTTCTTACGGGTCTAACCAAAAGGTCGATTTTAATCAGAATTTTACGTAGAATCCGAAGAGATGGGTCTCAAGGGGGTACGACGCAAGGCGAAAAAGTCAAAACTTAGCTGTATATAATATAATTTTCATTACATCGAATACGAAACTTGTATATTTCTCTTCCCAAATGAGACGCGAAAATTAAAAAATGCAACTCTCAGTAGGACTTAGAATGCTATGGTAACCGAAAGTATTTTCGGCCCTCTAAACAGAGGTGCGAAAATAAACAGAGGGACAAAAATTTTTTCGGTCCTCTAAACAGAGGTGCGAAAATAACTGACACAGCAAAAAAACTTCGACACTTCATTGAGTTTACTTCGATCAAAATGTAACAAATCTGTGCGCCAGTGCTACCGAGATTTTTGATGCGGAAAAACATGATATTGTTGACGAAGGAAATATTATTTTACCCGTACGAAGTACAAAGGTCCTATACGTTTACTACAAACAATTTTATTGTAACATGGGGTAGGTCGACGTGGGAGTTGGGGGGATGCATCTATTATCGTCTAAATATGACGAATCAGCAATAAAAAAAAATGTCCGTCCGTCCGTCTGTCCGTCTCCACTTTTTTTTCCAAACGGCTCAACCGATCAACCTAAACTCTTTTTTCCCTGAAGGGTACATGCCTCCCATGATTCAAGTTCGAAGATGAGCAAAATCAATGAAGTGGTTCCGGAGATATGGTCGAGGAAGTGACCAAAAACATGGTTTTTCGAGAGTCGGTGAAACTTTTTCGCAAATATCTCGGCAAGTAAAGCACGGAAATTGCTCAATTTGGTGTCAAATGCTTTCTGGGGAATTTTTTTTTTGTTGAATCGGGTCAGGGGTCTGGGCACTGTGAGCCATGGAATGGGCGAAAATAAATTTCTCTGCCCAAAATGATAAGAGATGTTTTTTTTTTAGTATTTGCTTAAATACGCAATGCAGAGATTTACTTTGAAAGGCAAAGTTGTAGAGAATCAAATTTTAGCGAAGACGTGTCTCAGGGTTTTGGGGAAATATGGCCCAATCCTGGTATATGGCTGAAATATGGCCCAATCCTGGTATATGGCTACTTCCATAATTGGGCAGGATGACCCAGATCTCCAGAACTATGAGAGTTAGAAAGTTGGTTCCAAAGGCGAAGTTGTAGAGAATTAAATATAAGGGAACACGTGTTTCAGGGTTTTGGGCAGATATGGCCCAATCCTGGTATATGGCCACTTCAATAATTGGGCAGGATGACACAGATCTCCAGAACTATGGGAGGTAGAAAGTTGCTTCCAAGGACAAAGTTGTAGACAATAAAATTTTAGATAACACGTGTTTCTGTGTTTGAGGGAAAAACGACTTAGTCCTTGGATATAAGCTTTTCTAGATTTGAATGGTCTGAGACGTACTTCGGTAGGTGTTTGACATTGGTAATTTCTTGGGTAATTTCTATGGATCTTTGAAATTGTTACAGTAAAAGAACAGAAAACGTTGGATTGTTTGCTTATTTGTATATCTAGGTACGTTCGAGTCACTTTGCCACATCTATTCTGTTTGTCACATCTATTCTGATACGTACGGGTCTTTGGTTATGTTTTTTTTTTTTTTTAAATAGTTTTGTCTTTCTAGTTTTGTAAGAAAACTGCAATATTCTCGTAGTTCTTGTTATGTGAATCACTTAGTTTTGGATGTGTATCATGAGTTTTGGATGTGTATCATTAATTTTGGATGTGGATCATTTCGCGTGAGAATCACAATGGTTATTTGTGTACGTGCTATGGACGATTGATTTTAGGCAATTTCGCGAACTAAGCAGGTGCACATACAGCCATGGTAAAAATGAACCGTGGAATCTATAGTACAAAACTCAAACATTTTGTTCGTTTAATGACACTTGCTTGCAGTGGTTAACACGTCTGCTTGCTACTACGAGATTGAGTTGCCAGTGCGTTGGTTTTAAACTCAGCCGCAGACGGATTTGTACCGATTGTTAGATTTGTAAACAAAACGAAACTGATTGAATCGTTCCAGTTAAGTGAAGTTGAGTGTAGTGCCATCGTACGGCTTACCGGAAAAGGCATTGTTGGGAGAACCGGTATTCTACTCCTACTAGTTTCTCTCCTAGTTACATCCATAGATGGCAATGGGGTTGTCGCACAGCTTACCACTGGCACAGTAAAACTTTCCGGTAATGAAAGGATCTCAAAAAGTAGAACCACAAACAGCGAAACTAGTAAATAATGATCTAGCCTCTAACCCTTCATGGGTTGTAAGGCATATTATTATTATTATTTATATGCTGCTGCTGCTATTACTGTAGTGATGTTTAAATCATAACAATTCCAATGAATAAATTATTGACCTTTGTTGAATTTATTAATGAGTAAGCTTTCGTTTCGAGTTGCATTTTTTAATTTTCGCGTCTATTTGGGATTCGAAAATTACAAGATTCGTATTCGTTGTAATGAAAAGTTGTGTGAATCACATGTGACGACGTAAAAAATTTCAACCTGTGCGATTGCCGCCCTTGCCTTCGGCGGTGGCTGCAAATTTCGCACACGGCTGAAATTTTTCACTTTCGTCCCTTGTGATCCAAATAACTAATAATTCTATATAATATAAAATAATTCTAGCTGTATGTAATGTAATGGCAGTCTACGAAAAAAAAAATTTCTATGGGCGCAATGCTACCGCGTGCCCATGGTTCAAACAAATTTTCACTTATAATTAGCGATAGCGTCACCTCAAACGATGTCATTCATTATCGAGGCGGACCTACGGACTGCGTCACACTTTACCTTTAAAAGGGTTTTTTGTTGTGATCTCTAATACTGCTGAACTATGCAAAGTTTTTTCATAGCCTGTCAATTATGACATATTATTTTTAATACAATATTTTAAAAGAATATGTAGCACAAAGCGTCCTCTAAAAAGAATCAGTCGTTTTTGATCGATAAACAAGGATTTGCGTCACGTTTCCCATTTTTAAGGGTTTTTTTTGTGATGAAGATTGACACAAAGGTCATTATGAATTAGTGGCTAAATTTTTCTTGGCTTATCGTATTTTTTTTTTTTCTCGGAAACAAGAGTTAATACGCAAAAAGTAGAATTGACTTTTGGAAAAGATAAAGAGCTATGAGGTGCACTTGCACATAAATCCCGTCAGATTTCTTTGCTACTTTTTGACTCTCTCACCCAGCCTTACTTTGTGGATATCACCTTCCTTGAAAGTCAAGAAAGCCAGGAAAATTCGAAAAGAAAAAATTGTTTCGTCACCAATAGATTCAGTTAGGCTCGTTACATATGCTTCTCTCAAAAATTTCAATTTTACGATTGAAGTTGGCGTGATGAAAAAAATTAATTCAGGCTTTAAAAACCTGGCTTTACTTTTGTATGTAACCACCGAAATGACAACTGAAACACCAAACTTACTGATACCGAAATGACTTTAATTCGACAAAGCGACGTTATCGTCATTTTCACATCTCTTATATTTTAGTCGAGAAGACAAACTTACACAGCAAACATGTATACCATGCTAGCAACATCAATTATATTGGTTAGTTTTGCAAATGTTGTTTTTACTGCAGTCGCAATTGGGCCTCCTTCAGTTCATCCAGGTATTTAAATTAGCATTATCAAATTAATTATTAAAAGTATCGCATGATCTTCCATTGTGTAACATTTGATAAAGAAACTAAACAATAATTTTGAAGATTATCCTGGAAAGTGCTACGACACCAAAACAAAAATAGCTCATTCTCCTGGAGAAATATTTACCATTCCTAAATGTACCAGAGTCACTTGTAACCACGACTTGAGTTTTGATTATGCTACGTAAGAGTTATATTAATTTTATTTAATATTTTTTATTGGCGACTGCGACTCAACATGCACGAAGAGCGTCAATATATCGCAACAATAATTATTTGTGCATCTGCTTCGGACGATGTATTTAAGCTATTTTCGCGAGTTGGGGCCCGAGCAGCGCGAGGGCTACATGCCAAAATAGTTTTAATTATTTAATTTAAAGCAGATACACACATACTTTTTCATACGAGGGGACGAAATCACAAGAAAAATTCTAAAACTCCCGCACTTTCGTCCCCGAAGTATGAAAAAAATATTTTCGCCATTTGAGGCACATGAGAAGAAAAGATTAAGTCGTGTATTGACGCACTTTGAGCACCTTTAGTCGGATTCAATACCTATTTAGTTTCATTTAATTCTCCTCAGATGCGGCGTTGTTGGTACTGCACCGCCATGTTACGTAGTAGATGGCGATTTAAGCTTGCCTTATC
>CM055404.1:81961297-81989758 GCA_029228625.1 Pseudolycoriella hygida
AAATTCGAAAACCAAAAAAACCCTAATTTATTGCTTGGGAAAATTCAAGAGTGCGCCGGCTTGACTGCTGGCAGCCATTTTCTTAAGATCCCAAAAAATTCTCCTGACCAAACTCTATAACTTTCCCGAAGAAACCAACTCTCTAAGCATTGTCATTCCGAAGCTAAAATTCGAAAACCAAAAAAACCTAATTTATTGCTTGGGAAAATTCAAGATGGCGCCGCTTTGACAGATGGCAGCCACTTTCTTAAGATCCCAAAAAATTCTCCTGACCAAACTCTAAAACTTTCCCGAAGAAACCAACTCTCTAGGTATTGTCACTTCGGAGCTAAAATTTGAAAACTCCGAGCACTACGTGAAAAACCATGAAAATTGACCACTTTTTCACACTTTCCGACTTTTCCAGAGTTTTCCCGGAAAAGCGGCATATGAAATTTTTCATTTTGGACCGATTCTGACGTTCCCTGAAAATTTCATGCAAATCGGCTGTCTAGTTCTCGATATCGAAAATTATTAATAGAACATAGATAGATAGATAGAACATAGATAGAAATCGACAGATCAGAAAAAAAGTTTCCGTAATGATGAGAACAATAGAAAAATTATTTCTCCATAGAAAAGTGTCATTTTCAAACCTCGATATCTCAGCCAATTTTCAACCGATTTTGATGAGTGAGGGCTTGTTTGAAAGCTACTGCGACGTAGTTTTTTTTAAAAATAATTTGGAGGGGGAGGGGGACGAGGGGAAAAAACTCAAAAGTTCGCCTATATATGGCTCCTTGTCCCAAATTTTTGTATGGAGTTTTTTTGGGTTTGTGGACGTTTTTTTTTGGGTGTGGGGACTGCGTCACGCCCTCCGCTACCGCTGCGGGCATGAACTTCATCGAAGTGCATAGCCTGAGCGTCCGAATATAACTTTTCGACGTTGATATTGTTGAAATCGCGGTACCATTTCGGTTTATTTTCGAAAGTTATGTTCTTGTTTATGTAGGAAGCAAAAAGAATATCGGGGTTAGAAATTGTGCTCGAAACCTGACCAAATCGTACGAATGACGATGCGTTATTGCTCAATATGAAATCAATCTGAGTAGGTGTTTGGTCAAAGTTCGTTGGCTGCGAACCTATTGATGTTAAGCCGAGACTACTGAGTGTGCTTCTGAACCGGCAAGTGGAACACGTATGACGTGCACATATTCGACAACACCCCTCTAAACTTTGAAGTATGTTTTCATTAAAGTCACCCATTAGGATCGTATCGGAGTAACAAGGAGTCAGTTTTGATAGTACCTCTCTTAGCTCGTTAATCTCATCAACCTTCGGTGCTTTGTAATACGCTGCAACGAGTAGCTTAAAATTTGGAAAGATTAGCTCCACAAAAAGGTTTGACGTTTCAACTATCTTTGTCTTAATTCCCTTCCTCACATACAAAGCAACTCCTCCAATACGTTTGCGTACCCTATCGTTCCGTAATAACTCATAACCGTTTAGACTGACAGATGCGTTCGTTATATAGCTCTTTAGCCAGGTTTCCGATGCAACTATCATATGAGCCCCTGAGTTTTCGTATATTCTCCTGAACGAGTGGATGTTTTTACGGATACTACCTGCATTTACATGACTTATGTGTAAGGCAGAAGCATTTAGTTTGAATGCAGACTTTAACACAATGTTGGGTACAGAAATTGTTGTAGAAGATGTTTTCTTTTTTGTTAATCTTTGGCGAGGCATATCTGATGCGGGTATCGGGAATGGTCAAGAATGGCAATCAGGCAGACGAAAATAAAAACCGTAATTTAGGCAAGATGTGTACTGTCTTACTATTTGAAAGAGAATAGAGCGTTATAGCCAATAGAATAAGCAAGTAATCACAAAATTTAATATTAAGCTGAAAAATGAAAATATAAATGAAAATGAGAACACTCAAAAATATGAATTGAAAACACTGAAAAACTCAAAATAATACTCAATATCATTTCCTCGCTTCCCCGCCATGCGTCACAGACGATGATCCTGGTGTGTCTTGCGTATTCAATTGGGTTGTATCAGTACCAAGTGGCTGTGCAGATTGAGATTGCTGGTTTGAGATGATTGCGTTTAGATGGTCGATGCAGTTGACCCGAATAGTTTTGTCGTCCCCGATTAAGTGGATGAGAACCATTCCATTACGAGTGAATAATTTCGAAATTAATTTTTGATTCTTGGCGACAGTTGCAGTTGAATATGGATCGGTTGTGCTTCGTAAGGCTCTCATTTATGTAGATACGTGAGCTCGATTTGTAGCCAATGTCTTGCGTGTTTAAATTTTTCTTATGGAAATACGCTGCCAACAGTTCCTGCTTTGCCCAGTCGTTAGCAAGTTCAAGTATAACCGGAGCTGAACGACTATTACGATGCCGACCAGAGTTTTTTGACAGTGGGAGACGATAAGACGCTACGATGTCGCTGCTTTTGACGTTAAATTGTAACGACAAGCAGATATCACCAATAATTTCAAAAACCTTTTCGCCATAGTTAGAAGGTATACCGGTTAATACCAATTCATTCCTCAACAGTTCGCGTTCAATTTTGTTAAAGCGATCCCCGTTGTCATGTTGGATCCAGCTTAATTTTGATGACACTCCATCGTTGGCTTCAGCATTGTTTTTATAGGAGGTTTGAGTTGATTTAGCCAGATCCTCGAATCGTTGATTAATATCATTGGTGAATGACGCCACTCTTGAGTCCAGTTCCGATTTCAATTGGCTTATGTTTTGTGCAAGGTTATGTTCAAGACTTTCCATCTTTGCAGTAAGCCGTTCATCAATGTCTTTGATAGCGTTGCCATTAACAGTTACAGTCTCATTAAGATTATCCATTTTGCAATTCATATCTCTTAGTATAGCTAATATCGAGGCTAATATGCTTTCCAAACATTCCGGATGTGAACTGTCATTGTTATCATCATACTCCAATCGTCCACGTTTTTTGTCCTTGTGCGCCATGTCGACATACGTGTGAGACTAACAAATACTGCTATTCATAACTATTGTAACAATATAATGCAATTGTCTTTTTGTAGGACATCAGATCAATTCACAAAAACTACGTATTTTGCATTTCCTAATGCGATCATATCAAAATTAGCAACAAATCAACTTAGCCAACAGCTTATTAAAGCCGAATAATCCACAAAACAGCAAAACCAGGCGATATTGTGTGAGAAAAGTTAAAAATTGCACAGCAGAGAACTATGAGATGTCACTCGTTCGCCATGTTCTACTCTACTGAGGTTAACAAATCGCAAGAATCGTATACCTTTTACATTTGATCGATTGTAAAATCAAATCTGAACAAATTGAAGAACAAACTATCACAACAAAAACCCTTTTTAAAAGGGAAACGTGACGCAAGTCCTCGTCACTTCTTCCAAAACAACTGATATAAATTTGGGTAACGCTTACTGCTTCGGAACGCAAAAAATTCTTTTGAAATATTTTCGCTTTTGATTAAAAAAATGCGTCACAAGCGCGGGATCGCCCAATGTTATAGTTTTTGCGTTCTTTCAGATTTGACACGAAAAAAAATTAAGTTTTGCGTGATGTGTGGAGTACGGGTAGCCAAATTTTTGCCGTTCGAAATCTGAAAGCGCATTTTTTAATCAAAAGTGAGAATATTTCAGAAGAATTTTTTGCGTTCCGAAGCAATAAGCTTCGATTGATATCAGTTGTTTTGGAAGAAGTGACGAGGACTTGCGTCACGTTTCCCTTTTAAAAAGGGGTTTTGTTGTGATATCAGTTCTTTTGGAAATAGAAAAACTGTTTTTTGACGAATTATACAGCAATTTTTCCAGCCGACGCGCCGCCTTTGCCAAACGGAAGCGCTGCTGCTACTACTTTCATGGGCGAAAATGATCCCCTCAACTTCCTCTACAACATATCAAAAGTTTTTTTTGAGCCTCCATCTATTTTCCGCCATTTTGGCGGTCACCCTGATACACTGCACACCCAACCCAACAATTTTCCCTTTGACACCAAACCTCTATCTCAAACACCCAACCTTGTCTCATAAAAAATGTGTTACCGTATATTACACACACAAACACATACATACGGGCTTTATATGGCGCCTTCTAAGAGCCCAAACGAGGCCCTTTTTTTAAATCTCATATGGCGTAGAATACCCACCGGAAGGTCCCTACAAAACTTTAAGAAAAGTTATCGAGCCGTTCTCGAGAAAATTCCAAAAAAGTCGTTTTTCATACAAGTGCTAATGGAAATCACTAACTAACTAACGTAGGATGTTTGCATTAACTTTGGCTTCTATGAAATAGCGTATTTAGTATGGAAAATGACGATTTTCTAAAAGTCATATCTTCGGATGCACTAGACCGATTTTAATGGGTAAAACGTCGATTTCAATCAAAATTTTACGTCGAATCCGAAAAACTGGGTCTCAAGGGGGTTACGACGCAAAGGAAAAAAGTCAAAACTTAGCTGTATATATGGTTCCGAAGTCTACGAAAAAAATTTTTCTGAATTTTTTCATCGTATGGGGACTTGCGTCACGGGCGCATTGCTACCGCGCGCCCATGATTGAATCTACAATCGTTTGTTTTCTGTACAATCACTAGCAAATCAATCCAAATATGAATATTACATGAAACCAAGAAGACTCACATTAAAACAAATAATAGCAAACATAACTCCGGTTCAACAAATAGGCCTTAAGCTTCTGAGAAAATTCTTCGAGTCGAGTCGTGTCAAATTTCTAATTGTAAGCTGGTCTTGCCATATCTTTTTGATATCTAGGGCTTTTTCAGAAGAAATGAATATCTCGTGTTCGTGTTGTATCGGTTCGTGTTGTTGGAAAAAGTTGTTGAGTGGTGTCTCAAATCATTCACGCAGCAAAACACGTATTTACGCACTACATGCTCATAAATCTTTTGAATAGTCAGCATTTGTGGTTATTCGTCTTATTACTGTCTTTTTAGCAGAACCCCATATACCGATGCAATACATCAGATGACAATGTATTGTCGAAAAATATATGAGTCTAAGAATCTTCTTCGGCAGGAAGCGCAGTATCTTGATAACTCCGATAAAACGAGGTATAGTTTTACTGATATTAGCGAAGTATTCGTTCCAGTTAACAAATTGGTTTAGCAATAGGCCAAGACATCTTACAGAAGCACCGTTCAAGGAAGGAGTTGGTAAGTTATGAATCCTGACAAATGGCAATTTATTGACACTCTCATCAGATTCACAGTAACTCCCCGGATCCCGGCGTAATCAAGCTCGGCGAAGAGTAGAGATGACTGGCTTGCCCGAAACTTCGAAAAACCCGACCCGAACCCGAACCCGAATTGTTTTTTTCGGGTTCATGGGTTTCGGGTGTACAATGTTTGAAAAGTGAAAAATGTGGGAAATGCTTGAAGTTTGGGGAATGTTCGAAATGTAGGAAACGTCCTAAAATTTCAAAATGTTGCCAAATTGCAAAGTGTGAGATTTGTTTGAAATGTGTGAAATGTTTGAAAAGTGAAAAATGTGGTAAATGTTTGAAGCTTGGGGAATGTTCGAAATGTAGGAAACGTCGTAAAATTTCAAAATGTTGCCAAATTGCAAAATGTGGTAAATGTGAGATTTGTTTGTAATGTGTGAAATGGTTGAAATTTGCGAGGTGTGTGAAATGTTTGAAAGGTGAAAATTGTAGGAAATGTTTGAAATTCGGTAAATGTTTGAAATGTAGTAAAAGTCGTAAAATTTCAAAATTTTCGAATTTCGTAAAATGTGGGAAATGTTTACAAATCCCGAAATGTGGAAATTGTTTAAAAAGTGCGAAATTTTTGAATTTTCTTAAGATTTTGAAAAGTTTGAAAATGACGAAAGATTTGAAATGTAGCAAGTGTTTGAAAAGTGAGAAATGTGGCAAATGCAGGAAACATTAGAAGGCTTTAATATGTTCAAAAATTGTCCTGTGTCACTAAAATGCGAAATATAGAAAATATGAGATATGTTTGAAAGTTACGAAATGTTTGAAATGTTGGGTAACTTTTGAAAATCGCGAAATGTAGGAACTTTTTGAAAATTGCGAAATGTTTGAAATGAAATAGTTTAATAAAATTAAGCAAATCTTTTTTAACCGAAAAGTCGGATTTTACTGGTTAGGATTCTGTCCTATCCTACGTGTATGCATGTGTGTATGTAAAACGTATACCTAACATAATGATTATGTAACATTTTTTTTAAAAACGAACAAATAGTATCACCTGTACGAGATTGAGCTGAAAAAAAAACAATTACTGACTGTTGAGATCCAAAAATGACGTATTGCAACTGTCAAAGTGGCATTTTAAACGTCAAACTTATAAAGTCAGTAAATTGTTCGAGTTTATTCTGTTTCGTAATTATTTCTGCCTTTAGTTTAAGCTCATGCACAGTAAATTAAACATTTTAATTGTTTGAAGTTAGTGTTTGAAGTGTTTGAAGTTACATAACTGGAAAGTTAGTTATTTGGATTGGTTAGTTGAGAGGAATTCTTTCATTTTCTAAAACTTTTCGACAACTTAATTTTCACATTCCATTTTAAAGAGGTGTAATACATAAATAAACATTTGCAAGCGTGAATGCATGAGTCCGCATCGCACGAGTCTAAATTGGCGTACGCATTGACATTTCATACATTTATAATAAGTGTTTCAAATCATTGCCCAAAATTGTTTTTTAAATAAATTTTAGTCGTTTCAGTAATTAACACAGTATTTAATGTAGTATGGACATAGTGTTATTGTTTTATTACAGTATGTACTGTAGTCGTCTAACATTTGTTTTTATTTACAAAATACTTGAGACGTCATATACACCGATTTCCGGAAAGCATTTGATAGAGTCAAACATTCGATTCTTTTGCACAAATTGAACCAAATGGGTATTCATTCGAACCTGTTAGCATGGATTGCATCTTATCTTAATGGGCGTTCACAATTCGTCAAATTAGGAAATTGCTCCTCTCGAATGTTCAACGTAACCTCTGGCGTTCCTCAAGGCAGCCATCTGGGCCCCCTCTTGTTCTTATTATTCATGGACGATGCTACTAAAGTCTTCTCTTCTTCAGTTTACTTAATGTATGCTGACGACTTGAAAATTTTCGCTAGAATCAAAAATGTTCTTGACGCAAGTGCTCTCCAACGTGACTTGAACAGGTTTCTACAGTGGTGCAAAATCAACCAGCTTTATTTGAACGTCGATAAGTGTAAGGTTATCTCCTTCACTCGAAAGAGATCCAAAATTGAGTTCGGTTACAATATCGATGATGTTGTGTTGACTCGTGTCAAGCTAATTAAAGATTTGGGAGTCCTCTTGGACGAAAAATTGACATTCAGTAAACACATTGAATATATAATTGCAAAAGCTTACTCATTGCTTGGCTTCGTCATGAGAACTTGTAAGGAATTTCAAAATATTAAAACTTTAAAAAGTATATACTTTGCCTATGTCCGTTCTTACTTAGAATATGTTTCAGTTGTTTGGCATCCTTATCAGGACACATTTGTTGACAGAATTGAATCTATTCAGAAAAAATTTTTGATGTACGCACTGAGGCGGACGGTGAAACGGGACGAAAACTACAAGCTTCCTCCATATATTGAGAGATGCGATTTGATCAACATCGAAACACTCGCCCGACGCAGAATTAATGCCTGCGCACTTTTTGTATCCGATCTGATGAATGGCAATATCGACGCACCTAAAATTAAAAGCAAAGTCATTCGTAATTCTAGACCCACTCGTGGTGATGACTTTCTCGTTGTCGACGAACACAGGACAAAATATGGTCTTTATGAGCCAATCAATAACATGTGCATGGCATTTAACCGCTTTTCACTACTTTGGTTTCTAAACATACCACGTGTATCGTTCAAGATGACTATCAGGAAGTTAAAAATTGCGATAAACTGAATGGTAAGACCAGAATTTCATAATCAATGTCAATATGATTCTATCTTTATTTAAACTGAACCTATGGTTCTCACTCTAATCAGAATCTGATTAGTCAACTCGGGTCTCACGACTCTCAAATGTAACTCTAAGTCACGTCGACTTGCAAAAACAGCTAGTCTAGCCGACTAGTTTCCGCTAATCATTTTTGTTTCAGGTGGACCATTGGCTGCACGAGACGTTGGTGCTTGATAGAACATCGGGCTATTTTCTATTTTCGTCTAATAATTGATTCCTGTTTTATGATAACTTCTGCTTAGAATTGTATAATTGTTAATAATGACGATGAGCAGAGGTGGCTACTGACTCCGACGGGTCGACTGGGTCGGCAGCTCATTTCCGGTTCTGCTCGTAACTTATGTTTTTTGTCATACTTATTTGTCAGTCAGGGGGCTTCGGCCATTGATGAAATAAATAAATAAATAAATAAAGACTTTTACTACATTTCAAACATTTCCCAAATTTCAAACATTTCCTACAATTTTCACCTTTCAAACATTTCACACACCTCGCAAATTTCAAACACTTCACACATTGCAAAGAAATCTCACATTTACCACATTTTGCAATTTGGCAACATTTTGAAATTTTACGACGTTTCCTACATTTCGAACATTCCCCAAACTTCAAGCATTTCCCACATTTTTCACTTTTCAAACATTTCACACATTTCGTAAATTTCAAACATTTCACAAATTTCAAGAAAATCTCACATTTTGTAATTTGGCAACATTTTGAAATTTTAGGACGTTCCCTACATTTCGAACATTCCCCAAACTTCAAGCATTTCCCACATCTCGCAAATTTCAAACATTTCATACATTTCAAACAAATCTCACATTTCCCAACATTTTGAAATTTTCTGACTTTTCGATCAATTCGACCAATTCGCAAGTAGCAAACATTTTTCACTTTTCAAACTTGTTCATTTTTCAAACATTTCTCAGTATTCGCACATTTAGCTCTTTTCAATCATTTTATTGTTAATTTCATTAATTTAGAAGAATACAAAAATTCACTTGATAATTCATCTAATCGACATAGTAATCTTACGGGTATGTCGAACTAAATGAACGTATTTGAATTTTAAAAAGCGCGCGTAAAAGAACAGAATTAGTCGGTAAATATAAATTACAGAATGTCTAGCTTGACTTGTTTGAGTTGTTTCGCTGAAAACTGAGTAGTTTAAAAAAAAAAAGTCTCTGTAATTTGGGTTTTGAGTTTCGAAAAACTTGAGTGTCTGGTTCGGTCCGGGTCGGGTTTTGAAACAGTTTGGGTTTCGGTTTTCGGGTTTCGAAAATTTTAATCGGGTCGGGTTCGGTCCGGGTCGCGTTTTGAAACAATTCGGGTTTCGAAAAATTTTATCGGGTCGGGTTCGGTCCGGGTCGGGTTTCGAAAAATGGTCGACCCGCTCATCTCTAGCGAAGAGCAGTTTATGACTGACAGTGTCAAAAGCCTTAGGGATCGTTCATCAATTACGTAACGCTCTAGGGGGGGAGGGGGGCTTCTGGACATGTGTTACGTAACGCAAAATTTTTGAAAAGCTACAATTACTGTGTCCATTGCAAGCTTCACCGAGCTATTCGCAATGTCTACTTTTGCATATGGGAGTAGTAATATTATCAAGCGTCCTTCCCTTAACCCGTATGTATTAAAGGATTTGCAGTGGTTGAGAAACTCAATAAACACTGAATTATCGTCTCTAGTATCTTGTTAACTGCTGGCAGAACAGAGATCGGCCTATAATTTGTCTCTTTGTCGGGTTCATCTTTCTTATAAATTGGGACAACCCTAGCGATCTTGAATTCATCGGGATAGACACAACAGAATGAACACATTAAACATGTTACCCAAAAACCGGGCAATGGCAGATACACAACATTTCAAGGATGCTACACTGAAATTCTTGGAATATCCGATGTATTCCGATCCGGACCCTCAATAAAAGAGATGTTTCCACTTTGAACATTTATTGAGAAGTGAAGTGTTCTGTGAACAGAACTGCATGAACAACTAGATTATTAGATTCTTTTGCACACTATGTTGTTCACATTTCCACGAGTGCAAGTTATTGTCGAGTGACAATTCCAACAAAAATATCATCAAAATATCATTGATTTGTCCAGATTCATTGACAAGACAATGGAAACGACATCATCAATTGTTACCGGCTCTAAGAAAATCGATAAAGGGTTAAGCGCATGGTTGCACAAGCGTCGCTACTAGCGCCATTAGAATTGGGAATTGCTCTAATCGCTAATCACTAATCGCTAGTTTTTCGCTAACATGATGGTGTATTTTAGTAATCATACAGGTAACTATAATTTGCATTTGTTACTGTAGCAAACGTTATAATTTTATCATCAAAGTTCAAAGTGTTACTTTCTCCTTTAGTTTTTGTTACTATTCGTAACGTTCCGCGCCTAGTTCATTATAGGTTTGTGTGCAATTTACCACTGAAACAGTAAAAACTTGGGTTACGAAAAGATCTCTAAGAAGAATCCATATAAGCAAAAACTCACAAAAAGTCGCAGAACTAGTAATTAAAATGACCTAGCCTCTGACACGGAGCCTTATCATCGTTGCGTCACAATTTCAGAAATACTAACGTTTGCAGTGACAATCAATCATTGGACGGGGAAGCATAAAAGTCAGAACAGTGTTAATAATGAACGTCCACATGATATTAGGGAGATTGGGCAAACCTACTTATAGCAAGACTTATAACTTATACTTACAACTATACGTTATAAGTCATAAGTTATAAGTTATAAGTTGAAAGTTATAAGTAAACTATATGTTATAAGTAAACTATAAGTTATAAGTTCAAAATTATGAGTGAACTATAAGTTATAAGTCATAAGTGAACATAAGTTATAAGTTATAGGACAAAAGTTATAAGTTATAAGTTATGAGTTATAAGTTATAAGTTATAAGTCATAAGTTATAAGCTGAAAATTATAAGTAAACTATAAGTTATCCGCAAAAAAACCTCTTACAGAGGAGGTGTGATGCAAGTCTTTATGCCTGCTTACAAAAGCTGTGAAATCAGAAAAGTGTGACGCATTAATCTTCTAATGTAAAACTATTTTCTTCCAGTTACAAAAGTTCTGAAATCAGAGGGGGTGACGCATTAATGAAATCATCAACTGTGATTTTCCCAAAGCTAGAATCGTAACGTATAACTGCAACTCGAAATTTTTTTAGTTAAAACTTGAATGCTATTTGCAGAAGCTTGTACATGTACATAGCTATTTCTGCATAGTTTGTTCGCAAGCGGTCTTCGCCCAAATAGTAACTTGGATGACAAGGGATGAAAGTAAGAAAATTCAAACCCGTGTGAAGTTTGTAGACCGAACCGAAGGTGAGGTCGGCAATCACACGGTTTGAATTTTCTTACTTTTGCCCCGAGTTATCCATACCAATTTTTTCACAGAGACAGCGGAAGGTTTGTACTTTAGCCACGAAAAAACACTGATGCGTTCTGAATATAGTATTTTTCACGAAAATGATTGGGGTTGAACGCACAAAAATGCAATAATTCCCATTTACGAACAACATCACTGAATAACACTGTTGTCACTTGGCAAGGACTTAAATTATTTCAATTAAGTCAACACAACATAACATTATCCCATCATAACATAAAAAAGTATTTGCTTAACAGCCAATAAAATAAATGAATCCGTCAATGAAAACACAGCAAACAATAACTTTACAAAATAACAACAAACTTACTTTGACGCCATATTTCATGGTTAACATTGATTCCCTTTACGAAGTCGTGTTAAGTAAATCAGAAAAAATTTGTTAGGAAGCGATTATAAATGCTCTAATATTATTTAAACCAGAAACAACCGCTGGTTAATATGTAGCGCTCAAAATCAAAACCACTTCTGTGATGGCAACCTTCTTTCTGTCAAGTGAACAAATTTTAGTAGTTCATTGACGCAATGAGGGACGAAAGTTGTTCATTTGTAATATTTTCGTTCTCTTGGCTTCCTTCTTTTACTTTCGCCCCGTGGGATGCATTTTTCTACTTTCTTCCCTGATTTGAGGGGCGAAAGAACAAACTTTCGCTGCCTCTGTGATAAAAAATATTTTTCATGCCTCGGGGCCAAAATCGAAGGAAATTTTATAAATTTCTCTCGATTTTGGACCTCTGCATGAAAAATTTTTTGTGTATCTGTTTCGGACGACTCATTTTAGGCACTTTCGCATGTAGACCTCGCTCTGCTCGGTCTACAAAATGCGAAATTGCCTAAAATCAGTCGTCAAAAACAGACACACAAATAACGATTTCATGCTTGCGGTGAGAAAACTCGTGTTTTATCCCCGCAAAAGCGGTGAGAAAGTTACATATTCTTGTCGGTGAAAAATTAGTTATTTTTTCACCGCTCCCACTTTAAGAACATTTTGTCGTGGAAACACTCGTTTTCTCACACGCAAGCACAAAAGTGTTTTGTTGCACTTGGGGAGAAAATTGAATTCCACTCGCTGAACTCGCTCTTGTTGGAATTCACTATTTTCTCCCTACGAATAACAAAATACTATTGCGTTGGGGTTTCATTTGAAAAAAAAATTAATTAGCGAGGGTTAGCGACCGCTAACGTTAGCGAGCATAACTATGGTTAAACGCCATGGTACGAAACACATTGAGGTTATATTAAATCGTCTCTGGTATGTTGTTGGTTAAATATTTGTCGATCCCACTAAAAACTTTGTTAAGGCGCTCAGACATTTTATCTAGAAGGATGGGACACTCACAATCTGATAGAGAAATGGTGTGTATATTCCCCTTGGGTTTGCCTAGGAGCACGTTTATGTTCTTCCACATTTCCTCAGCGTCACTACAATATCTGGAGGTGTACTCATAGCAGTTTGATTTGTACTGAGGTTGGAACTCATCGAACTCAATTTTCAAAACCCGAGGAGTGAACCACTTTTTTTCAAAAATATTTTTTGGTGATTATTTGGATTATTTGATAATTATTTGGATTATTTGATGATTATTTGGATTATTTGATGATTATTTGGATTATTTGGTGATTATTTGGATTATTTGGATTATTTGGTGATTATTTTGATTATCTGAGGATTATTTAGTGATTATCTGAAAGTGGTTCACCCCTCGTTTCCGGATGATTTTTACATTTTTTGGTTATATTAGAGTTCTGAAATAATAAATTGAAGAAAATTTTTTAGTTTCATTAAATTAAAAATTGCGATCCAAAATTTTTGTAGTAACACGAGTTTGTTCAAAAAAAGGGTCTGGTTATTTCATCATGATTTGCATGTTAGAACTTAATGCTTGTGATTGTTCACACATTCCATTCACAGTTGATTTGTTTATTCGGATGCTGTTTCCGGGAGGTTGGCTAGCCAACAGTTTCGGCGACCGGATGACGACATCTTTGTCTTCTGGGACCGCACGAACCCATGTGTGATTGAGCTGTCGTCATCGTGTCTATTTTTCTCTTTAAGTGGCGCCACCTTTGGTTCGCTCAGCGGACTTATGGGTGTGTCAACTATTTCCCACCAGTTTGTTGACCGTTTTTTTTTTTATTTGTTTAAGGACCAACTAACAGGCCGAAGCCCAATAACAAATCAGTCCGTTTTGGATTTACAAAATCAATTAAAGTTTAAAACAATACAAATTTGAAAATTGCGTTAATAAAAACAAAAACAATAAGGAATGAATGCATTATACAAATAAAGAGTTGAGAAAATATAAATTCACTACTCAAATGTGTTTTTTACCAATTTTTTAAATGTATGTAAACTGCTCGTACGAGTTATATTTAAATCTTGAAAAAATATGTCGTGGTTTTCTTGTATTCGATAAATCGCCGAGTTTTGCTGATAATTCGTGTTCATCCTTGGCAAGTAAAAAACTGAATTTTGCCTTGTAGACCTAGATGGCTTATGAAATAAAATTTTTTGAGAAAGAGATGAATCAACATGATTGTGAATCAATTTGTAAAGCATCACCTCGTCATTTTCCAAACGTCGAGTTTCCAAAGAGTGCATTTTTAGATATTTCAATCGTAAATTATAACTCGGACGTGGGTTGGCAATGCTGAATTTGAAGTAAAGCATTCTGGAGAACTTTTTTTGAACTCTTTCTATTTGATCCTTCCCGTTTTCATAGAATGGGTTCCAAACAGTAGAGCAATACTCGAGCCTATTTCTCACCAGTGCTGAGTAAAGTAATCGCATGCTTGATTGAGACGAAAAATATTTACCACAGCGAAATATGAAACCTAGTGTTCTGTAAGATTTACGTGTTATGTCATCAATATGTTGATTGAATGAAAGTTTATCATCATTTGTAATTCCCAGGTCTTTTTTCACAGAAACTCGATCGAGAATTTCGCCTGATATAGAATATGGGAAAATTAATTTTTTATTACTATGTGTTAATGACATAACGGCACATTTGTCAGCATTAAGAGACATTTTGTTATTTCTGCACCATTCGACAACTCTTGAAAGGTCATCTTCCGACAGATTACAGTCATATATGCTACTAATTGACCTGTACAATTTAAGATCGTCTGCGAAACCGGAGCAAGATGAGAGGGAAGCTAACAAATCATTTATAAAGATAATAAATAACAGAGGTCCCAGAATCGATCCCTGGGGAACTCCGGATGAAGGCACAACTCTATTTGACTTTAAGCCACCCACTACCACAAATTGGGAGCGATTTCGCAAAAAAGAGGAGAACCAACGTATCATGTTGTCAGGCAGTCCAAAGGATTTAATTTTACGAAGGAGAATATCATGATCCACTTTGTCAAACGCTTTCGCGAAATCCGTGTAGATTGTATCGACTTGACCGCCTGAGACCATAGCATCCGCTACCATTGAGACATATTCCATAAGGTTTGATTGCGTTGATCGATTCCTAAAGAATCCATGCTGTGAGCGGTGAATTTGAGATTTTATGTCTTCAAAAATTTGGTTGAAGACCAACCTTTCGAAGACTTTCGATATCGCACATAGAATGCTGACTGGTCTATAATTTGTCACTTTGTCCTTTTCTCCATCCTTAAATATAGGAGAAACAAAACTAGTTTTCCAATCAGAGGGATATTTGCATTGAGCTAGTGATAAGTTAAAAAGGATACTAAGCGGAAGACTAAGTGATGCTGACAACTGCAAGGAAGACTGTCTGGACTGGCTATTTTGTGCTTATCAAAACTTTTTAGCACCCTTTCCACTTGAGCCGGGGTGAATGTCAAATTAGCATTTTCAGGGTATGTTTCAATCGGTGTGGCAAAAAGGTCGTAAATCACTTCATCGACAGGAGTGCTGCTAACAGGGTTATAGACTGAAATAAAATACTTCGCAAATAAATTACATATAGACTCCCTGTCAGATGCCTCTTCATTCCCAAATTTCATACTATTAGGTAGAGAATTAGTTTTCTTCAAGGATTTTGTAAAGGCGAAGAAACATTTGGTATTAGATTTGATCTTATCTTCGCAGTCCTTTACATAATCATCGAAGCACGTTTTAATTCCTATTTTCACGGATTTTCGAAGTGCAGAGAACTGTTCCCTCAATTTTTCCTTTGTAATGAGACATTTCTCTTTCCTTATACTGCCCTTCATTAATGCTTTCTTTTTTATCATAGATATGAGCTCATGAGAGTAGTACACTGGATAATCTCTCGATGACATGTATGTTTTAGGTATCTTATCCACGTATGGCTGCAGAATTCGATAGAATTTTGCCACAGCACTATCAACATCGAGATTAGACAATTCGCTTGACCAGTTTATTTCTTGGAGGTTTTCATTGAGCTTAACATAATCAGCTCTATAAAAGTTAGTTCGAGGCGGTCTTTTCTCCGACATGTATTTAAATTGTGATAAGTTAGCTGTTATAGTTAGTGCTGGATGGAAGCCATCTTCCCTAACCAATGGATAGAGTGTACGTGAAAGGTTCACCCGACTCGGCTGGAGAGTAGTTAAAAATAAATCTAACGTTCGGCCATATTTATTAGGTATAACATTCAGTTGACCTAAGCTGCACAAGGACATAGTGTCCAACAGCGCGTTGGGTATGCGACCGTTAACATCAGATGCCTCATATTTATCAGATAAAGGGTTTTTTTTTTTTTTTTTTTTCTCAAGGGTGAGGAAACCTTCAAAAGGCACCTGGTCCTCCTGGACCCAGGTAGTGTTGGATTTTTTTACCAACTAAAACCTCCTTCCTTGATCGCCACGCTCTCGTCTCCCCGGAACCGCCTCACAGCATTACTTCGGAGAGGGGCTGTGCTTTCGCACCTACTTTCTCAGATCAACTGCCAGTCTTCGTTGATCGTCTCTCCATGCACTTTGTAGCTTCACCATTATCTTCGCAATTGCGTTGTCCGCTACTTTCCACACTTCTTCGTCGCGACACATTTCCGATATTATGTTGTCGGCGTTTACGTCTGGCCTGCTCGCGGCTATCAGCTCACATCGCTCCTGTTCAAAACGGGGACAGACAAACACAACGTGCTCTGCAGTTTCTTCCTCTTCAACGCATGTCACGCAGAAAGGTGATTCCGCGTGTCCAAACCTATGCAGGTACTTCCTGTAGCACCCATGACCCGACAGGAACTGCGTCAGGTGGAAGCTAACCTCTCCGTGTTCCCTATTTACCCATGTGGTTACGTCCGGGATAAGCCTATGAGTCCACCTTCCATTTTCCGCGGAGTCCCACTCTCGCTGCCATTGACTCAGTGATTCGACTCTTACTTGTGCCCTCACTGTTTTGGTGTTTTGGCCCCCCCTTTCCTTCAGTCTGTGGCATTCACTGTCTTCCATCAGCATTATGCATATAGGCATCGTTCCGGCTATCACACATACCGCTTCCGAGGAAATCGTTCTGTATGCGCTTGCTACCCTTATGCTTGACAACCTCTGGGTTTTTATCAACCTCCTACGGTTCCTCTTTGTGTCTAACGCCCTTATCCACTCTGGTGCCCCGTAGCGCAGTATCGATAGGGTAACACTTGCTAGGAGCCTCCTTTTACTGCTGCGCGGTCCAAACCCATTCGGCATTATCATGGCCAGTGCTGCATTGGCTTTCATTGCCTTTTCGCACGTATAATCTACGTGGGCATTAAAGTTTCCACGATCGTCTAACATGACTCCAAGGTGTTTTAGCTGGCGAGTGGATGTGATCTCGTTCCCCTCGATGTTCATTACAATCCGCTCAGTTTTCCGACAATTGCTCACGAGCATGATCTCGGTTTTCTGATGGGCCAGCTTCAGTTTAGCCATTGTCATCCAACTTTCTACAGTTTCCAACGCCTCTTTCGTGACGACTTCCACCTCCAACTTTGACGTTCCGATAACTATGAAAATTAGGTCGTCGGCAAAAGCAATCGTCGTAACCCATCTTGGCAGCTGCAGCCGCAGCGCTGCGTCGTACATCGTATTCCACAGCGTTGGTCCTAATATGGATCCTTGTGGAACACCAGCTGTGATGTCTACCATCTTTTTCCCTTCCCTGGTATCGTACATTAGCACCCGTCGTTCGAAATAGCTTTTCATTACCCTGCAGAGGAAATCGGGGACTCTCATAGCATGCATTGCCTTAGCTATCTCCGTCCAGCTTGCGTTATTAAAGGCATTTTCAACGTCTATCTTCGTTATAATGCAGAAGCGGTTCCCTGTTCTTTTTTTCTTTCGTGCCTTGTCGGCAATCTCCATAACTCTTTCTATTGCTTCGATCGTCGATCTTCCTTTTCGAAATCCGAATTGGTCGTCTGACAGTCCGTGCTCACCCTCTGTGTTTTTGTGTAATCTGTTCCGGATCATGGCCTCCAGCAGTTTTCCCATACCATCCAGCAAACATATAGGTCTATATGATGGTTCACCTTGTGGTTTCCTTGGTTTTGGTAGTAGGACCAGTTTCTGTTTCTTCCATATATCAGGAAAATTTCCGGGGTTGAACTTCCACGTAATGCTATCACCCAAGTTATAGTCTCCGCACAAAATAAAGGCGGCGTTGGCATTGCAAGACATGATGTTTTCAACGATCTTGTTTAAATGACCCTCATATTTGTCAAACTTACTGCCCAATTCAATATACTTCACATTAAAGAAAGTTTTTCCGCCCCCAATGTGATCAAGAGATATCCAGATGTCAGTATCAAGCTCAAAACTTGTTAACCTCCTCGAGAAAAAAATCTTTTTAACCGCTATTAAGCATCCTCCTCCATCATCCTTGCCAAACAGCGCATTATCTCGATCTTTTCTGTACACTATCATCGAATTCTATCATCGAATAGTTCTGAAGAAAATATATCCACCCTTAACCATGTTTCGGTCAACAAAATCACATCATACGAACTTAACATGAGGTTCTGCATGAACTCCTGCGTTTTCGTTTTTAAGCCGCGGACATTTTGATAATAAATTTCAAGTTTTCTATCCATTTCTAATTCTGAGTGGATTTTGTTTTGAATTTGTTTGATTTTGATTCTTATTTTAGAAACAATTACTTAAGTTAAATCAATACTCAATCAATAAGATGTTAGAATGAAGATAAATTCGGTTTTTCGTTTGGTTTTACGTTTTTAAATAAAAAAACTAACACCTTATATCTGAGTTCCAGGCTAATCTTGAGTTATAAAAATAAATAAAAATAATTTAAAGTTGTGTCTTTATTTTGATATTTGCATATTGTATTGAAAAAGCCGTGATCATTTATGATTAGTTTTTCGTTTTGATTTTTCGTCTACTTGCTCACTTTCCGCTCTTTCAATACATAAAATTGAATTACGATCTTAAAGTTTCGGTTTTACGTTTATTTGTTTTTAGATAATTTTTTATTAAATATTCACCAAGAATAGATTACACAACCTTCTTCAAAAAGAAATTGACTTAATCGTAGACTACAACATAAAATTTCATAAGTTACCTGAAGGTACCTGACTACATATGACACTGTTGAAAATGATAGCACGTACAAGCCCAACAAGGACAAATTGCAAAAACTATTGTTTTCTTTATTCACCAATACCAATTAATGAATCGGCGGGAAAACAATTATATACGATGATTAAGAAGCTATGAATTCAAAATAATATTTTTAATTTAGTAATTTGAACAGTTGAACATCACTTTCACCAAGGAATATGGAATAAAAATCTATACTTGACCATTCATTATACATAAATTTCGAAATTATACAGCTCTAGTATGTCGTACATCAGCAATTGCAACTCCTATCCAATAGAAAAAATAAAAACTTTTGCACAATTTTCCAAATATAGATACTGTATCAGATAATGAATAAAAAATCACTTCAAACTTCCTCAAATGTTTTTTTTGTTTCATTTTCGGATTTAAAAAAAGTGTTTAGGAAAATATTTTTATTGACTATAATTTATCTTATCGACTCACAGACGTCACTGCATGTATACATGTTTCGTTACGGGCATCGAATCCCGATAACTACCCAATTTAGAAGCTTGGGTGAACTTAGGGACGTTGTACAGTCTATAATTTCTCAGGGAAAAATTTCCCGTTCCGGGGAACGAGCCCGGGCCTTCTCGGTGGAAGTCCAGTGCGTTCACCACTGAACCACCCGTCCCACTACACTAAAAGCAAATAGTCAGGAATTGAGTACAAATTTTTAGTAGCATCAGATTTTAAATGTAAAATTTATTATGGGAAATAACGGTTTTGTGCTTTTTGGGCTTTTAGTACACACGTGGGGCGGTAGCCTGCGGCTAGGAGAAATTTTTTTAGAAGTTCTGACGCAAGGGACAAATTAGCTAATGAAAATAAAAATCCGAGTCCGACCTCTACGATTTCTAACATCACTTTGAATACATTCACGGAAATATATTTTTGCATTAATAAAATTTTGTACTTCTGCGCAGCTTTTTAACACTGCAAAAACTTGCGCAGAAGTACAAAATTCTATTTGATGCAAAAATATATTTCCGTAAGTGTAAAATACCCACAACAATCTAGTGTAGGGAAATTAAAAAAAATTATATGGAAGAGCTTGCAAAAATTAGGACAAAAGCAAACTGAGAGGGATTCGGTAGACCTTAGCTACCTGAATGACGTCCAAAAAATCCCCCTGGATATTTTGCGAGTGACTCGAGAAAATCGGAAAAACCCGAAAAAATTGAGGTTACGTGTAACGTTTTTTTCGTTGTTCAACGAAACTTTGATTTTTTCATTTTTTTCACAAAAATGTATTTTTTCCTTATTCTAAACATCGCAACGTTTTCAACGATGTATCAAAATAAAATTTTGGTCATTTTTCATCCGAGATATGATTTTTCAAAGTCAAAATTTCATATAAAATCTGACCCCTGCGAAAACTTGTTTTGACTTTGAACGGTCATTACCAAAATAGGTATCTCTAAATTTTTGATGTTAGTGGCTTTGAAACATCTTTGAACTATACTGAATATTTCCTAAGAAGTATGTTATAACTTTCCACCTCATAGGAAAATTTTCCTGGAATGTCGAAAATTTCCTTGCACGGTGAAAAATGTCAACGAAACCAAAATTTGCATGCAAAATATTTGATATTTTTATTAAACACAATCGTTTTAAATCAAGTATCAATTCAGCAAAATTGTTTGTCGCTGTTTGATTGATGTTAGGGTGACCAAAAAATTGGCTGAAATTGCCTATGGTGGCCCCACCATCGCTTTTTCAGTGAAAATTTGATTTTTTTTTCTTAAAGTATCAGGGCGATCGGGTAGGTGTGAAGGACAAAGGTGTTTGTTGTTGTCTAGTAGAGTGGGGGCTGTGCTTTCGCACTTACTTTCTCAGATCAACTGACAGTCTTCTTTGATCGTCTCTCCCATGCGCTTTGCAGCTACCCCATTATTTTCGCAACTACATTATTATATTATCACAACAAAAACCTTTTTAAAGGTAGAGTGTGACGCAGTCCGTAAGTCCGCTTCCAAAATTAATGATATCGCTTGAGGTGACGCTATCGCAGATAATACGCAGAAGTTCGTTTGAATGGAACCTTGTGTTCAAAGTTTTGATTTCCTGAAAAAATTAGAGCGCTTTCTTTGAAACAAAATTACGTTGTGTTAAAAAAATTGCGTCACAAATGCCGGACCCACCAGCGGAATAATTTTTCAATACTTTCAGTTTTTACACGCTAAAATTTTCATTTACCTTAAACAATCTACGCAATAACAAACAAAAGTCAAATTTTTGCAGCGCAAAAACTGAAGGTACAGAAAAATTATTCCGCTGGTCCGGCATTTGTGACGCAATTTTTTTAACACAATTATTATTGCTATTGTCACTCCGGAGCTAAAATTCGAAAACTCCGAGCATTACCGAAAAACCCTCAAAATTGACCACTTTTTCCCATGCCACGACTTTTCCAGAATTTTCCCGGAAAAGTGGCATATGAAATTTTCGTGTCTTGTCCCAAAGGTTTTTGTATGGAGGTTTTTGGGTTTGTAGACGTTTTTTTTGGGGTGTGGGGACTGCGTCACGCTCTCCGCTACCGCTCCGAGCATGATTATTAGATATATCGTAGTATAACGGATCTCAATGATACTGTAGCGTCACACATCAATCATAAAGTACAAAAGAGGTCGAAACCAGATGACAATCAGTTGTCCCCTGAAAGCTTGCAGGTATCTAAGAAATAAGAGTGACGGATTCGGTAGTGGCGACAATTTTGATTTTGATTTGATTAATTTGTTTGATAAATTGAATATTATTAGGCACTGGCTTTCTATACCAGATTTAATTTTTGAAAATACTTTTTCATTGAATTTTTATTTTGAAATTTTTTCTTTTTTCTTCTTCTCCTGAATTTATTACTTTCTTTTCTTTACTTAATATTTTTTCTATTAAAACAAATAAACGTGTTGCAATTTACTTTATTCATTTACACCTTAACAAAAAAAAAAAAAAAAATTTAATTGGCTACAACCCTAACGTAAAACCAATACTCTCACATAAAATTCAACAGTAATCGTAAGACTCATCTATTTCTTTTTTCTTTTTTAAGTGGCTATAATACTAAACGTAAAACCGATAATCATATACGCTTAAAACAATTAACTTGAACTATAAAGTTTGTAAATACGGAAAGAAACGAAGACAATTTTATACAACATTAAAGGTAAGTAATGAGTAAGAAAATGATCATATATTATCAAAATGTTCGAGGATTGAAAGGTAAGACCCGCGACTTCAAATCTAAACTAATAACTAGTTCATATGACGTAATCCTTCTAACTGAGACGTGGTTGAGGGCTGATATTTTCTCAGCGGAGCTATTTGATGATCGGTATGTAGTATACAGGAAAGATAGAGACAATGCAGCGTTCAGTAAATGTGACGGCGCGCCGCGGCGGTGGTTGTTTGATAGCGGTGACAAAAGGATTTATCTCAAAAAGAGTTGTAAGCTTCGAACTGGAGACTGATATTTGGATGTCGATAGGTACATGTCGCTGGCACCACCACCATTTCGAACTGTAGCGAATTAAAGCTATTTCAACTGGGCTAGTTTTGGGCTGGATAATGCACATAACCATAAGTTCTGGGCTGCCATAGAACTCCAGCCCAAAATTATTTTAGTGGTCAAATATGTCGTTTTGAGGTTTTCGTATGAAATCAATGCTTTCTTTGCTCGATACATAGCTCAAAATTTTGGGCTGGTTTTGGGCTGACGATTGGAACCAACCTCGAGTTTTGGGCTAATGTCAAACCGAAGTTATTCAACTTTTAAGCAAAAAAACCATGTCGTTTAGCTGTTTTCGTAACTAAATCAAATTCTTCCGATCCTAAACTTAATGTATCACAGGCGCGCCGACTTTTGTTTTGAGTGTTGGGTGCTTAAGTATTAATTCGACGTTTAGTTAATTGCTTAATCATTTTATTTATCATTAAAAACAACAGTTATTTTAATTCAGTACTAAGTGCAAACGTATTTTGTCTCAACGTATTCTTAAGTATAAATTCATCAACAAGGGCACTTAAATCAATATTATCACTTAAGTCTCGATGAACATGTAGTATTGCCAAATCGTTTGTTCGCTGTTGCTTTGTCGTGGACTGCATATAGGTTTTGAGACGCTTCAACGCGGAAAACGATCGTTCTGCAATCACTACAGTCTGGGGACTCGTAAGCAAAAGTCTGACAAATTTGACATACTTCGTCAGAAATTCGCGAATGTCTTCGTGTCTTTGAAGGTAAATTGTAATATTTGTTAATCCATCGATGACAGCGGTTTTGTCCTTACTGACTACATCGAAAAACATTGACCGGTGAAGATTCAGCCGATCCAAATCGAAATCACATTCCACCTTTCCATCATTATTGTGAGTGATATAATCTTTTATGTCGTCAATTTGACATTTGTTCAAAGCAAAATTTTCTAGCTTTCCCAGTATTTCGTACGTTTCTGAATCAAATCGACTTCCCAAACTTGACGTTATTTGATCGATTACTTTGTAATACAACACTCTGTATTTTTCCTCGACCTTATTAGGAAAGTAGTAGGTATTTGTACTGTTATCTAAACGTTTGGGTGCAACCCGACGTCGAGGTGATGATGATATATAATTTTATTGTCTACTATTTTCTAGCTGACATGGAAAAAGAGTAGCTATGACTGCTGCCATAGCTCTCGTTAAAAAACCATGAAATCGTTATAATATTTGATTAACATTAATAACTTTAACATAGAGAAAGGATCAAAAACAAATATTACAAAAAACAGAATCAAAATCAAGTGAAATAATTAACGAGTATATAAATGAAATGAATTCAGGTCAAAATATTTAAAAAATAAATAAATAAAAATGGTTGAAAGAACATCGTCAAAATATTTTAAAGATAAATAAATAAATATTGTTGGAAGAACATCGTCAAAAGTTGAATATAAAATTTGCCAAATCAGCATAGTCAAAAATATAAAATATAGATTGCTAAAATAGCTCGTCAAAAATGCTCCATCGCGTCTAAGAAGATGCCAAACATCCAAGTCAGAGAACATCATGTCAACTGCCATAAAAAAAAAACGTTAACTTTTTAGGAGCTTCAAAAATTTAAGAATAATCAATCACCGGATGAGTGCTTTCGTTTTTATGAAAAGAAAGCACTAAATAAACACATTATCCAACCATGCCAAATTTATCAAAGACCGAGTCATGGAGCTTATGGACCTCATTTCTGAACTCGCGAGACGGAAGAGTTGGATCTACGTGGTTTGCAGCAAGGTTGAATAGCCGGCATGCGAAGTTGAATGGCGAGAATTGTGAGTACTGATTAACGGAACCCGTGATTCTAATTAATGAGGATTTTCGCAAAACTCGCGAGCCATCATCCAACTTAATCTTGTCGCGAATGAAACGAGAGTTCACTCTTCCAGTCAAAACATCGTGGATGAAGAAAACTGCTGCATTGATTCTACGTCTCAGCAAAGATTTCAGATTGAGTTCATCACACCTATCAATGTAAGGGCGAAGACGGTAGCTATCATCGTCTTCACTGACAAATCGATCGCGATTAGCGTACAACACGAACTGTCTTTGAATACTTTCTAACGACTGGATGTGAACAGCTTGATGCGGTGCCCAAATCGTACTGGCAAATTCCAGATGAGAGCGAACTATGGCGGAGTAAAGCATAGTGGCTGTGTCAACATTAAAACGTCCATAACATTGACGCTTAACAAATGAAAGCATAGACTTAGCTTTATTTATCGACAGTTCCCTGTGTTCATTAAAGGAATAACTATTGTCATACGTAACACCAATGTCCTTCACATTATGAACACGTTTGATCGTCTTGCCGTTCATGTGGTACTCCGCTAATATAGGCGAGCGCTTTCGAGATAGGGTGATTATTTTACATTTGTCAGTATTTACCTCAAAGTCATTATCAGAGCACCATTTAATAAAATTGTTTATTGAATCTTGCATGTAATGTGTGTCTTCGATTGTGGTGATGCTGTTATGAACGATTTTCTTATCATCAGCCAGGTTGATGTTTCTTGTTGGACCAGAAGGGCAATCAGAGTCGTCGAAGAACACCAGAAACATCAATGGACCTAATGTCGATCCTTGACCGATTCCAGATAGAACATCTATCAAATCTGATTTGGTGGAGTTTATCTTAACCCTTTGCTTCCTTCCTTTGAAAAACGAACGGAACCATAACACGACTGAGTTGCAGATTCGGTACTTGTCGGAAGATAGCTTCATCGTCAGTTTAGGAGATCGTAAAACGTCGAAGGCTTTATGAATATCGGCGAGAAATAAGTCAGTTTGCTCGTTGTTGTCAAATGATTCATGTACCATGATCGATAATTCCATCAAATTGGATTCAACTCTTCTGCCAGGAAAGAAGCCGTGTTGGGATAATGATGACTGTGGAAAGATGTTGTACTTCAATTGGTCAAAAATTATCATTTCGAACACCTTCGTAAACTTTGGAGAAATACAAACACCCCTGTAATTGGTGATATCCGTCTTCTTGCCAGATTTGAAGACTGGAGTCACGTGACCTGTTTTCCAGAGGGTGGGATAATGGCATTCTAACAGAGATCTCGAGTAGATCGTTGAAAGTGGCACTGATAATGCTTCGGCGCATTCACGGAGAAATAGCGGTGCCATTTTATCTGGACTAATCCCTTTGCTTAAGTCCATACTCATCAGAGTTTTCGTCACGATATCCTTTGTTATCACAATGTTAGAGAAACCAGCGTCATTCCGTGAGTTAATAAAAGAAAGCAACTTTGCATCATCATCAGCGTCATTAGGGTGTTTTTTATAAACAGAAGAAAAATATCTGGCGAACAAGTTAGCTTTCTCAGCGTCGTTCGTTGCATTTTCATTGCCATAAGACATCTTTCCCGGAAGGCTACTTCTCTTATATTTTGAGTTAATGTAATTCCAGAACTTTCTCGGTTGTTTATGATAGTTAGATGCCAGATTACGAACGAAGGCGTTGTAAAGTTCGTCACGGTATTTTTCAAAATCCTCCTTAGCGGCTATAAACGAAAACATATCTTTGTTCATTGGGTTTTTAGCAGATTTATTGAGGAATCTATTATATTCTCGATTTCTTCTATTTTTAAGATTAGTTAATTTACCATCAAACCACGGGGGATGATTCGTCGTGCGGAGTGAAGCTTTGGGAATGAAATTATCAAAAATTTCATGGCATATGTCATATAGAGCTTTGAGCATGTCATCTACATTTTTTCCATCGAATAGAATATCGAAATCAATCTTAGCAAGCTCGTCACGGATTAAGCTGTATGGCGCCTTCTTGAAGCAGTAAATTTGTTCGAAGGAAGTCGGTGTTGAGTATACAGCTGGTTCGCATTCAATCAAGCAATGCGTTTGGACGTGGGACTTGTCCTGAGATGAGTTTGGGATCAGTGGCAGATCAGCTTGATTGACAACAAATAATTCTGGCATATTAGTATATACGAGGTCTAGAACATTTTGTGAAGAGTTTTGTAAGTCAGACATTTGGAAAAGGCCACAACCCAAGAGCGATGATGTCATATTTCTTGCAATATTCGCATTTATCGATTCGGAATCACCAATCAATGGCAGATAGTCGAACCCCTCTTCATTGGATAACCATTTGACTGAAGACAAGTTGAAGTCGCCAATAGCGAGGAAAATATCTCCATGGTTGATCATCGAGTGTGCAGCTGTAATTGCTTTCAGATGTGATGAATATACCTCCTCGTTGGATCCAAACTGTATGTATAACCCGTACACATACATCTTGGAACATTTGAGATGAACTTTTACGCAAATGGCTTCAAGCCGCTCAAGTTCAGGAATATCAACCACTTCACTGTCGTATCTTGAGTCGATTGCAATTAAAACACCTCCAGCTTTGTTTGCATCTATATCTGTGTCTTCTCGGTCTTTGCGATATACGATGAAACGTGAGTCGAAGAATTCGGCACTAAATTTTTTCTTATCAAGCCATGTCTCCGAGAGGACTATCAAATCGTAGTCACAAGTGGTCGATGAAAGTAAAATATCAACAACAAATAGCGTCAAAACACTGAAAAACACTGATAAATTATTCCTTGATAACATACCATTTGCTGTACTAGTATTGTTAGATGACTCTGCATACAAGTTGCACGACTGGTCGGTAGGCTCGACTTCAGAAATACTATTCGGTAAAATTGCTATCTCGGTAGCACCGGTTTGTTGATTTATATTAAAAGATAGCGATGACTCTGCCGTTTTAGTTGACGTTTTATCGGTGGTTCCGATATCTGAAAACTTCGATGAAGTTACTTTCTTGTCAGAACTGTCCGCACTGGTTTGTCGATTTTGACTGGAAGATAACGATGATTTCTTTGGTCCGATGGTAAATTTATCGGCGATTTCATCAATATTCGACCGATCAGAATCAGGGTCAGTGGATTTACGCCACTTCCTTATGTATCTGTCCATTTCGAATCTGTAAATTCTGTAATTTTATGATGTGCCACAGATAATAGACATAAACTCTCGAAACCTACCTAAAAAAATGAATTCCTATTGGAAATTTTAATTAAACAAAAATGGACTGTTTTCAACACGTTGCAGGTGACAGTTAATTGTTAAAAGTGGAATCGAAGTACTACTTGTGCGTCGAATGTTATGATGTGTATGCGTCAGTTGCCAATCTCTATAACGCTTTCTGTTACTCGTTAGTATAACTTCTGATATTTACATTTTGAATAAAAAATTTAACAAATATCACACGAAGTTTTGTTGGGTGCTAAGCACCCAACAAATTAGGTTGTTGGGTGCTTTAGCACCCAACGCCACCTAGAAGTCGGCGCGCCTGATGTATCATTTTGGGCTGGTTTCGGGCTGACGATTGGAACCAACCTCAAGTTTTGGACTGATGTCAAACCGAAGTTATTAAACTTTTAAGCAAAAAAACCATGTCGTTTAGATGTTTTCGTAACTAAATCAAATTCTTCCGACCCTAAACTTATTGTATCATTTTGGGCTGGTTTTGGGCTGACGATTGGAACCAACCTCGAGTTTTGGACTGATGTCAAACCGAAGTTATTTAACTTTTAAGCAAAAAAACCATGTCGTTTAGCTGTTTTCGTAACTAAATCACATTCTTCAGATCCTAAACTTATTGTATCATTTTGGGCTGGTTTTTGGGCTGACGAGATTGAAACCAGCCTAGAGTTTTAGGCTGATGTCAAACCGAAGTTATTCAACTTTTAAGCAAAAAACCATGTCGTTTTCACTATTTCAATATTGATACCGGCCCCAACTTTTGAACTGTTTTCGTGATGTTCACCATATGACTCGTATATAAGTTAAAAATCATTTCATGTAGAATTTCTTTATTCACATAAAACGGAATATTATGACTCTTAGAATCGGAATTTCCACGATTAAAAAATGAAAATCATAAAAATTGGATGCAAATTTACGCATCGATGTCAAAATCTCTTTCGTATTACTTCACCAACGTGGGTCTG
>CM055404.1:81990258-82058834 GCA_029228625.1 Pseudolycoriella hygida
GCTCTGGATAAAATCGCCAAATAATGACGTATAGCTCGGTAGTATGAAACTTTTTCACCCAACATTGTTCAGCAAATTTGTTGCCCAAGCCTCCACTATCAATTGGCACTCAAAATTTATCTCTACTTTGTCCAGCTTTGTTCTACTCATCAACATCAACAACTTTCCCGAATTAACCAAACGCGTAACTATTCTAATTCAGAAGATAGCAAAAATCCAAGATGGCGTCACTTTCACAGGTGGCAGCCATTTTCTTAGGATTCATAAAGATTCTACTCACAAAACTCTAAGACTTTGCCAAAGAAACCTATCGCCCAACTCGCATACATTCCAAGATATTTTTAAAAACATTAAAATTGGCCCAATGTCCAACTGCCCGACATTTACACCAACCAAAAAAATGTACAAACAAAATTAATGCATCATTTCGTTCCATACAAATAATTCCTTACAAAGAAAATATTTGAATACGCCACATGATTTCATTTCATACAAATAAAAAAAATATTTGAATACACCACTTAATAAACGAACGTAAATATTTACATTGAGAATATTAGTGAATGAAGCCACGTGCATAAAATAGTTTTTTCGTTTATTGCTTCTTACATTTGTGCACACACACACATAAATATTCTCCCTTACTTGAACAAATCTCTCATACAAAATTTCTAATCATTTTTCGTTGTATAAATTTTATACTTCACAGGAAGTACGCAGTTCCAAATGTATAAATACCACTTTTTAATTCGCTTGAAAGTATCGCCGGTTGGTGATGTCCAGCGCTAAGCGTCGTTGCAAAACGATGCTAGGTGCGGATGGCGATACTGTTCTTATTATGGGAGACTGTACCCATAATAAGAGCGTTTTATTTTTGTTGGACTGCTTCATTGCGGTCCAGAATTAATAAAAGGAACGTCTCTCGTTCTCTGTCTCTAGGTTTCCCTTGTGGTGTTCTCTTCCCCCTCGAAATTAGGTTTGCATTGCTTTTTTGGGTTAAAAGAAGCAATGCCAAAGGGTTTAGTTCCTCGGAACTCTTCAAGCAGGTAGGACGTAGATAGATTCACATGCGAATCTACTTTTGCATTGCCTTTTTTTGATTCATGTAAGGCAATGCAAAACGACTTTTTGATTTAGTTCCTCGGAACTCTTCAAGCAGGTCGGACGTTGATAGATTCGCATGTGAATCTACTTTTGCATTGCTTTTTTTTTGATTCATATAAGGCAATGCAAAACGACTTTTTACTTTAGTTCCTCGAAACTCTTCAAGCAGGTCGGACGTAGATAGATTCGCATGGGAATCTACTTTTGCATTGCTTTTTTTTGAATAATAGAAGGCAATGCAAAACGACTTTTTGCTTTAGTTCCTCGGAACTCTTCAAGCAGGTCGGACGTAGATAGATTCGCATGGGAATCTACTTTTGCATTGCTTTTTTTTGAATAATAGAAGGCAATGCAAAAGAATCTACTATTGCATTGCCTTTTCTTTGGCTTTCGGCTTATAAAAGGCAATGCAAAACGACTTTTTGCTTTAGTTCCTCGGAACTCTTCAAGCAGGTCGGACCTATGTTGGTTCACGCTGGAAATTTGTGACCGACAAACCGACAGACAGATAGACAGACAGACAAACAGACAGACAGACAGACATACAGACAAACAGACAAACTTTTGAATTTTATAATTATAAATGTTTAATGTACGATATAGTCAAACCGGCGTGATAAAATATTGTATGCACCTTTGGCAATAACAATTTTAATCTTGACTTGTGGGCATGACGAAACTCGCCTTCGTCTCGAACCCCCATACCCACGCGTCGAATTAACAATTTTAGCCAGAGGTACATAAGTATATATTATTTGACACCAAAATGAACAATTTCCGTACCATACTTTCTGAGATATTTGCGAAAAAGTTTCACCGACCTTCGAAAATCCATGTTTTTCGACAGTTCTTCGACTATATCTCCGGAACTACTTCATCATGGGCAATACCTTTCAGGGAAAGAAAAAGTTTAGGGTGGTTTTTGCTGATTCGTCATCTCTAGACGATAATAAATCTATCCCACCAATTCGACCTACCAAGAAACAATTTGAAAACCAATAACTTACTGGTTTAAATAACGGCATTATGACGTTGCCAGGACCGTTATTTAAAGGTCATTGCCCAGTTATAAAGAGACCTAAGTTATTTTACCAATAAGTTTCCTTTGAAAAACGTTTTTCTAAATAGCCGTCCTGGCAACGTTATAATTATATTAACCAATAAGGTATTGGTTTTCAAATTGTTACTTGGGCTACCTCATGTTACAATAAAATTGTACGTAGAAAAGGTGTACTTCGTACGGGTTCAAACACTTTTTCCAATTAATTAAAATGACAAGCATTAATAAAAAAAATTAATTCATAATTGAGTTTTCAGCAATAAATTATCAATTAAATCATTTAATTACAGGTATGAAACAGAAGAACGATTAACCACACAAGACCGCGCCGCACCGCTTTGCTTGAAAGCAAAGGAAAGATATTGAAGATATTGAAGCACAACTATGATGTTCAACGAGAATTTGAAAACAATGGGGTAAAACATTAAATTTCATAAAATGTCTTTAATTTTATTCACAATGTGTTATCTATGATACAAATGAGCAGTGTCCGTCGGCGAAAAGAAGAAACGAATCACGAGACTTCATTTCAAACTTTTAATTTAAATAACTAACAAAATAACAAGCATTTTAACAACTCATAAGATCTACGGTCAAGATTAGAGTTTAAAACATAATGTGCTAGAAAGAATAAAATTTTGTTTTACATAGTGTCCCCGTGTCGTTCTGTGTTTTAAAATTTATGCATATGATGCATGCAATTTATAGACACAACCTAACAGCCGTTGAAGCTTTAAAATCGTTGTGTTGGTGTCATGTGAAACTTTATTATTTTTAATGTATTATTTAATACAAATATTAATTGTATTTGAGATATAAATGTTACATGTGAAAGATTTGTTAGTATTGAGGATTAATATTCAGCAAAGTTAAGAGCTAGGTGAGTATTCGAATATTTTTTTAATTTTATTCCATACGCGCGTTAAACGCATTTTCATAGGTCGTTAAACGTGACGTTAATGTTCAAATTTAAGTCTCTAGGGGTTTATAGTAAATTACAAGTGAGGTCATGTAAACAGCAGGCAACTTTCTTAATCTCATAGCTCAAGAGATATTGGTCAACCCTCCCAATTCTATATGTAGTCATTAGACCGTGTCAAGTTGAAATAAATTTGGAAATCATCACGGGCAGTTGTTTAATTTGAAAGAATACGTACAAATGAAAATATTGTAGAACAACTTTTTTAATAGTACATTAATGTATTAGGGTTTTAAATCGAACGTTAATACCGCGTGGATATTACACATACGAGTGCAACGAGTATGTGTAATATACACAAGGTATTAACGTGAGAATTGAAACCCTAATACAATACTATACTTACTATAATAATAATACTATACTATAAGCGAAAACGAGACAACAAAAGTTTGCGTACGACACAACGTTACATGTGAAAACTTCTTGGCAATGGATGTTCATTTTTTGTATGGAAATAAACATTCAACCCGCGATAATTTCGTTGCACGTAAGATGCAGATTTTAAAGTTTTTGTGGATAAAAGTGTATATTTTCCAAAGCCATACTCCAATATGTGTGACAATATAGTGAAACAATGTAAAATATCAAAATGAAGTACGTGTTTTTGTAGTGAGAGAAAGATGCATGGCGTCCATTTTAAATTTGTAAACACAAATGAAGTTCAACTTTCAGGATCATTTTTAACATAGTTTGAACACTTTTTGAAATTTATGAACAAAAGTAGTTACATTGGACCATTGCGATCTTTCTCGACACTCTTGGTATCTATATCAGGTCGATAGTAATTAAAAATCACAACATCAACTTCATCAACAAACACGTATTTAATTTTCATATTTTAAATTGTTCACTACATTGTCACACATATTGGCGTACGTCTTTGGAAAATATACACTATTATCCACAAAATATCCAAAATTTGCAGAAAAAGATGTTGAAAACAACTAAATTATTGCGGATTGAATGTTTATTTCGATACAAAAAATGAACATCCATTGCATAGAACATCACATTACAACCAGTTGTAAACAAAGAGTTTGACAGCAAATATTTAACTCCCGGCAAAAAATTTAAGCCCCTAAAGACTTAAATTCGAAAATTAACGTCACGTTTAACGACCTTTGAAAATGCGTTTAATGTTGGCATAAGACGCGCGTATGAAATAAAAATAATTATGTTTTGATGTCGCGCAAGCTATTTTTATGTTACACTAAATTTACCAAAACAACAAATATCATCCATTTTATTTCTTTCACAAACGTCATACGCAAAGCTGTCTTTTGATGATAGCAGATCATTAATGCCAATATAATCCCATTATTTTTACTTAACGTACGTATACGACCCATACGACTTTGATTTTTTTTTATTTTTGAAATTATATTATGAATATGAATATGCAAAAAAACTAAAATAAATCAATCAAACAAGAACATCGGCGTTAGTACTTTTAGTATTATTCGTATTATTTTAGTTTTTAGTAGGGCTGTCATTTTTACACGGCTTCGGATTATAATTTGCTGTCAAAACAATATCTCAGGAACTGTTTATTTTCCATTCGTATGGAAAATAAAATTGTGTTGCGCGACATCAAAACATAATTATTTTCGAAAAATTTGCTCTACAATATTTTCCTTAGTAAGTATTCTTTCAAATTAAACAACCGCCCGTGATGGTTTCCAAATTTATTTTCAACTTGACACGGTCTAGTCATATCCCAGGATTGGGGCATTTTTACCCAAAACTCTGAGACACGTGTTCTCTAAACTTTTTTTCCTGACCCGATTTCTACAAAAAAACTTTCACAGTTTTGTGAGATCAAATTCTTTCATTTGACACCAAAATGAACAAATGTAAACAGCCGGTAACGTAAGGGCGAAGTTTGCAAAATCAAGCCGAAGGCGAGATTGTGTAATCCCCCTTGTGTTACAGGCTATTTACATAACCTCACTTGTACTATGCTTTAACGTAATATCACTCGGTCGTTGAAACAAACAATTAAACATTAAACAATTTGAAAACAAAAAAAAAATAACTCCTCAAATACAGTGTACACCATTTGAGTTCTTAGAGTAGGCTAGTTGTTCATTTTGTTATTTCATGTGTCGATGTGATAATAATGCAAGGAATGAACGGTCTATGTAGCTCAGTGAGTAATGCTGCGGTGTTAGAAACTAATTTTTTCCAGAATTTTAGGTTCAAATCCTTGTAGCCGCAAGCTTTTTTTTTTGGTGTTGCGTGCATTCCATACGTATATTGATTATTCATACAAAATATTTTATAAAAATGTAGTAAATAGACTTTCAATCGATACTGACCCATGTCTTGCGGTTAGACTACAAACATTTTTAAAAATTAATCAGTGATCGCATCATGTTTTTAAAGCCTTATTGCTCGGGAGACGTTAGATCGATTGAGAAACTAAGTACTTTGGAGGAATCCTGTGATTACGCACGACATACTGGCATTATGTTTGACCAAAATGCGTTTGGGAAAATTTTTATTATTTTGTTTATGTTCTACACAAAATCAATAACATATATCACACACATACACGTGCATTATGAACTTTTTGAATCGAGTAGCCTCGTTATACCCTTACAACTAAGTTTTAGATTTCTAATCGTTGCTCGTTACATGAATCCGTGGGATAATGGTTAGCGTCTTATGTCTGATGTGGATGTGCCGGGTTCAAATCGCGGTGTGGACATAGTTTTTTTCTTTATAAAAATAAGGCCTACACGCTAGACGAGTTCATTCTGGATGAATTGGACCATAATGGCTCATTACGTAGGTCGCATCATTACTGCCTAGCATGTTAAATTTCATCCACATAGCAATGAACCTACAACGTATACTCAACGTATCGAGTGCGCACACGTTGATAGTACATTACGTACGTGCTTCCAAATTTTTATTTTGACGAGTGGGAAGGTTACGGCACGACCCGAAGGCGAGGGCTGTATTCTGACTCGTCAAAATAAAAATTTGGAAGCACTTACGTACGGTTTTTTACGTGTTGAAGTAATAGGGAGAATGGGCTGAGCTACTTATAGAACTTATAACCTATAACTTAAAAAGTGAAAAAATGTATGAAAAATAGCGTTTATAAGTTATAGATTAGATTAGATTAGATTAAGTGGGTGGAATAACTCCTGCACCTAAGCCTCAAATGGGCCTGTTGTGCATCCCCACAGTTTTTAAAGTCTTTTAGATTTGTTGATGAATTTGAGGATATTCGCTGGATCGATGCTCCAAATAGAGTTATAGTTGATAGTGTACGAACCTAAATGTAATGCTCGAGACCTTATATAAGCCGGACATTGACAAAGAAAATGTTCCGTGGTTTCTATATCACCGCACATATCACAACTAGGGTCGTTCGACGCACCTATTGTGTGGAGGTGCTTTTTAAGAGGGCTATGTCCTGATAGGATACCTGTTAATTTTTTCAGATTGGTTCTGTTGAGTGATAGGCAATATTTTGCGTTTTTGTTGTTTATTTTTATGCAATTTCTTGCCTGTCTTGCTGTACTTAGAGAATTCCAGTGTTGTTTGAATCTTTGAGCTTTCCAGTCAAAAATAACTCGTTGAAGTGTCGAGTAGGAGACGGCCATAGCTGGTTCGGGACCAATGAATCGATTTTTGGAAGCTAATCGTGCTAGCTCATCAGCTTTTTCGTTTCCCTCAATATTTGAGTGACCTGGGACCCAAGTTAACGTTACTCGGTTTGTTTCTGACAGTTTTTGCAGAGAGTCTCGGCATTCAAGAGTTATAGAAGACGAGAACTTGTAGCCATTTAGTGTCTTTATCGCTCCTTGGCTATCTGTGTAAATGTTAATGGGCAGAGAGCTTGCGTTGTGGTGTTCAAGAATTACTCTGCAGCATTCTAGAATTCCATTTATTTCTGAGATAAATACGGTCATATACTTGCCTAACGGTACAATGAATTCTTTACCGTACGTTGGGCAAAAAATTCCTGAACCGGTAAGGTTGTTGTTTCGCGAGCCATCGGTGAACCATGACATGTTTTCATTTGGGGTTGCGGTTGATCTAGACCAATATTCTCGCTCAGGAATGTTGATAGTAAACGATTTTTCAAATCTATATACTGGTATAATCCGGTCACAAGGCATATTGAGTTCAGGTGATTGCTTCGACATAATTGACCACAACTTGGAATGCCCAAAATTTGTGTCACTCCTCAGTAAGTTAGACTGTTTAAGTCTCAAGAGCGTGGATCGTGCGAGGGATTCAATGTGGATATGTAAGGGTTCGATATTCAATAATGCTTCAAGCGCTACTGATGGAGTGGTTCGCATAGCGGAAGTTATTCCGATTAGTGCTAGTCTTTGTAGCTTCGTTAGCTGGTTTTGTACTGTTTTCAGCTCACACCTCGGCCACCAAACTACGGCAGCATAGCAAAGTCTGGGTCTTACTATGGAAGTATAAATCCAATGAAGTACTTTGGGACTAAGCCCCCAATCGTTGCCGAATAGCCGCCGACACTGCCATAGAGATACTATGGCTCTTTGGATTACGTGGTTTGAGTGGATTATCCAGTATAGCTTGGAGTCTAGTAGGACTCCTAAAAATTTTACGAATTCTGACAATTCTATTTCTTTACCGAAGAATATTGGCTTTTGAAAACCAACGATCTTCTTCTTTCGGGTAAACAAAATCAGTTTCGTTTTGTCTGGGTTCGCTGTTTGTTCATTGCTTTCGCACCAACATTCGATAAGATTCAGAGCTGATTGCATCAAGTGTGAGAAGGTTGACAAGCAGATTCCTGCTAAGAGTATCGTAAGGTCGTCGGCAAAACTTTGAGAGTAAAAGCCTGAGTCGTTAAGGAGCTTTAGTAAACTATCTTTAACCAGACAGTAAAGTAAAGGGGGAAGAATACCTCCTTGGGGACAACCTTTAGTTACATATACCGAAACTTTTGAGGAGTTGAGGTACGTGGTTACAATCCGATCTTTAAGCATTCTCATGATCCACGTAGTAACTGTAAAGTTGATTCTATGGGCCAGACAAGCTTTCCTTATGGCATTAAATATCATGTTGTTAAATGCGCCGTCAATGTCAATAAAACAACCCAGGGCATATTCATCTTGGCTAAATGTTTTTTCGATCCTATGCACGAGATGATGCAGGGCAGCGTCAGTTGATTTGCCCGGCTGATAAGCGTATTGTTGGGGGTGAATTTCAAATTTTTTGAGTATACCATCTCTTAGGTGTCGATCAATTATTTTCTCCACCGTTTTTTGCACAAAGGAAGTTAAACTTATTGGTCGAAAAGCTTTCGCTAAGGAATAGGATAACTGTCCTAGCTTCGGTATAAAGACCACTTGCACTCCCCTCCAACATGTTGGAATATATTGAAAACGAATACTAGCGATAAATAACTCGTAAAGCGAGTCAATGATTAAATCAGCGCTTTTTTGAAGTAGAGCAGGAAAAATTTCGTCTTCTCCTGCCGATTTGAATGAGGAAAATGTTGAGATTGCCCAGGCTATGTTTTCTCTAGATACAACTGATTTCGCTATTTCTAGGTTTTTCTCATCTGTAGATGGATTAAGAAATAGTGCTTCCTGATTAAGTTGTGTTTTGGAAATAGAGCTACACGGAAAGTGAAATTCCAGTAAGTGGTGAAGAGTAGCTTCTGGAGAATCTGTAAATTCTCCAGATGGGAGCTTTAGTGAGCCTAACGGGTTGGTTGAATTTTAGACAACGATTTAAATAGACGAGATGCTCCTGATGTTGAATTAACTGTGTTACAAAGTTGTTGGAATTTGACTCTTTTGCTTTTACGAAGGATCTTATTATAAGCTCGTTGAGCAGCCCTTCTTGCTTCGATGCTTCCGATATCTTTTCCTTTCGCTTTATTGAAAGCTTGTCTTGCAATTGTTCTACTGTTTTTAACGTCGGTTGTGAAAAAGGGGGCTGATCTACCGTCCTTATAGGACTTCAGTGGACACGATTTATGATAGCTTTTTATAATGTGTTCGTGCAGTTCAGTGGCTTTGTTGTCTAACATGTCTGTTGAGTTTAACTGTTTAACATCTATAGCAGAGATTGAGCGATTCAGATATTTACGGAAGACATCCCAGTTGGTATTAGCAGGATTTCTGAACTTCATCTTTTCAATTTTGTCTGTGTTGATATCAAAAGAAATGCATCTATGATCCGATGTGAGAACGTCATCAGTAACTTTCCAGTCTCGTATGAGGTGCGAAATGTGGAGCGATGCTAGCGTGATATCCAGCACTTCTTCTCGAATTCTATTTCTGAAGGTTGGTTCATTCCCCTTATTCTGAATTTCTAAGTTTGAGCTCAAAATAAATTCGAGTAGTGAATCTCCTTTCAAGTTGCAGTCTGAACTGCCCCAAGTTACATGGTGGGAATTAGCGTCTGAACCTATAATCAATGGAAGATTATTTTGTTGACAGTGAGCTACTAGTTTTTTAACGTCTTCACTTGGGGGAAGAATGTCTGCTTCGGATGGCATATAGCATGAAGCTATTACTATGAGCTTAGCTAGGTTGTTCACTTTGTGTTTTAATGAAATTACGGCTAAATCTCCGGAACAGAATTGGGTTAGCGGAAAAATTTCGCAATTCCTAGAGGCAAGTATACATGCCCTTAGCTTACCTTTTCCTTTATGTGAGATTATTTTATATTTCAGTTTATCGATTTTATTCACTTCGTTTTTGAGTATGTATGGCTCTTGTATCATGCCGATGAACTGTTGCGACTCGAATTTTAAATTGTTAATTTCTATCGAAGCCGCTTTACAGTGTTCTAAATTACATTGGAAAAATTCTATTTTGTTTGCCGACATTTCGTAATACTTACTTTTGTTTGCTTTTAGCTTTGATGGATTAGTGAAAAGACTACTAAGATTGGTGGATTAGTGAAAAGATCGAGGTTGAATGTTAAGAAATGAGAAAGAAAATTTTTATTGTAATTCATAATTTGATTTAGAGGATTGAACTTTGTACACATTTTACTTTTTGGGGTTGAGCTTTATGCGGCCGCTTCCGACATGGGGTTTAAAGTCGATGTTTTTTAGCGCTTCCATTGAGTTTTCGTCCACACCGACGGTCCAGATTTGCTTGCCTTTATCGGCTTTAGTACGATGCGTGCATTTCGAGTTGGAAGTGTCCAGACCCTTATTTTGGGCTGCCATTAGAGTGAAAATGTCGCCTGGTTCAAGCGTAGGCAATGTTATGTTCATCACATATTTAATTAGAGTTGGTGGAGCAGATGTAACGATATTTACCACGATCATTGAAACTGTCTTCGAAATTGATATTGCTGATATCCTCCGCTTTCAATATTTCTTTCAAGACTGCAGTATAGATGCTGTTTCCTTGCGTTGGGGTTAAGAATTCAGTCGCGTCATCGTCTGACACGATATCAACGATGTGGAAATCATTTTTAACGATATCGGAGGTAAGCGGCAGCATGTTGGCTGCTGTTCTTAATCTTTTAATGGGATTCGTGACACGCGTTGAGTTTTTGTCTTCTGGTGATTCGATTGAGCCGCCTCTTTTGTTGGAGTTTATGTCTACAGTTAGCTGGGTCGAATTGAGTGATATTTTATTTAAAGATGATTCCAGGCTGGTCGTCCTGGAGAGAGTGGAATTCGGGATGATTGTCGAATTTAGGTCTTGATCTTCGCCTTCTGGATACAAAAGTTGATTTTCTCTTTGTGGACTTAGATCCTCTGCTGAAATGACCAATAAGTTGGCTTTGATTAATAACGAATTTGTTGAAATTATTATTATTTTTGAGGTTAGGTAGGTCGTATCGTTTTTATATACCTTTTGGCTTTGATGAGACAGATCAGATGCTGGAAATTTGTGCGATTTTTCCAAATTTTTACACTCCGCTCGTATTTTGCATAAGTATTTACAAATTTTTTGAAGATAATTTTTTATTTTGTTAGTCCATGATGGAGTTAAAAATGTTAATATGACGAAGTACTTTGAATAAATGAATAGGTTATAAGTTCTATAAGTAGCTCAGCCCAATCTCCCTAATGTAAATGCGCATTTTACATGACCGAAGCGAATGTAAAATCGCCTTTACATTGCTGAAATACGTAAAATTTTTTACCGGGCTATCAAATTTTTTTTGTGCCGAGAGTGGTTGTATTGCTTAGCGTTTGCGACCGAATTATAAAAACAACTATTGAATTTTTGGTTGTTTATTTGCCTTGCATTCGACTCCCCCCAGTCATCTTCATGGCTAAAAATTGTTTAAACAAACGAACGACGTTTTGTTTTTACATTTTAAATTAATTTAAATTACGCTTTCAATAAGAAAATTACAATCACAGCAATATAAAAATTGTTAAAATTAGGGAAGTTGTTGATTCAATTCAATATCACAGTTGTGGGTGAGTGACTAGCATAATCGTAATAATTGTAAACAGTGAAATGTCAACCGATATGAAACATGTGATCAGTCGATTCGTTTGTGCGTTCAATGTTGGATGAGTGTTGCCAAAATTTGGAGGTTTCGGGGCTCGACCTTCTTGTCTCGCATTTTCTTTTTATTAAATTATAGAATATTCGCGAGACATGTTTGGCGTCCTTTTTGAAGTTGACTGTGTTGCCTTCGTTCAGTAGGATATGGTTAGCTTCATGTATTTTTAAGAGCCCCTTGGTCTAACTTTTTTCAACACTTGTTCCTAGCTGAAGTCAAATTCGTGGTCAGTTGCAACCACATGTGCTACCAAGGCAGTTATATTTGGTTTCTTGGTTTTGTTTTTGACGTCCTTGGCATGTTGGGAGCAACGCTCACACAGACAGCGAGAAGTTTCTCCAATGTATGAGCGACCGCGATGAATACAACGGATTGAGTACACCACATTGGAGTTTTTCCCAGTTTCCAATTTATCTTTCATGTTAGTGAAAACTTGGGAGACCTTGTTGCCTGGCCTGAAGGCAAAAATTCAACTCACGATAATTTCGTTGTTTTTAACATCTTAGGTGCAAATTTTGCATATTTTGTGAATAAAAGTGTACATTTCATAAATCCATACTCCAATATGTCGCAGCAGCTTTCCAACGAAGACAGATTCATCAATATCGGTTGGAAATTGACTGAGATATCGATATTTAAAAATGACATTTTTCTATGGGCCTTCGTTTTTTCTATTGTTCTCACTACGAACGGCACCCTAAATGTTTCGGGAATCGGCTATATCGGCTCGTGTAAACTTTTCGCCAATTTACACAAAAATTAAATTGGTCTTTCCTGATTTAAAAATGATGATCAAAATGAAAATCGATCGTAGCAGTCAAAAGATACAACAATTCCAAAAAGTCATTGCAGAGAAAAAATGGATTTATCTCGTGAAAATTTTAGAGCCATGATTTTCTACGACCTTAAGTCTGGCTTGACTCCCAAATTGTGTATTGATCGTTTGCAAAAAGCATTTGGAGATGAGGCCCCATCCAAGACCACTGTTTATCGGTGGTTCGCTGAGTTTGAATCGGGACACACTTACCTCAGTGACGACTTTCGTGAAGGTCGACCTTCCACAGCCATCACCGATGGAAACTTTGGCCATGTCCGGAACATGATTGAAGCCGATCGACATGTGACCTATGCTGAGATAGCTGCATCCCTTGGGATCGGGAAAAGTCAAATACAAACAATTTTACACGAACATTTACGCACACGGAAGCTTTGTTCGAAAAATGGGGCTTCTGATTCAGTATATAGCATCGTAACAGGTGACGAAAGTTGGATTTACAGCTATGATCCCCAAACAAAACAGCAATCCACCGTTTGGGTGTTTCAAAATGAAGATTTACCAACAAAGGTAATTCGCGCTTGAAGCGTCGCCAAGAAAATGGTCGCTACTTTCTTCAGGAAATGTGGTCATGTGGCTACTGTACCACTTGAGGATCGTAAAACAATCAATTCAGAGTGGTATACTACGATTTGTTTGCCAAAAGTATTTGAAGAACTACGTGGAAAGAGTCGAAATCGCAAGATCGTCCTCCACCATGATAATGCAAGCTCCCACACAAGTGCTCTGACCACGACGTTCTTGGAGAAGGAAAAAATCAATTTGATGCTGCATCCACCCTACAGTCGCGACTTGGCACCGTGCGACTTTTATTTGTTTCCGAGTGTCAAGAATAAGTTGCGTGGGAAGCGATTTTTATCTGCGGAAGCTGCTGTCGAGGCATATGAACAAGAAGTGGCCCAAATCCCAACTTCCGAATGGACTCGATGTTTCGAAAACTGGTTTTTAAGGATGAAAAGGTGTAGAGATTGTAATGGTGATTATTTTGAGAAGCAATAAAATCGTTTTATAGCCGATTCCCGAAACTTTTAGGGTGCCCCTCGTATTATGAAAACTTTTTTCTGATCTGTCGCTTTCTATCCATCTATTAATAATTTTTGATCTAGAGAACCGCTCCAAAGATTTTCATGAAATTTTCAGGGAACGTCAGAATCGACTCCAAATGAAAATTTTATCAGCCGATTTTCCTGGAAAATTCGTGAAAAGCCGTGGCATCTGGCAAGGTGGTCAATTTTGAGGGTTTTTCAGGTAATGCTCGGAGTTTTCGAATTTTAGCTCCGGAGTGACAATAGTTAGACAGTTGGTTTCTTCGGGAAGGCTATTGAGTTTGATCAGAAGAATTTTTTGGAATTTTAAGGAAGTGTCTGCCAGATGTCAAAGCAGCGCCATCTTGGATTTTCTTGAGCAATAAATTACTTTTTTTGGTTTTTGAGTTTTAGCTTCGGAAGACAACACTTAGAGAGTTGGTTTCTTCGGGAAAGTTATAGAGATTGGTGAGGAAAATTTTTTGTGATCCTAAGAAAATGGCTGTCAGCTCTCAAAGCGGCTCCATCTTGTGTTTTCGTAGGCAATAAATTATTTTTTTTTTGGTTTTTGAATTTAATCCTCGGAATGACAATAATTAGAGAGTTGGTTTCTTCTGGAAAGTCATAGAGATTGGTGAGGAGAAGCGCCATCTTAAATTTTCGTAGGCAATAAACTAGGTTTTTTCGATTTTTGAATTTTAGTTTCGGAATGACAATACTTAGAGAGGTGGCTTCTTCGGGAAAGTTATAGAGATTGGTTGGAAGAACTTTTTCGATCCAGAAAGTTGTCAGCAAGTCATAATTTTGTGTAGAAAATTTGTCAGCAAGTGTCAGAAAGATGTCAGCAACCGTCAGAAAGTCTCAAAAAGTTGTCAGCAAGTGTCAAAGAGTCTGAGAAAGTTGTCAGCAAGTCTGAGAAAGTACTCAGCAAGTGTCAGAAAGCTGTCAGCAAGTGTCAGAAAGTTGTCAGCAAGTGTCAGAAATCTCAGATCATTTTTGTCCATGTAAACATAGGTCGCAGAGCTCGCCTTACAAAACTACCGATATTCTTCGAAGATAAAGTGTGCCGCAGTCCGTAAGTCCACTTCCAAAATTATTGATAACATCAGAGGTGACGATTTCACTGATAAGACGCAAAAATATGTTTGAATAGAATGTTAGCTTGTGGTCAAAGTTTTATTCTTTAAAAAAAATTGCACATCTTTTTTTAAAACAAAATTACGTTGTGTTCAAAAAATTTCGTCACAAATGCCAGACCCAACAACGAAATAATTTTTCTGTACTTTCAGTTTTACCTTAGTACAGTTCAGTCTTAAAATCTTCTAGAAAGTTGTTGGCCATATGCGATTTAGTGGGGAAAAAATGTTGACGTGATAAAAATCGCAGTGTGCACTTAAAGAGATCCGAGTGTTCCCTACGTTACATTTCTCAATGGAACTACCCATATACAAAATTCTTCCAATTGATGCATTTACAAATCGTACGTGGTGAACAGAATTATGCTATATGGTTGTAAGCCTAAACTAAAAGATTTAGAGATACACCGTAGAAGAATTTTTTGCTAAGAATTATGTTGTTTATCGATAAAAATTATCAAAACGTCTGTACGCGACAATTTTTTTTTCATCATCTTTACACAAATTTGGAAAATGTATGGAAAAACATAGTTTTTATCAATTTTCTTTGAAATTTACCAGAAAATTTATTTCACTAAAAGTAGTTTCAAACTCGTAGGGGACCCCTCTTTCACAATCAGCAATAAAATCTGATGGGCAGCGACTTTTCAGTATAACTTCGTTCAAGCTCACCGTGTAGCGTGGTACCTCTTATCTTGATTTTCTGTTTTTCATCATAGTGAACCGAAATGGTATACTGTGTGAATTTCTTTTGTAAGACCCTGACTTTCAGTCAAGAGAATAAAGAAAGCACAAATTTGAAAACTTTTTGGAAAAAATGCACTAGAGCCGATCTTAGAACCGGCCTAGAGCACTTAGAAGAGGCGTCCGATACATACTTCCATAGACGAAAAAGTTCGCCTCTCTTTTCTCTACAACACTGCACAAAAACCTCATCATAAAGGAATATTCACGAAAAACCACTAAATATCTTGTAGGGTCACGTAGCGTGAATTGGGCCCACACTAAAGCTCTACAGCCCGAACCACTGAACAGATTTTCACCAATTTAATTTTCGTGGTTTTCTGATGACCATATCTTTTATTTAAAACATTCAAGAGCGATTTCCGTTCTTATTTCGCAGGAATGTAAGTCAAAAAATTCCATCAACCTTCAAAAACCACGTTTTGGACCACTTTTTTGACTGTAACTTCGAAAGTTCTTAACTGATTTTGCCAAATTCAAATCCGTAATCTTTTTTTCAATTACCTTTTAGGAAAAAAATGAAAATCGGATAAGATTTACCCGATTTATGTAGAAAAAACACGTTTGGCCCTAGTAGAAACTCAGTTTTAGAGTCCTGGCTGAGTGCGCAGACTCAAAATCAAAAAATGTTCTTCCATAAAATGTCGGGCATGTCTAAACCTTTCAGACAAAAAAAATTGATGAAAATCGGAAAAGATTAAGCGAGTTATTTACAAAAGACCAAAAACCACTTAAACGGCCCTCGCCCTAGCTCAGCGTTACTTGGCCCGAAAGTGCCCAGAATCAATCCCATAAAAGCTATTTCAATTACCTTTCAGGAAAAAAAAAGTTTTTCAAAATCGGTCAAGTTTTTCTGAAGTGACGGACGAAACGACAAAATTTTTATTGCATTTTTCTCTTATTTAGACCCCGAAACGCAAAATTAACCAACTCCCGGGTCGAAATTGGGGTGGTTACAAACGTCGTGGTAAACGCAATTTACCCCTTTTCGAAGAACTTCGTTCTGGTTCTAACCATGATTGTTAAAATTGAGAGATTGCAAATAATTGCGTATAAGACGTCTGACAAGTTTCCAATTAGATTTCCTTCGGCGCTACTGTGTGTAAATTCGTATACTTCTGTATCCACAATATCTGTCATCACAACATTGTCTTTCAAATGCCAGCACACCGATATCTAACCTCATCCACGAAATTGATGTGTGTTCCACTGTCCTGATCAAACGGAGAAGCATCTCCTTTTCAGGACCTGTATTATACAACAATCTTCCAAGAATAATCCGAAAATCTCAATTATTACTACAATTTTGTCGTCATTTGAAATTTAATTTAGAAAGAGACTGCGGCTAATGGCACCGGGTATATATATGTAGAGGCTATTGGCACCCGGTGCCATTAGCCGCAGTATATATATAGAGACTATTGGCACCGCGTGAAATAAAGTAGTTCTGAGCGTATTAATTAAGTTTCTGCGCTGTATCAAAGCGATGTTCCGATTTTAAAAGCAACGCGTCGTCGCTAGCAAGATATTATTAAATCGCGACGATGTTAAACGTTTTGAGTCGTTGATGCTTTCTTTGGATTTTGCACGTACAAAAATAGATTGACAGCAACAACTTTTCGTTACCTCAATGTGATCAGTATGGATCAGCTAATGCAACTATGCAAGTGGAATGACATCAAGAATATCGAAAAGGAAAAGATAAAACAGCTCTACATTTTAGAAAAGGACGAACTTCCCAGGCTTGTTAGCCACCTAGTGTGTGGCATTTCGTTAAAGCGCAAATTTGCTAGGTCTGTTAGCCACCCAGGTTTTGTTACATTTTGTAAAAGAACGAACTTCCTAGGCTTGTTAGCCACCTAGTGTGTGGCATTTCGTTAAAGCGAAAATTTGCTAGCTTTGTTAGCCACCTAGGTCTTGTGACATTTTGTAAAAGAACGAACTTCCTAGGCTTGTTAGCCACCTAGTGTGTGGCATTTCGTTAAAGCGCAAATTTCCTAAGTTTGTTAGCCACCCTGGCCTTGTGACATTTTGTAAAAGGACGAACTTCCTAGGCATGTTAGCCACCTAGTGTGTGGCATTTCGTTAAAGCGCAAATTTCCTTGGTTTGTTAGCCACCTAGGTCTAATCTAGTGACATTTTGTAAAAGGACGAACTTCCTAGGTCTGTTAGTCATCTAGTCTGTGGCATTTCGTTAAAGCGCAAATTTCCTAGGTTTGGTAGCCTCCTAGCAAATTTCCTAAATTTCCGGGGTGCCATTAGCCACAGTATAATAAGGAGACTATTGTTACCGCGAGAAATTTAGAAACTGTGAGACTCGCATGAATGAGGAAGAAACACTTAAAATAGATCTGTCGATCTGTAGATCTGTAGATCTGCAATTTTTTTCGTTACTGACGGCGTTACTCTCATACTAATTTGATCAGTTTGAACTTATTAGTGTTGCAGATATTGTATTATTCCAAACCTGTAAATTGAATGCTGATTTTTTTTATAAATCCATGTCTAGTAGAAGTAAAGTAAATTTCCAGAAAAATCTTATTGAAAACAAAAAGAATTATGTGAAATAAATTTTCATTTTTCCTATAATTGCTACTTTTTTATATTGAGTGCCGATAGTGTTTTCCACATACAGTTACTAAAGGCACCGGGTGTCAATAGTCTCCTTACTATACTGTGGCCAATGGCTTTAATATAAAAAAGTGACTATTGGCACCCAGTGCTATTTTTTGTGACATTTCGTAAAACGAAAATCTTCTTAATTTTGTTAGCCACAAAGTTTTTTGTGAAATTTTGTAAAAGGAAAATCTACCTAGTTTTGTTAGCCAGCTAGACTTTTGTGACATTTGGTAAAAGGAAAAGCTCCCTAGTTTTGTTAGCCACCTAGTTTTTTGCGACATTTCGTAAAAGGAAAATCTTCTTAATTTTGTTAGCCACAAAGTTTTTTGTGAAATTTTGTAAAAGGAAAATCTTCCTAGTTTTGTTAGCCACCTAGTTTTTTGTGACATTTCGTAAAAGGAAAAGCTCCCTAGTTTTGGTAGCCACCTAGCTTTTTGCGACATGTTGTAAAAGGAAAATCTTCTTAATTTTCTTAGCCACCAAGTTTTTTGTGACATTTTGTAAAAGGAAAATCTTCCTAGCTCTGTTAGCCACCAAGTTTTTTATGACATTTTGTAAAAGGAAAATCTTACTAGTTTTGTCAGCCACCTAGTTTTTGTTACGTTTCGTAAAAGGAAAAGCTACCCAGGTTTGTTAGCCGCCTAGTCTGTGACAGTTTGTTAAAGCGCAAATTTCATTAGGTTTGGTAGCCAAGTAGGTTTTGTGACATTTCGAAAAGGACGAACTTACTAAGCTTGTTAGCCACCTAGTCTATCGCATTTCGTTAAAGCGCAAATTTCCTAGGTTTGGTGGCCAACTAGTTTTTGTGACATTTCGTAAAAACAAAAGTTTCGTAGTTTCGTAAACCACCAAGTTTTCTGAAATTTTGTAAAAGCAAAAGGTCTTTGGTTTTGTTAGCCACATAGTTTTTGTGACATTTCGTTAAAGCGCTAAATTCTTCGGTGCTAGAGAGACTATTGGCACCCGGTGCCATTAGTCGCAGTATATATGTAGAGACTATTGGCACCCGGTGCCATTAGCCGCAGTATATATGTAGAGACTATTGGCACCTGGCATTTTCGTTTAATTTATCGCTAAACTGACTTAATGGGTAAATGGATGATTTCTCTCGTATCGGCTTGTCCATTTTGGCTCGGTTTGCTTCATCATAACACATGAATGTCACGAATTTTTGCGTTAGCTCTAGCTAATCTTGCTTTTGAACTTGTGATTTCCTGGGTAGTTTTATGCAAAGCTCTTGCTAAATCAGTTTTTATGGATTTTGACTTTTTGAAGTCTGAATCAGCTTCAAGTTTTTTTTATTTTTTGATTTTTTTTATTGATTTTCTAGATTTCCTGTTTCTTTAAATTTGGCAGATTCCAAAGTGGAACTTGTTGTAGAGGTGAACGGGCGAATCTAATTTTCGTGCCCGCCCGGCCCGTGCCCGATATTATTTTTATAAAAAATGCCCGAAGTCCGTACAACTTTTTATACCCGCCTGATTCCCTCCCGAAAAAATTTCTATGCCCGAAACCCGCTAATTTTTTTTGCTGATTTACCGCACAAACTTTTTTTTTTCAAAATTTTAACGAATGTTTAACTACAAATAATACTATAATAGCACTTGAAAAATGTATATCAGTCAGATGCCCGAAGAATTTTGGCCCGCCCGTGCCCGCTTTCCTCTAACTTGTTTATTTACTGTCTTTATGACTAAGGCAGTAATTATATTGGACGCGACAAAAATCGCTCGCGTAAGGTTCGTATAAAAATTCAACATGACGAAAATAAAAATAATTTTATCAAGTTTAGCTTTCAACGCTTTCAAACAAACCTTACGCAAGCGATTTTTATCGCGTCCAGTAGCATTACTGCTTAAGATAGCCTGTTACTTGCCTTGATTTCAATACAATGATTTTTTGTGATCTAATTGTGCTGTGTCCTACATAAATATATATATATATATATATATATATATATATATATATATATATATATATATTGAAAGAACAGAATATTTTTTTTATAACACTATGTAATTTTGTCTTAGAAAAGTGGTGCAATTTTTGTAAAAAAAGAACAAATCTTTAAACACAGCTCACATTCTATTTAAACAAATTTTTGCTTAAGCTTCACCTCTAACTATATCATTAATTTTGGAAGGGGACTCACGGACTTCGTCACACTTTTTAATTTCGAAAACTTCCAACTATTTCGTACACTTTTGAGACAACATGTCCTATTTTTTCCCGACTAATGTGCCATTGGATTCCTTGTTCAATCGTGAGAAAAATAAGTTTCTCATTCTTGGAAAGTTTGACATCTCAGGAGACTTACCGTGCTCTAAGCAAATGCATGTCAGGGGGTGGTGAAAATTGTTTGTTGGCTCTAACTCGTGTAAAACCAAATGAAATCAAATGTAATTTTGTGGGATTGTAGGCACCAATGATACATAGGTTTTTTATCATTGGACCCCTTGGAGCCTTCCCCCCACTCCGGAGTTATTTGTTATTTTAGGTGAAAACTTCGGGGACGCTTTACTGCTTGAAGCAGCGATGAACTGAAAAACTACGGATATGGTGTTCTAGTATAGTACCCCTACTGTAAGACCATGCAAAAACTATCCCGGTGTAAGGATGTTGCACTAGTCAGGAACAACTTTTGTAAGAAAGGTCAATTTTCGACCATTTTTCTTGACAGTTTTCAGCAAAAGAAGTGTGTATAACTGCCCTGGAACATGATCTGCAGCTGGATATGCGAAAATGAGCTGTTCACAAGTGACGATATACTCTACTTAAGGGAGGGGAGGGTGGTGCTTACCAAAAAAGTTTGACGATGTTGAATTTTATATGAAAGTGTAGAACGTTTTTGAAGTGTTGGGGGGGGGGGATAAAAAATCCTATAACATAGTGTGACGCCATTTGTGAATGAACCACAACAAATATTTGATTTTGGTCAAAATCTGGCATTCATAAAGAAAATGTAAATGACAATTTCTTAGGGCAAAACAGAAGTAAAATTAATTTTTCGGGCGGACTTCCTTGATCTAAAATTAACATTTAAAAGCGGCACCCTCGACTTATTAGCCATAATAATTCATGTTCATTCCTTACATGTAGTTCTCATGTAATTTGTTTAGGTAGTAGGTGTAGTGTTTGTAGTTGGAGCTTTGAACAAAACGCTATTATGGTTCAGCACTATTGTCTACCCTACTCACACACTACGGAAGTGAATATCGAGATTTCTTACAAACGTTTTTCTTGACTAAAACCGGGGAAGTTTTCGTATGGTCTTACAGTAGGGGTAGTATACTAGAACACCAATTACTCAGTTCATCGCTGCTTCAAGCAGTAAAGCGTCACCGAAATTTTCACCTAAAATGACAAATAACTCCGGATTGGGGGAAGGCTCCACCTAACAAAATTTCATTTGGTTTTACACGAGTTATAGCCAAAAAACCATTTTTACCACCCATACTTTATGTTAAGCATTAATTTTCTCGCCTCCTTTTATTTTCCGACCTCCTTTTATTTTCTCATCTCAAATGAGGTGCGAAAATTTACTTTTCATCCCGCTACAAACTACCCATGCAAAATTCAATTTTCGCACCACATTTGAGGTGAGAAAATATCAATTTTCGCCTAACATATGTGAAAAATAAATATTGTCTTTCCAAAAATGTATCGTTGAATTTTCTTCAAGAGTTCGCCTATTAGTAAGTCTCTTGCCATAAAAGTTTTTATATGGCCTTTTTTTGGGTTTATGGACTTTTTTCGGGTGTAGGGACTGCGTTTTGCGCTCCGCTTCCGAAAATGATCATAAATTGAATGCATGTAAACCAAACTGAACGCAACATTGAAAATAGTACTTTATTGGTGGGTGAGAGAAAATTGAGGATTTCTTTTAATGTAAATATTGTACATAACGAGTGAGCTTAGCGAACAAGTGAAAGTACAATATTTACATAAGAAGATATCCGAGATTTCTCACGCCCACCAATAATAATAATAATAATAATCTGCCCTACAACCCATGAAGGGTTAAAGGCTAGATCATTATTTACTAGTTTCGCTGTTTGTGGTTCTACTTTTTGAGATCCTTTCATTACCGGAAAGTTTTACTGTGCCAGTGGTAAGCTGTGCGACAAACCTAGTGCCATCTATGAGATGTAACGAGGAGCGAAACTAGTAGGAGTAGAATACCGGTTCTCCCAACAATGCCTTTTCCGGTAAGCCGTACGATGGCACTACACTCAACTTCACTTGACTTGAACGATTCAATCAGATTTGTTTTGTTTACAAATCTAACAATCGGTACAAATCCGTCTGCGGTTGAGTTTCGAACCAACGCACTGGCAACTCAATCTCGTAGTAGCAAGCAGACGTGTTAACCACTACGCCCACCAATACAATATTTTATTTCATTAGGCGAGAGAATATCGTACGTTATTCATTCGAGCGCATGAATGTGATAGCTGCGAGAATTTATCACTGCTTCGAAGTGTCAGGGTCCTGGGTTCGAGACACGGTGGCTGCAGGTCTTTTTTTCAATTTTTTTCCGATATTTCTTTTTTTAATTCTATTTATTTATGTTTTGGTCGTCACGTGAAATTACTATTTCCATATAGACATGTGTGAGAAAACATTTATGACATAAATAAAAACTGATTCAAATACAAAACGAACCAAAACGCTAGTGTTTGTGAGAGACATTTGTACATACATACATTCTACTATATGCTTCCATTTGTCAACAGACAGTATCAACAAAATTTAGTCGTAACAAATGACCGTATTGCGTCAGTGGTTGCGTGTGTTCGAGCCCGGCGCCTGCAGGTCTTTTTTTTTCAATTTTTTTTCCGATATTTTTTTTTTTCATTTTATTTATTTGGTCGTTTGAATTTTGCTTTGTGAGAAAATCACATTTATAACATAAATAAAAACTGATTCAAATACAAAACGAACAAAAATACAAATACAAACACAAAACGTAAAGAAAACCACTCAAAATACATAAGCCTATGTTGTATATCGAGAAAAACAACGCCAGTGTTTGTGAGAGACACATTTGTATATTCTACGTTACTATATGCTTCTATTTGTCAACAAACAGTATCAACAAAATTTTTACATAGCAAATGAGCGAATTTGTGCAGTGGTTAGCGTCGATTCTTGCGGATCGGTGGGTCGTGAGTTCAAATCACGGCGGTGCCACTGTTTTTTTCAGTGAATTGGCAAGAGAAAACGAATTTTCCCTAGTGATTTAATGTATGGTTTTTCCTTTATATGCAAGAGTGAATAACGTACGATATTCTCTCGCTGATGAAATAAATAATATTCCACATATATATCAGCAGCAAACAAGTTACAAACCGTGGAATAATAATCTAACAAAGAGTTGACTTCTGTGTATATTGCTGAAAACAATTAACGTAATGTGTGAATTTAGATTTTTTTAATGGTGTACTCAAGATAATTATGAGTTCCACTAGTAATAGACAGATTTCAATGTGTAACTACAATGACTAAGACATGCTGCGGCTAGGTTAATTATATATGCATAAGATGCATAAAGATTCAAAAATTTGATTTCTTATGTTCAAAGAGAATATTCAAAAAGTCGAAACAAAATTAGGAAAAATTGACTTATTTTAGTGATATTCACAACATCAAGTAACATCAGAAATTAGATCGAACTGTTCTTTTCTTCGTGGGAAAATGTCAAAATTCTTTTTTAATTGTGCCTAATTTTAGGCACAATTTAAAAAGAAGTTTTTGTACTTGAAACTCAATTTCCCGAGTTTCGGTTACCGAAATATTTCTAAAGGAATCTAATTACAATAAGTATTTAGGCCAAATTCGAAATTCTTCCGAAAAGTAAAAGATAATCAAATTGATCATATTATGAATGACCTACAGATTACTCTATATAACAAATCATTTTACCCCTTTTCGGTTTGATTGAAAATTATATCATTCGTAGAAACAACGAAAGGCAGGAATGGATATCTTCACAAAAAAACTTTTTTCATTTTCTTTTGAAATACATTGACCGAGATTTAAATGAGAACTTTGTACTTCTGCGCAGGTTTTTAACACCGCGAAAATCTTCGTTGACGTATAAAGTTCCTAATTAAACCTCGGTCATTGTAACGTTTTACCATTTATTCATTTTTTAACACACACAAATGTTGAAAAACCATTTTGATTTTGTCTGAGACTCCCATATTTAATATAGTCACAAAATGACAAACCATCTACCGATATTTGTTTATACGTTCATTTCACCATCAAAAAACTCCACCATACCACCCCACTCAGTATTGCGCAATTCAAACTTCATTTTCGGTTTTCGCTTCGTTGGTGGAAATCATCGGAAATTGTTAAAGCTTTGCGGTTGTCTTATGTTTTCCTAGAAAATTTTGTAGAGTGACAAGTAAGTGAACATGTTACACTTATGGGTCGGTATAAATTATCATGGAAATAAAGGATTTTCCCTAATAGTTTTGTTATTTCTTTATTATTTTATTACATGGAACTTTTCGTCGAAACAATTGTCAACATTGCAGAAACGATTGATTGATATTAGCAATCAAGTTTGGTTATGAAAAATTATTTTGTGTTGTGAACAAAATGTAACTGATTACAATTAAGATAACAATGTGTTTTTCAAATTTTGTGTATTTCTGAAGGTGATGTTGCATTATAGCGGGAAATTTGTGAGTCTATATTATATCCGCTCTCTTTGTCAGTTTTGTCATTTTTCCTTTTCTGTGAATCTGACATCTCACATTGCATGTTCCAATTCTCATATCCTATATCCGTTTCCGAGTCGTTGCCGAAGGCCTCCCAGCATCCGAATGAGACCGCATATTGTCTCTTTCTTCTCTAGCTTTCGTTGCAATAATTTTTCCACAATCGCTCGCAGTCATGTGTCCTAGAGCCAGGTCGCAAGCCTCGACTCCAACCCCCTATTCATCGGAGGACCAATTTTGTTTTATTTTCGTTTTTGATGGTAGCCCAAATGACTAGGACTGTGTATGATGCCGTTGTATCTTGGCATTGAGATCATCCGCCACCAAACTAAGTCGCCATCCCATCTTAATAGAGCTAAGCTGCCTTCAGCCCTTCCTAAACGTGAAGAAAGGTACTACCCGAAGACAGTCCCCTCATCCTTATGCTAAGTGACCCACACTACTAAACCACGGTTGGTTACCTGATCGAACATGCGGGTTGCTCACTATAACACGTGTAACGCACTAGTCGAACCCCCGCCCCTAGGGACTACGCAAGCTTTATCATTTTCGCTTCAACATTAACGGGTAGGTTACGTAGTCGAAACCCCCGCCCCTAGGGGCTACGCAGGCTTTATCATTTTCGCTTGTTGTCCATTCAGAGAGCCAAACCTTTTTTTTTCTTTTTAAATAATGATGCGTAGTGTTTCATGTCATTAAATCACTTCGTTGATATTACCGCTAATAATACTAAAATCGAAGAGGGCGAGAAAGGTACTATAAATCAAAATACTTTCTTTGCCGCAAAATTACTCCACTTCCCCCTTATACCGGTGGCAGGACATTTCTCCGCCGCAAATAACGCCCGGGGAGTTAATAACACCCGAGGCGTTATTAACGCCCGCCCGGGCGTTATCAACGCCCGGGGTGTTATTAACGGCCGCACTCCGGACGCTAATAACGCCCGGGGTGTTATTAACGCCCGCAGTCCGGGCGCTAATAACGCCCGGGGTGTTATTACGCCCGCACTCCGGGCGTTAATAATGCCCGGGGTGTTATTAACGCCCGCACTCCGGGCGCTAATAACGCCCGGGGTGTTATTAACGCCCGCACTCCGGGCGTTAATAATGCCCAGGGTGTTATTAACGCCCGCACTCCGGGCGCTAATAACGCCCGGGGTGTTATTAACGCCCGCACTCCGGGCGTTAATAATGCCCGGGGTGTTATTAACGCCCGCACTCCGGGCGCTAATAACGCCCGGGGTGTTATTAACGCCCGCACTCCGGGCACTAATAACGCCCGGGGTGTTATTAACGCCCGCACTCCGGGCGCTAATAACGCCCGGGGCGTTATTAACACCCGCACGCCGGGCGTTAATAACGCCCAGCTGAATAATTGGATAAACGCTACAAAATGGCACTTTAATAAATAACTTTACTTATAGATCATGTAACTAGAAGAAGTTGACTAAGGGGAAAATTTTCTTTATACAGGACGTCAATAGAAGGAGTTGACTAGAGAAAAATCTTCCTTATACAGAATGTCACTAGAAGGAGTTTAGTAATAGGAACATTTTCCTTATACAGAATGTCACTAGAAAGAGTTGACCAAGGGGAAAATTTTCCTTATACAGAATGTAACTAGAAGGAGTTGACTACAGGAAAATCTTCCTTATACAGAATGTCACTAGAAGGAGTTGAGTAAGAGGAACATTTTCCTTATACTGAATGTCACTAGAAAGAGTTGACTAAGGGGAAAGAACAGAACGTCACTGGAAGGGATTGATTAGGAGAATCATACAGAATTCCACTAGATGGAAGAATTTCTTTCTATGCTCTTTTATTTGTAAAAAAGAGTTCCCCGTATTCAGCGTTGCTATTGCTACGTATTCTACTCTGACACTACCCCGACATCTTGACTGACTTTTGGCCGATTTTCCATTATGACCCGTTTTTTACCCATAACTCCCTTATTTAAGAACAAAATCCCACCCCGGAACATGTTTTCTCGAAGTTTTGCACCATACCCGACAACATATAAAAAGATTTTTTTCAATAATTTTCGGGCAGCGGAGCAAATTTTTGCCCATTTTTGCCTCCTTTGATCGAACCTAGGCACCGAACCGCTCAACCGATTTTCTCAAAATCGGTTCCGCTACCTTCACATTTGACACCTCACTGGCCTCATTCCGGCAACTACCGGCCGAGATTTTGGTTAATAAGTGCTCCAGATCTGGACAAAATCGCCAAAGAACGACCTATAGCTCGGTAGTATGAGACTGTTTCACCCAACATTGTTCAGCAAATTTGTTGCCCAAAGCCTCCACTATCGATTGGCACTCAAAAGTTATCTCTACTTTGTCCTACAACAAAAGTTCCCTAACAACAAAGTGAGGAAACCCCAAAATTTTAACAGTTTTCGCTGTCTAGCTCCTCCGCATGAAGTCGGATCAAAAAACTTTCTTCTACAAAGTTGTAGGCCATCAAAAACTCTAAGACTTTTCTTCCCCGACCAAATCTCTAAGACGACATCTTGACTGACTTTTGGCCGATTTTCAATTTTCACCCTTTCTTGACCCATACCTCCCTTATTTCAGAACAATATCCCACCCCGGAACATGTTTTCTCGTCGTTTTGCACCATACCCGACAACATATCAAAAAGTATTTTTTTTTCTTCGCCAGTGTAAATGCAATTAAACGCAAAAATAACGGGATCGCGACAGACAGACTTATAGACGAACTAGGAAATACCCCGCCCCTAGGGGCTACACGGACATTAAGCATTCTTGTCCGCTAGGTCGGAGATTTGGGACATTAATATTAAAATGTATGTAAGAGTGTGTAATTTTCTCCTTACTACCGTTTCCACGTACAAACGTTAGCACCGTGCTACTTTTTCTACGTACAACCATTTCTCCCGTCCTACAATTTCCCCGTACTAACATTTCCCCCGTGCTACTATTTCCCCGTACAACCGTTTCCCCGTACCACGACTTTCTCCGTACTACCGTTTCCCGGTACAAACGTTATCACCGTGCTACTTTTTCTCCGTACAACCGTTTCTCGTGTCCTACAATTTCCTCCTTACTATTGTTTTCCCCGCACAACCGTTTCCCCCGCACTACTGTTTTCCCCGTACAACCGTTTCCCCCGCACTACTGTTTTCCCCGTACAACCGTTTCCACCGTACTACTGCTTCGCGTACAACCGTTTCCCCCGCACTACCATTCCCCCCGCACTACTGTTTTACCCGCACAACCGTTTCCACCGTACTACTGTTTCGCGTACAACAGTTTGCCCCGCAATGCTGTTTTCCCCGTACAAACGTTGCAACCGTACTACTGTTTTCCCCGTACGAACGTTATCATCGTGCTACTATTTCCCCGTGCAACCGTTTCTCCCGTCCTACAATTTCCTCCTCACTACTGTTTTCCCCGTACTACCATTTCTCCATACAACCGGTTACACCCGTACTGCTTCTTCCCCCGAGCTGCCCCATCAATACTGGTGACTTCCACTCACAGCCATTTTCTTAGGATTCATAAAGATTCTACTCATCAACATTAACAACTTTCCCGAAGAAACCAAACGCGTAACTATTCTAATTCAGAAGATAGCAAAAATCCAAGATGGCGTCACTTTCACAGGTGGCAGCCATTTTCTTAGGATTCCATAAAGATTCGACTCTTCAATCAACCAAGAAACCAAACGCGTAACCATTCTAATTCAGGAGATACAAAAATCCAAGATGGCGTCATTTCACAGGTGGCAGCCATTTTCTTAGGATTCATAAAGATGCTACTCATCAACCTCATCAACCTCAACAACTGTCCCGAAGAAACCAAACGCGCAACTATTCTAATTCAGAAGATAGCAAAAATCCAAGGTGGCGTCACTTTCACAGGTGGCAGCCATTTTCTTAGGATTCATAAAGATTCTACTCATCAACATCACCAACTTTCCCGAAGAAACCAAACGGGTAACTATTCTAATTCAGAAGATAGCAAAAATCCAAGATGGCGTCACTTTGACGGCTGCCCGACATTTTCACCAATGCTGGTGATTTCTACTCACTAAACTCTAAGACTTTGCCAAAGAAACCTATCGCCCAACTCCCATACATTCTAAGATATTTTTAAAAACATAAAAATTGACCCAATGTCCAACTCCCCGTCATTTTCACCAATGCTGGTGACTTCTACTCACTAAACTCTAAGACTTTGCCGAAGAAACCAACCAAAAAAATGTATAAAGAAAATCAATGCATCATTTCGTTCCATACAAATAATTCCTTACAAAGAAAATATTTGAATACGCCACATGACTTCATTTCATACAAATAAAAAAAAATATTTGAATACGCCACTTAATAAACAAACGTAAATACATTGAGAATATTACTGTTATAGTTTTTTCGTTTCTTCCTTTTTACATTTATACACACACACACACATAACAATATATTCTCCCTGAAATTACTTGAACAAATTTCTCATACAAAATTACTAATCATTTTTCGTTGTATAAATGTTATACTTCACAGAAAGTACGCAGTTTCAAATGTATAAATACCACTTTTTAATTCGCTTGAAAGTATCGCCGGTTGGTGATGTCCAGCGCTAAGCGTCGTTGCAAAACTATGCTAGGTGGGATGGCGATACTGTTCTTATTATGGGAGACTGTACCCATAATAGGAGCGCTTTATTTTTGTTGGACTGCTTCATTGCGGTCAAAAGGAACTAATTTCGTTCTCTGTCTCTAGGTTTCCCTTGTGGTTTTCTCTTCCCCCTCTAAATTAGGTTTGCATTGCTTTTTTGGGTTAAAAAAAGCAATGCAAAAGGGTTTAGTTCCTCGGAACTCTTCAAGCAGGTCGGACGTAGATAGATTCTCATGCGAATCTACTTTTGCATTGCCTTTTTTTTATTCATATAAGGCAATGCAAAACGACTTTTTGATTTAGTTCCTCGGAACTCTTCAAGCAGGTCGGACGTTGATAGATTCGCATGTGAATCTACTTTTGCATTGCCTTTTTTTTGATTCATATAAGGCAATGCAAAACGACTTTTTGATTTAGTTACTCGGAACTCTTCAAGCAGGTCGGACGTAGATAGATTCGCATGGGAATCTACTTTTGCATTGCCTTTTTTTGATTCATATAAGACAATGCAAAACGACTTTTTGCTTTAGTTCCTCAGAACTCTTCAAGCAGGTCGGACGTAGATAGATTCGCATGGGAATCTACTTTTGCATTGTTTTTTTTTTTTGAATAATAGAAGGCAATGCAAAAGAATCTACTATTGCATTGCCTTTTCTTTGGCTTTCGGCTTATAAAAGGCAATGCAAAACGACTTTTTGCTTTAGGTCCTCGGAACTCTTCAAGCAGTTCGGACGTAGATACATTCACATGCGAATCTTCTTTTGCATTGCCTTTTTTTGAATAATAGAAGGCAATGCAAAAGAATCTACTATTGCATTGCCTTTTCTTTGGCTTTCGGCTTATAAAAGGCAATGCAAAACGACTTTTTGCTTTAGTTCCTCGGAACTCTTCAAGCAGGTCGGACCTATGTTGGTTCACGCTGGAAATTTGTGACCGACAATTTACGAACAGACAAACTTTTGAATTTTATAATTATAAATAAATAAATAGACACGTAAAAATAGACGCATAAATAGACACATAGATAAACAGACGGACATTAGAGGTTTATAATTAGTAATAACACACCATTTGGCGCCCGGTTATTAGCAATGATTACTTATATTTCCTGAAATCGACGCTCTAAGACCTCTCGCCCGAAGCACTTTTAAGTAGCCAGTCCGGGCCCGAACAAATGTTTCTAAATTTATAGCCAAATACAGGGCCGAACTGGCCCATCAGTCTAAATTTTGATAAGGCTCACGAAATGAATTTGATGAGGCCCAAATCCGAGCATTGTTTTTGATCCTTCATTTTTTTATGATAAAAACTTTTATTGATATAACAATGAATTTGATTACAAAATAGAGTCTACCTTAAGTGTTTAGCTGTACAACAGTTTTTCATTCTTTGATCATAATTTAATAGAGTTAATGTAATTGCTATGTCAACCGCAGGCCGAAGAAAAATTTTTTTAACTAAACAAAGCTTCAAACGATTTTTTTTAATTCTCAATCAGTACTTAAAATAAAATAAAGGACTATTGGCTTCACTGGCCTAAGGTTCACTTTGCAAGGCACGGACCAACGGGTTGACTGAGGCAATTGATCTAGTAACAAATTTGGAGCAGATTTTCTGGATTTGTACCCTGAGCGGTGGTACATTTGTTTGGTCATGCAGATCAAATATAGGGTGTTTCAAATAGGAGTTTAATATCAATCTGAAATATTGTTTTGGAAAAATTGGGGTTTGTTGATGTGCGAAATCGTCGAGTACATTTTGAAGATTGATGACGGCCTCTCTAGTATAAACTAGTATAAGGGTAGGAGTCATGTTCAAGCAAGTTTAGTGAAATCCGTTCAGAATAGTAATTAGAGAACGCTGTTTTGATTTATTTCGAGTTTCCGCACGGTATCGGAGTCATGTGACCCCATTGAAGAACAAAGTGTATCCTACTTTTCCTAGCGCGAGACCTCGACGACGACATCAGGTAGTGGCAAACTAATTTCAGGAAAATATGTTAGGAATGAATAGTATGTTTAATATTGAAAATAACATTTGGGTTCAAGTGAAACTGGAGTTGAAGTGAAACTGGAGCAAAGACCTAAAAAGTGGTAAAAATCGGTGTTTTTTGAAGTTAGCTGAAACTTTTTCACAAATATCTCCACGAAATAATAAAAATTGATTTTCTGAAAAAAAAACTTTTGGTATTTTGTAGAGGAAGTTGTGAGGATGACTTTCGGCCATGAAAGTAGGAGCCGCCCCGCTTAGGTTTAACAGCGGTGGCGGCGCCAAAAAAATTTTTTATGTATAATTCGTCTACTCCCAAAAAAATTATATCAAAACAAAAACCCCTTTTAAAAGGAAATGTGACGGACGCAGGTCCTCGTCCCTTCTTCCAAAAGAAATGGTATCAATTTGGGAACGCAGAAAATTCTATTGAAGTCTTTTCACTTTTGACTAAAAAAATACGTCACAAATGCCGGACCCGCCCAATGTTATAGTTTTTATGCTCTTTCAAATGTCATACCCCAAAAAGTTAGTTTCGGGCGATGTATGTAGTACGGGTAGCCCAGGGACTTTTCGGCGTGTTCCTTTAGTTGGGTTATCTGGTCTCAGCAAGCCTTGGGACTGGAGCGTTCTCAGAGCGAAGGGTGAACCACCGGAAAAGGAAAAAGGACATTTTGAAGTGGATTTCCCTTCTCATAAAAGGGGGTTTTCTAAATCAAATTATTTGAAAATTTGAAATATTGAATAGAAAATGGCGGCGACGCCATAACCGTAACTAAGATTTGAACATTTTACCTTAAAGTGGCACAATTGGATAAGATTAAAAAATAAGGCAAAGCCTGCTTTATTAAAAAATGTTAGAATAGACGGCCCTATCATATCAGGACGTTGTCTTTTAAAGAACCCTTTATTACAAGGAAATTCCCATAATTACATAAATTTGTAATTTTTTTAACCGCCAAATTCATAATCGTGACATAAAACTTTTAAGCAGCTGGTTACCAGCTGAAGCACTTACACAAACAAACTTAGATAAATTCATAATTGGCTAAATCCATTAGATTAGCCACGTAAACTCGGTTTCTGTTACAGATAGAGCTTTATTATCTTCCTGAAAGTTGTAGGGAGTTTGAAAATTAAAAGGAAACGGTATATTTTGAAGGTTCTTTCGTAAGACATCTTAAATTATGTAAAAAGAATGAAACGTGGACAGCTGGAATTAGCCAATTGCGCACACATTGATCTATGCGCACAAGCTATGATAGAGACCATTGTTGCCAATTTTATTCACTTGCGAGTTTGTTTGTATGAGTGGTTCAGCTAGCAACCAGCTGATTCATAATTAAAGGTCCGAAATATGAATTTCGCGATTGTAAATTAATGTTTTCTTCCGTCCAATATTGTAGATTGGGCCCATTTAACCATTTTGTGCGATATTCTGCCCAAATTCATCGTAAATTATAAAATCTTCGTATTGATTTGCAAAAGATATTGTGTCCAGATATGAAATAGTGTAGCAGCAGAAATGTGTTTTTAGAATATTCAAAATGTTTACTTTGGGTCATTTAAACATCATGAATTCAGTCATATTTGCAACCACCCTGAGCAATCACCGTATATCGTATATGGTTTTATGATTAAGGTGCCTTGTTTCTGACAATCCGATAAATCAGCAACAAACCCTAAGGGACAACATATCATAGAACGTGGCAGTGTGACTTGACTATACAAAATGACGATAGACAAGTTTTTTCCTTGATATTTCCAGAAGTATATTGTCTTACGAGTTTCTTGTTCAAACTTCCAAAATCAGAAAAGCGTTTGACGAAAATCAATAGCTCGGTAAGGTCTCAACCAACGATATAGCTCACATTAAAACATCACACTCAATATTTTTTGTTAAAATAAAAACCATTGGAGAGTACACATTCCGTCATGGAATATGGCAATAGTAAGCCTATATTATAATAAGACCAAAATTTGCCTGAATGCCAAAGAAGGTCGATTCTTGAAACTGCCCTTACGAGAATTAATGAACTTAATAGTAAGTTTGAAAGAAATTTCAAAAGAAACATTGTGGTTAAAAAAAAAAGATTATATGTATTGTCGAACGCATACAAAGATGTGAAAAAGAATAATCGATAAATTATGTGCATGTTGACATAATGTTGATAACTTTTTTTGTGGGTATAATCTTGTATCTTGGTTATTTTTTATAATTTTATTATGTCTTTGGCATTGTTTGTGGAATATAAATGTTCGTTAGTGAATATGGTACGAAATATTCACGGTATGTATTTGAACTCGGTAAATGTGGCTTTTCGAGGTGTAATGCCATCGACCTTACTATGATTGATTACATGGTTTATTAAGCGACTTTATCACTAAATAAAACGACACGAACTGTTCAAAATCAAAATTAGGAGTGGATACTAGGCTTACAGATTTTATATATTACATTAAACCGGAAAGATGAGTGGTTCAAAAGTTGGCAAGAAGAAAGAATGGGTATCTTATAATCGAACGAAATTTCTCGCTAGTCTTATCGAAACAACTGGGACAGAAAGGAAAGTTTTGTGAACAGAGAAGTGATAAGTTGGTACGCCTGCGGCCAGATCGAAGGAACATGTGAATGACAGCTGGTTTCTATGAGAGAGGATTCTCTCAAAAAAGCGAACAATATTCATGTTCCTTCTCTCTGGCCGCAGTCGTACCAACTTATCTTGGTTGTGAACGAAAATGCTAATGACGAAGTCTAGGATTTGACACCTGATGAACCAAGTCAGCTGCCAAGGAATGTCGAAAAAGAATTCGTCGGCTTTAGCACAGAAGCGAAAACAAGAATGAAATACTAGAGATAAATTTAGGAGCAAAATTTTAAAAGTGTTAGAAAACGCTAACAAGAAAGATACAACTCTTGTACCAATTTAAAAAGAGTCACCCTTTCGTCCTTTTTTCACTTCTCTGGCAACGAAAACGGAAGCTATGGATTAGTATAATCATAATCAATTTTGTTAGAGTTGGCGTGCCTTCAAGCATACTCATCGATACGATTTCCAGCACATGATCCATTGTGAATGTATTCCGTCTCCTAATGGCATTATGATTTGTAATCGTGTCTGTGATAACGAATGTAACTGATTATTGGTGATGTTGCGATGAAGAAACTATTTAAGAAACATAAACAAAGACCCGTTTCAGAATGGAGTTGGGCTATTTGACAAAAAGTCATAGATATTAGTCTCAAAATGATTATTACGTACTTTAAAATTTACAAAAGTACCCGGAAATATTTTTAATTAATTTAATCAAAAATAAAAAAGTTACGCACCCGATACTCACTCTACAGCCGCCAGAAATTTGGCCGAGGCCGTTTGCAGTGGAACAATACTCTGGATGTTTTTCCGCAAGAAATGTGACCTATCCGACTTTCTCAATTCACAGAAATCTTTAAATTGATTAAAATCAAAAATATTGTTTCGGCCAGTTTGTAATTTTTTTGCAGGCGGCTGCATGGATTGATGTTTTGAGAATTTTATAAAAAAAAAAAACAGTTCATTTTTTTGTTCAGAATAATCTTTTGAATCGATTAAAAATAACTTACACTAATAGCCAAATTTAATAGATGTGGCAAGCAGAATGGATGCAGCAAACAGGATAGATGTTGCAAAAAGACTCGAATGAATCTAAATAAAAATGAGCAAACAATTTCAACGCTTTATGTTCTTTTAGAACTATAAAAATTTAAAAGATCCACAGAAATTATCCTGGGTAATGTCAAAGGCCCTACCGAAATACGTCTTATGACATCTGAGACAATTGATATCGTTGACCGAAATGTTCTCCCTTGCACCATATCACAAACAGAATCAACGGAGTTTCTCCAAAAAGTCCGGAAACTGTTTTCTCTAAAATGTAATTCTTACCAACATTGTCTTAGGAAGGATCTTTTTCACTGCAATAGCTCTAGTAATATGAGTCATCCCTCCCGATTTTCGAAGGATTGGGCCACTTTTCCTGAAAACCCTGAAACACCTTCTCTCTAAAATTTGCCTTTCAATTGTCATTCACAAGTTTGCCTTTGTACTTACACAAGCTTCTAATTGCAACTGGCATAGTTCTAGAGATATGAGTCATCCCTACCAAGTCAGGAAGTGGGTCATATCCCAGAATTAAGCCATTTTTCGATAAAACCCTGTTCCAGAAAATTTTATTCTCTAAAACTTTGCCTTTGACAGTAAATCTCCATATTGAACAGTTAAGCAAATATAGACGAAAAACATCTGCTTTCGTATATGGCCGAGAAACTCAATAAATTTTACTATCAACGCATTACTGTAATAATAGTAGATTATGCAACTGCGGGGGGAGGTTTGCATTCCGAGCCGAAGGTGAGGGATGTAATCCCCCGTGAGAATAAACAAATTATCCTGCAGTCGCATATGCTATTTTATTCACCAAAGCAACAAATCAACGAAACTAAGTTTGACACCAACAATTAATGTATAATTTAACTCCCTAGGGAGGCACGGTGAATAATGCTTAATGCATAATGCTTTCAGTACATTAATGTGCTGATAGCGGTATCCCTATACAATTAGATGCCATCGAAATGATTTCGACATTCAAGTACACATATGAATTGGTCGACATGTAGTCATGGGAATAAACAAACACACGCATCTGTAGGTGGCGCAAAGCGCGCACAAAGTTCGTCGAACATTACACGTACTTTGGCTACAGATACATGTGTTGGTGTATAAGCAACTGTTCGAAATTTGATCTGAAATGAGAATGTCCACGGTAGATCAATTGGTTAGAGCAGCACCCCGGAAAGGTGAAGATTCTGGGTTCAGGTCCTAGTCGTGGCACAAAAATTTTCTTTCAGATTTAATTTCGGAAATAACATTTCTCTCATAATTTCTCTTGAAATTTGATTTTATTTTTGAAAGCTGGACAACTTTTATGGTTGCATTTCTTTATTGAAAAACATGTTCAGTTTTACTCATCACGGATTAATTCGGATTAGAAACGTATTAGTTCAGTTTTACATTACTAAAAAAAGGAACACAAGAGGCTAATGGCGACTGTGTCGGATTCTTGGCTGAGGTGTCAGAAATACTTCATGTTTTTATGGAAAAAGGAAATGTAGAATTTAATATTGTAAAAAACTCGCTTACCTGCGGCGCAATGAAAGACACTTTTAACTTGTAAATCTAAAACTTGTCCCCTCCTCCTCTTTGACTCGACGCCTCTAGCCCTAAGTAAATAGTTCAGCATGAAACTTTCGCCACCTGTCATCAATGGTTCAATGGAGGCTCTGCCAGTAGTTCCATAACGGATTTGGCGAAAAAACCGCAATTTTGCTGGGAAGCGCTAAAGTATTTTTTTTTTTTTTTAAGCAGGCCGGAACCCATTGCTTTAACGCTATTTACTTAATACTGCCTCTCGTGGGCAGGTCTGCCCGTAGAAGTCCTGTCCTGTCCTAGTCTAAAAGATTTGTCCCGTTTGATGATAAAATCTGACTATATCTCTGAAAAATTTTATTAGTTCATGTTGGTTTAATTGATTGTTGTAAATTTCTCCAAAGGCCTTTAATGATTTTATAGTTGCATAATTTTCTCTTTGTGTTTGGAATTTGGGGCATATAAATATAATATGATTCATATTTTCTTCAATTTGACATAAATCACATAAAGGTGAATTCCTTTTTTTAAACATAAATAACCTTTTACTACATAGGCCATGACCTGTCATTAGCCTATTAACTATTTTTATAGTTATGCCTGAAATTGGCATATTATAAAACCAAGGTTTATGGGCAACGCGCGGGTGGATTCTACTATATTGTCCCCCTTTATCCCTCATTCCTTCTTCATATTGTTGCTGCCAAATCCCTGTAATCACTATTTTAAGATTAGTCAATGCGTCTGTCCAAGTTAATGGAATTTCTTCCTCCACAATATCCTCAATGCCCAAATTAGCCAATCCATCAGCCATTTCATTACCTTTCATTGCCCCGGGATCCATTGTATTTTAATATTTTTTTTTTGTGCTTTCCCTAACTATTTCCCAGATTTTTGTTGTGAGGTAGTTTTTGCCATCTATTTGTTCTATTATTTTACAGCTATTCATTGAATCTGTATATATAACTATGTTCTCCCCTGGGAATTTAATACCTATCTCAATGCTTTTGTATATAGCTACTAATTCAAGATTTGTAATTTGTAATCTATCATCTATCCTTAAGGCTAAGTATTCTTGGTCCATATCCGTAATCCCAATGCCAGCCCCAGTATCTTTTTTTGATCCATCACTGTAAATGTCACTATAAAAATGCTTATGATTCTCCAGGAAGGCGTGTTTCCATTGGGCGGCTGTTAATATGGATTTACTGATTACTTCTTCCCCTAAGACTGCTAGGTGTTTAACAACTTTTAGGTTCTGGGGCTTTTCCCCTTGTCCCAATTCCCCTAGGGGCCTATTAAACCCAGTGTATTCCTGGTTTTGCGTTAGTAGATATGGGTCGGTTTTTGGGTTGACTAATGGATAAGATGGCGTCTCGAGGTATTGTTTTATGGGTAAATTAAGAGTGGCATTTCTCCTGCCGACACATATAGTGTTGGTACAGGTGTTGTTTTTAAAGCCCTTAAGCATATCCTTGAGCCTCGATTGTAGAACGTTGAGATTTTTTCTAGATCTTTGTTATGCGCATTCCCATATATGGTAGATCCATAGTCAATAATGCTCCTTACTGTAGTGCGCAGTATATTCAAAAGAGTTTGAGGGTGCCCCCCCCCCCCATTTGTTCCCTGCTACCATTTTAATAATATTAAGTCTCCTTTCTAGCCGCCCTAACATTTTGGTGATATGTACTTTGTAGGTGAGGTTTTCATCCAACCAGATTCCCAATTAGCGAATGTCCTTGACCCATTGGATCAACTTCCCTTTGACCATTAAGAATGGTCCGAACCTAGTCTGTTTTGGCTAAAACCATATATATAGCTTTAGTTTTTTCTTCACTGATGGTCATATCAACATCTTCAATTATTGCTATAAATTGGTTCATTGATCTTTGCAAATGATCTCTTGTTTCTATGATTGATGTTCCCCATGCTAATATTGCTATATCATCTGCAAATTGAAAGACCTTGGATTGGTCTGTTTCACATTGAAAAATCCCTAAAGTGTATAGCACAAATAAGATTGGACTAAGGACATCCCCTTGCGGTACCCCACGGGAGGTTTCCCTCTCAATGGGTCCAATATTAGTATCTATGGTAATTTTCCTCTTCTGAAAACACTTTATTACCCAATTTCTAATCCTGGGTGGAACTAACAGTTGACCAAGTTTTTTATCTAGCTTATGTAGGTTAACTTTATTAAAGGCGTCTTCCAGATCTATAAAGACCGCCATGGTTTCCCTATTGTTTTCTTGCATCTCATGGACTATGGTGATAAAGTGATTAATACAGTCAATTGCCGATCGTTTCTTAATGAAACCATAGCTAGCTGCGGGTATTACCTTGTTTTCTTCTATCCATTTTACCAATCTAACTTTCACCATTGAGTTGATGATTTTTAAGAATACCGACAGTAACGAAATTGGCCGATGACTGGTTAACTTGGTGTGATCCCTTCCCGGCTTGGGGATGAGAACTATCAATATCCGTTTCAGGGTGTCTGTCAAGTTTTGGTCTTCCCATACCCGATTTATCAAAATTACTAGTTTGTTCTTCAAGGCCTCCGTGAAGCCTTTGATCATATCATAAGTAAATTGATCCACGCCCGGAGCTGTGGATTTTTTTGAATTAAGGACTACTTCCAACTCATTGGTACTAAAGGGAGCTTGCTATTTCCTGTACTAATTCTTATGTTAATATTTTCTATCTCTCCCTTGTCTGTACCTCTACTGCACATATGATCTAGATACTTTTTTGCCATATCCGGGTTATCATACATAATATTATGTTGATTTAATTTTGTGCTATTTGTCAGGGCCCTGATGTTTTGATAAATCTTTTTGATCGATGTGTTTGGGGAGAGCTGTTCAGACCACTCCCGCCATGACTTCTTTTTTGCTTCTCTGAGCTTATGTTTAAACTCAACTTTCGATCTCTTAAAGGCTAATAGATTACGAATATTATTGTCCCTAAAGTAGTTTAGCAGCAGTGTTTTGCTTGTTCTATAGAGCTCCCCTATTTCTCCCTTCCAATATGGTTTTGGGTGAAATTTTTTTGACATATTCGTTTTCTTGACCTTAGATATGGCTTCTTTCCTCCTTTCTTCTAGCTGTGTAATTAAGTCTTCCAAATTAGCTATTGTATCTAGATCCAAACTTTCCACCCTATCTCTAAACAGTTCCATGTCTAATTTTTCCCTATATCTAATTTGATCTGGGCACATCCCTTTACTAACTTCCATTTGAATAATTAGGTGATCTGATCCTAGTGTTTCAGTGTCCAGGTCCCATTCTATTTCACTTGCTATTGTAGGGGAGACCCAGGTCAAATCCAGAGGATTTGCCCTCTCCAATCCTCCCGGTACTCTAGTTGGTCTGCCATCATTTAATAACACCTAGTCTTCAAACGTTTCATACAAGTGTAAGTCCCTTTGATTTTGATAGTGTGCACCCCAAGCCGGGTGTGCCGCGTTAAAGTCTCCTCCAATCATGACGTTCTCATATTTTCCTATAACCTCCTTTAATTTATCTAATTGTCTTGCCACTTCCCCTTCACTTATCCCATTTCCAATCGGTGGTATATATACTGACAATATTACTATATCCTTGGGAAGGTTGGCAGTTTTCACCCCCACCACCTGCAGCGGGAAAAATTTTGGCAAATTGAGGACATTGTAGAGGATCCCAGCTCTGATCAATAACCCTACTCCTCCGCACCCCTCCTTCTCTCCTCCTTCAGTAACTACATTATAATTTTTTAAATGAAATTTCTGTCCAAATTTATCCATATTTCCTTCTTTTAATTTTGTTTCTGATACTATATAAATGTGTACGCATTGACTATCTAAATAATGGTTAAGCTCTGCTTTTTTGGATTCCATCCCTCTAATATTGTGCTTGCATATATGTAAGGTACTAAGTTGATAGTTATTTTGTCTTCTTTGGTCGAAAGTCTTTTTGTCAGTCTTATTGTCTCCGTGCTTGTCTTTTGTTAATCTATTGTTTTTACTAGCCATATTAGAAGGTAGTGTCAGATATGGAGCCTACTGCCCCCTCTACCTTATCACTTGCTTCTAGGCTTCCGTTATCTTTTTCTGTTTGCCCAATCCCTGTAAATATTTGTACAATTTCAGTCAATAAATCTATAAATTCTCCCTTTAGTCCCTCCTCTGCTTCTATTTTCAGGTCATTATTCTTAATTGCTGGAAGAATTTTCAGCGTTTTGTTATTTATCAATAATTTATCGTCAACTTTAACTAAATTATCCCGATTATCACAGTCATTTTCAGTATCCTTGTCAGTTTTTTTACTTTTTGGTTCCAAACCTCGCTGAGCGTTTACATAATTTTGATATTGAAGTTTCAATTGATTTTCACTTTTTGGGATAAATTTTCCCGTATTGCGTTCTTCCTCTTTCAAAAATTTTTTTCCCGGTTTGTCTTTTAAAGGCGGAAATTCTTTAATGTGTTTTATAATACTGTATTGGCTACTGACTTTGGGGAATTCCCCATTGGCTTCAAAGTAAGATAAATTGCGATATACCATCGCCTCTTTAATTAAGGCATTACGTTGGTATTCTGGGCATTGGTCACTATTTGCTGGGTGATTTGGGCTTTGGCAATTAATGCAACATTGTGCCAATTGACATTCTTCCGTGTTACTAATTTGATGTTTAGTACCACATTTGAAACAAGTCTTTTCCCCTTGTCGACAACTTTTCCCTGTGTGACCGAATTTTTGACAGTTATTACATCGAATTACTCTTGAGATATATTGTTTAACTTTCCGTAATGCGTAAAAAAAGGTAACCGATTCTGGCAAATATTGCCCCCGGAAGGAAACTTTTACCGTTCCAGTTGGAATAAGTTTTTTTTCACCATTGTTAAAGACCACCTTAGTAAAACGATAGACCTCATGAACCGGCAATGAGGCCTCTATATTGTCCATCAAAAATTGTTCTGAGTGTTCCGCTGGAATATCGAAAATAGCCCCTGTCCGAATGACATTATTGTATGGGACATATATCTCGTATTGGGGAAAGATCCCTTTTCCAACCTCAATAAAGTCATTAGCCTGTTCCGCCGTGCTAAAATGCACCCGCACCTTGCCCATACCCGCTTGGATTATTGTTACCACTCCTTGAACTTTATTATATTTCAAGGCCAAGCCAAATTTAATGTCATCAAATCTTACATTTCTCTCCTTAAGCATAACTTCCAAAAAAAAAGGGTCCCGTATCACCGGGTTGATAAATAAAATCATTAGCCTTTTTTACAAAATTTTTATTATTATCCGATACGATTTCATTGACTATAGGGCTGGTTTTCCGTTTCCGCTTGGGTTCAGACTCCATTTTCCCTTTGTCACTAAAATCATCATCAAAATTGCTAAGACTTTCTTTCGAGCCCGACATTTCATCATCTGGGTTCGCATGTCTTTTATTTCCATGCTTAAGTCTTTTCATTGCGTTTTTATATTCTTTACTGCGATTTTTTTCCTGCGTGGTTTGCACAGTCAAACCACGCGCCTCTTTGTTAGACATTTTTTTGTCTAACTTTCATACCAATTTTCACTTCCACACAAAGATCAAAATTATGCAACTCACCTTAATTTAATTTCAGCTCCAACCAAATCAAATAAACCACACTACTATTTTACTACTATACTCTACACTACACTACTATTTTACTACTATACTCTACGTTATATTACACAAATTGTGTATTATCAAAAGCAGCAAAATTAACACAATAGAACGAACAACCAAAAGACAGAAACCTCTTTTAATGTCCAGCGTCTGCGTATTACGTCCGATACCCACGAGAGTTGCAAGCGAAAAAAAGAGCGCTAAAGTAATTACACATTCGTTGACAGCCGTTCACACAGAATGGCTAATTTTGACAGAAAAATGTCTGAGAGTGTGTTGGTGTGCTACTTCCACAATTTTATATTGCAGCCATCAATATAAACTTCAGATTTGCACACAAAGGTAGTAACATAAACTCCAACACTAAATTTGCATGGCAATTTGGCAATGTAAAGTTTTTAGAAACTTGTCCCTTGCAAGTTTATTGTAAGCGTTTTTGTTTCTATCTTTCTTTGCAAATCTGAATTTCTATGATATTCACTTGAAAAACTTACACAATTCGTATCAAAAACATTTTTTACTAGAGTTACGCTAATTAATAAATGTTCGCAGTGGAAAATAATTATTTAAATACAAAATATTTGAAATTTTTCATTGCTTATTTGCTCATTTATGAAAAGTTGGATCGATTTCAATGTTTTGTCAATTTTGCTTTTATATAACGTGGTGATCTTTACAATAGACCGTCTAGCATCACATTTCATCAGGCAACATTCCTGCTTTTGATGAGCAGCGACATCTGCCTTTTTCAATACATTCAATCGGTTCAACACAAAAGCTGAGTCATTTTTATCCAGTAGCGCACCAATTTGCCTTTTGTACCACGTAGACACTGGAAGAACTGAACTCCCGACCCGACCACGAAAAGAAACCTACCTAGCCACCATTGTTTCATTGATAAATACGAATCAGTAAAAAACAAATAACACCATCCATACGTAATTGGTCAGATGTCAAATTTATCCATTTCGTGAGACAATTTGGTATGTAATTCGTCGATGATAAAATTGAAAAAAAGATGGCAGAAATCGCGACCTATTAGCGAAAAAACAATTTCCTAGCCAGACTGAGTTTTCTCAGAGAATTCGCCGCAACAAATCGTTGCGCTGCACCCACAATACGAGGGGCACATTTTAAGTCTTGAGAATCGGCCAAACTAGCCAAAAAATGCTTGAGAATCAAACGGATATGAAAAATTTGACATTTTTCATGATATGTTTGGGAACAACGTTTTAAGCTAGCGTCACCAATTGCGTAGCTATAAGTAGTAGAATCTAACACCTAAAAAACAAGCTTTTTGAGGACATATTCAGATTTTGTAGTGCTTTGATTCTCATTTTACGGAGTTATTTCTTTATGTGAATGAACTAGGCACATCTTTCAGTATCTGATTATGTTGTACGGCGGATGGTACATCAATCCATCGGTTTGGTTACCTAGAAATACCATTATTTCAACTGAATGTCAAAAAGCTCCCTTTTTCTAGGAGCATGTTGATGAAGAGCTTTTAATGAAATTTGTCTTTTCGCTAAACAATTTAAGCAAATGAACGGTTCCGTCCTAATCAGAATTGATGGTTATACGATCTTCATTTGAGCATGTAGTGATGTAGTCCTATGGCTTTTAGTACTGAAGAAATTGGAAGACATTTCCTTCGAAATGATTTTTATCTTAAAACCTATGTTAGGTTCACCTCTCTTTCGATCGTTCTAATAGAAAATCTACTGTTTGCTTCAGGCTCCTACGCATATGTCTACGATTCTTTTTCAAGTAAGATGTGATATGAACTTTTAGAAGCACTATCGCCATCTTTGTCCAGTGCTTTAGTGCTACAATCGAGCCAGCCTCCTTTTCAGCGGTTGTGAGGTTATGTGTTTTTCAACAAGACCATATTTTTCTCGTAGCTAGATGTTCATTTTAAATCGAATCGATACTGGTCTAAATAATGTCAAAAGATGCCCCAATTTTTCGGTAGGTCCTATAACAATTTTTCTTCATCCGTTCACACACAGCAGCATTGCTAAGTGGTAGAGCAGAAAATTTAAGATGACCTTTATGAGAGTCGCCGTTGTGAGATGTACGGTATGGATTTAATCAATCGAACTAATCAAGGACGGTGGTACTGGATGGTAATTAATCGCCAAAAGTTAATATAGGTTTATAGGTACATGATTGTTGAGTTACACCAAGGCGAACATCATAAAAATTCACCGAACGAAAATTTTAACGACTAAAAATTCTTTTCAGTGTTGAAGGAACCTTTTAAAAAAATTTTCACTAACAAAAATTGCAGACGTAATAAAAAACGTTGTTCGCAAACATACCATGAAAAATGTCAAATTTTTCATATCCGTTTGATTCTCTAGCATTATTTGGCTAGTTTGGCCGATTCTCAAGACTTAAAAGGTGCCCCTTATATATGGACTTCCATATTAATATAAAACTGGTGCATTTTGTAATTTTTTATTAACTAAATTAATTTAAATGAAATAACTATTATGCATTCGCTCTAAAGTTTGATCATAATATAATTGCGCTATTAGAAAATACATGGCGCAATTATACTACGGTTCAACTTTAGAGCGAATGCACCAATACAAAAGATTTATATTATTTTAGTGTTAAATTACGCGAATCAAATTGTGGATAGAAAATTTGACGATCTTCTATTCAAAAACGTCGGTTGAAATAAAGGGTTTTTTGATCTGATGCGAAACAGTAACAATGTGTTCGGTAAGGGTCGGATTGGGTCGACCCACACCTGATCCACAATTTTTTTAGCGGGTCGACCCACACTTGACCCACAGTTGCAGAATTCACAGATATCGTTTTTCTGTATGTTTTAAAACTTTGGGTCAGGTGTGGGTCGACCCGCTAAAATTGTGGGTCGACCCACTCCAATCCTTATTATTCGGTGATAATAAATAAGAAATTCATTGCCAAAGTTCTTTCAATTTTTATGAAATATTCCTCAAGCGATTTTGTTTATTAATATGTAAACATTTGCAAGGGATCCGTACGCATCAGAATAGATGTGGCAAACAGAACAGATGTTACGAAAAGACTTTAAATAAATCCAAACATTAAACTGTATTGGAAATTGCCGGAAAAGCAAAACTAATTCAGAACATCAATATAATCATTAAAAAACGAAATGCATCAACTTTGTTGATGGTGATAAACAATATACCAATAAAATAAGAGCGTTTCGAACACATTGGGACAAAGAGAACGATTTTCTCCTGTATGGACGCATTGTTTTTCTGGACGCATTGTACGGGAAGGTAAAATCGATTTACAGCACAGATCAATAATGATTAATAGTAGATTATTGAAGAGGCCAGTAAGAAACGCGTTAAATAATTATATTTTTTGTAAATATTTTTAAGCAAAAGGCTTTGAGAACTGTTTTTGGACGAGGGTAATATAAGCTCTTCCGAGCCGAAGTCGAGATTGAGAAGGATCTGTTCGAATTCAGTTGGAGCCTATTTTAAGTTCTTTGAGCGTTCCTCGCTTCATTCCTTTAATCAGCTCGTCGGCCCATTTTCATAAAATTTTATCTTGATTCAGGAACACTTCATTCGTACAAAGCACGTTGTTGTTGTGAGTATAGTGAGTATAACGTAACATGAAATTCAATTAATTTTTTTGTTATTGGCTTCAGTAACTATAACTTTGTATTAAATTCAAGTAATTTACTTCTTCAAATAATGATGCATTTATCGGCTTATTTTGCGGCCGGTAAATGCACCATACCGGTCACTTTCAGATATAAATTATAGTCTTTAAATAAGCGGTCAAATTTAGGTACATGGGCAAAGTTAGGTGGTTTTACGATAAATAAGTATTGTATTGTATGCAATATTTTAGGGAAAATTTTCCCTATTTTCCTAGTTTTTTCCAATTTTCCAAATTTTCACTATTTTCCCTATTTTCCAAATTTTTTCTAATTTTCCCTATTTTTCCCAAAATTTGTAAATTTTTATATTAAATTCTTTTCTGACCTGTAACTTTACATAAAGTGTAAAAAAGCTTATCAATTTCAGAAATATGAAAAAATTAGCATTCACCGACTAATGCAAAGTAGCGTTGTAATTTTGAAAAACCTACAAAATTAATTTAAATTGATTGTAAAAAATTCAAAAATATTCCAAAAATTTTCAAAAAAGTGTTAAAATAATTTTCAAAGAATTTTTTAAGCAATTTTGAATGAATGATTTGATTTATTTAGAATAGATTCCATTAAAATAGCTTTTACAATAATTACTTAAAACTAAAAAAAATATAAATATAAATATAATTAAAACTAAGACTTTGTCCTTTCTTCTATCAGATGAGTTTTTAGCAATTTTCCAAATTTATATAACGATAATTCTCCTGTATTTGGTAACGAGTTATACATCTTTACTCCCTTATAAAACAATGCGTTCTGACTAGTCGACTTTAAAGCTGTCGTCAATTGAATATCACAAGAGTTCCTTAAAATTCTCGTCTGATTTTCATATTTAAATCTGATCTTGTTTGTCAAAAACATTTCGGAAACAAATTTGAAAAAAAAAATTGGAAAAAAATTCCATCAAAAATTTTAACTAGATTTACCCTTTTTTTTATAGCAAGCCACAGTCCATTTCTATTTATAGTATATTCGCTCCGCTTCATTCTTGGAAGTTTTCAACACCTAGGTCAAAATCATATCTTTTTAGTCCGAGTAATATATATATTTTTATGTTCAAGCGGAGCAAAAAGTCACATTCCGAAAAAACCACAATATCAAATTTGAATTTAGAGTTTGTGTACTGATCATAGTGTACTGCTCAGATTTTTATTTTTCAATCAGTTGCAAATTGTGGTTGTTTACAACAAATTAATCGGCCAAAAACATACATTTACTATACGCAACAAGAAAAAAATCAAAAGGATCTACGCTTCAAAATTCGATGCAAATCGTTGTATTAATAAACAGACGAATTGTTAAAACACTGGACTAATATGCGGCAAATCGGTGTAGTATTTAAAATTTTGGTCGGCACAATTTAATTTTTATTTCAAAATAATAATAAAAAAAAGGCACAATAAGCAAAAATAATATTTCAAATAATTTAAGTGGAGGGCCAAAATAGTGATGTTAAATGTTAACATTGTGTCGCATTCAAATTAACACAATAAATGACAGTGTAGTGACAAAAAAAGTGGAAAGAAAAAGTGAGACAAAATAAGTGGACAAAAAAAAAGTAGGCAAAAATATTGACGTTTTGGTCCTCCTCTTGGTGAGGAAATGTGACGTTTTTGGTCCGCTTGAACATAAATAATATTTTCGTCTTTTTAATTACGTCACAATTATAAATGTCCAGTTTCAATAGTTCCTCTTGAACTTTTATTCACTATTTAATGTCTTTTAACACGCAGTTCATTAATTTTTCAGATGGCGTTTCCGCCCATTGTTCATTTAAATTGTCTTTATTTATAATATCTACTGCCTTTTTCTTTCTTTTATAATGTCCAATTTTGCGCTAAGAAGAATTTCCAAGCTGGTGGCGTTCAAAACAAAGCGCCCCCTTATGACCACCCCGAAAGCGAACACCCGCTCCATAAGGCACCAGAATCAACTGACCTCTAAAAAGGAATCGTGATCCCACTGGATCACCCCGTCGAGCTACTTAGCTCGAGAACAGCAAAAAGGGAACTATCCCTGCCCCTCCCCCACAACCAACTTGAAAAACTCTTTGTATTTTATTCCACAATTTCACTTTTCATCAAACAGGAATTTTTCTTCTCAATGAACGTTGAAGACAATCGCCTTATCGATTATATTATCGCCACAAAAATTATTTTTCTCTTTAAATCTTCAAAAATGGTTACGCAAACACACTTAATTTATTCAATTTCACATAAATATCGTTCAACAGGTTTAAAGGCCAGGTCAATGTTAATATAGCTTCTCGGACCGATAAACAGTCAAATAAAAACCGAATATCGTTTCACCGCTAATAACGTACACGGTTCACAAAACGAATTTTAGCACGACCACACCTGATTCGCAACCACTCACACCGAGTATCGAAACGCGAATGTAAATTTACCTTAAATACGTGAACAGACGAACAAACATGAATTTACATTGACATATGTCGAAGCGTTACATTTAGAAATTAAGTCCCAAAGTAATTAAGTAAAAAAATTTCAAAACAAAAACATCTTGGCGACCCAGAGCCTCAAAGAGAAGGGAAACCCATAGTTCATGGACAAGAAAGTTCCACTCATATTACTCCACAACATAGCGAAACAAATTTTTGGGCTGAGTCCAATCTTACTACCAACCTAGGGCCTTAAGTAGAGGCCTCGGACCCATGGAAAAAAGTTCGGCTTGTTTTCTCCATAAATCAGGAATATCTTATCCGATTTTCATTATTTTTTTCCTGAAATTTTGGAGTTACGGTTGAAAAAGTGGTCAAAAACGTGGTTTTTTGAAGCGAGGGGTAAACTGCAATTGTAAATGGTGGGACAGTCTCTGTTTTCATTTAATGATATGTAAATGTCAAATTAGGAAATATTACGAAAAATGAAAATGTAAATAGGTTTATAAAAGAAAATTTAAATGTAAATATGTAAATTCTCTGAAAATACGTAAAAATCACATGTACATGCAGGTAAATGGGTGTAAATGCTTGTAAATATGTCCAAAATGTGATAATCATAAACTAAATTTGTCACATTTTTCAAAAAAGCAATCTACATTTTTATCAACACTATCCACTGCACTCGATTTTAAATACCATACAAACGGATAATTTTGACCAATTTTCGAATTTATCTCAAATACCTTACTTAGTTCTTACTCGATAGCTCTATCGAGTAAGAACTAAGTAAGTTATTTATTTTATTATTCTTATACGCTTTTCTTTAGGACTGGTACTAACACTAAAAGTCCGTAATGTTATCATGAGTTAATGCTAATTTTTGCTAAAGTCTACATTTTCATTGGCTTTTGTGTTTTTTCACACGTCTAGTTGTTTAGCGACACCTAGATCTACTCGGATCTGATTGCGCCCACATCGGCTTTTTCATCAGCATTTGTCAACACTTTTATTTTTTGGACCGCCTATTAATTATTGGAAAAATGCCACATACTATTACTTGCACATAAAAATTCAACATCGTTAAAAATGCATGTGGGATAAATTAAGAAAGCTGATGTCGAGCACATCAACGAGAGGCACTCTCTTGCGGACCCATACGAAGTAAAGGCCCAAAACGCTTACTACAAATCATTTTATTGGGTGGATTCATTTGTTATCGTCGAGAGGTGACGAATCAGCAAAAAACAAGGTCCATCCGTCTCCACTTTTTTCTAAAAGACTCCACTGATCAACTCCAGCAAACTACATGCCTCCCATGACACAAGTTCAAAGATGAGCGGCATGTACAGCACAGAAGTGGCTCATTTTAGTGTCATCTAAAAAACTTTGAAAATAATTTTTTGTGGAAATCGTTTGAGCGGTTCAGGCTCTGTGATCCATGGAATGGACAAAATTCTGATTCTCGGCCATGTAAAATACTTACTTACTTACTTACTTTACCGGCACTTCAACCCATTAAGAGTCTTGGCCTTCTCCAACATGCTTCTCCAACCGGGCCTATCTGCAGCTAACGTCTCCCAGCTGGTTACTTCCACAGTTCTTAAGTTGGCAAAAGCAGCGTCGCTGCACCTGGACTTGGGTCGCCCTGCACTCCTTTTGCTTTCAGGTTTGGACTTCAGAATTTTTTTTGAAATACGATGTTCATTCATTCGTTGTACGTGACCGAGCCAACGTAGTCTATTTATTTTTGTTGTTCTGACTATGTCGGGCTCTCCAAAAAGCTCTATGAGCTCGTGATTATATCGTCTGCGCCATCGGTTCAGTTTTCGGTCAAATACTGGTCCAAATATTGTACGCAGTACCTTTCGCTCGAACGTATGCAGAGATTGTTCATTTTTCTGTGTCAAACACCACGACTCCGAACCGTACGTAACTACTGGTCTGATCACAATTTTATAAAGTGCGCATTTTGAATTTCGGCTTACTGAATTGGACTTTAGAATTTTCAGCAGGCTGTAATAACTCCGGTTGCCCAAAGTTTTTATTTCGTCCGCAATGTCGTTGTTTATGTTCAGCTCTGATCCAAGGTTTACGAACTTATTGACCATTTTGAATGTGTGTGTGTCGATCGTTACGTTATCTTCCCGATATCGATTCGTAGGTGGGATGATCATGTATTCCGTTTTTCCGTCATTGACCTTCAACCCAAGGTCGGTACCTTTCCTCTCCAAGGCCATAAACTTGTCTTTAACAACATCCATAGTTCGGCCAATAATGTCCAGGTCATCTGCAAAACCAAGCAACTGACTGAACTTGGAGAAAATGGTGCCGCTGGAGTCTATGTCCATGGTTTGAACAGCTGCTTCGAGTGTTAAATTGAAAAGCAGCGTTGCAAGAGGATCTCCTTGACGTAGGCCTTCCTCAATGTCGAAAGTCTCTGACATTTGATTGCGGATCCTTATTCGGCTGTTAGCTCCGTTTAGTGTTAGCTTCGTTAGCGAGATCAGTTTGTTGGGAATTCCGAACTCCTCCATGACTCCATAGCTTACTTCTTCTAACACTGTCATAGGCTGCCTTGAAGTCAACGAACAAATGGTGTGTTTCAATGTTGTACTCCTTGCACTTCTCCAAGATCTGTCTGATATTAAACAGCTGGTCCGATGTTGAACGACCTACACGAAAACCACTTTGGTATTCACCTATCGTAGATTCCGTGTATGGATGAAGGCGCTGATATAGAATATTTGCAAATATCTTGTAAGCAATATTCAGCAGAGCGATTCCTCGAAAATTGCCACACTCCAATTTGTCACCTTTTTTGTATATGGGACAAAGTATGCGTATGATGAGCTATGATGAGCTCGTGCATCTCCATACATAGCGCGTTGCCGCCGTTCTTGAAAAGTTCACCGGGTAGGTTGTCAGTCCCCGGGGCTTTGAAATTTTTGAGCTTTAAAATTTCAGCTTCAACTTCTTGCATCGTTGGTTCTTCTATGTATGGTTGCGCAGTCTGAAATGGCAATTCGTCGTTTTCGTCGTCTCGGTTGAGCGGTCTGTTCGGGTTAAGCAGTTCCTTAAAGTACTCAGCCCATCTCGCAATGCACCTTTCCTCATCTGCTAAGACCAATCCATGCTTGTCCTTACACAGCAAAGGTTGTTGACTGTAACCGTTTCTGGATTCGTTCACTTTCCGGTAAAAGTTCCGAGTCTCCTTCCGATTGCCAAACTTCTCAATTTCGATCAAAACTTCCTTGTCATGCTGTCGCTTTTTCCGTCGGAAGAGTTTTCTCTCGAAATTTCTTTTAGAACGGTACTCTTCCTGGCCAGCTCGAGTGAATCTACTTAGAGTTTTCAGGCGAGCTGCGTTTTTGTCGTCCACGGCCTTCTGGCATTCATCGTCAAACCAGATATTTCTTTTATTTCCCGTTCTCGTTCCCACTGTCTCTGCTGCGGCGCTCTTTACATTCCGTATAATTTGATTCCACGCATCGTCTACGCTTCGTTGTTCGCTGACCATTCCGCCAATAATATTCGTCTCCAGCCTGTCGACATATTGACGTTTAATGTCTTCGTTCTGTAGTTTTTCCACGTCCCACCTTTCCAATGCCGGTTGTCGATTGTGTTGAACCGATATTCGAGACCTAACTGCCGCTCTCACCAGGTAGTGATCGAAATCTACATTCGGTCCTCTACAGCTTCTGACATTCAACATATTTGAACAGTGACGTGCATCTGTCAAAATATGGTCAATCTGGTTTTTGGTTCGTTTATCCGGTGATACCCATGTCGCTCTGTGGATGTCTTTATGTTGGAAATAGGTACTGCTGACAACCATGTTTCTTGATGCTGCAAAATCAACCACCCGCGTTCCATTTTCGTTCGAGTTTTCGTGAAGGCTATGTTTACCGATTGTGGGACGATAAAATACTTCGCGGCCTATCTTAGCATTAAAATCTCCAAGCACAATTTTAATGTCTCGGCCATGTAAAATGGGATGTGGTTTTTCTCGAGTATTTGCACCCTACAAGCCCCCATACTTGCTATCGTGTGGGAGCAAAGAGCAATTTTTGTAAGAAAAAATCATTTTTCTGACTTTCAAATGCTTCGCACTGCATAATAAACAAAGATCATTGGAGAGAGGGTTTACACTCGTGTGACCATGCTTTAACCAGAATAGAGGAATAAATGTTCTCAGAGGCGAAGTTTCATATATATTTCAAGGCTACAACTAGTCTGTCGTGGTTTCTTACGTTTTTGTCAAAAAAACAATTCAAAATTTTTTCTATAATACATTTTGCAAATAACTTCAAGTTATTTTCTATTTTATGTTATTTTTTTTTTATTTTATTTTATTTTTTCAAACAAGCGTCGACACGTCCGGGCACGTTACGGTAACTGTCAACAAGTCCAAGCAAGCCGGTCTCTCACCATGTTTTTAGACCCGTACGAAGAGCGGGAGTAGGGGGAGCTTCGATCATGGTCCTTAGATGAGAAATCAACAATACAAAAATGTCCGTCCGTCTGTCCACACGAGAACTCGATTAAAACTCAACCGATTTTCAAACTTTTTTTCCCTGAAAGATAATCAGAAAATTGATTACAAGAATGAATTTGGGCGGAATCGGTTGAAAATTTTCGAAGTTATGGTAAAAAACGTGGTTTTCTGAAGGTTGGTGGAACTTTTCACTTATATCTCTGCGAAATTAAAACGGAAATCACTCTTGAAGACTTAAAATAAAAGCTATGGACATCAGAAAATCACTAAAATTAGTCAAAATTTGTTGAGTGGTTCGGGCTGTAGAGTCCTCCGTGTGGGCCCAACTCACGCTACGCGATACTATGCGATCCTACACGATATTTATTGTTTTTTTTTAGAATCATAAGCTTGTGCATCTTTCTTATTTCTCTTTTATCTCTTTTTTCAAGTATTCGCTTGCATTTTGTGCATGTAAAACTCGGTTTATCGATGAAACGAGTTAAAACGAAACGTTGCACAATCTTACGATTCTTCTCTTGTATTTCTTTAATGAAGAGGCTTTTTGTGCAGTGTTGCAGAGAAAAAAGAGGCGAACTTTTTTGTTCGCGGAAGTATGGATCAGAGGCCTCTCCTAAGTGGTCTAGGTCGGTTCTAATATCGGGTTTGGTGCAATTTTTTACTTTTTTTTAATTTCGGGCTTTTTTAAGTATTGGAAATGGTTTTTTCGCCGGTTCTTCGGACGGGTTTTTCAATGTTGTACTTTCGGCAGTTTCCAATCCAATTTAATGTGGAGGCAATTTCATACACTTAAGAGTTCAGGCAACATTTTTTTAGATACGTTCGAATCTTTTTGCAACATCTATTCTGTTTGGCACATCTATTCTGATACGCATATGTTTCTTATTTGCTACTTCGTTTTTTCGTCAGCAGAGTATCATGAATTCTGAAGATACGGAAAGATAAGATTACTGGTGAAGATACAAAAATCTGTTGCTAAAAAACGTTTGCTGCTAAAAATTTGCTGATTTTAACATCAAATTTTGATGATTGAAAGCAATGAACTTGATTGCAGAAGAAAATTAAATTTGCTTCGAGAAATATTAAATTTGCAGAAAAGAAAGATTAAATTTGCCGATGAAAAATAATGTTTCTGCTAAAAAAAGGAATTTCCTGACAATAAAATGCTTCACAGTCCACGCATGATTGGACAAATGGCTGAATGCATTTTGTATGGAAATCGAAAGAGGTTCAGCAAAATGTCAATTACTTAAAAATCTAGTCTACTTGGCGATGCTGGACGGACTGCGGACACCAAAAATATCCGTTCACGAAAATTTACTTTTTTTCATAAAAATAAGCATTTCGCTTGGGATTTCATACAAATCCACACAAATTTGTCATTTTCGCAAGCAGATACTTTTGGTGTCCGTAGTCTGTGCAACATCAACAATTAGTCTGAACTGTTAAGAATTTAATAAATTTTGCGAGTCAGTAAATTATTGGATAAATTTTTGGGAAGACGTTAAGTAATTAACGTTTTCCTGAACCTCTTTCCATTTCCATACAAGATGCATTGAGCCATTTGTCCAACGGTTGGCGTGGTAAGTGACAAGCGTCCGTGAATAGTTTTGCATGTAAATATTATGTAAATGTAGTAATGGTGAGAAAATGTGTGCAAATGGCATTTTTTTCTAGATTTATTAGGTTCGGACGATCGTTTTACCAATCTTGAAACACAGATCTGACAATCCTTTGTTCCTTTCCCGTTCATAATTTAAATCAGCTTCCCCACTCAAGTTAGTTAAACCTCCCGGTCGCCTCCAAGAACTTGCTCAAAGTAGGTGGCTCTAGGTTAGCAACTTCGGACCAGGCCCGTAGCCAGGGACGACTGCCAGGATGGGCTCGAGCCCCCCCACCGAATTGTTAAAATTATATGAAATTTTGAGGAAATTATCTTTATTTTGCGCATTTCACATTAATACAGTTGCATTTTTCGTATAGGGTTTTCGTTAAAACAGGGTCGCCGATAGAAGGTGTTTTGTGTTTGGCCTGCGCCCCCACCCCTCCACCAATCAATTATTTGCCGTGCCTAACCCACAGAACTTTTGTTTATTTCCCAGCTCTATAAGACGCACAAATGATTCTGCTTCGTCTTTGAAACAGAAGCGATGGCAGAAATCGCGAGCGGAGCGAGTGTCAAAATCTATTTCAATAACGAAATGGAGACATTGAAATGAGATTGGAAAAGAAGAGAATGATTGCGCCGCAGGCGAAAATTTCAAGTATTGAAAACGATCATGATGTCAAGACTTATGTTTTTTCGCAACATTCACAACATTTAAGTTTCGCCAGGGGGGGCTCTGAAGACGCTTGCCCCCCCCCCCCTAGATACGGGCCTGCTTCGGACAGTCTTACAACATACCCTCACAGCAGCCTGCGCCTCAGTTGGAAGAAACTGGGACATTCACATAATACATGAAAGCCCGTTTCTTCCTCTAAGCCACACGCACACATAGAGGTCGCCGAGAGCCTAAGCTTTTTCATGTGTCCATTCAGCCCGCAATGTCCAGTGATCGCACCTACCACTCTCCTGATGCGATTCCTGTCCATCCCTAGCAGAGATTTGGCCCATTTCACATTAAGCCTCGGGAAAAAGCGCTTGGTCTGGATACCACCATAGTATCCTTCCCAGCGCTCCACATGCCTCCTCATCACCCAGCTCCCCAGCGCACAGTGGATTTTTTGTAAGGGTTTACGGCAAGAGTGTTTGTTTGTCGTGGTGTTTTCTACGGAGGAGTTCGTATTTTTCTCACGTTAAGAAAATAACTGGCTATAAAAAGTTTTCTTCTATAATTTTTAAATGCCCACACAATTTTTTTAAAGCTCGGTCAAAGTTGACCTACTTTCAGAAGGTTCGTCGCTTGGTAGAGTCTTTTGGAGCAAAGACTTGTCGAGCGACGAACCTCTTTTTACGCAAATTTTGACTTTGACAAAGTTTAAAAAAAAATGTGTGAGCATTTAAAAATTATAAATGAAAATTTTTGATAGCCAGTTATTTTCTCAACGTGAGAAAAATACGAACTCCTTCGTAGAAAACACCTACGACGAACAAACACTCTTGCCGTAAACCCTTACAAAAAATCCACTGTGCAGCGGTTCTACACGCGCAGGTCGAGTAATCGGCAAAAACGGCTCAGGGCCGTGACCGAGAGCTTCGGCACCCGCCTTGGCTAGCTCATCAGCTTTTTCATTCCCCTCCACGTCAGAGTGCCCAGGTACCCAAACTAAAGTGATCTGATTCCTCAGACCCATTTCGTTCAGGTAATCTCTGCACTCTTTTACTAGCTTGGAGGTCACTCATCAGCGCCTTGATCATTTCCTTACTGTCCGAACAGATAGAAGCACTTTCCCTCTCCAGAGCCTATGCCGTATACACCAGCACCTACTCCTTCACGAGATTTCGATCCATCTGTAAATCTAACCACGCAATTCCCGGGAAGGCTCGCTGGCCATCCACTAAGCCATTCTTGCCTACTGGGAACTTTCGCTAAAAAATTCCTGTCGAAACAGCCATATCGTCTCTCGGCATTTCAAACACCGGGATCGATATTATCGTTGCAATCTTACCATGCCCAATGTTAAAATTCGGAGTCCACATGCCACTCTGCATCAGCCTATCAGCCGTGGCAAAAGCTTTCGCTTTAACCACAATATCGATAGGAGGCAGAGCGTCTCCATCGCTAGGGTTGAGGTGGTTTTCATTGCGCCCGTGGTACAAATACACACTACCTTTTGAATCTCACTTGACAGTTTCCTAGCGCATTCCACATCTAGCCTTGGCCACCACGTCACGCAACCGTGGCTAATCATCGGCCTTATCACAGCCTCATAAATCCACAGAATTGCCTTTGACGGTAGGCCCCAGTTTCTACCGAAGGAGTTCCTGCAAAGCCAAAAAGCCGCTACCGCCTTCTGCGCCTTATCCTTGACATGAGCAATCCAATTTAGCTTAACACTCTGCACACTCCATTGCGGCTGAGAAAATCTATAAAATTACATTGTCGGCGGCTCTCTTCAGACGAAAAAGTTACTTTTTCGGCCGCAAATCCGAACTACAAAAATTAAACTTTTCGATCAAAGTTACAGTGACGAAAAGCGTTGAATTTTAATTTTCAAGCGCAAAAATATATTCGAAATTAATTCTTCCGTGCTAAGAATCCAAAGATTGATTATCCATTTATGCTATATTGTCATATGCATTACCGAAAATTTAACGAATAATGTTACAAAAAGCAGATTATATTGAAAAGATAACCAAGGGAAGTTTAATTTATTCAAAATATATTGATTTTTTTCGTTTAGCTTATTCTTTAAAAGGATGATTTGTGTGAATCCAACAAGGTAAGATATAATGTTGAGCTTGGTAAAATTGTATGCAAGGCTCAAACAACAAACAAAACATATACCTCATATACCTTTTTGGGTTTTGGTTGAATAGTAAAATATAAAAATGGTAATGTAGCACAAACAAAGTGTTTATTATAAATTACTTACGTTCAAAATGTGACGTTGATATGTGTACCGAGGGGGTGTAAAATGTTGAATGTTGAGTGTATAGAAGATAGGCTTAACGTACCTTGTTATTTAATGTCTTCAATAATGTAATAAGAAAACGTAAATAAATGTTTTACGCTAGGTTTTCGCACTCCCAAGACTACTACGCAGGAATGTAACTCTTTCTTGTTTCTCTTCTTTAATAGACTTTTGGTTCTTCTATTAAATTTTCATGTGAATTCATTATGGATGATCAATTGTTAAAAGATTGTCAATTGTTAAAAGGAGACGGCTATCAATGACATTCTTTATGACTGAAAATGTGGGTATGAAGTAAGACCTAGTGGCCTAGAATATGAATGTTGCATATTGATAATGATAACAAACTTGGCTGACAATGACAAACTTCTTTTGTTAACATGGAAGTTGAACGTAAATAAAACAAATGAGGCTTATAAACATGAGATATTGCAAGACATTATAACGTTTTACTTGGGAAAGGAAAAAATCTCCAAGTGTATTATCTTCCGTTGGACAATATTATCATCACACTGAAAGACATTATTGTCCGCCGGAAGATATTATCATTACACTGGAAGATAATATCGGACGATATTATCATGATAGTGGATGATACTATCATACAATCGGAAGATAATATGATCCATTGGATGAAATTATCATCCGTTGGACGATATTATCATCATACGGGTAGATAATATTGTACAATGGACGATATTATCATCACACTGGAAGATAATATTATACACCGGACGATATTATCATGCTAGTGGATAATATTATCGTCCAGTGGATGATATTATCGTCCAGTGGATGGTATTATCTTCCAGTGGATGATATTATCTTCCAGTGGTTGGTATTATCTTCCAGTGGATGATGTTGTCATCACACTGGAAGATAATATTGTATAATGGACGATATTATCATCACACTGGAAGATATTATCATACACCGGAAAATATTATAATGCTAGTGGATGATATTATCATATCATCCATTAGACGATATTATCATCCGTTGGACGATGTTATCATTACACTGGAAGATAATATTGTACAATTAACGATATTATCATCACACTGGAAGATAATATTGTCCAATGGAAGATATTATCATCTCACTGGAAGATAATATCTTCCACCGGACGATATTATCTTCCTGGAAGATAATACACTGGGCGATCTTTCCCCCCGCCGTTTCACTTTTGTGACAAAAAAGAGTTCTTAATCGTCCGTCAAGGAGAATAGTCGTTTTATTTCCACAGCGGACCTAAGCTTAGTTCCCACAGAAAGAGACGCTAAATTGTTCAGAAATTATGATTGCAGTACACCCAGGAAAATATCTAAAATTGTGTTTATAATAAACGCCAACGACGTATTTTATCCACCGTGCACGTATTACAAACGCCGTGAACCTATTATCTGAGCTCATAACAGGTTCGTTACGTATGGCATACTACAGAATACTTAAATAAGGTTGATAATACACATTCACCTCGTATATGATATATTGGCGGCGTATATTATAACTAGCACTGTTGCCGGGGTTCGCCCGGACGTACTGCTTATTTTTAAATAATTCTTGTTGCCCACGCACACAAAATTCACTATTAAAATTATTTTTGGAAAAAGTTTCGGCGATCTTGAAAAAATCACATTTTAATATTGACCTATAGTACTCGTCTTACATCTTATCTTCGCCTACCTTTTACTCACAAACTTCAGTTTGGTCAAAGTGTCTAAGACGCGACCGTAGCGGGCGAATTTTTTTGTTATTCTCAAAGATTTTGTAATTTATTATTTTGTCTCAATAAAGCAATAAATTATGAGAATGTACTCCTGGGAGTATCTAGGTTGTAAATGCACCAAATATTTAGAGTAAGAGAGCCAAGCATTGAAAATATTCTAAATAATTGATTTTATAGTTCTTTGATAACAGCATAAATACATACATGTATCCAGTTCGAATCATATATTCAAGAGGAGGCTATACCCCTTCGATTTTTTAAGGGAGGCAGCTGTCCCCCCCCCGAAGTCGGCGCCACTGGTTGAAATTCGAAGACCTTGAAATCCAGAGAGTTCAAAATTAGCCTCTGGATTTTGACGCCGCACAGTAGGCTAATCCGTTATATTCATGTTCAAAAATCTATATCTCGTGATATATTCATAATTTAAATGTAAGAATTCTTAAAACGTGATTTAAGAATGTTCAAAAATGTCGGGAAAAATATTTGTGCATGTAGGCCGCAGATTATGTCTTTTATGTCTCCTCCGGATTTTATGTTTTTGTGTTTGCATTCCTACCTTAAACAGGCTTTTGGCGGTTACGGTAAATCTTTGTATGCATCATATGAAATGAGCCGAAACAATTTCGCGATAGATTCTCGATCATTTAAAAAAGCAGACGGAAAATAAAACTATTAAGCCGTCGCGTCGTATTGACGAAGCACTTCCACAAAAAAAATAATACGAAAAAAGAGCAAATTATCGAAATTGTTTTATATTACTGTACCATTTTTGCTGATGTTTCGTTTTCATGGGGGACGGTTGCCCCCCTGTCCCCTATACTCGGCGCCACTGGCGATAGTCCAAATTTTATGTGCAAACAGACTTCGGTGTAACTTTTGCGGATCCGAATCATAATCTTTCAAAGAATAAGTGTGAGACCGTTACGACATCAGTGTTGAATCTTGTGGTGTACACAATAAGAATCCTGGCTTAAAAAATTGTTTGTGCCGCGATTTGTGTTTCAGATTTGGTCAGATTTTTCGTCATAATTTGTATGAATCTTATGTTTATTGATAGATTTGACATCTTTGATAAGAACGGTCGGCAGAATTTTTCATTTATGTCTTTATTCAATAGTAAACAAATCTTTATTTACATTAAAATTAACAATTTAGGGGTTGCGTAATGCATTTGAAGTTTGAATGAAAGTTCATAAGATTACCCTAAAATTGAGTTAGAAGATCAAAAAAATAATTTTGTTTTTTATGATTTTAATCGTTGAAGAACTCTATCAGTAGCAGCAAATGATGTCTTGCTTGACCCTAAAAGTTGAAAATAATTTATAATGCAACATTTTTTTTAAACTAAAATCTTCCTTAACAACTAGACTATAAGCACTACAGCCGCCTCAATCGAGAACACGAATTGGCCGATAGCCAACAATCACTGTTTATGATTGTTATTCCCCAGGCAATTCAAAAAATTGTAGCTTCCAGTGGAATTATTTCGTATCGGGACGTTTTAGGAATTTATTCGGCCCATCGGCGAAATATTTTGCGGCTGTCAACCACTGTTTCTCTAACAGAAATTTTAAAATAACTATATCAATTATATAAATAAAGCTGTGCATTTTAGAGCTATACTGTAGAATAATTTTTTGCTCAGAATATTATTCTTTATCGATTAAAAATTTAGTTGCAAGACTTTCTAACTGGATTCATGCAAACATTTTCATAATGCCAATTGTTTTGAACAATTTTTTAAATTGAATCGGGCAACTGTTTCCTAATTTTTTACTGGTAGTATATTTTTCAAGAGAATGTTATTATGAATTATAATTCGAATTTCTTAATTTAATTTGTGTTAAGGTCAATATTATTGTATTAAATTGACGTTTTCATTAACTTACATTGAAAATTTCCTAAAATTATAGTATTAAAAACCCTCCCGAAGTAACGGTAATAAAAATTGGTTGTATTCCAATTTTAGGACCGTCCCTTGGGCCTTAAGAAGAGGCTTAGAACCCAAACTTCATGGACAAAAATGTTCCTATCAGTTTCTCTTACAATGTAGCTAAACATAATTTTTGATTTTTTGATTGATTGATTGATTTATTGGCTTTATATATGTAAGGTCTAACTGCTGTGTTATCTCACATAAAAGACTCTTCATATTCGTGTTCATGTTTATTCGTTCACTGCTTAACTCCAACTGAACCTATACATCAAATCTATTTATAGTCAGGTTACTTATGTAATAGGTTCATATAGTCTGGTTACATACTATATCTCCCTCTTTTTTTTTAGCCTATCGAAATGCAAAGTTAGTCTGATCAACTCATCGGAGCTTACTTCACACCTAGACTAACGTTCACAATATTTACTTTAGAAGCTAGTTCGAAAACAAAAAAAAAATAATAAAATTTCAGATAAAAAATAAAATTTCAAAAAAAAAACTTAATGCTTAATTCTATTCTCTCCGTCTTAACACACGCTAATTCCGCCTCAACACCACGCCGTTTTCCATTTCTACCCAATACGAACGAGGATTTGCATCGCGTGATGATATTATTGCCTTGATCCAACCCTGTGTAGGGTATTGTAGCCAAATTTCTTTGTCCCACCTGGAATTCGTTGCGTTGTTTGCTGTGTTTGTCATAAAAAATTTTTTTTTTATTAGATTTTTGTTTGAAATATTTTTTTCAATATTTGGAACGGGAGGCGGCTTGAATAAAATTTCTTTCGCCGGCACTACAGTCCGCCTCTTCCTGCTCATTAACAACTCTGCTGGCGATGCATTGACTTCTTTCAAGGGAGTGTTACGATACTCCAATAACGCTAGCCCGAGTTCTTGTTTGCTTTCTGCGCATTTTTTAACCAAGCTTTTTGAAGTGGCAACTGCTTTTTCAGCAAACCCATTAGACTGAGGATAATGCGGACTTGAATTCGTTAGCTTTATATCGAGCTCTCTACAGAAGTTCACGAAGCTAAACGAATTAAACAGGACATTGGCCGCTACTATTTCTCTCGGAATCCCATGTACGGCAAAGCAACCCTTTAACTTAACCTTGACTTCCTCCGCTGACTTGCTTCGCAAAGGAAAAATATCAATGAATCTTGAATAATAATCTGACAACGCTAAAAATACTGCCTTGCCATGCTCAAAAATATCTACTTCCAACTTCTGAAACGGATACTGGGGAACATCATGACAGATCATCGGCTCCTTCGCATTAGAGCTTCTGTGCTTCTGACAACCTCACACTTGGCTACCCTCTTTTCGATATCTCCATCAATACCAGGCCAATACACTAAAGATCTTGCCCTACCTTTCGTCTTTTCAAAGCCCAAATGAGATCGATGCAGCAGATCCAAAACCATCTCTTTCAAACTTATCGGGACTATAAGACGCGAGTTCAGGAATAACAGACCATCTTCCAAGAACAAATCATCTCGTATTTTGGCAAATGGCTTTATTGCTTCTTTCACCTTGCTTTTGTCTGACGGCCATCCTAACATCATCATCGACTTCACCTCTCTCAACACTGGATCGTTTTCTGTTTCTGCTTTAACTTCAGCGATCTTCGTGTTACTCACGTTTAGTGAATGTAGAACTACTTCATCCAAATCTTCAATCTCTGAGCTCCGTTCGTCCTCGTCGTAATACCTCGATAGCAGATCGGCAACGTATAGAAATTTTCCAGGGACATATCTCAAGTCAATCTGGTACCTCATCAGCCTCAATCTCATTCTTTGAAGCCTGCACGACGGTATTTTATTGATCTCTTTTCTCATTATATTGACCAGCGGCTTATGGTCACTCCTAACCGATATTTTTCTCCCATACACATAAAAATGGAACTTCTGACACGCGAATACCACTGCCAATAACTCCTTCTCTATCTGTGCTTATCTAATTTCGGCGTCTGTTAAACTTCTAGACGCGAACGATATACATCAAATGTCTTTAGTGCCGTGACAGATGCATTACTCTCTTTTATTTTTCGCAAACAGTCATCATGGTGTGGCAGCCATTTGAAATCCACACCCTTCTTCAACAGTTCCCGCAAAGGATGAGAGATATGAGAAAGGTTTGGTACATAGCTACGCACATAGTTTATCATACCTTAAAGTTTTTGCAAATCTTTCTTATGCCTGGGGGGACCTATCTTTCGAATAGCCTTAACACGCTCAGGTTCACAGGCGATCTCACCTGCTGACACAATGTGTCCCAAATACTTTACAGAAGTCAACCGATATTGAAGTTTGTCTTTATTGAACTTAATTTTCAACTCTCTAGCTCTTTCTATTACATTACTCAAAAATTTATCATGTTCCTCTACAGTCTCACCTCCAATCAGAATGTCATCAACCTGTACATGTATGCCCTCTATTCCTGCGAAATTTCTTTCAATGTACTTTTGAAAAGTTTCCGAAGCAATTTTTATTCTGAATGGAAGAACCTTGTATCGATAACAGCCAAATGGGGAACTGAAAGTACACAACCTTCTCGACTCCCTGTCCAGATGGATTTGATAAAATCCATCCTTTAGATCTAGCACCCATTCATCTTTTCAACCAACTCTTCAAACGTCGGGATCGGGTGCCGTTCCTCCTTTATTACCTTATTTAGCTCCTGAGGATCCATGCATATCCTCAGTGACTTGTTTGGCTTCTCGCGAACCACCAAATTGGAAACCCATTCCGAAGGCTCATCCAACCTTTCAATATATCCGCTTTAAACCATCTGATCCAATTTAATTTTCAACGGCCCTAAAAGTGATTGAGCTACTCTCCGAGCTCCCTTAACTACACCTTCAGCTCCATCCTTTAGCTTTATTTTGAAATTTCTAATGAAACAGCCCGTACCTTCGAACACATCTGCGTTTCTCTTAACGAATTCTCTCATCGACTCCGACTTCACTTCAACTTGCTCGAGTGAATCCACTCGCCTTATTAACTTCAACTAAACGCACGCGTCTCTGCCCAACAACGGTTCTACATCTCTATCTACGACTAGGAACAACCCAACTGCAATTTCATTTTTGTACATCACTGGTACTTCAACAATCCCAACATTGGTCACCTTATGCCCCCCGTAATCTTCGACTTGGCACGCGGTAGGTAAAGGTTCCAGTTTTACACCACGCATTTTTTTAAAAATAGATTGTGGAATCTAACTTAAACTTTACAAAACTGTTATTTACTCTTATAGTGTCATACCACCTGGTTGAACTCGACTTTTTAAATGCTGAAATCTTACTTGACAATGCATCAATCCTGAATTGGTCTGCTCCCATTTCTTCTTCCTCATAGTGACTTGTAACTTCCCTTACTCCTCTCGTCATACAAGCGACAGCAAAATGGTTGGGCTTTCCGCAGTTGTTGCATTTTCTTCCAAACGCTGGACATTTCCCAAATTCATGACTTCCCTTACAAAACTTGCAACTGCTTAAAACTTTGTTTCTACTCTCGCCACTTCGATTTGCATACTGACCTTTATAATATTCTGAATTCGACAATTGACGCCTTTGTTTGTATGAATTGCTTGATACGTCATGCGGACGCTTGTCTCTGTCTTTGTCATAATGTTGCTTTCCGTAGCGCTGCGTGCCATCACGTTGCGTAATTGCATCCACCGAGTTATTTGCTGTAGCCTCCGATTTATGCATTTTTTCTAACTGAGATTGAGTAGCCTCTGCTGCCCGTGCCCGTGTCAACAGCCTGTGCCAGAGTAAGTTTGTCCTTTTCCAGTAAACGTTTTTGTAATTTAATGTCCCGAACGCCAATAACGATCCGATCTCTAACCATTCTATCGGATTCCTCAAAACCACATGTTTTCACTAACTTTTTTATATCCATTAAAAAATTATCGAACGGTTCTTTGTCCTCCTGCTTACGATTGTGGAATACAAATGATTCGTAAACTTCATTCTTTTTCCCCTCGCAAAATGTGGCAAACGATTTAGCAACTTCATTGTATGAAGCTCTTTGTTCTGCGGTTAACTCAAACGTATTATACGTTTCCAGTGCCTCTGGACCAACAGCATTTAGAAAAATTTCAATTTGAACTGGTTCCGTCTTTTTCGCTAATTCTATTGCACTCGCGAATACATCGAAATTCTGTTTGAAAATTCGCCAATTCTTTGCCAAATTTGTTCCATCCAAATCTAAATTGTCGACCATTTTTACATACTCCATTTTGTTCTCACTTCCGGAAACACATTTACACTTTTTGCAGCCCACTGTTTTTATAACTCTTTTCCTCAAACGCGTAATAGTCACCAAAGATTCATTTAGCAAATCTGAACACTTTATTTTACTTTTTCCAACCTTTTCATCTAATGTCTTTCCCATCTCAACACTCACTTTTAGCCGTCTGCGCCATGTGTTATCTCACATAAAAGACTCTTCATATTCGTGTTCATGTTTACTCGTTCACTGCTTAACTCCAACTGAACCTATACATCAAATCTATTTATAGTCAGGTTACTTATGTAATATGTTCATATAGTCTGGTTACATACTACAACATACTACACTAACAACCTTTTGTAGTTACATATACAATACGTCAAGCTACATATTATAGATAGCGATATATACATATAAAAAAAATAGCATTGATAAAGTAATGAAAGGAAAGAAGGAATTAATAAAATTCGAACAAAGCTAGGCGTTTTTGTGGTCCAATTTCCCAAATTCAGCAGTTATCGAATTTCATAGCAATCGTATGCAGTGAATGATGTCGATGATGTGGATGAATTACATGCATTTAGTTCAAAGGGTTCAAATGAATGAGGTGAGCGAAGTAATGTAATGAATGAAGGTGAATGAGAGTAGGTGTAAGGTGCTATTAATTAACTAAGCCCAGATGCTCCCTACACCCTCGGTTAAATCCCGTTAACGAAGAAGTATTTTTAATGTCAGCAGGCAGTGAATTATACTTCGTGGCCCCTCTAACAAACAGAGAGTTATTGATAATGATTTTATCGTTCCGCGGCAGAATTAAGTTTCTCATCCTGGGAGAAGACCCGAAACTCAGTTCTTCGAAAATGTAGCTAGGCTGGTGACAATGACTTTGTGCAAAAAATATGAGTTCAGGTAATCACTGGTAGGTGAACAGGTCCTTTCCTAGGAGCGAATCCCGAAAACCAGATACCGAGTCGAAGCGCCCGATCCCATACAAAAGCCGCACACAGGCATTGCACGGCTTATCAAGAATTTTTTTGACCGACGCAGATAAATATTCAAGTACTGACAACAGTATGTGAGTTGTGGCAATAGAAGCGACTTTACCAACAACTTCCGCGTTTTCAGTGGGGCAAGGCGAGCGACTGACCACATGCTACGGAGTCCCTCAAATACCTTAGCGGAAGCAGTACGTGCTTGTTGTTCCCAGCTGAGTCTTCCATCTAGTGTCAGACCGAGATTCCTCACAGTTTTTTCATCCGTAATTGTATTACCATCTACCACTAACTCCAGGATGTACTTAGACTAACTAATTTTTGAGAACACACACGCTTTCGTCTTGCTCGTATTCAACAGTATACCATTCGCATCTGCCCACGACATCATGGCAGAGAGGTCTACCTTTAAGAAGTGTAAGTCAAAGAGCACAGCATCTTTGCGTATCGCTTTATATATCTGGAAGTCGTCTGCGAACAGATGGCTTTTAGAGTGTTTAATGTTTTCGGGCAAGTCATTTATAAAGGCAGCGAAGAGTACAGGTCCTAATACAGATCCTTGTGGTACACCGCAACTGACGCCTAACATTCGAGATCGACATCCGTTCACGAATACAGATTGGTATCGGTCCGATAGATAGCTTCTCATAAGTTGGATAGCGCTGCGTGAGAAACCAAAATACAGCGACAGTTTGTTGAGAAGCAGGTCATGGTCGACCGAGTCGAAGGCTTTCGAAAAGTCGAGTAGCAATAGGATTGTGGCAACGTTTTTGCTCATGTTAGACCGTATGTCCGTGGTCACCCTGAGGAGGGATGACGTCGTACTAAAGTTCGCCCTAAAGCCTGACTGAAGTTTAAACAAAAGACCTTGCTCTTTCATATGACCCATGATCTGCTTTTTCAGGACTCTCTCGTAGGCTTTGGATAGGGACGGAAGAATATTTATGGGCCTGTAGTCATCCAAGGTAGATCTCCGAGTGTTCTTGTGACGCGGGAGAACTCTTGCATGCTTCCAAATCTTAGGAAAGTTTGCCTTGCTGGTACACGAATTGAAGATATGCAAAATGACTGGCAGCACTATCGGGAGAAGCAACCTGATGAATGCAATAGGAACCGAATCAAGTTCTACTGAATTGGACTTGATGCTATTATCGCAAATATCCCGCTCTGATGCATTTCGAAATGAAAATCCAGGAATTTCCTTAGGAATTTGGCGTCTTGACAGGCTATTTGTTAAATTCACAGTCCTGGGGAATTCAGAGTATACTGTTCTTGAGACAAAGTGCTCATTGAGTTCGTCCACTGTAAACTGTGGAACCATATTGTCAGACTCAGGCACGAATCCCAGCCGCAGCCGCCTCAGGCTTCCCCATAATTGTCTCGTTGGAACTACATTTCGAAACTTTGATGCAAAATACTTTTTCTTAGCCACAGACACAACCTGATTCGCCCTGTTACTTAATGTCTTAAACTTTTGGAAGTTTATATCTGTCCACTGCGATTTCCAGTCAGCATAGGCCAGGTCCCGATCCCACAGTGCTCTGCTAACTACCTCGTTGAACCACGGGTTGTTCTCTCGGGTTGTGCATCCCCATTGAACCAGAGGCGCATGGATGTCTAGCAAGGTGACCACCTCATCGCTAAACGTTTCTACCAGTTGGTCAACGTCATCCATGCGCAGCATCCTCGTCCAGTCTATAGCTGACGCATCAGCCATAAGGTTCCTGGGGTCTACTTTGTGTAAACGTCTGGTGAGCCTTGGTTGTTTAACTGTACTACATGGGGTGAAAAGTCCGCGGCCTCACATAGAGATGGCGTCATTACTTCAGAATTTTTGTTAACATTCAGTAGTACCACCCTTTACTTGTCTACAGCCAAAATTTCCTGACATTTGGTGTCATAGTTTTCGAATTACTGTCAATAGAGTGACGCAGGTTTTTGTTATTCGTAAAAAATGGAAAATAATGAATTCCGTGTGTTGATTAAACATTGTTTCTTAATGGGAAAAAATACGGTGCAAAGCAAAGAATGGCTGGATAAGTGTTATGGCACATCTTCTCCGTCGTATACAACGGTCAAGAAGTGGCATGCTGAATTTAAACGAGGTAATACAAGCACCGATGATGCCCCACGTTCGGGACGTCCAAGTGAAGCAGTTACTGAAGAAAACATCAAAAGAATCCATCGTATTGTTTTGGCTGATCGGAAAGTTAAAGTTAGTGAAATAGCTGACATCCTCAAAATATCAACAGAACGGGTGCGACACATTTTACATGAGTATTTGGACATGAAAAAGCTTTCTGCGCGATGGGTGCCGCGTTTTCTAACAATTGATCAAACGCAGCAC
>CM055404.1:82059334-82080104 GCA_029228625.1 Pseudolycoriella hygida
TTTCTTTGGCTTCTATGAAGCAGCACATTTTGTATGGAAAATGACGATTTTCTAAAGGTCATATCTTCGGATCCACTGGACCGATTTTAATGAGTGAAAGGTCGTATTCAATCAAAATTTTACGTAGAATCCGATAAACTAGGTCTCAGGAGGGTACGACGCAAGGGAAAAAAGTCAAAATTTAGCTGTATGGTTGTCGTATGGTCTACGGCAGTCTACGAAAAAAAATTTCTGATTTTTTTAATCGTATGGGGACTTGCGTCACGGGCGCAATGCTACCGCGCGCCCATGATACAAAATCCTTGGGTGATTTCGTAGACGTTGAGACAAGTTATTTCCTTACGACGCGACACCTTACAATTTTGTACGTCACTTTTCTGACGTTACAATTTGGCAGAGCTATATGACAACATCAGAGCTCGCACACACAGAACGGGAACACCTTGCGTGTTATTGCATTTCATACGCTACATACTCTTGGGAATAACTTCTACCACCCACTTCTAAACCGAATTAAGAAATTATTCTGAGGAATTATATTCTTCGTCATTCGTTATTCAAATTCAATCAATCAATTCACTGAGGCACAAAAAGAAAATAAATCCTAGTATAAATGTTCAGGAGACATTCGCAACGACTTACAAGCAAAACTAGAGCTAATCTAAAACTGAAACTAGAACTAGAAAGAGGAAAAAGGGAATTAAAAGTATTGTGCTTTTAACAGTAAAAACATATATACAATTTTGCTCGATACTGACACACAAGAGAGAAAACTTTATTTTAACAAACAAAGTGTGCTGCCATTCTTAAAGATGGTTGCCTGTCCACACAACATACTTATCAATAATTAGATTACAAAGGCTTTCAGCAAATAAGAGCCTTATACAATTTTATAGGTAATGACTAGTTGTCGTTGACTAGTTGTCATAAATATGATTATGAATTATTTGAATTGTTCGGGTCAGAATTTCTTCATTGATCGGTGCTAGTTTGCTCTTGTCTAATTTAAAGTCGTTGAAAAAATCTAATACACCTTGTCCTACAGTACCTCGACTTCCGAACCATAGACCGCGAACGCTTCAGTTGCGCCTACCAAAATTCGGTGAATATTTCTGTTCGTAGAAATTAAAACATTTTTTGTAAATTTGTCCCTTTTCATTTTGGATTGTTGAGTCTTGGTCTTTGTTGCTTGTCTCGTATGGTTGGGTCTATGATGTATGTGTTCCGTGATTTATTGTCGAAGACTACGATGTCGCTGAACCGGTCAATCGACCGTCGCGTCGCTATCGAGGGCGTATGCTTCTTCAAAGCACTTGAAGCCTTTTCCGCGTAGAAGTTCCGTCAGATGATGCTTTACGCTGTGGTGTCTTGAAACGATTTGCTGATTGTTTGAAGGACAGCTTCCGGTCACATGAGGTATTGTTTCGTTCTCTCTGCCACATTTGCGGCAGAGGTTGGAAGCGCTTTCAACACCAGGTACTCCGTTCAAGTTTGCGTAATTGCTGTTCAATTTAATAGCGGCACGTTCAACGCTTCAACGCAGGAATTCATTTCGTCGTTGCAGTCACACACGCTTTGAAATAATTGGTCGTTGACTGTTGCAAGGCGTTTAGCTATTGCGAAGTGTTGTAGGTGAGATTCCCATGATGCTCGAATTAGTCCAAGGCCACGAAATCGTCTCGGAGCATAGAAGAGATTGTCGTTCGTGCGCGTTGGGAGCCCAAGTATGTCTTTCACGGAGCGACGTATCATGACGTCAAGCCCTTCTGTGACGTACTTCGGAATTTTGTCAATTGGCGCCGATTGCAGTGGGTAAATCAAAGTTGGGAACACGTATTGGTTAATGATATTTAATTTCTGATCGGGCTTCAGTAGTGGCGATGACGAAAGGCTCTCGAGGCTCTTGTTCATTTGTTTGATGCAAGAATTATCAAAGACCAATTCCGAATTGAATGAGTATCCCAAATACCGTATTCTATCGTCGGCCTTTATCTTCTAGTTGCAGGTAAACATCAACTTTACATTCATTGGTGGGGTACGACTCACGAACTCGTTCGTTGGATAATCCGAATATTTTTTTAAAATGGTTTTCTACCAGATCCATTTTTATTTTGCATTGTCTAGATTTCTGAGAGACTATTACCTCAAGAACAGCTTTTTCTGCGTTGATTGTAGAACCAATATTGAGTCAGGTCGTATTGGCAACGGTCCCGGCGTCTCTGCTTTGCCTTTTTGTCAGTTCGTTGCGGGTTTGAATAACGGGCGTACTGTGCCGATGTGACGTTCCTCTTCTTCTTTTGTCGAAGTTGGTAAAAATTTACGGCTGGATGTATTGGTCCCGGCACCTTTTCATTGGATGGTCTCTGAACAGAAATTCTAGAAATTCTGTCACATTATTGCCGAACGATGCTTCATCGAGTTCGTCACTGGATTCGTGTTTTTGAAATATATCCTGCCATTCCTTGCATTGCGATGCTAAAAGCGATATCGATTCTTCATTGCCAACGTTTTTTGGTTGTGTTTTTTGCTTGAGAAGTGCTGAATCGATATGCTATATTTGGCGCAATGCCGGCATTAATGCAGTCGGCCGTCGATGTATTGGCCTCTTTGGCATGCCGATTGCGGTGAACCCTCATACCTCGACGGGTTGGGAATGACATTTTACATACGTCGTATTGGAAAATTTCAACCTCATTCGCTTCTAGTTGTCCGTTGCAGTTGTATTGCGGCTCTGCTATCGGATGCTGATTTTCATCGGCTGGTTGGATAACGTCCACTGTTGCTGCTTTTCTGTTGCGACAGTGCCGGCTTTGATGAGCGATCAATCCATGTTCCGTGCCAAATACTTTCCCACAAGTACAATTGATACAAATACACTTCGTTGTCAACTTTTCGGATCAAGGTGTTTTGTTTGTTGAGTTCTTGCAAACGTTGGTATCTTCCTATGCGTATTGCTGAAGGCGGAATCGATTGTTCGTGGCGGCAAAAGTGACCGGCATCGGTGGGGCCCGTGAATAACAGCAGTATTTGGGGTTTATTTTAATCAATCCCGACTTTGCCTGTTGTGCCAAACTCGTAGCATTTAAATTCACCTGAATCTGGATCATTGTTTTGAAAAATGTATCCACGAAATCCGTATGATTCTGCTGCCGCGAGCAATTCGCTAAATGTGCCAAAATTTCCTGGCCTGTTCATGTAAGCACGGTACGACTGCTTCATAGCTTCGTTTTTAGAAGCATCACTGCTGTACAGATCCAGTCCGGTGATTCGATTCGCGAGATTGTATTTGATGACTGGGTAGAAACGTTCCCAATTTTGTTGGAATCCGATGGAATTTCTCGATATCATATAGCTTGTGACATTCAAACGGACTTGTTGGACTGTGCAGGCTTCGTTTTTGAGTAAGGTTCTGTGTTGTTCGATGAAATCCAGAATTGCAGAAAAGAGACAATCTCCATCCGCTTTCGTCTCAATAATGTTAAAAATTGATACGCTAATTGATTCGTTAATGGCATATCTTTCGATTTGCAACATACGCTGCGTTTTAGACATTGTTATTACCGACGGCATGTTTAAAGAAAATGTAGTTGCAAAAGAAAAAAAAATTGAACCTTTATATGTGCCCGTCAAGTTGTTGTTTACTACAGTTAGGCTTGTTGATCCAGTAATGCATATGTGTATGAAAGTGAAACCGGAAGTATTTATGGCGCCAACACGGGCCGTTATTTCAAAGCCCTAGCCGAATTTCAATTTTAACTCCAATTTCGACGTCTATTTCATATAACACACTTCAAGCCCATGTACACAATAACCAAAATAAGCAATAACAGGACCTCCAAATCAAAATCTTAATCCTAGACCCTCCAAAATAAATGTTTTGTAAGAGCTTTAAACAACACACGTCCGTCCAATTTAGGTAACAAATCACAAATAACAGAACGATACTGAAATAAAAATAGAAAACATCGCGTGAATGATAATAGGCCCCAAAACTAGAAACTATTCTAGCGTTTCTGATAGGGTAAGCTATGGAGGTCATGAATGCCACATTCACAACTGAGATAGACCGACAGTCATTAGCCGCGTATCATTTAAGTTCCAGAAGAGGCGCCATCAGTAACATGATTTAGATACAAGGTTGAATTAGATTGAATTAGATTTTCTAATGTCTACCGGCACATGATTGTAATTAGAGACAGATCGTACAAAAAACGACCAGTTATATTGAGTCGAAGTGTTCCGCGGCAAAAGGAAGTGACGGCAGCGCGTAGCCCGGTACAAATACGTAGGGGTCTTCGAAAGTGCGAGCTTTTGTACAGGAACGCACTGTCTGTATTTGAGATTATCTACAATCGGACAACCCAACAAACGATTTCTATAATCATGAATACTGTCATATCGTCTTAACCTATATACGAAGCGAACACATGCAGAAAATGCTTCCTCAAGTGAGTGTATCACCCATTCGGAGATTCGTGGAGTAGATAGCTTCAGCATAAGTGAATACCGGAATAACTAACGCTCTAATTAGCGCTAGCCTTGTTTTCAATGGGAAAATATGGCTGTTTGGCCACAGAATACACAGTGGGCCAAAAACATTAGACCACATAGCCTGATCCATTGTGGGTTTTGTTTCTTCGCCGGTGATGTAAATAGTCAGGTATAGAGATGAAACGGTAATATTACGCTGGAATATTGCGTAATATTACCCGAAGCTCGGTAACATTGGTAATTTAAAGTTTTGGTAATATTACGTAAGTTACGCAATATTACCGGGACATTAACGAGCTTCGAGAGCCGAAAACCAAAAAATGCAATCATGTGTTTGTATATAATGTCTTGCCTTCGGCGCAGGCAGCAAACTTCACACGGGGTTGAATTTTTTTCTTTTTGTCAGTTGTAATCCAAATGACTATTTTTGACCCGTACGAAGTACGAAGGTCCTATAAGTTTACTACAAATTCAGGGCTCCCACACATCCAATATTTAAAAAATTGTCCGTCTCCACTTTTTTTTGAAACGGCTGCACCGATCACCCTGAACTTTTCTTTCGCTGTCCCATGGTTCAAGTTCAAAGATGAGCAAACTCGATCGGGTAGTTTCGGAAATATGGTCGAAAAGGTGTCCAAAAACATGGTTTTTTGGGGATACGTAAGACTTTTTCTCAGATATCTCTAGAATTAAGGCAGTTAGAAAGCTACTTTCTGGGACAAAGCTGTAGAGAACTAAATTTTAGCGAACCCGTGTTTCAGGGTTTTCCCCAGAAACGTCCCAATGCCGAGATTTAGCCACTTCTAGAATTGGAAGGGATGATTCATATATCAAGAACTATGCTAGATAGAAAGTTGCTTTCAAAGGCAAAGTTGTAAAGAATCAAATTTTAGCGAACACGTGCTACAGGGTTTTCTCCAGAAACGTCTAGATCCTGAGATCTAGCCATTTCTAGAGTGAGGAGGAATGGGTCATATATCAAGAACTATGTCAGATGGGAAGTTGCTTCCTTTGTAGATAATTAAATTTGAGCGAACACGCGTTTCAAAGTTTTCCCCAGAATCGTCCAAATCCCGAGATTTAGCCACTTCTAGAAATGGTAGGGATGATTCATGTATCAAGAACTATGACAGATAGAAAGTTGCTCCGAAAGGCAAAGTTGCAGAGAAATAAATTTTAGCAAACACGTGTTTCAGGGTTTTCCCCAGAAACCTCCCAATCCCGAGATTTAGCCATTTCTAGATTTGGTAGGGATGGGTCTTATCTCAAGAACTATGAGAGATGGAAAGTTGCTTCGAATGGCAAAGTTGTAGATAATTAAATTTTAGCAAACACGTGTTTCAAGGTTTTACCCAGAAACGTCAAAATCCCGAGATTTAACCACTTCTAGAATTGGTAGGGATGATTCATATATCAAGAACTATGACAGATAGAAAGTTGCTTCCAAAGGCAAAGTTGTAGAGAATTAAATGTTAACGAACACGTGTTTTTTTTTTTAATAACAACTTTTATTTATCATCCTATTTGATTTCTGAGTGGAATACAATCTTTCAGGGTTTCAGGGTTTTTCCGAAAAATGTCTCAATTCTGAGATTCAGCCACTTCTAGAACTCAGAGAGATAAGAACGTTAGACAACGCGTGATTGGTGTCAGAGTTCAGAAAATGTACTTCGGGAGGGCTTTCGACATTACTTTGGGTAATTTCTAAGAGTCGTTTAAATTTTGGTAGTTCTAAAAGAACTTGACTATTCATTCTGATGCGCATTATATTTATGATAATTGTAAGAGTTTGGTACATCGAGGCTTTTCGCACGTGAAGGCTTTACGTACGGGTCTTTGCATATGTTTTTTGTTGACAATGCAAAAATACAAAGAAGTGTGCATTTCATTCATTCATTCATTTATTTTCCAATTACGCAAGGCGGACCTTATACAATAGTTATTGCGCGAAATATCGGCTAATTGAATTCACATACAAAAAAAAACAAGAAAATAATTACAAAAATTAAAAAAAAAATTATTTTAAGTTGAAACAAAAAAAAAAAAGAAAAATATTTTAAGTTGAAACAGACTAGCATGGCGTCATTAGGATCAAACACAGATTGAATTCACAAAGCGAAACGAAAAGGCACTTAATCTTACTCCAGCGGTTATCACATTGGCTAAAGCAAAAGATCACAATCACGTACATATTGACGGATTAAATAGCTGAAGGCAACGACCGCGAAAAACTTTCAACGAATGCACTTTTCTTAATCTCACAGGAATAGAATTCCATTCCAAAATTCCTTGCACAAAGAGAGTCTTCTTGAGCACCATGGATGAGAAACAAGGAACTTTAAACTGCATTGACCTTGCAGAACGTCCATGTTTGTGTTCTGCATTGTTTTTGTTGCGAACATGTGCGAACACAATTAATTCATAGTTCATTTGGTTTCCTGGTCAAGTATCAGTTTGATTGCGACTCAGTGTGTTTCTTCCAGCAAATATTTTTTTGTTTCTTTTGATTAAATATATTCTCAGATATGTGCAAAATTAAGCTATCGATGTGGAAATATTACAGTGAATTAGGTGATGAGCATTATAAGCGTAATTTCTGTGGTCAGAAATTCAAGAAAAATGCAACACGCCAAAGAAACCATTTGCAGAAAGTCTGCACGAAGATTCCAGAAACAACTAAGAAAGAACTATTTGCTGAACTATTTAATGACAGTAGCAATGTAATAAACAGAGTGAAAGTGTAAATGACTCTGGTGACTTATCGAACTCAAATTTAAAAACGTTTTTTGACAAAATGAGTGGGCCTGAAAAAAAATTACTCGATGAAAAGTTAGTTAAAGCGATATTTGTTACCGGTTCGCCTATAAATATAGTATCTCATCCGTTGTGGTGATAGACTTTTTCAAATGTATTCGTCCCTCGTACACTCTGCCCAGTCGACCGAATATTTCGAGGAAGCTGCTGGACTTGGAATATTCGAAAACAGTTGTTGGTGTAAAGGATAAAATCGAAAAAGCGACGTCACTTTTTTTGCAAGTCAAATATGCGCAACGATTCCATTGCAAATTATGTAATCAACACTATGAAACCAGTGCTATTCAAGCAAAGCGGCATAATCTCATGTTCTTAGTACCAAGTACCATGTTCAAGCATATCGAAAGCCTTCGTAAAGTCCAAAAGGACCAAAATGGTCAGAAGCTTGTTTTGAAAGGATTGCCTTATTTCATCCGAGACGTGAATGAGAGCGGTGGTGGTGTTATGGTCTTTCATAAATGCAGACTGGAACTGGTTGAGACAATTTTTCTCATCAAGACAAGTAACAATCTGCTCCTTTGCCAGAATTTCAAATACTTTAGACAAGCACGGTAGGATACAAATTGGACGAAAATCGTCCAATCCACGCAGTTTATGTTTCTTATGGACGAACAATTGAAGAAGAGCTATCTAATTTTCAAGTTTAATTTTTGCAGCGGGGAAACTGAAAGTACAGAAATGTTATTTCGTTGTTGGTTCTTTGTTATCTTAAACACAACGAAATTTTCTTTAAAAAAAAAAAGGATGCAATTTTGTTGAAAAAATAACACTTTGACCACGAGCTAACCTTTAATTCAAACAAATTTTTGCGTATACGATAGTGGACTTACGGACTGCGTCACATTTTACCTTTTTAGAGGTTTTTGTTCGTTCATTTAGATATCTGTGAAACGAGCGAGAAAATTGCTGAAAGTGGTGAAAGCCTGGTAAGTGGTTTGGGCTGTAGGATGTATAGAGTGGGCCAAACACAAGCTACTTGACCAATTACGATGTTGGGGGCTTTAATTATTACTACGTTAATTATATTTTTTTGGAACCTATGCGTCGATCATGGACACATTCGCTAAAAGAAAATTTGTTCATTCGTCCATCTCTAAAGACAATACCTCGAGAAAAACTCAACCGAATTTCAAAATGTTTTTTCCCTGAAACCTAGTACCAAAAGTGGGTTTGGGATTGCAGATTGGGGGTCTGGGGTTTGGGGTCTTTTAAACATAACTTGATTGAGTCTCTTCCGATTTTCAAAATATTCTTTTTGTTAGAAAGGTCTGGAAATGCCCGACAATTTATTGAACAAAATTTTGAGCCCTTGGACTCAGCCAGGGTCATAAAAGTGAGTCTACTAGGGCCCAACGTGTTTTTGCTACATAAATCTATCTGGTAAATCTTATTCAATTTCCAAAATTATTTTTTCCTGAAAACTGATTAAGGAAGTAAATTTGTGAAAAATCGGTTGAAAACTTTCGAAGTCACGGTCGAAAAAGTGGTCAATAACGTGGTTTTTCGAAGGTTGGTGTAACTTTTCCGCGAAATTAGAACGGAAGTCGCTCTTCAAGGTCTTGAATGAAAGATATTTACTTACAGAAATAACGAAAAAAAAATAGGGAAAATGGTTTGATTGTTCCGGCTGAGGGTCCTTAGTGTAGGCTAAACTCACGCTACGCGTTAGTTAGTGGTTTTTCATTAATATTCCTCTAATGATGAGACTTTCTGCGCATTGTTGAAGAGAAAAAAGAGCTAAACTTGTTAATCTATGAATGTATGGGACAGAGGCATCTCCTTAGGGCCTTAGGTTGGTTCTGAGGTCGGCACCAGCCAAAAAAATTACTTTTGCTATGTTGTGGAGTAAATTGAGGGGAACCTTTTAACACATGCAAGTATGGGTCCGATGCCTCTCCTAAGTGCCGTGAATCGGTCTTAAGGTCGCCCGCCTCGAAAACATTTTTTTCTATGTTGTGAAGTACATTGATGGGATTTTTTTGTCCATGAAAGTATGGGTCAGAGGCCTCTTCAAAATGCTCTAGGTCGGCCCTAATACAAACATTTTTTTTTAATTTGCAAATACAGATCCTATTCATATGAAACTGGACAGTCTACTATGTTCGTCACTTTCACACTTTCATTGAATGATTGAGAGCATTGTATAAGGTGTCCAGTATAAGAAAATAATACAGGAACGGAAAAGTGAAAATCGACAAGTTTTTGATTCATCATACGAATTTACTATACAAATCAGAAACTTGTTGGTTTTCACTTTTCCGTTCCTGTATAATAAAAAATAAAATGGTTCTTGTAGAGTGATTTTTTGTTTTCTTTTTGTTTAATTCGATTATGCTCATTGTAAAAATTTTTTTTGCAATTCGTTGTGTAAGTAGATTCCTTGATCACTCGTTGCAAAATGTAATAAAATATTGTCGTTGTATCTGGTATGTCTTTCTTCATTATAGCGAGAAGTAAAATAATCACTCAAGGGACCTGACCGACCTAAAAGGTGGCAAATAGTTACATTGTTTTTTTATCTCGTAACTTTAAAAGCATGTAACGAACATATATTTACGTGGTGGTCTGACGACATATGTCATTTAACTTACCAAGTAATTAAACCTGTCGAATATGCAGATCATGGCTCACCTGCGAATAAGGAAAAGTTGCAATTATTATGTGTGGAAAAAGATTGTCGGGAAGTTCTTTTTTCTTTCCACATTTACAAAATTTTGGTAATGTCTCTTCAATGTCTTCTTAAGCAAATCAACATTTAACAATCTTGGTCAACAATGGGCAAATAATAAAAACTGCTACAATTAGATGACAGAGTACCATCACTACGGGTGGTATTAAACTGATAGAGCAGATGACCGATGACAGATGTCAGAACCGAAAAAAATGACCGGAAATAAATTAAATTTTACCGGAAAAAAGTGATCGAAATAAAAATCGAGACTACCTGTTTCTAAATTAAATGATCGACCAAAAATTCAATTAATAGACTAAAAATTATGAATTACCGAATAGAAAATGTTTTTGATCGACCGAAAGCGAAAGCGAGTAATCCCGTTTTGACCGAAAGAAAGTGATAGAATTCAAATTAAAAATTTTTTTTTTTTTTTAATGCGTTTTTTAAATTATCGTTTTTCTAAACTTCGGTTTTTAAATAAAAAATTTTTAGTATGGAACTATAAGGCGTAAGAAAAATTCGTTAGTAATTTGATAGAATTCAATTCTACCGAACAGAAAAAAAATATTTACAGTAATTAAAATATATTTTATGCGCAGACGGACAAAAAACGTCACATTTCCTCACAAGATTGAGAGCGTAAAGTAGGCTTGTTCTGCCCACTTTTGAAAAATTACTTTTTAACCTAGGTGTCACTTTCGGTCCTGGACGGAAAAGTACTTTTTCGCCCAGTTGTATTTGCTACTCCAAAAATATTCGAGTTAACAGCATGTTATATTCAAAAGTAATTAAAATTAAACTGGAACACAAATCCTGATTTAAAAAAAAAAACAAGTTGACTCAAAATTATTATTATATCAACATTTTTAGAACGTTCAATAAGAATGTAACCAAAACATAAAATGAATGTCGAACAGAAAATTCGGAAATTCAGGCAACTATACTCTAAAATTCATACTGTATACTATGACTATTCAAACATTTTAAATTTACTTTTGTTGTTATAATTTGTTCGGAATGTGAATTTTTTTCCTTCTGCGCATAAAATAGTATATAACACACGGAGTAAAAGCTTTTAATTTCGACCACGGTGGTGAAAGAGTCCTCGCGCTGCGCTTTGCTTCGCCCTCTGACCTTTCACCACCTGGGTCGAAATTAAAAACTTTTGCGCCTAGTGATATAATATACTATTACCGGAGGCATTTGATCGAAATAAAATTCAAAACCCTCTGCTGTTAAATTGATTGATCGACGTTTTACCGAAAATAAACTCGCCATGAATTAAATAAGAACTTTTTCTGTGTTTCCGTATTCCACATATTTAGGATCCCCAACATCCACATCATATTTTGTTTCTCATAATATTTCAGTATTAGAAACAGGAGCGCAAAAGTTTGAGAAAAAAATTAAAAAGTGTAAAAGAAACAACAAATATTGAAACAAATATCCAGTACCAAATGAGGGAAGGCGATGATGGTAGAAACAGTAGCAGTTATTATTTTGCAAGGATTTGTACAAATTTTCTTACTTACATCAATTTACGCAACCATTTTCAACCAATGCAGAGAATTTCGTATCAGGCGATCATAATTCATAAGACGTCCGCAGACTTGATGGACATCTTTCACTTCGTTTTTTAGGGCGGACAGATCAACAGAAGATTAATTAAATAAATGTGTCGCATTCCGCAATGAAGCAACTGCTCTCGTTCATATGAAAGAAAATCCCCTGAGATTTTTTCCACATATTTTAATGGCCCTTAACATGAGTGACTGATGTCATAGTCAAATTAAATTGTAAATATAATATTCAAAACATTCCAACAAACAATCTAAAAGTGTAGTCATAAAAGAAATCAAATCGAGCCACTCTATGCATTTCTCCCTATCGAGTGACAATTGCGTTGTCAATATGGTTGTTATTTATTAAAAAAAGTTCGATGTGTAGAATACCATTTCTGTGTCGCTTAACATATGAATTAGACGGACGAATTTTCAGTGATCGACTGAATGAAGAAAAATGTAATGATTTTTCTTTGGCTTTTCGGTAGCGACGATGCCAACAAATCACATTCTAAAATGACGAGATACTTCATTTAACGGTCAAGATTCCACTATTTTCTCTTTTGGCTGGTTCCCAATAAGAAAAAGATTCCCTTAGTCTTAACCGATTTTCAGAACGGTTATCAAAAATGTGGGGTCGACTTCGAAGATAAGCAGTTTCGGAGTTGCAGACGAAAATGTGGTCAAAAGCGCACGAAATTCGATTTTCAACCGTAGAAAGCCAAACAAAATCGAGAAGTTTGAATGTGGGACGCATAGAAAGGGCTACGCTTCGTCATGGTCCGAGGACTATCATTGGAGCCTCAGGGCGGCGGACCTATGGTTGGCCTTAACCCAACAGAATTTTCATTAAGGAAAACTCAACGCCGGCGAACTTAACAAAATCTTCCAACTGTGTGCGTCGGTCAAGCGGAACAATAACATATCGAAATATTACACCAAGGACGGTATTGTCTATGTTTCACTGCCATCAAGTAACACAATGGTTGCAGTTCGTTCGATCAATTTCCTAAATGGGCTAATTGGGGAGAAACCTGAGGCAACTGAATCCAACCCAATCGAAAAACAGCAACAAAAACGTAAGCGTGACGTGATAACGAGGACATTCCAAGCCAAGAAAATTCGCAAGCAACGTAGGCAGCCTCAGCAGTTGCACTCAAACGATGGGAAAGCTGGCCAGGAAAACTGATTAACTTCGCTCAACGCAACATTATCTATAAGGCTCGTGACAAGTAAATTGATTATTCTAAATGAAATTATTTATTTTTCTTCCTCGTTAAATTTTTATATTTTAGCTTCTCTTTTTCTTGAAATTTTTATTAAGTATTCGATTCTTAATACTGTATACGAAGAGCAACGCTACCTTGGAGGACCTATTTCCCAATAAATGGGTAGCAAACTTTCATCATCTAACACTTAATTCAAAACTCATATTATACCTTCGACCTAACAACTCATCGTATAGCTCAATCGGACTCCTATAATATTGTCTGCTTCGGTCTTAATCCTGTGAAATTCGTTGTGATTTCACTCTTTTCTCAAAAACCACTAAAGAAGGAACAGTTTCCATCTACGATGGCGCTCTCACAGGCGATGCACTTAAATGGAGCGATGCTTGACAGTTCTCTGTGCATCCCTAACATCGTCCTGAAGTCAGCGCTGCCCGTGGGACTCCATGCGCTTAATGTTGCTCACATCAATTCGGACGGGCTTCGTCCCAAAATGGATGAATTTCGCAGTGTCAGAGACCCATTTTAAGAGTTACGTAACGAACAAGTCTGTTGAGATTGAGGGCTACAAGCTGTATAGGAACGACAAGGCTATCAGGAAAAAGGGCGGCGTGGCACTGTATGTCAGGAAAGAACTAAGGGCCAAGGTGATTGACGAGTCACCTAGCGTTCCTAAGACCCTAGAATATCTGATGGTAGAGCTTTGCCTTGCATCTCATAAAGTTTTGATTGGAGTTATGTACAAGCCGCCCAAAATAGACGACATCGACAAACTTGATGAGATTCTTCAGCGTTACGTGGTGGGGTACAGCGAGATCATAATTGCTGGAGACTTCAATGAATATCTAATAGCGAAATCAAGCAAGACGATTCGTTATATCTCAGTAGTTGAAGGGATGTCTTTTACCTTTGTCTCTGATGAAGCGACTCACTTCTCCCCTACAAATTCGTCCGCTTTAGATCACTTCATAACCACCTCAATCAATAAAGTCTCGCGCTTCTCGCAGACCAGTCTTCCAGGCATAACTAAACACGATCTCATATTTTTGTCATTCGACTGTGACCTCGTATATACTACATGGGGTGAAAAGTCCGCGGCCTTGCAATGAAAGAACTAACTTTTACATATGAAATTAATTTTATTCTTCAACGTAGTCTCACTGAAGGGAAATGCACTTAGTCCAACGGTCCTGCAACATTCGGATACCTTTGGTATAATAGGATTTCTCCAACCCTGCAAAATAGGCCTCTGTTTCGGATATCACCTCATCATTAGAGTAAAATCTTTTTCCCTGTAGCCATCTTTTTAAGTTTGGGAACAAATAGTAGTCGCTGGGGGCCAGATCTGGAGAGTAAGGTGGGTGGTGGAGTAATTCATAGCCCAAAGAGTCCAGTTTCACAGTTGCTTTTATGGATGAATGCGCTGGTGCATTGTCATGATGAAACAGGACCTTTTTCTTCTGCATATGCGGTCGTTTTCTCTTGATCTCGTTGTCGAGCTGTTCCAATAATGTGACATAGTACTCGCCAGTTATTGTTTTTCCTTTCTCCAAATAGTCGATAAATATTATGCCATGCGCATCCCAAAAAATCGTGGCCATAACCTTGCCTGCAGAACGCTGTGCCTTTGGGCGCTTCGGTCGGCTTTGACCAAATTCTAACCACTCTGCAGACTGTCTATTGGACTCTGGTGTATAGTAATGAATCCACGTTTCATCAATCGTGACAAATCTACGCAAAAACTCCGTTGGATTACGCTCGAACAAAGCTAAATTACGCTCTGAATCGTCAAGACGGTGCTGCTTTTGATCAATTGTTAGAAAACGCGGCACCCATCGCGCAGAAAGCTTTTTCATGTCCAAATACTCGTGTAAAATGTGTCGCACCCGTTCTGTTGATATTTTGAGGATGTCAGCTATTTCACTAACTTTAACTTTCCGATCAGCCAAAACAATACGATGGATTCTTTTGATGTTTTCTTCAGTAACTGCTTCACTTGGACGTCCTGAACGTGGGGCATCATCGGTGCTTGTATTACCTCGTTTAAATTCAGCATGCCACTTCTTGACCGTTGTATACGACGGAGAAGATGTGCCATAACACTTATCCAGCCATTCTTTGCTTTGCACCGTATTTTTTCCCATTAAGAAACAATGTTTAATCAACACACGGAATTCATTATTTTCCATTTTTTACGAACAACAAAAACCTGCGTCACTCTATTGACAGTAATTCGAAAACTATGACACCAAATGTCAGGAAATTTTGGCTGTAGACAAGTAAAGGGTGGTACTACTGAATGTTAACAAAAATTCTGAAGTAATGACGCCATCTCTATGTGAGGCCGCGGACTTTTCACCCCATGTAGTACAGTTAAACAACCAAGGCTCACCAGACGTTTACACAAAGTAGACCCCAGGAACCTTATGGCTGATGCGTCAGCTATAGACTGGACGAGGATGCTGCGCATGGATGACGTTGACCAACTGGTAGAAACGTTTAGCGATGAGGTGGTCACCTTGCTAGACATCCATGCGCCTCTGGTTCAATGGGGATGCACAACCCGAGAGAACAACCCGTGGTTCAACGAGGTAGTTAGCAGAGCACTGTGGGATCGGGACCTGGCCTATGCTGACTGGAAATCGCAGTGGACAGATATAAACTTCCAAAAGTTTAAGACATTAAGTAACAGGGCGAATCAGGTTGTGTCTGTGGCTAAGAAAAAGTATTTTGCATCAAAGTTTCGAAATGTAGTTCCAACGAGACAATTATGGGGAAGCCTGAGGCGGCTGCGGCTGGGATTCGTGCCTGAGTCTGACAATATGGTTCCACAGTTTACAGTGGACGAACTCAATGAGCACTTTGTCTCAAGAACAGTATACTCTGAATTCCCCAGGACTGTGAATTTAACAAATAGCCTGTCAAGACGCCAAATTCCTAAGGAAATTCCTGGATTTTCATTTCGAAATGCATCAGAGCGGGATATTTGCGATAATAGCATCAAGTCCAATTCAGTAGAACTTGATTCGGTTCCTATTGCATTCATCAGGTTGCTTCTCCCGATAGTGCTGCCAGTCATTTTGCATATCTTCAATTCGTGTACCAGCAAGGCAAACTTTCCTAAGATTTGGAAGCATGCAAGAGTTCTCCCGCGTCACAAGAACACTCGGAGATCTACCTTGGATGACTACAGGCCCATAAATATTCTTCCGTCCCTATCCAAAGCCTACGAGAGAGTCCTGAAAAAGCAGATCATGGGTCATATGAAAGAGCAAGGTCTTTTGTTTAAACTTCAGTCAGGCTTTAGGGCGAACTTTAGTACGACGTCATCCCTCCTCAGGGTGACCACGGACATACGGTCTAACATGAGCAAAAACGTTGCCACAATCCTATTGCTACTCGACTTTTCGAAAGCCTTCGACTCGGTCGACCATGACCTGCTTCTCAACAAACTGTCGCTGTATTTTGGTTTCTCACGCAGCGCTATCCAACTTATGAGAAGCTATCTATCGGACCGATACCAATCTGTATTCGTGAACGGATGTCGATCTCGAATGTTAGGCGTCAGTTGCGGTGTACCACAAGGATCTGTATTAGGACCTGTACTCTTCGCTGCCTTTATAAATGACTTGCCCGAAAACATTAAACACTCTAAAAGCCATCTGTTCGCAGACGACTTCCAGATATATAAAGCGATACGCAAAGATGCTGTGCTCTTTGACTTACACTTCTTAAAGGTAGACCTCTCTGCCATGATGTCGTGGGCAGATGCGAATGGTATACTGTTGAATACGAGCAAGACGAAAGCGTGTGTGTTCTCAAAAATTAGTTAGTCTAAGTACATCCTGGAGTTAGTGGTAGATGGTAATACAATTACGGATGAAAAAACTGTGAGGAATCTCGGTCTGACACTAGATGGAAGACTCAGCTGGGAACAACAAGCACGTACTGCTTCCGCTAAGGTATTTGAGGGACTCCGTAGCATGTGGTCAGTCGCTCGCCTTGCCCCACTGAAAACGCGGAAGTTGTTGGTAAAGTCGCTTCTATTGCCACAACTCACATACTGTTGTCAGTACTTGAATATTTATCTGCGTCGGTCAAAAAAATTCTTGATAAGCCGTGCAATGCCTGTGTGCGGCTTTTGTATGGGATCGGGCGCTTCGACTCGGTATCTGGTTTTCGGGATTCGCTCCTAGGAAAGGACCTGTTCACCTACCAGTGATTACCTGAACTCATATTTTTTGCACAAAGTCATTGTCACCAGCCTAGCTACATTTTCGAAGAACTGAGTTTCGGGTCTTCTCCCAGGATGAGAAACTTAATTCTGCCGCGGAACGATAAAATCATTATCAATAACTCTCTGTTTGTTAGAGGGGCCACGAAGTATAATTCACTGCCTGCTGACATTAAAAATACTTCTTCGTTAACGGGATTTAACCGAGGGTGTAGGGAGCATCTGGGCTTAGTTAATTAATAGCACCTTACACCTACTCTCATTCACCTTCATTCATTACATTACTTCGCTCACCTCATTCATTTGAACCCTTTGAACTAAATGCATGTAATTCATCCACATCATCGACATCATTCACTGCATACGATTGCTATGAAATTCGATAACTGCTGAATTTGGGAAATTGGACCACAAAAACGCCTAGCTTTGTTCGAATTTTATTAATTCCTTCTTTCCTTTCATTACTTTATCAATGCTATTTTTTTTATATGTATATATCGCTATCTATAATATGTAGCTTGACGTATTGTATATGTAACTACAAAAGGTTGTTAGTGTAGTATGTTGTAGTATGTAACCAGACTATATGAACATATTACATAAGTAACCTGACTATAAATAGATTTGATGTATAGGTTCAGTTGGAGTTAAGCAGTGAACGAGTAAACATGAACACGAATATGAAGAGTCTTTTATGTGAGATAACACATGGCGCAGACGGCTAAAAGTGAGTGTTGAGATGGGAAAGACATTAGATGAAAAGGTTGGAAAAAGTAAAATAAAGTGTTCAGATTTGCTAAATGAATCTTTGGTGACTATTACGCGTTTGAGGAAAAGAGTTATAAAAACAGTGGGCTGCAAAAAGTGTAAATGTGTTTCCGGAAGTGAGAACAAAATGGAGTATGTAAAAATGGTCGACAATTTAGATTTGGATGGAACAAATTTGGCAAAGAATTGGCGAATTTTCAAACAGAATTTCGATGTATTCGCGAGTGCAATAGAATTAGCGAAAAAGACGGAACCAGTTCAAATTGAAATTTTTCTAAATGCTGTTGGTCCAGAGGCACTGGAAACGTATAATACGTTTGAGTTAACCGCAGAACAAAGAGCTTCATACAATGAAGTTGCTAAATCGTTTGCCACATTTTGCGAGGGGAAAAAGAATGAAGTTTACGAATCATTTGTATTCCACAATCGTAAGCAGGAGGACAAAGAACCGTTCGATAATTTTTTAATGGATATAAAAAAGTTAGTGAAAACATGTGGTTTTGAGGAATCCGATAGAATGGTTAGAGATCGGATCGTTATTGGCGTTCGGGACATTAAATTACAAAAACGTTTACTGGAAAAGGACAAACTTACTCTGGCACAGGCTGTTGACACGGGCACGGGCAGCAGAGGCTACTCAATCTCAGTTAGAAAAAATGCATAAATCGGAGGCTACAGCAAATAACTCGGTGGATGCAATTACGCAACGTGATGGCACGCAGCGCTACGGAAAGCAACATTATGACAAAGACAGAGACAAGCGTCCGCATGACGTATCAAGCAATTCATACAAACAAAGGCGTCAATTGTCGAATTCAGAATATTATAAAGGTCAGTATGCAAATCGAAGTGGCGAGAGTAGAAACAAAGTTTTAAGCAGTTGCAAGTTTTGTAAGGGAAGTCATGAATTTGGGAAATGTCCAGCGTTTGGAAGAAAATGCAACAACTGCGGAAAGCCCAACCATTTTGCTGTCGCTTGTATGACGAGAGGAGTAAGGGAAGTTACAAGTCACTATGAGGAAGAAGAAATGGGAGCAGACCAATTCAGGATTGATGCATTGTCAAGTAAGATTTCAGCATTTAAAAAGTCGAGTTCAACCAGGTGGTATGACACTATAAGAGTAAATAACAGTTTTGTAAAGTTTAAGTTAGATTCCACAATCTATTTTTAAAAAAATGCGTGGTGTAAAACTGGAACCTTTACCTACCGCGTGCCAAGTCGAAGATTACGGGGGGCATAAGGTGACCAATGTTGGGATTGTTGAAGTACCAGTGATGTACAAAAATGAAATTGCAGTTGGGTTGTTCCTAGTCGTAGATAGAGATGTAGAACCGTTGTTGGGCAGAGACGCGTGCGTTTAGTTGAAGTTAATAAGGCGAGTGGATTCACTCGAGCAAGTTGAAGTGAAGTCGGAGTCGATGAGAGAATTCGTTAAGAGAAACGCAGATGTGTTCGAAGGTACGGGCTGTTTCATTAGAAATTTCAAAATAAAGCTAAAGGATGGAGCTGAAGGTGTAGTTAAGGGAGCTCGGAGAGTAGCTCAATCACTTTTAGGGCCGTTGAAAATTAAATTGGATCAGATGGTTTAAAGCGGATATATTGAAAGGTTGGATGAGCCTTCGGAATGGGTTTCCAATTTGGTGGTTCGCGAGAAGCCAAACAAGTCACTGAGGATATGCATGGATCCTCAGGAGCTAAATAAGGTAATAAAGGAGGAACGGCACCCGATCCCGACGTTTGAAGAGTTGGTTGAAAAGATGAATGGGTGCTAGATCTAAAGGATGGATTTTATCAAATCCATCTGGACAGGGAGTCGAGAAGGTTGTGTACTTTCAGTTCCCCATTTGGCTGTTATCGATACAAGGTTCTTCCATTCAGAATAAAAATTGCTTCGGAAACTTTTCAAAAGTACATTGAAAGAAATTTCGCAGGAATAGAGGGCATACATGTACAGGTTGATGACATTCTGATTGGAGGTGAGACTGTAGAGGAACATGATAAATTTTTGAGTAATGTAATAGAAAGAGCTAGAGAGTTGAAAATTAAGTTCAATAAAGACAAACTTCAATATCGGTTGACTTCTGTAAAGTATTTGGGACACATTGTGTCAGCAGGTGAGATCGCCTGTGAACCTGAGCGTGTTAAGGCTATTCGAAAGATAGGTCCCCCCAGGCATAAGAAAGATTTGCAAAAACTTTAAGGTATGATAAACTATGTGCGTAGCTATGTACCAAACCTTTCTCATATCTCTCATCCTTTGCGGGAACTGTTGAAGAAGGGTGTGGATTTCAAATGGCTGCCACACCATGATGACTGTTTGCGAAAAATAAAAGAGAGTAATGCATCTGTCACGGCACTAAAGACATTTGATGTATATCGTTCGCGTCTAGAAGTTTAACAGACGCCGAAATTAGATAAGCACAGATAGAGAAGGAGTTATTGGCAGTGGTATTCGCGTGTCAGAAGTTCCATTTTTATGTGTATGGGAGAAAAATATCGGTTAGGAGTGACCATAAGCCGCTGGTCAATATAATGAGAAAAGAGATCAATAAAATACCGTCGTGCAGGCTTCAAAGAATGAGATTGAGGCTGATGAGGTACCAGATTGACTTGAGATATGTCCCTGGAAAATTTCTATACGTTGCCGATCTGCTATCGAGGTATTACGACGAGGACGAACGGAGCTCAGAGATTGAAGATTTGGATGAAGTAGTTCTACATTCACTAAACGTGAGTAACACGAAGATCGCTGAAGTTAAAGCAGAAACAGAAAACGATCCAGTGTTGAGAGAGGTGAAGTCGATGATGATGTTAGGATGGCCGTCAGACAAAAGCAAGGTGAAAGAAGCAATAAAGCCATTTGCCAAAATACGAGATGATTTGTTCTTGGAAGATGGTCTGTTATTCCTGAACTCGCGTCTTATAGTCCCGATAAGTTTGAAAGAGATGGTTTTGGATCTGCTGCATCGATCTCATTTGGGCTTTGAAAAGACGAAA